>CM061555.1:56421516-57138183 GCA_030864225.1 Capsicum baccatum var. pendulum
AGAGGTGAGGATAATTGGTTCGCATATCTGCTTCTGCTTCCCAAGTAGATCCCTCAACGGACTGATTTTGCCAAAGAACTTTGACTAGAGGGACCTCTTTGTTACTCAGTCTATGAGTCTGATAGTCAAGAATCTCAACTGGAATCTCTTCATAAGAGAGGCTATTCTGAACATCAATGCTTTGAATAGGGACTACAACTGTTGGGTCACCTACCCACTTCTTGAGCAAATAAACATGGAAGAATGGATGAACTCAGGCTAGATCTGAAGGAACCTCAAGCTCATAAGCTACCTTGCCGAAGCGACTGAGAATCTTGAAGGGACTGACATATCGGGGACTGAGCTTTCCCTTCTTTCCGAATCTCTTCACTTCCTTCATAGGAGAGATCTTTAAATAGATATAATCACCAATCTTGAACTCGAGATCCTTTCTGCGTACATCGACATATGATTTCTGTTGGCTCTGAGCTTTCTTGAGCCTTTCTCTAATCAACTGAACTTTCTCTATGGCATCGAATACTAAGTCAATCCCTATGACTGTGGCCTCACTAACTTCGAATTAACTAACTGGAGATCTGTATCTCCTACCATAGAGAGCTTCAAATGGAGCCATCTGAATACTAGAATGATAGTTATTGTTGTATGCAAACTCAATCAAAGGCAAGTGGTCATCCCAACTTCCATTGAAATCAATTGCACACGCCATTAGCATATATTCTAAAGTCTGAATGGTCCTTTCATCTTGACCATCTGTCTGAGGATGAAAGGTTGTACTGAGATGGAATTGGGTACCAAGACCCTTTTGGAATGCTTTCCAAAAATAAGAGGTGAACTGGGTACCTCTGTCTGAGATAATAGACGACGAAACACCATGCAATCTGACCAACTCTCAGATGTAGAGTTTGGCATAATCCTCAACTGAATAAGAGGTATGAACTGGAAGAAAATAAGCTGACTTGGTCATTCTTTCTACAATAAACCAAACTGAATCATGTTGATGATGAGTATGAGGCAAACCCATCACGAAGTCCATGTTCACAACTTCCTACTTCCAAGTAGGGATAGAGAATTCCTGTATGGAACCACTAGGCTTCTGATGCACTATCTTAACCTGCTGACATATAGAGCACTTAGCCACAAACTCTGCAATATCTCTCTTCATCCCACTCCACCAACAGATCTCCCACAAGTCACGGTACATCTTTGTATCCCCTGGATGAATAGAGTAGCGTGCACTGTGCACTTCTATAAGAATTCGTTGCCTCAAGTCATCTACACCTGGAACACAGAGATGACCCTGACAAGGCAAGACACCATCTCCCCCTTGGTAGAAAACCTCAACCTTCTAATCTTTGACTGATTCTTTTAGCTTGACAAGGCTGGAATCTCTTTCTTGCTTTTCCTTCACCTCGGAAACTAGAGATGATTCTTAACTGCTATGGGCACATACCCCACCTTCTGAAGAATTAACTAGGCAGACACCTAGTTGGGCAAGCTGATGGACTTCCAGAATTACCTTTTTCTTATCTTTCTCAACATGAGTGACACTACCCATAGACAGTCTACTGAGAGCGTCGACCACTACATTGGCCTTGCTCGGGTGGTAAAGAACACTCATGTCGTAATCTTTCAAGAGCTATAACCACCTTCTCAGATGAAGATTGAGATCTTTCTGAGAGAATACGTTCTGAAGGCTTTTATGATCTGTTAAGACATCTACATGAACACCGTACAAATAATGCCTCTAAATCTTTAAGGCGAATACTATGGTTGCTAACTCAAGATCATGAGTAGGATAGTTCTTCTCATGAGGTTTATGTTGTCTGGAAGCGTAGGCTATGACCTTACCATGCTGCATGAGGATACAACCTAAACCTACTCTAGATGCATCACAATACACTACGAACCCATCTGGACCATCTGGAAGAGCTAAGACTGGAGCTGAGGTAAGTCGAGTCTTCAACTCCTGAAAACTCTTCTCGCAAGGATCTGACCACTGAAACTTGACTTTTTTCTGAGTCAATTTGGTCATAGGGGATGCAATAGAAGAAAATCCCTCAACTAACCTCCTATAATAGCCAGCCAAACCCAAGAAACTCCTGATATCTAATGGAGATACAGGTCTGGGCCAGTTTCTTTCTTCTTTGGTCTTTTGAGGATCTACTCTAATGCCATCACCAAAAATAATATGACCAAAGAATGCTACTGACCTTATCCAAAACTCGCACTTACTGAATTTGGCGAACAACTGATGATTTATGAGAGTCTGGAGTACTGTTCTGAGATGTTCTGCATGATCACTTTCACTACAGGAATAGATAAGAATATCATCTATGAAGACTATGACGAACATGTCCAAGTACTTCTTGAACACACGGTTCATCAAGTTCATGAAAGTTGTTGGTGCATTGGTAAGACCAATGGACATGACTAGGAATTCAAACTGACCATACCAAGTATGAAAAGCTATCTTCGGAATGTCATATTCTCTGACTCTGAGCTGATGATAGTCGGACCTAAGGTCTATCTTAGAGAAATAGATGGCACACTAAAGCTGGTCAAATAAGTCATCAATTCTGGAGAGAGGATACTTGTTCTTGATCTTGACTTTATTGAACACACGGTTTATCAAGTCCATGAAAGTTGTCGGTGCATTGGTAAGACCAATGGACATGACTAGGAATTCGAAGTGACCATACAGAGTACGAAAAGCTATCTTCGGAGTGTTATATTCTCTGACTCTGAGCTGATGATAGCCGACCTAAGGTCTATCTTAGAGAAATAGATGGCACACTGAAGCTGGTCAAATAAGTCATCAATTCTGGGGAGAGGATACTTGTTCTTGATCTTGACTTTATTGAGCTGACAGTAATCAATGCATATTCTAAGTGAACCGTCTTTCTTGAGCATGAATAGGACTGGTGCACCCCATGGGGATATGCTAGGTCTGATGAATCCCTTATCTAAGAGATCTTTCAACTATTTTTTCAGTTTCCTGAGTTTTGCAGGTGCCATTCTGTATGGCAGAATAGATATAGGCTGAGTATCTGGAAGAAGATCAATGTCGAAGTCTATTTCCCTTTTGGGAGGAATGCCTAAAAGATCTTTGGGAAAGACATCTGAATATCCATTCATGACTGGAACTGATTCAAGACTGGGAGATTCAGAACTAGAGTCCTTGACATGAACGAGATGGTAGACACATCCCTTAGATATTATTTTCCTTGCCCGAAAGTAGGAAACAAGCTGACCTCTAAAAGTTGAAGTACTATCCCTCCACACTAGGATGGGTTCATTCAGAAACTGAAACTGAACTATTCTATTTCTACAGTCGACTGTGGCATAGCAGGAATAAAGCCAATCCATGCCAAGAATGACATCAAAATCAATCATCTCTAATTTAACTAAGTCTGCTAAAGTGACTTTCTGAAATATCATAATCGGGCAGTTCTTGTATACCCGCCGGGCTATTATGTGTTTACCCATCCGAGTAGAGATTGAAAGGGGCTCTGCTAGAATTTTGGAACTGATTCTGAAATCGCTTTCTATAAAAAAAGTAACAAAAGACAAGAAAGCACCTGGATCTAGCAAAGCATAAACATGCACATGAAAAATCTATAACGTACCAGTAACCACATCAGGAGAATTTTCTTGATCTTGCCGGGACTGGAAAGCATAGAGTCGATTTGGGTGTTGCCCACTAGTAGCACTGGAAGTGGCACCCTACTGATTTGGGCGACTGGTCTAAGCTGTAGAATGGTTCTGCTGATGCTGATAACTCGACTGGGGACAATCCCTGACCCTGTGGCCTGTTTTACCATAACCAAAATAAACATCGCTACCTAATCTGTAGATACCCTTGTGGTTCTTACCATGAGTTTGGCAAAGGGGGTTAGTGCGGCCACTGCTAACACTGCTCTAAGACTGAGTGCTTGGTGCCCTATCTCTGAATTTAGGAGCTGGAGTACTGGATGAACAAGGAGCTGGGACTGAGGGTTTTAGGTGAAACTGAGAATAACTTCCACCCCCTGACCTGGGCTGAGCAAAGTTATAACTACCTATCCTTGCTTTCTTATTCTGCTTCTCCATCATCTTAATTTTTTGCTCCTCTATCTACTGAGCATGAGTCATAAGCCTGGCTAAAGTCATGTCACTGTTCAACATGGCAATCCTGCACTCATTTACCACACCATCATTTACCCCAGAAATAAACTTACTTATTTTGGCCCTGTTATCTGCAACCATATAAGGGGCATATCTGGATAATTACGTAAACCTGAGAAATACTCTTTTACCGTCATGTTGCCCTATCTGAGGTTGATGAATTCTAACACCTTAGCTTCCCAAATCTCAAGGGGAAAGAACCTATCAAGAAAAGCGTCAGCAAACTCTTCCCACTCTACTGACCCTGCATCGTCTGACCTCTCTGCTAACCACTGCTTGAACTAAGTGTGACAAACATCCTGCAACTGAAATGCATCTAGCTCTGCACTCTGACAAGAAGTAACCCCCATGATATCCATGACCTTCTAAACCTGGTCAAAGAACTCCAGAGGATCCTCTTCTGACTTAGACCCGAAAAAGGATGGAGGATTCATTCAGGTAAAGTCTAAAATCCTAGATGCAGCTGAATTGGCTACTGGGTTGGCCGGAACAACTGTTGGTCGTGCATTCTGTGCAGCAACTAACTGAGCGAGAGTGGTAAATGCAGCTCTGAACTCTGCATGAGAAACATGCTTATCCAAGGGGTCTGCCTGAATGGGCTGAGGTACTGACCATTTTCCAGCAACCCTTTTTTGAGATATCTTGGGAGGCATATTCTGCAAATGAAAGAGAGAAAGATTAGATGGAGATTCAAATTCAAGTTTATGCTCACTGGCACGACATGAATACTGAAAGAAGGGAAACTATTCCTAAAACATCTTATAGCCTCCTGTACATAAATGTGTTTCGCAATACACTCATACACAAGACTCTACTAGATGCAGCTTTCAGACTTCCTAGGACAGTTTTGAACCTTAGGCTCTGATACCAAGATTGTAACGCCCCAATTCTAGTAATCGAAATGCTATACGGTGCCCATGACCCCAAAGGACCACAAGCTAACCCATGACTGATATTTGTACTTGTACACTACATAATATACATGATAAAATAGAATACGTAAGAGCTGTAAGGCCATAAGGTTCACATCCAATAAAGTCATAACATCTAAAATACAGTATCACAATACCACAGCTGAAAATACTAATGTCTGAATCAAATCTTAAAGCCTCTATATATGTTTGAATAAGGAGTTGAGGGGATATGTTTCCAACTAACTCCATATACTGAAAGCAACTGAAATAAGTAATGATAGTGTAATAGTCCTCAAAGTATGAGGACTCACTGCGACTCTGCTGCTGAAATTGAAATGCTACTGGTGCTCTGAAGCTTGTGTTGCTGAACCAATGGTATAAAATAAAACACCATAGCACGAATACGTCAGTACAATTGAATGTACTGAGTATGCAAGTGAGGTAAGCTAATGCATGGGGTTCATATGCATGAACAATACTGACTACCATGAATATGAGAATACATGCATGAATACATAATGACTGTAACTGAGATCATGATACATATTACTGAGTCTGGGTACTGATATCATGAGTTTACTGATAACTGATATGACTGATACTGTTGACTATATCTGACAGTCCTGATAACTAATAACATGAGTGACTTTATCTGACGGCCCTGATATTCTGAAGAACTATCTGAGTTTTTTTACTGATACTGAGACTGTGGAAAATAGTTATCTAATCGACATGCCCCATATATTACTATTATAGCTGATCTGGGGTCCAATTTGTACCCTGACTGGAAGGGTGTCAATACCGCGCCACTGGTAAGAACAAGATGTGAGTGACCTTATCTGGCAGATACTCTAATGAGAATGGTGGGAACCCTCATCTGACAGGTTAAGCCACCTCATATACCCTCAACTGATAGGTATTGATGTCTCAATCTATGCTGGCTACGTAGTTCTAGAACACAAAGATTGTTTCTAAGAATCACACCCTCTACTGGCAGGTGAGTTCCCATCCTTGGGTTCACTCAGTGCTAATTACTACTCCCATCTGAACAGACAATGAACATGATAAACTGAATGATACATGGACTGAGTTTACTGAATTCCGTTATCTGATGGAATGTTACCAAATTCTGTTACTGACTGAGTTCATAAGATTACTGTGATTTTTCCTGAGTCATATGACTGATTGAATTCTACTGAACATGGCTTGACTGAGGATATCGTGAAAACATGACATGGATCTAGACACACAGCTATAATTTTTGGGTACAAGTACCCCCAGGACTCGATAGAAGGAAACTGATGAAGCATAACTTTCTTGAATACGTGACCAACATCAACAATCCATAATACCATAACTTGGGGAATTTCATAACATACATGGTTATCACAATCTTGTACATAAATGGGATTGCAAATAGACATGGCATAAATCCATAGAGCTAGTTCATGAACAACCCAACAAGGTTTACAAGACACCTACATAACATGGAAACCATTTGGACATAGGGGTGTATCATGAATCCATCATTTAGTCACAATTTAGCTATATTACATGATTTATAGTTTCTTAGGCATCTTATCGAACACCTTACATGTACAATTTTGGGCATAGGTAAAATCATCAATTCAACAAATCTTAAACCACCAAATTTATGGATTTCAACTTATATACTAATATGTTTCATAAAATCACCTAAAGATTTCAACTTGGGAATCATCCAACACCAACAACATGGTCATCAACGTCCAACTTGCAATTTCAAGAACTCAACACAAAGTTCATATGAATAATAATACAAAATAAATTAGTTTTCCTAATTTTTTGAGATGACTCATGGAATTAAAATTTAATTTACATCAACAACATGGTTATAATCAATCCACAACATAAATATCATGATTTATAGATTTGAAATAGGGTTTTTGAGCTTCATGGATGAAAGGAATCCATGAATCAACACTATGCATGCCTTAGATGAAAGATTCTTGAAGATTAACGGTGAAATTCCTTAATTCTTGAAGCTCCTATGAAAATCCTATACTTATTCTTGATGAATTTTGAGAGAAAACAAGCATATGTTGCTAAATTATGACTGATTCTTGTGTTTTTGTGTGTATATATAGAGGTAGGAAAGAGTAAAATACCCCTAGAGAAAGAGAGAAAGACGCAGCTGTCCTCTGTCATTTTTAGGCTGATAGGCTGAAGTAAATTGATCATAAATCTTTACCCAGATGTGAAAATTAAATGAAACTAATTGCATTGGAAAGAAGACTCAAATATCTTTCTATTGATAAGTAGAAGCTCTCATAGTTCATTATATACAGGAAGTTATGATCGTTTGAAGTTGACCCTGAAATGCTGAAAATTTCTGGAGCATGCTATAGAGCATGCGATGGATGCAAATCGCATGGTGTTTCTGTTTTGAAATCCAAACATGACTTAAACGGATTCTAAAAATTCTGAAACTCACTCGAGATATACTCTTGACTTCCATGATCACAACACAACTTGAAAATTCAAAAACGGAGGTCGAAAAGATCGTCAAATAAATCTCCGAAGTTCGGAGGTATAAAAGGAGACTAAGTGTATTTAACACTTAGCAAAAATTATTCTAAGTGTTGGATTTCCTTATAAATCCCTAAGGAGCTGAATTTAAACTTAGAATTTTATGGGGTCTTACAAAATATCTACACCATCAGTAGAAATGCTTGCCAAAGCAAAAAGGTCACTATCAACTCCTCTGTTTTGCTCAAGTATCTGAAAAAGAAAAATTTCAACTCCTCTGTCTTGCACTCTTGAGCAATGTACAAGGGCCACAGAAGAACAACATGAGCTAAAAAAGGTGATAAGATAAAAAGGGGAGGAATAGAAAGGACAAACTGAATGTTAGATTTAGTTCATCTTTGTTTGGTTTGTTAAGAAAAGGCAGAAATATTTTCATTTGCATTTTATTTGTTTAACAATCCAAACAAAGATTAACTAAATCTAGCATCCAGTTTGTCCTTCCTATTCCCCCTCTCCCCCCCCCCTCCTTTATATCTTCTCACCTTTTTCAGCTTATGTTGTTCTTCTGTGACCCTTGTACATTGCTCAATAATGCAAGATAGAGGAGTTGAAAATTTTCTTTTTCGGATACTTGAGCAAGACAGAGGAGTTGATAATGCCATTTTTGCTCTGGCAAGTATTTATGATGATGGCGTAGACTTTTGCATGGCAAATATCTTATCATATATCTTAGAGAAGAGCGATCAACAGAAAGGATGAGAGATTGAACTTGTTTGATTTGTCCACTAACTCAGGCAAATTTTTTTATAGGGTAATGAGCCTAGAGTTACGTAACATTTGATAGGCTTGGTAGAGTCGGTTTAGATCAAACGTTACGTAACTCCTTGCATTTTAATTTATCAAATCCCTTGAAGGTTGGTTGAGCAAGATACATTGAGCAACGCTCGATAAAAGTGAGCTATTCAACGGTTGGGACCACATATTGAGTGTGCATCAACACATGTTGACCTAAAAAAAAACATAACGACCCTCCATGTATCCTTTAACGCTTCTGAAGAAGGTGTTCTGAAGGTCTTCTTCAATGCCACAACTTTGAAAGAGAAACTGCTCCTAATCGAGCTCACAAAAGCCCAGGAACTCTATACCAACTTCAAAGACGGCAATGACAAACTTGAATACCAAATCGAAAAGATGGAGTCAAGCTTAAAAATTATCGAGATTCACATACTACAGCAAGCCTCTGATCTTCTCTAAGGAATGTTGAAAGCATTCTAAGGCAAGAAAACACAATCAATTAATCCATATTGCTAAGTAAGTAATGACACTCAATCTATCTTTTATTCTAGTTTGTGATTCCGATCAGGTCAACAGCAGTGGACCTAATTGGAACCACAAACAAGAAGGCATGGGATGCAATTTAAAATTCAGAAATTACTGCCTTCGTTTAGATTCCTTACTTTAACTGTAGTTGTTTTTGGCGCAAGTTTTCTAGACTTATTGTACATCATTTCAATCCTTGATGCCCGTAAGGCTGCTTTCTTGGTCTTCCATTATTTTCTATCTAGGTGATAATCCCAACCACGCTACCTAGTCGCAACTCCCTAGCAAAGTGACCAACTGCATTATTTTTCTTTTAGAGAGACAACAAACGAATGTACATTATCGGATACACTTTCATATTTGCACTTGATTCAGATTTCTCATGTTTTAAGATAATTTCATTAGCCAGATTCGCTAGAAGTTCCTTGTTACCCTATGTCTCTTCTTCAATTAGCTCTCAGATGATTTATTCTTTCATTAACTCCCCTTTCCCTCGCAGGCATTCTCCTTCGGCTCCTTCTGGCGTATAATCATTTTCTCGATCAACTCTTACATATAATTTTAGGCCAGAGGAATTTCTATTAGTTTTCTATTCTTGTTTGATGCAGTGCGAGGCTTCGAAGGCTTTCTCGGAGTTTAATGCACACTTTAAGTTAAGTCCAATCGCTATTGGATCTCTACAATGACACTAAATATTGATCTCTGAAAAAAGTCACGACTGTTCACCTTTTTCTTTACAATCATCATATAAGTTAATTAATTAATCCAATATTGTGACTTTTTTTAATTATATAATAAATAATATTAAAAAATAAATTTAAAAACAAAAATGGTGAAAAGTCCCAATCAGTTATTTTTTGTCTAAAACACATTAAACAATGTTGCTAATGCATCAAATTCTCCATCTGTTGCAACTGATGTATCAGCTGTGTGAAGAAATTAAAAAGCTATTAAAACAGATCGTCCATTTGTTACAACAGATGGTACATCTGTTGCAACTGATGGTTATCTGATTCAACAGATACACAATCTATTGCCATGACTCAATAAAAATGGTTATTATTTTATGAAAGAAACGGTTATTGAAAAGGTGTTTTTTTTAATTTATATAATAGAAAAGTTAGAAAATTTGGATTAATGATATGATGATAATTTTTTTAAAACAAAAAAAGATAGATTATATGTTGCAACAGATAAATTATCTGATGCAACAGGTTCTCTATTTGTTCCAACAGATGGTATATCTGTTGTCACAGATGAATTATCTAATGCAACAGATATACAATCTGTTGTCACAACTCAATAGAAATGGTTCTTGGAAAGAACTAATTAATAATAATAATAATTTGAAAAGTCATGACTTATCACAATATTTCTTAATTTAATTAAAGTCATAACTTTTCACAGTAATAAAAAATATAATTAATAAATAGAGGTGAACAGTTAGATTAAATGTTGCAACAGATAGATTATCTGATGCACAAATATAGAATCTGTTGTCATAACTCAATAAAAACGGTTCTTGAAAAGAACTAATTAATAATAATAATCCGAAAAATCATGACTTATCGCAATATTTCTTAATTTAATTAAAGTCATAACTTTTCACAGTAATAAAAAATATAATTAATAAATGGAGGTGAACAGTTAGATTAAATATTGCAACATATAGATTATCTGATGCAACAGATATAGAATCTGTTGTCACAACTCAATAAAAATGTTTCTTGAAAAGAACTAATTAATAATAATAATCTAAAAAGTCATGACTTATCACAATATTTCTTAATTTAATTAAAGTCATAACTTTTTATAGTAATCAAAAATATAATTAATAAATGGAGGTGAACAGTTAGATTAAATGTTGCAACAGATAGATTATCTGATGCAACAGATATAGAATTTGTTGTCACAACTCAATAAAAAAGATTCTTGAAAAGAACTAATTAATAATAATAATCTGAAAAGTCATGCTTATCACAATATTTCTTAATTTAATTAAGTCTTAACTTTTCATAGTAATAAAAAATATAATTAATAAATAGAGGTGAACAGTCACGCCTTTTTGCCACTCATTCAAATTCAATCCTCTATAAATAGGTCCCTCCTTAGTCATTCGTTCATTCATCTACACTCTGTTTATTTATTGCATCTTGTCTTTCATATTACACCTTCCACCACTTTCTCTTCCCTGACTCAAGTAAGTTTTTTTTTTGTCAATTTATAGTATACATTGTATTACTTTCGGATATTCTTTTCTTTACTTTTGTTTTTACTTTTTTTTTTTGTTAATTCATATGTGTTCTAGATATAGTTGATCCAGTGTGGGACATGGCTTTTCTACGAGACACCGTGAATGAACTTCGGATACAGGTTCGCGACCTGCAATGGGAACTGGGAGCAGTTAGAGCAAGGTTGCTCCGTGAGATCCGACGGCTGAGGAGGGCCTTGCTACTACCTGTGGAAGATTGGCCGACTGACAAAAATAATAATAATAATAATAATTAGATTTTTTTTCTTTTAGTCTTGTCTATGTGTATGTATTTTTATTTGTTTTAGTTTAACAAAAAAAAATTATGTTAAATCAACTTTGATGTTTTAATTCATATTTAATTTTCATTCTTTCTATTATCTTCTCAACAAACATTTTGACGATTGGACGTAAGGAATAATTTTGAATCCAGTAGTAATAGCAAGATTGATTTATCTGTTGGGTTTGTGGCAGGGGATGATTTGCGTTGTCCCAAATATATTACTCATATATTGCAATAGATACGCAGTCTGATGCAACAGATAATCAGTCTGATGTAACAGATAACTAGTCTATTTCAACAGATAACTAGTCTGTTGCAAGGGTTTGACATTTTAATTCATACTCCCTTTGTCTCAAATTACCCGTCCCAAATTGAGATGGCACATTAATTAAGAAAAATAATTAATAACATGCCTAGTTTACCATAATACCCCTATTAAATGATGTTTACATTTTAATTTGAAGAAAAAGTGATTAATGCAAAGGGTAAAACATGAAAAAAAAATTATCTCTTCTTGATTAATGAAAAAAGACATGTAAAATAAGAAATTAAATTAGAAAATTTGGGAGGGGTAATTTGAGACAGAGGGAGTATTTAATTTTCATTTTGTCTATTATATTCTCAACAAACATGTCGATGATTGGACGTAAGAAATAATTTTGAATCCAGTTTGCATAGCAAGAGTTGAAACATATTGGTTATCTGTTGGGTTTGTGGTAGGGGTTGATTTGTGTTGTTCCAAATAGATAAGGACGGGTAATTTGAGACAGATTGAATATTTAATTTTTATTCTGTCTATTATCTCCTCAACAAATATGTCGATGATTGAACGTAGGGAATAATTTTGAATCCAGTAGCAATAGCAAGAGTTGAAATATATTGGTTATCTGTTGGGTTTGTGGCACGGGTTGATTTGTGTTGTTCCAAACAAATTAGTCATTTGTTGCAACAGATAATCAGTCTGATGCAACAGATAATCAGTCTGATACAACAAATAATTAGTCTGTTGCAATAGATTACTCGTCTAATGCACCAAATGAGTGATCTATTTAAATTGTGGGCACTTACGTTGGATTCATGATCGAGTTCTATCTATTGTTAGAAAAACAGCAGTAACTATGTACCCAGATGACAAATTCGAATAAAAATCATAATTTTACTTACCAAAGTCACTTATGAAGTAATGCCAAAGTGGAAAGTGATGTAGGAAATAAAATTTGACCTAAGAAATTGGTTAGATAGCAGCAGTAGCGGTAACAACAACAACAACAACAATGGTCGACAAGAAAAAGATGAAGATGATAATGAAGTAAAAAATGATGAATAAAGCAGTAGCAACAATGAACAACAATAATTAAGTGAAGAGAGAAAATAACAACGGATGAAAAGAGAGAGAAACGCTCCTCTTTTTCCCTCCATTTCCTATTATATTAACTAACATTTGGATCAAAATGTAAATTAAAAAACTTGTGGGTTATTTTCAAATTTTTCCAACTTTCTTAATCCATAATAAAGTAATTGTCACATTCACTCAATAATTAAGACTTGTGTCACCTACACCTCATTTTAAAACTCTTTTGACACCTACAACTCAAAGCCCCCATTTACATATATTAGCCGATATATTTTCTAATTCATTATAGCAAATGTATGAAGATTGGGTTGGTGGCAAATTTTAAAAACGCATAATATATAAATAAACATTTAAATTTGACCTCTGACAAGCACACTTCAATCTGCATATCTAGACACCTCAAGTCGTCTATGATGTGTCAATTGGACACTCTAATTTACATAATGATCATTTAAACACTTTCATATTTAGATGTCACGCGACGTTGGGTGTCCAGAGACACAATGGGAATGAGTTGGAGTTTAAGTTGTCAATTGAGATCAAATTAAGTTACTTGTAGATGTACAGTCACATTTGGAGCGAGGCTAAGTTTGAATGATTGTTTATATATTATGTGTTTTCAAATTGTCTATTCAAATTTTTGTTTAGCAATGAAATTTGATCAGATTTTGAAATATTTTAGTTCCTTCCAATATTTTTGGGACATTTACTTACAAAACTTAATTAAAAAAAAATTCAAGTTAAAATGAATATCCAAATACAATTTCAATAACTCAAACTTTTAAGTTTCAATTTCATAATCTATAATCAAATTAAAGCTCAATCAACATTTAATTTCATATTTTGTTGGATTTTTTCTGGTATAAACAATTCCAGGATTAGTTATACCAAAAATTTAGTATTAACCATCCTTCCTAATGTGGAATAAAATATTTCTTTTGCTCCAACATTTTGTATCAAATTCATAAACAATAATCTCTCTAATAAAAAATGTGTTTGCCAAGAGAAGTAGAAGAGGTGAAAAAAAAGATGTAAGCTTTTTTTTTGTTTCTGAGATAAAAAATATATGGTTTTCCTTATATACAAATTCATATATGTGACACAGAATTTGATCTATATATATAAAATGAATGTCACCGAAATTCATGAGAAATATATGTATTGTAGAAGATATAAACTATATCATATAGTTGCAATCCTTATTCTCTTTAAGCTGATCAATGAGTCAAAACTAAAAACAGAATCCTGCAAGAGAAATAAAATGTATGTTAGCTCTTTTGCCAAACTAATAATTGCAAAATTGGTATTCTTCAGCTAATAGCAAATTCAGAATTTAAATAAAGTGGCACAACACTTAATATATGTATATTTTTTTGAGTATTTTATGGCTACACAAATGTATATGGCTTGTTTATGTCACAACTATCAAAAGTGTCCTTTTTTCTTTGTTAAACTCGGTGTCTAATTAAGCTCGGATGGAGGGAGTATATGCACTTGCCAGCCAGATTCACTATTTACGTTTTAGGCCGTATACATTGATCATATACCGATTATACACGATTTATACATCCATCGACTATTTTTAGTTCTTGGGAGCACAAAGTCTATTGATAAAACAAGCATTTGCAATGTATATTACCTTGTGCTTCTATTATAATCTTCATCTTCTCTGGAAGTTGAAGCACTTGATTGCAAAAGCAAAGGTTACTGCAAAGATTATACAGAAACCAACAACTGCAACACCAGCTAAGCCTATGAATTCCTGTCTATAGCCAAACTGCTCTCTAATGAACCTTTTTACTGTTACTGTATGAACACCATCAGCAAGCCGGAGATGTTCATTTACTTCTCCATACTGTGATGTTAAAAGTCCATATAAACTCCAGCCAACTGGATTAGCCCAATAGTACCATCTCCACCAAATAGGAATTCTCTGAAATTAGACCAACAAAGTTAGTGAAAAGGTAAAATCCAAGATTTAACTGAATATATTTACAAAACATATGCGGTGATCATTTGGAATTTGACCTCCTATTATTATGGAAGTTACTGAGTGAATCTATTTTATTCTAATTCGATCTAGTTCATTGATGATCGTTCAGATAAAATGCCGACATACACGAGAAATAAGACTGTTAACAAGCATTTGTGTGTGATGGTAGAAACATGTTAAAGCATTACCATTCGAGAAATCATGAATCCGCTGAACAAATTCCACATCATGTAGAATGGTGCAGCAAGAATTGCCGCGATGTTATGGTTTGGAGAGACTGAAGTTGTCATCATTCCGAAGAGAGTGAAGTATAGAAGAGTGAAGTACATGAAGTATATATACCAAACAAACTTCCAGACGTTCCACTCGAAAGATGCCATGAAGTAGAATATGGTACTATATATTAGTGTCTGTATGAAAACATATGGAAATTCAATTGTGACCTGCAAAGATAGTAAGGTTATCCACTTAAGATTCGCAAGCACATTTCGCGTACCAAGTCTTACATCCGATCATATAGAAAAGCACACGAAGAATATAAAGATGCCATGCCTGTGCAAATGCAAAGGGTAGAGCTGAGTACATCCCTGCTGCTCTTTCACGATATGAGACGAACCTCTCAATAAATACCACAGGTTGGACAGAGGAAGCGTTTGTGATTCCAATGAAAAGAACAGCTGCATACATGGATCCCATAGCATTTAATATGTCCTGCTGATTACTCCTGTGGTGAAAAGATTGGCAGATTAACAGAAACAGTGAAAAGTTAAGAAGTTGCATTCAGTTTTCTGATTACGAGGATACACTTGAGTAACATTTGTCTTGTGCAAAATGTGTCATAAGATCAAATGAGTAAACGGATTTATATAGTTTTGAGTGGTGAAGGCAAAGTTTCAAGAAAGAAACCTCTTAGAACCAAACTTCCAGCATATACTTCCAAACATCAATGAGATTATGACCGTGTAGAAGAAGCGCACAGCAGTATACTGTGGATTCCGCCAGTAGGACAGGTTTTGCTTCCAAAGACATGCAAGAAACTGTCCGAAAAAGGACTGAGAGTACTTGCTTGGGAAATGTAGCTCAGCTGAATCTTCTTGTGGTCTGCTTAAATTTTCAACCATTTCCTCATTTTGCCTGAAATGACAGAAAATATAGTTAACTATAAAATATGCAAACCAGATAGTTTCTTCACCATACACACATATAGATACCTGAATAGAGTTGACTTTCTATAAATGTCCGCAAAATCTACACCAAGGCGATTTTCTTCTGCTGAAGAAGTAACTTCAAGAACCCAAGCAGCAGGGTTCTGTCCAGACCTAATTCTGTGAACTCCTTGAATTGCCTAAAAAATTTTACAATTGGATCATTTATTATACAGTTATAAGGCATAGCAAGTTCTTAATTGATCAGTTAAAGGATTACCTCAAAATACTGAATAAGCTTGCATGATCTGTTTCCTAGTGAACCAGCATAAATAAGCTGTCCACCTCTCTTCATGAGCAAAAGCTGCATACATACCAAGTAGAATCATGTCTTACTTTAGAAGCCAAAGGTACTAATCATATCTTAAAGTCTATCATTCATCATATTCATGTAAAAATCTAGTATGTACATTCAAGTGCTTCTAAGATTAATGTTACCCTTATGTGATTGATCTTCGATGTGATGGTGGATCACATAAATGAAAACTAAGGTTATGGTATATAACTGCTAAAACTGTTATTACAGTGTTAACTTCAAGAATACGTGTGTATTGAACAAGATTTTAGATGAAAACCTCGTCAAATGATTCGAAGATATCTATACTAGGCTGATGGATGGTGCAGACGATTGTTCTTCCAGTGTCGACAATGTTTCTTACTGTTCTCATTACAATGGCTGCAGACCGGGCATCTAGTCCTGAAGTAGGTTCATCCATAAAAACTATTGAAGGATTGGCTACAAGCTCAACTGCAATTGTCAGCCTTTTCCTTTGCTCTGTTGACAATCCATCCACTCCAGGCAGGCCAACCAAAGCTCGACGTAATGAAGTTAGTTCCACTAGTTCCATTACTTCTTCAACAAAAGCCTGCAAAAACATGTTCCTTCCTCAGATTCTTTATGTACAAAAAATGGCATGATCATAAGTTCAAGGAACTATAGCGATTACCTTTTGTGTCTTCACGTCAACCTGAGAAGATAACCGGAGCCAAGCAGAAAACAGTAGTGACTCATGGACAGTTAAGCAGGGGGAATGAACATCATTCTGTTCACAATATCCAGATACCCTTGCAAAAGTTTCTTGCTTCTTGGGGTGTCCAGATATATAAATATTGCCTGCTATATGTCCACCAGTTTTCCTACCAGCTAAAACATCCATTAGAGTAGTTTTACCAGCACCACTGACACCAACTAATGCAGTAAGCACGCCCGGCCTAAATGCACCAGTAACATTAACTAGTAACTGCAGTTTATCACTTACTAGCCCTTGTTGCTTAAGCTCCTGAAGAAATAATTTTGGACGATGATAAGGAATTTGCTGTGGAACAATTACATTCATTGCTTACTAGAATTGAACTGCTGTTGGTTTACCAGGGGAACGTCAACATAGTAACTAACGTCTCTAAAACACATGGAAAGAGGCTGGAATGGAAGAACCATGCCTCTTCGTTTCTTGATCTCCCTTCCTGCCAAGAGACTGGAGTCATGAATATCTTCTCATTGAATCTACAAAGCAAATCTTGAAAGTGAAAACGCTTTAACAAACCAGTGAATGAGTGTGAATGGTTCAAAAACTCTCCAAATGGAACAATGTTATGTTCACTCTCTTGTTCCTTGTCCTTGTTGTGGTTCTTTCTCTTTGAAACAACTGCTTGCTGGTTTCCTAATGCTGCAAAAAGTTGTAAAAACATGATAAGTTTCATTTACTGTTAGCATATCGCAATATTATACAGCTAGGAAGAAAATATATGCTGCTACAAGTACATCAATTTGCATTAAGAGCAATCAAGTTACCAAACACCTTTCTTTTTCTCAATTCTTTTGGACAGCTTGGCTTTCTCTCTAAACTCGTCGCAATGTAAAACTTTAAGAACCAGAAAAGTAGCTTTATATGATGAGTGTATATAAGATTTTAGAAGATGAAACTTACGGTTGAGGTAAGTCAGAAATATCGTGAAGAGGACATTGAACAATATTATATACCCAATCAATGCACCAACACCAATCCAATACCAATAGTCCTCCGGAAACAAGCTGCGAACCTTCAGTAACATCAGACCTAGAGATGTCTTGTTGTCCCTAAATCTCTGCCAGTTTAAAAAGAAAAGTAAATCTATATCCAACAGTATTACTGATTAACAAATGAGCTAGTTTTTTTTTTCTTTTTAAATGAGCTACATTAGTATATAGTTTTTTCTGAAGCATCAACTGAATGCTGTGGCATTTTTATAGTAGTCATTTCTAAAGTGTTAAAAGAATTTTACAAGATAGAAGGCCTTCGACACCATGTAATTGGATATGAACAGACACAAATAGACACCAGAATACCAAATTACCTTATCCCAAGAATGGCCACGGAACTCATTTACTGAAGCTGAATTTTGGGCATACATCAAAGGGGAAAACCAGTAACCCCAGATCCACCAACTTGGGATGCTATCTGTAAATTATGAAAGTTCAAATACAAACCTTATTGAATAAAAGCCATTTTCTTTCGGGGTGAAGTAACTTTATCAATGAGCCAAAATGAGAGTGTAGATGACCTCTTGAAAGAACAAATCCTCCTAGAGCCATGACTACCAACATTGCAAACGATCCAAAGGTATTAGCAACTATCATATTTCTGCCTAGAGCTGCCATCACGCGGAAAAGTCCTATTGACATCTGATGCAATGAGAGATACAACAAAAACTGACGGAAGCACCTGAAGTAATTAATCAAAATGAGTTGTCTTACCTCTATCAAACATGGTGAAAAGCTAATACAGAAACTAAAACAAGAAGAAACAAATAGAACCAATAATCAAAAAAAAAAAAAAAAACATATACCTGGTTATTTGAGGATCAAAGCCAACCACATAATATGTAGCTGCAACCCAAATAATGGACTCTAAAAGTGATGTGGGAATACTCAAAAGCCAAGATGGAAGAGTATATATCCAACAGGGGTAGAAGTGAAAATCTCTCTGCTTGTAAAGAACGGGAAGTTTTGCTATCAGCATAGGCACCTCCAAGAAACCATTGAAAAGAACCATAAGAATTGCAAAGTATAGAGCACCGAGGTAAACAGCTCCATCTTCAAGTGTATCATGATGCATTGTTGAACGGAAGAACACACTCATCATAATCAAGATAATCAGAAAGAGCTGCAAAATAGAAATCAATATGTCCATCTCAACTACGTACAGTATAACTCTAAATTGGATTTAATGGAGCTACATGTATTGAGATTTTCTGTCACAGAAGAACTGTTAAAATTTAAGACCTGTGTGACTTTGAAAATGAGCACAGCTGAGTTTCGCTTTAATAATAGCAACTGCCAGGCAAAACTGATTTTGAGAAGCTCAAACTTTTTCACACCATAAGTACTAGAGGACAGAGCTGCTGGATGATTGTCACGTTTGTCGAATGGTATAGCCATCTCCTGTGCCAATGCATTACCAACATGAAAGGATTGAAAGCCTTCAGCAAACTTTGTCGCCGATACATAGTTGTATGGGCTATTGAGAAACCAATACTGCCCTTGATCTTTTTCAGATGTTAACTGTGTGGAGATAGCAAGATGACAAACCATATAAGAGCACTATCAATATGGGATCAGTCCAATGCTTGAACTCATAAAATTACCTCTTGAAGAAAATCAGCAACATTTTTCCTGGAGGGACACTTGAAACCCATAAATTCAAAGAACTCAAGAGCTGTTTCGCGGGGACCCTGATAAATGATTTGGCCCTCACTCAAAAGAATTATATCATCGAACAGACAGTAAGTTTCAGGGTCAGGTTGCAATAAAGAAACCAGGGTAGTCCCATCAAATGCACGAGTCGTGTGCTTTAAGTACTTGATGATTTGATAGGTAGTTGAACTATCAAGCCCGGTTGAGATTTCATCCATCAAGAGTACCCTTGATGCACCCATTAGTAACTCACCTGCATACATGTCTCACAACTTCAACAGTCCAAGCAATGCTTTTTTTTACTCTTTTTTTGGATAATTTAAACGAGCAGATGTCAGCTAGCAGAGAAAAAGACGAGTACCAGTAGTGAGGCGCTTCTTCTGTCCCCCTGAGATCCCTTTGATCATTTCATCTCCTACTAATGTATCCGCACAAATATCCAATCCTAAAATCTTTGCAGATATTTCAGAAGAATATAAAAAAAATGCCCAAATAACAGTCCGCAAAGTAAAATGATGTCTATAAAGCTATTATCTTTTATTAGAACAAGATGCTATTGAAGCGCAGTACAGAAGATAAAACAACATTGATTTCCCAGAAATTGGACCATAACTTTTCCAATAATCATCTTTTATGTATCTTTCACGTCGAGCATGTCCAGTGAAAGTCGTGCACTCAGTACAGAAATATAAGGTTCATTATAGCATTTCGACATGTAAAACTAACAACGAACTTAATAAAGCCTCACAGGCATAGCTAACATACCTTTAGAATGTAATCTACAACTATACTTGTCTGTTCTCCCAATGCTACCGCCTAATACAAAAAAATTACATCAACATGAGCTGAAGCAGTTTCTCTACACATATAACCTGGAAATGCAGACTTCTACCTAGACATTATACCTTAATAAAAATATCAAGATCTTGATCAGGAATTATTCCAGCATTTTTCTCTCTTCTTAGAAGTTCCATAAGCAAATCTGCCCATTTTTTGATGGTTCCATATCAAATTCAACTAGCAAAACGTATTTGTAAAAGAGTGCATGGTTGACTGAAGCAGGTCTAGACAATACCATGCTTAAAACCGACACCCTGGCAACGTCCAGAAAACTCGAGTGTCTCCCTCACTGTCATTTCTGCAATGTGTGAATCCCTCTGGCTAACGTATGCAGCAGTCCTTTGAGGAACAAACTCTTTTAGCTCATGTCCATTGTATGTAACTCTTCCTGATATCTTCATAGTAAGTTAACTGCATTAATGAGCGGAAAAAACGATCTTTTCGAAATAAAAGGTAGTTACAATGTCATCTTAAACAAAAAAAAATCAATTTTCAGCAATTTCTGTGCTAACAAATTTGTTTATGATGAATTTGATTTTAAAATTTTGAGGTATTATCTCATGGATGTTCTAGTAGCGATATCCAAGGACGAATAACATGTACATTTGTTTTCAGCTTCCAGTAAGGGAAACTAATTGTCGTATGTATGCCATACTGCCACTTAAACCCAATTCATTACTAGTTCATTTTAAGCTTTTATTTTATGAAGTAATATGCACTGACGGTGTAAAAACTAATAAATATTTAAACAATCAGTTCACTTATAAAGTAATTACAGGTGAATCTCTACTATAGTGCAAAAAATGATCAAATTGGTAGCGTAAATAATCATTACACTTCCGGTGTATACTGATAGGCATCGTGATGGAACAAGTAAAGGTTTGTACCTTCAAATTCTTATCAAGGCGACCAGCAAGTGCCAAAAGCAATGTTGTTTTTCCAGAGCTAGGTGGACCCAAAAGAAGTGTCAACCTGAAAGACAAGACCACCTCGGAGATTTCAAATATAACTCATGGACGCGATACACACTTCATAGGAGCTCAAATTGTACCTTGATGGCCGTATAAAACCACTTATGTCGTTTAGGATAGATAATTTCTTTCTACGACTTGGAAAAATCCTCAGTTGTCTCAAGAAAGTCTGTCTCATGAAACATTGTCAGACTTAGCGTAGTGAAATAGTAATTTAGCATACACGTGAGATCTGCAGGTTTACCTCAGTCATGTTGAATACAAAGTTGGGAATTGTAGGCAATGCTCTGCTTCCCACATGGACCATTGCATCAACTTTAAGATGCTGAAAGCAAACCTTAACTTTTGGGAATTCCAAATTCACCCTGAAAGTTAGATTAGTTAGATATACTTAATATAACCAATGCAAAGAATAATGTTGAAGATCATGTAGATGAAAGAGGTTTAAGATTCATAACACTTCACATAGCTCTTTCAGCTTCTTGCTGTCCTAATGGTATTTAGACACCATTATGTCGTCTATAGCTCGATGTGATCACGTTGAAATGTTTTCAAGTTTCTACCAAGAAAGATATCACAGATAATCAATCCTTGAAATACATAGAGATAACTCTTTGAAACTCCCTCCTAAAGGAGGCCTGGTTACAATCAAGAATCAACTTCAAACAAAAAGGTAAGTCTCTTGCCTTTCTTACAGGATATACGGATAGTGCTAATCATCGACGTAAGAAACTTTAAGACTGAAATCGAGTTGACAAACGGTCTTTTTCTTCAAGTTTAACTTCTATACACGGACAAAATGTAAAAGAAATTTTACCCTGTGAGATCACCTCAAAGATAACTATAGGTAAATGTCCATAATGAAGGGTTCAGTAAACCAGAAAATAAGACAGTTAACCTGCAACAATATGTTAAAATACACAGATGGATATTTGACACTATATATTATTGTAATATTATTTTAATTTCTTGGTAAATGAGGGATAGGAAGGAAGTACAACTGCGATGTCCATTGCATCAAGATGTAAATATTATTGTCAGTCTAGTTAGAAAACCAAGTGACATTCTATCCAAATGAAAAACTCCACAGAAATTAGTAACACCTACTATGCACAAACACAAATAAAGAAGAAACTTACTTCTCAAATCTTTCCTTGACTCTTTCGAAGAACAGCTCAGGATCTTCATTAATAGCATTAATCAACACATCCAAAACTTCATTCTGTTCTTCACCTTTCATCTTACCAAAATCAACCAAAGAAACCTCTCCACCAACACCTCGAAAGACCGAAGTCCGGGCTCGAATATAAGTAGGAGACCTCTGCAAAGAAGCTAACACAAGATCCTCTTCATCTTTGCTGGCTCCATTTTCAGGTATTCTTGATGAGTACATGCTCTCTGAGGAGAAATTCCACATTCTTGACTAAGCCACAGCTACCAATTGGAGAAATGGTAGAATATATGATCACAATATAGAGTAGGAGAAAATGATTTGTATGGTGAGTAATGCTAGATGTGTCAATAGTCCAACAACTTTGAAGGCTTGAAAACTTTTGCATTAATTTGATGTGCTATTGTTAATAGTATTTTCCTCTCTACCCCCAACCAATATTTTGCAAATCTCTACCAAAATCATGCATGAGAAAGTGACATTTTGAGAGGCAGATCAAGTGTAGGGAAATCTAAGTAGACTTTGGTTACAAAATAATACTTTCAAGAGTCAAGACTTTTGTTGGAGTTCCTAAAAGTAGTTAAAACAGTTGGGAAAAAAGTAACACAGCTTTAATTAACATTTCCCCCACTCACAACCAGCCTATTTGGGAAAGTTTGTAAAATCAAACTTGTTTTAAAAAGTGTTTGGCCAAATATTTTAAAAGTATTTCTATGTGTATTTTTCTCAAAACTGTTTTAAAAATAAATGCTTCTAAAAAACTTTTGCTACTCTCCAAAACACTTATTTTCTCTCAAAAGTTTGGCCAAACACACGACTTTAAAAAAAAAAAAAACAATTTGCCCCCTAAAAGCTTTGGTTAAACAAACTACAAATCGATAGAAAAGCAAAATATGAGAAATTCTCAAAAATAACTTATTCTCTTCGTTAGTTTTTCTCAAGTTAATTAAGAAAATTATAAATACAACGCTAAACTTATTAATTTACTCCTATTTAATAAAATTAGATTGACTATTTCCTCCTAAATATTGTACATTCTTCTTTAATATTAATAATATATATAATTGAAAATAATTGTCAAAACTTTAGTCTTAAATTCTTAAGATGACAATTATTTTGGACACCTCTATTTTTTATGTTTTTTTTGTTTTTTGCTAAACGATAGAAAGAACAGGCTCTGTCTTGAAATTCTCCCAATGCATATACTTAAAATTGAAAAAAAAAAATAATATATAAATATTAAGATACTAAAAATTACAAAAGCCAAGAGATTAATCATATAGGGAAAAACATGCATTTTATGAAATTTAATTGAGATAAGTGGGAAAGAATATTTGTAGCTTAAAATTGACGGAAATCTTTTATTTTTTACGTGGGAAAATTGAAACGATGCCAGGATTGAATATCTCGAGTTTTGCTATGCTTAAATTAATCTCAACTCTGACACGAACCTCCTTGAATACCTAGAACTTCAAAGTTCTTTGTTGATGTATACGATGAAGAACAAGAATGCAGTAATTATACAACACATAGATGAAAAGGGAAATGATTTTTCCTATATGTTCTTGAAGTTTTATTACTATTACTATATTTATTACATGATTGTAAATTTGTTTTCAAGTGTACTCTGTGGTATTTTTGTTTGTTCAATTGAATTAAATATTGTAAAACTTGTCAGAGTTATTGTAGATTTTCTGTCAACATTAATAGATCAATTTTTTTGAAAGATCATAAATGTGACAACTGAGCAAAAGCTGTTTTTTATTATTCTGTCTAAGCATTGGACCTTACCACATTAAATTCTACTATATGTATTTTCCCATTGTCACATTTGGCATTGAAAACTCTGATGTGTACTTGATGCAGTATTTCATTTTGCTTGCTCTTTCTTCAATTTATTTTCCCTTCTATTATTCCTTTTAGCTGAATGAGGAAAAAAACAAAGAAAGTGGATAGTTGCACTTTTGATCGGTTCAACAACAATAATAATAATAATAATAGCATATTCAATTTAATCTCCTAATTGAAATTTGAGAAGATTAGTGTGCACGAATGTCTTACTCATACCTTAAGAAAGAGAGATTTTTTTCGACACTCAAAACAAATTTAAAAAGAAAATACAATAGGAAAAAAGTCACATTAAAAAATAGAGAAAAAAAATAATAACAACAACAACTAATATAATAGATGTAACAAAGAAAACAAAAGATAATGTAATATAATAATAATAATAATAATAGTGACAAAAAATTTAAGTTTTGTGATTTTTGACTGTGCATATTTAAATTTATATTATTAAAATATATATTATTTAATCTTTTATTTTGGAAATATGTTATATATAGGTTATTTATAAAAATATCTTATCCTCAAATATAAAATAACAATATAAATTTAGCAAATACATGAAGTGATTGAATGGTTTAATAATTAATTCATTAAGTTTGTAAAAGTGGGTGAAAATCATTTTCACCCCCAAACTTTGATTAAAAAATCAAATTCCCCCTCAACATTGAACAATAATCACACTCCTCCTTTATCCTATGTAATGTCCATTTTATCCTTATAATTTTAATTCTATATTTATGTAATATCTTTTTATATTATATGTAATAAATATTTTTTTTAACATGGATATTTATAACATTTTATTTAAGTTTATTAACTTTATACGCAAATTAATACTTTTTATAAATTTATCATAAAATTCAATGTTATTTTTTAAGATCATTATTCTAGTATTATATGTATTAAAGAGTCGTTTGGTGTGAGGTATAATTATAATAATTCAGAGACAAAGTTCATGATTATTTATTCTGCGTTTAATTAGATGTATTAGGTAGTCTCAAAATTATTCATCGCACCATTTATACCACAGTGATGAGATAAGTTATCACACATACATATTAGTACAACTTATTTTGTAATAACTAATCTCGGAATAACTTGTTTCCAAACAATCCGTCCCTAAGTGTGTATATATACATATTTATGTACATGCATGTGCGTATATTTTCGTGTTTTATCACTCTCTTACTAAATTCATTTCGTATTACTTAACTTTTTGTTGATATAACACAATCCTTAAGAAAATTTTACTTAGAGGTATATTTTGCTAAATTAACCTTATTAGTAATAATTTGAAACTTTAAATTTGTCTATACTGTTACTTTATATAATTATTTAACACTAAAGGGTAGAAAAAAAATATAATACAATTCTCTTGATTTCACAAATTGAGCAGATAAATTAAAATATTTAGTTTTAGTATGAAGATCAAGTGATAAGAAATTATATTATCTATTGTCTATATCAGTAAATAAGTTATGATTGTCATTAATAGAATATTACATATTTTATAATTTATATAAAATAAATATAATCTTTAAAATTTAACCTTATTTTATTCGAGAAAAACATCTAGTATCCCTGAACTATGACCAAATTTGTTACGACACACGTCAACTTCAAGGGGTCCTATTACCCATTAAACTAAATTTTAACGTATTTTTGTCAATCTTTTTAACGGACGTGATACCTTTTGTCAATCATTTTAGATGGCGTGACACTTTTGATATGGGCTCCATTTTATGTAATAAAGATGTCACATTAGCACAAAAAAATGACAAAAATATGCTAAATTTGAGTTCAGGGGATAATAGGACCCCTGTGCAGTTGGAGTGTGTCGTAACAACTTTAACCATAGTTCGGGGTGATACTAGAGGCTTATCTCTTTCATTTATTGTTTGTATTTTTTCTGCATTGAAATATGTTTATAAAATTAGTAGTACTTATTATTTTTTTGTAAAATAAATATTATAGTTTTGATTGTTATAATTGATAAAACTAATTTTCTTGTGATGCTAATTTACCTCATAAAGATCATCATTAACTTATATATTTCTTACTTATTTTTCTAGAAGATAATGTTTATGTTTTTATGAAAATTTTGTTATATGAATAATGTTTATGTTTTTATGAAAAATTAGTTATATGAATTTTTTTAAAATGAAAAATATGATGATTTTAAAGAAGTTAAAAAAGAAATAAAAGAATTGATGATAAAGGATAAAATAGAAATTTTAAAAAGTCAATTAGGATAAAGGGGGGGCATGATTATTATTCAAAGTTGAGAAGAAAGTTTAATTTTTAAGACAAAGTTGAGGAGGAAAACTGATTTTGACCCTTGTAAAAATTCACAAGCAAAGGAACAAAGTACTTGCACATTTTAACTACTTGAAAACTAAATGTGTTTAATTAGTTATCACACGGACTAACTTAGAATTTGATGATATTTTAAGGGCTGTAATCACAATTTTTCCCGAAGAAAACCTTAAAGCAAAAGAAAAATGCATATGAAAAATGAGTGTGAAAAAGAAGCAATATTTCACGTTGTGAAAATTTTACTCTCAAAGAATATTTTTATGTACATGTATATAACATTATTATTTTATTCATAAACTTCAATTGTTTAGTATGTAATTATATTCTATTTTTATTTTAATTCAAAATTACATAAAATCTTAAATTTTAAACTGCTGAATAATTACTTAGGTTCGCGATACATTATATTTCGTATACATTACTTTTCGGCACATAATTAATCAGTCAAATATTTATATATTTGTACTTTTTTAATCGACTTTGTGATGTATCTTTCATGTATTTCACAGCTCCATTTTTCACTATCTCCATCTGCACCTTTCATCCGTCATTAACATGCACCGGAGAGACAGTAAAGTGTCCGGGAGAATCCACAGACTCCAATGAAGACACAAATGGGTCTCCAAAAACGTCAAACAAACTTCCCATTACAGATCATGGAGTCAATGAAGTTTAAAATCTATTCGAAAAACACAACGAACAGTTCAAATATTTTTACTCTTTCCATCGAGATCTTTCATTAACTACACCATCCACCACAATCACTGAAAACCAGCAGCAATTTCAAACAATTCCATCGTGAGCACGCCCCACTTCTTTTGTAAATTCGAGAAGAAGATAGAAAAGAAGACGAAGCAAATGAAGAAGTTGCAGAAGGAAAAGAGGATTAAACAGGGGAAAGTGTTGATAGAGATAAAGATAGCACGAAACATAAGCATAAGTATGATAGAGGAGGTAAGTAGCGTGAGAAAAGTAGCAAAATTCGTGATGAAAATGAATTGGATTTGGAATTTGAGGTGTTAATAGTTAAAATCGTAACTCAACTTTGAATTTTTATTCTAGAAAGTCGCTCAACTTTAGACTATTATCTCAGAAAGTCACTCAACTTTGATTTTACTTCAAAAGTCATTCAACTTTCATATTTCTACTCAAAAAATCACTCAAACTATTTAACCATTTTTTTAAAATAATATTTTTTTATGTGGAATTATTATTTAAATGCAAAATTTAAAAAAATAAAAAATTATTTCTTAATGACCATTTTATCCTTATTCCCATAAATTAATTTTTCTTTCTTATTTTTCTTCTCCTTCTCACATATTGTAATTGATTCAACATTAAATATGCCTAATAAAATATTAAAAGATCAAATTAAATTTAACAATAATTGAAGGATAAAAAGTTATTAATATAAACTACATTAATACGATGAAATATAACTAAATAATACGTAATTTAACTCATTTATTACTAAAAATCGCGTGTACGTAGTTATTATATAAATATAGTGAATCCCCATACCGTAGGTATGTTACTCATAATATTTAGTTATGGATATAAAATCCCGAATTCATCATACATATACATATAATACAGTATTTTTTTCATACCTATAGTACAAATATTTATAAAAAAGGGCATTTTTAGAGTGAAAACAGAAAAGGAGAGAGGGGGCGTTATCGTTGAGAGCGTCGCATTTATAATAAGCTATATAATGTGCAAATTTAAATTTAATTAGATTTTAATACGATCATCAATATCATATGAAAAAAAAAAGGTTGAAACAAGGATTGAAAAGATAGAGCAAAATAATTATAATTTTAATTCTATGGTTATTGTTAAATTTTAATGTGATCCTTTGATATTTTATTAAATATATTTAATATTGAATCAATTATAATATGAGAGAAGGAGAAGAAAAATGAGAAAGAGAAAGGGAGATACTAAATTTATGGGAATAAGAATAAAAGGGTCATTAAGAGATGATTTTTTATTTTTCTAAAATTTGCATTTAAATAATAATTTTACATAAGCAAATTTTATTTAAAAAATGATTAAGTAGTTTGAGTGACTTTTTATGTAAAAATATGAAAGTTGAGTGACTTTTGAATTAAAGATCAAAGTTGAGTAACTTTCTGAGATAAAAATTTAAAATTGAATGACCAATTAACTCGAATTTTAGGGTTGATGTGATGTATTCTAAATTTTGGAGAGAGAAAACATAAAAAGAAATTTTTATAATTATTTTAAAGAATTAACTTTTTAAATAACAATGATAAATTAAGGTGTAATGTCTCTCCATTTCTACTCTCTCCATTTTCTCCAAGTTCCTATCTTGATTGGTGACATATGACATAATTCAAATTAAATGACTAAGATTTAATTATTTTAAAATACAACTCTAACTATAGTTTAGACAATAAATATATTATATATTTAGTTTAAAAAATTATTGTAATTCTACAATCTTAGCAATATGTCTATAAATAAAGCAACAAAAAAATTTCTCTTCCTACCTTTTATTCCTATGCAAGAATTTCATCTTTTAGTTTCTTTATCAATTGATTTTTTTATTATCAATTTTTTTTTGAAACCTTTTGTTTAGCAATTAGCTTTTTTTTTTTTTTTTAAAGTAGGTGAAATAAAGTAGGAGAAATAATCAGCTTTTCAAAATAAGATTAATTTTTTATCACCTTTTTTGAAACTTTTTCGTAGAAATTAGATATTTTAGTTTCTTTAAAACAGATGAAATAAAATAGGGAGAAAATGAGAGAAATCCCTCGTATTCTAAATCATTTTTTTTATTGTTTTTAAAACTTTTTCTTTAATAAAGATTTATTTTATTTTCTTTAAAATAAGTGAGATAAAATAGGAGAATTTGTAGAGTCTCCTATTTTTTAAAAAACATAAAATAGTTAGTAATTATTAAAGAGAAAGTTTTCAAAATGCAATAAAAGAATTAATTTAAATAGAAATTAAAAGGTGGACCATGCGTATGAAAAATAATTTAGGAAGTAAAGACTTTTTATTGCTGTATTTATGGATAAGATAATATGTTGCTAAGATTGTGGAATTACAATAATTTTTTAAACTAAATATATAATGTATTTATTATTTAAACCATGGTTAGAAATTTACTTTAGAATAATTAAATCTTATCCACTCAATTTAAACTATGTCATATATCATTAATCAGGATAGAAACTTGGAAAAAAAGGAGAGGAACTAGATCCAATATTATATAAATTTTCTTTATTTTATTCTTGATTTGCTTTATTACTACTATTAATTTTGAAAGAAAATCTAAGCTCACTTATTAAGGCACTACTTTTATAATTGGACTTTGGGGTTTGGGGCCTAGAAAATTATTACTGCATATATTGAACCACCTAACTAAAGGGTGCATTTAATTCGACAAGAGAAGTTTTAAATGTTTTTTTAAACCAATATTTTTTAGTGATTGCATGAACAATCAATTGGATTATATTTGGCTAAGTCGCATGGTGGAAGAGTCTTAACATCTAATCGAGCGGCTTTTAAAATTACTTAAAGATAATTTAAATACGTAATAAGATATTATAAGTGATAAATTGACCTTATTATGATATACTAGCATACAATTATTTATCACTCATATTCAAAAGATATTAAATAAAGGGACAAAAGGGTGGTTTTATCCCTTTTTAAATTCCTTTTCAAGAAATATTGTTATATCATTTTACAACCTGTTTACATTTTTTTCAAAGTCAAAAACCATAATTTACAAACGTACCTTATATTAAGTCGAAGTGACATTTTAATTTACTATTTTTGTAACTATTGTTCAAATTGAAAAGAAAAACTATCTACTTTTCTCATATTTTAAGTTAGATATTGCATTGTTAGGACTCCTCATTTTAGGGGAAGATTTGGAGTTTACTAGTTGGATTATCTTAATTAAACGAATATGCATTTTAAAATGCCATGAAAAAAGGGTTAAAATGTCTGTCATATTGAAAATGGCTTAAATTTGTCTTCTTTTCATTAGTTTTGATCTAAATTGTCCTTAACGTCAAATTTTGGATTGAAAATACTCCTTCTTTCACTTATTAGGACCCTAATTATCCTTACCTAGTTGATTATATTATACCATTTTCACGATAAAAGGGATATTTTTAACCTTTTCTCTTCAATAATATGACGACATTTAAGTTTATTTTTTAGTAGTTGACTCTATTTTATACCCAAGAATCTTTCTTTTGAGTTAATCTTTTGAGATTTTCTGTGTGATCGAAGCATTTATGGCCCTTAAAGCCCAGAGCTAGCTTATTCATGCTTGTATATGTGTGCCTCCATGCTATCTTTGGCACGATAAAGGTGAGGGAAAAAACATCGTTTTCATCCTAAATTATACCTGAAAAGTCAAAGACACACCTAAATTATACCAGTAACCTTTTACACACCTAAACTATAAAAAAGTGATTTTTTTACCCCTAGATCTAACGTGAAAAAAACATAATTAATTAAATAAAAAATAACGCATCTATATAAAAAAAAATAATGAAAAAATAATAAAAAATCAAAAACTTCCCCCCCCCCCCCCCCAAACATCTTCTTCTTCATTACCCCCACCCCAAAAATCAAACTCCACCCCAACCAACAAATCTTCTTCATCACCCCCGCCTTCAAATAAACAATTTCTTTACACCCCATACTCCACCTTCATCGAAACATCTTCTCCTTCATCACCCCCACCCCAAAAATCCAACCCCACCCCAACCAACAAATCATCTCCATCACCCCCAACCCCAAATAAGCAATTTCTTCACACCCCATCCTCCACCTTCATCGAATCAATATCAATTTCATCATGAATAAAATCAAATTGAATTTTCTACCTAAACGAGAAAATTTCAAAAAAATTTATCACACTTCATGAAACACTTGACGAAAATGTCATCTTAATCCCACTGAATTTTGTACAATTGATTTCTAAAATTATCTATTGAATAATAAATTATGTCATTGGGAGAATTTTGATTTTAAATGTCTTCTTAATCCCACTGATTGCATTTTGATTTTCAACTTTTTGCTTCTCTTTGAATTTCACCTTCCAATTCATTCATCTTCCAATTCAAATATGACAACAACAATGAGACTTTAATGTTTGCTAAAGAGAACAAAAGTATAAAAAAAAATTTGTAGATGATGAAGAACATTGTTAAAAGTTGTGATTGAAGTTCCTTGGTTTGAAAGAATTTCTAGATGATAGCCACTTCACCAATTTGGAATCTGCTTTGGTTGCAGAGAATGCCTTGTACCAACAGAGACTGGGCATTGAAGAATTTGGATATTGAAGAAAAAAAAATTGTCCTCATGGAGGATTTGCACAGTCAAGAAGAAGAAAAAAATTAAATTTAAATTTAAAAGAAAAATTTATGAAAATAATAAATTTATTATTTTTTGAATGATGCTGACGTGGCGCTGACGTGGTGCTGATGTGACAACGCGTGTAAAATACTACATCACATGTAAGTGGTGTAATGCCTGACAGGGTGTAAAAAGTATCACTTTTTTATAGTTAAGATGTGTAATAGATCACTAATATAGTTAAGGTGTGACTTGAACTTTTCGGATATAGCTTGAGATGAAAACGATGCCTTTTCCCTGAAGGTAATAAACCAAGCTTTATGTCATTACTCTGTCATTTGCATATGCGTCTTGGAATAAGTCCGCACTTTTTCTCAAAACACTGCATACCATTAAGAGCATCCGCACACTAATTTCTCAATTTTCGGACTTAATTATTAACAAGTGTTGTGACTAGAGAAAAGTGCAGATTATTGTATACTCCCTTCGTTTCGTGTAGTTGACTTCTATGAATTTGATACAATAATTAAGAAATTAATAAATATAGATGTCTTTTGTATTTTTACCCTTGAATGCCTTTTAAAGTGAAATAATCAATGCAATGATTAACATTCAAAATTTGGTACATATTACTTTATCTTATATATTACGTCTAGAATATTGAGTATTTACAATTGAAACTAGTAAGTAATAATTATTTAATTTTGATTTTGAGAATTAAAATCATTTATGTATCATTCAATAGTTTTGAAAACTTTGGATGTACTTTGTCCGTTCCATTTTACTCATTCCAAATTTTCTAATTTGATTTCCCATTTTACTTGTCCTTTTTTACTTATCAAGACAAATTAATTTTTTTTTCATGTTTACCTCTGCATTAATTACTTTGTCTTCAAATTAAAATGTAAATATCATTTAATAGGGGTATTATGATAAACTAGCCATGTTATTAATTATTTTTCTTAATCATTGTGTCATTGGAACGGAGGGAGTATTATTTAGTATTTCTATCAAGAGTAAAATAGAAAACATATATATAAAATACTTTTAATTTTAAAATTTGGATAACTAAATTAAAATAAATATATTTAAAAAGAAGATTAATTAATATGAAAGGAAGAAAATACGTGGTACGTTTCCATACATGCACAACTTCAACGTTTACATGTGGGGAGTGAAGACTATTCTATATGAATTAACCGATTAGTCCATTTAGAGTTGGTTATATGTTTTTCCTTGTCAGTAGTTTGGATCATTTAAAGTGGAGACTAATGTATACATGTAAAACCATCACCAATTCACCACTCTTTCAATACTTTGGTAGGCAACAATTGAATAGAAAACTGTTCATCTTTTTAAGTTAGGAGAATTCCTATGTATATAGATACTTTTTCTAGTCTAAAAAGTTGTTTTGTCTTTTAACAAGAAAACAAACGACTATTTTCTTTCTTTTTTCCTATAAAATATGATTTTGAATTCTAATTAAATATGAGCACAGTAGGAACCACGGGATTAATTATTGAGACTTTCTTATTATGAGAAAAATTAAAAATTTTGATTTGAATTATTATTATCATAATATTTTATAAATCACTCCACTAGAAATTCATAATTGCACTCCTCTATTTATATTGTGAAATTTTCCATTAAACACTTATATAATTCCTCATGTTAAGATTATAGATACTAATCAATAAATTAAATTACTAACGAATTCAATTTAATGATTAATTTTCTTTGAGCATTGCTTAATTTATTTCATGTGTCAGATTCATAAAATCCACTTGCAAGATTTGATACAATAAAAACTTTTGATACAATAAAAATTTATAAATTTTCCAAAAAGGCATATCACCAATCTTTATATCGAGACATGGATTCCATCAACTAACTTATTATTTCACCAATATATATTATTATCATCCAATCTATCAGGCATATTAACCCATCTCAAAATCTCACCTTTTAATAAATCAAAATTATAATTAATATATATAGCTCATAATAGTTATATCAAGATTGAGAATATAAGTACATTTAATAGTTTAGAGAATATATTTTTACCAGTCAGTCTAAAACATCTATCTATGCTAAATCCTGCCCAATACATACAAAATGCACTAACACAAGAAGTCAAAACTACACAGTTTCCATAATCAAGATAAATTAATTTAATCTTACGCTACAATCATACCGATAGCTTGTACAATTTCCATCGTCCTAGATTTGTGAACAAAAATCTTTATACTTATAAGGACCGATGATTTAATCCTCAGTGTATAAGTTATAAAAATCTATACACCAAATCATCTATTATATAAGTAAATGGACACATAAACGCATACATGATCTATTAATTTTTTATTACAGTTGATTTAACAATTGTTCTACAATAAATGCTATATCTAAACAAGTATATATATCATGGCTAATAGTATATATTTCAACAATCTCCCACTTAGAATTTTAACCATCATGATTGTTATAATATGCTATATCTAAACACATGATTAATGGTATATATCGTAATAGTATCTTGGTCTAACGCAACCCAGAAGCTAATTCATAATTTAGAGATTTGCACAAATCCATATAAATAGATCACAAATTCATTTCTCAACCAATGTGAAACTCTAACAAGGTGGATCAGAGGGGGACGGATGAACCCTATGCCCCTAACTCCGCCCTATTGTTTCTCTTGCAATCTCTATGATAGGTTGCAGGTTAAAACTTAGACGCACCTAGTGTATACACCAAGTCAATAGATGCATGACATGTGTTTGGATTTAGAGTTCATGTTACTTAACAATGATTAATTATCAAGTATTTTACTTAATTAAATCACTTGATCATGGTAAAGAACATCAATTTGATGTATATACCGGGTGCGTATAAGTTTTTACCTAGGTTGCATATGTAGCTGGTCGATCTTGTGAACTGTTATAGTAAATGCAATACAAAGCTGAAAAAGTGTTTAGTCGCAAGAAAATTAATGCAATATTGGATATTGACTTCTCTGCGTATGCCTTCGTTTTTTCAAATTTGAGACCATACTTTATAATAGTACTGTATTAGCATGTGCATCTCTTTTTGAACATGAAGAATGAAACTGTGGAAACTGTGGCACCTATATGTTGTGGAGGTACTGTATGTCTGTGCATCTCATCCAATAGACATAGTGGATCATAGTTAGCTAGAAGCTCCGTAATTCTTTTTATTTCAAAACGATTGTATTCGAGTTAGCTTGAAAAATATTAATGAAAGAAATTGACTTAGCGTCTTCTTTTAAAAAGATTGGTATTTGAATCATCAAAAGTTTTCACTCAAGTGCTTTATTGGTCCTAGATAATTTGATGGTTAAACTAAGTCTTTTCAAAAAATTTTAGTAGTTCAGTTATTTAACTATCTAAACTCTAAATGAGAATTAAATTCCTCATATTGTACTAATCTCCTCCCCGTTCAGAGACGGATCTAGAATTAAAGTTTATGGTTCTTTGGCCAAAATAAAAAATTAAACATAGTGAGTTATAGGGTTAGAACCTATAACCAAGAGGACTACAAAGTTTTAGCAAACTCTTTCTCTATCACTAGACCAATAACACACTTCATTTATGATGTTCAACTTATAATTCTTATATATTTACTAAATTTCTCAATATAAATAAAAGATCCACATGAAAGTTGGTAGATTTTTGGGAACCCCCAACCTACCACCCTAGATCCACCCCTGTCCCCATTTCTCTTTACTCTACGTACTACTAATTTTTACATAAAAAAAGATTGTAAGGGGTCGTTTGGTAAAGTGTATTGAAAAATAATGCATGTATTAGTTAATATGTATTACAAATACCTTGTTTGGTACAATCTTTTAGTCTGTGTATAATTAATACAAGGATTACTTATACACTCATACAAGGATTACTTATACACTCTATTGTGTATTGAGGTGTGCATTAATAATACACATCATTTCTCATGTATTAGCAATACAAAGATTAAATGATAAATTTACCCCTCAAAATATCTTACAATTCTTTTTTCCACTGTAATTTCATTTTCCCACCATTTTTGGTTGTAATAAGCTTCCTTCTTCTCTTCTCCTTCTATTACTTTCCATGGAAAAAAGAGACTGATTTAGAATACCACCAAAGTCTTTTGCTAAGTTCAACTAATTGCAGAAAAATAAGTCTTTCAAAGTCAATAAATTGATGATAAAATTTAGGTGAGAACATCTATTTTTTATGAGCTTCTTGGTTATCCATTGTTTTCTAAGTACAACACCTTTACATCTGCAATATTTATGCATATGTAGATCTGTACATGCATTACAACCATCTATCTTATCATGGGGTTCATAAAGCGTGAGACTGTTCTCCATCTTTATTTCGATCAAAATATCATTGAATTTATTGCAAAGCTTTTGGACTTTAGAGAAAAGTTGAAATCGGATTTTTGTTTCTACAAACAATAGCAGCAGCCTTGAAAAAATTGGGATTTTTTATTTCTACAACAGTAGATGATGCTACTTGCTAAGAGAGTGTATGGAGAAGGATAATTTGGTAAATAAGTATTTTTTTATAAAATTTATTTAAATATATAATATTTTTAATATATCAAGCCAAACACTGCGTAAGAAATAATAAACGCATAATTAATATCTGCATTACTAATACTTGCATTAATAATACAAGTATTGCCAATACACCTTATTTAACATTAATCTTATGCACTCTACCAAACGACCCCGTGGTTTCCATGAAGTAAGCCTTTTCCTAAGCGTGCGCCTTAATGGATAATTTTCCATTCTATGAAGGCAAATATTGGTCATATCTAGGGGTGGACATGGTATGGTATGGTACGGTATTTGAAACTTCAGTACGGTAATTTCGATATTTGATTTTTAAAAATATTATACCATTACCATACCATGTTAATTCGGTATGATTCGGTATTTTAACGTTTGGTTTCGATATTTTGCGGTATGATAATCGGTAACCATAGTTTGTTTAACTTTGACAATATATACTCGTATACTAGAATATTATTACTTCGACTTATCAAAAGCATGTCTTAATTGTATCATAAAAATGCATTACACATGTAGAAATATTGAAAAAGAAGTACAAACAATTCATTTTATTAGTCAATTACATCAAAAAGATATTTCAATCAAGATAGAGTAGCGAAAGTTTCAAAGTCTAAACATTTTTATACTAATACTAAGTATTTTTTTCTTTGTGTGTGTGTATACATACATACATACATATATATATATACATACATATACATATATATATACATATATATATAAAAGTTGCTTATGTAACTATATATACTTCGGTATGGTATTCGGTATTTCGGTATGTCATTTGCAAATATCGTATATCATATCATATACCAAAAAAATTTAAAATGTATACCATACCAAATATCATAATATCAAAAATTACGTTATCAAAAATTTCGATTCGGTATGGTAATTCGATAAATACCATACCATGCCCACCCCTAGTCATATCTTTGATGTAAAAAAAGAAGGAAAATACTAGCTCAGTGAATTTTAGCAATACCAAAGAAATCGACTTCGAGCAAGCAATTTCTCTTTTGAAATAGTATAGTGTTCGACGTTGATGTAATGAAGTAGCTCTTGATGCAATAGCTGGTTATAAGGCCATGCATTTGCATAACGGACTTGATGAATTATTAGGTTGGGACTTGGGGAAACTAAAGGAATAATCCATAAATAAGGTCGCTTTCAAATTTTGACCCAAATAAAAAAGCTTTATAAAAATAATATTCAACTATTAAGTGATATATTTTCAGATAAAGTTATCCCTGATCAATGGAGTAAATTACATAAATAATTCTTTTAATTGATAACAACTTCATACTTATTCATATTTTAACTTTTATTTTTTTATTTTTAATTTTTCTTTGATTTTTTATTTTTTCTTTTCTCTTTTTGTTTTTGATTTTTCTCGACCCTTACTTTTTTCTCTTTTTTCCTCTCAACTTTTTTTTTTCTTTTTTTTTTTATATTACTTTGATTTTTTATTTTTTCTTTCCTTTGTTTTTTTGTTCTTTTTAGTTTTTCTCAACCCTTACTTTTTTTTTCTTACTCTTCTCAACGTCTACTGTTATAAAAAAAGTTATTTTTCTTTAATTTTTATTTTTTTAAAAAAAAAATTCTCGGCCTTTATTTTTATTTTATCTTTTTTTATTGTTATCAACCTTTATTTTTTTTCGTTCTCTCTCAACTTCTACATTTTCTTTGATTTTTATTTTTTTAATATTTTTCTTCATTTTCATAATTTTTATTATTTTTGTTATTTTCTTCGATTTCGTCCAATCAAGTTACATCTCATGAGTAAGAGTTGACACTACCACATTATAAGGCAAAACTTATGACTTTCAAACAACGAGTTACGTTTCATGGGCAAGAGTTAACACTACCACATTGTAGAGCCAAGACTTAAGACTTTCAAACAACAAGTTGCATTTTTATTGGTAAAAGTTGATACTACCACATTGCGTTTTGACTTATGAGATGTTGTATAACTCTTACCTTAGAGGCAAGACTTAGCTCAAGAACTTTCAAACAACAAATTATGCCCCACAGGCAAGAGTTGACACTACCATGTTATGTCTTCATTTATGAGATATTCTACAACTCTCGCCTTAGAGGCACGACTTATCCCAAGAATTTTCAAACAAGTTACGTACATTGGGCAAGAGTCAACACTAACACATTATTTTTTCACTTATGAAATGCTCTATAACTCTTGTCTTAGAGGTAAGACTCGGCCTAAGAACCATCAAACAACAAGTTATGCCCCATGGGTAAGAGTTGACACCACCACATTGTGTATTAATTTATGAGATACTTTATAACTCTTCCATTAGAGGCAAGACTTAGACCAAGGACTTTCAAGTAACAAGTTGTATCCCATAGAAAAGAGTTGACATTACCATATTGTGTTTTGATTTATGAGATATTCTATTATCCTTGCCTTAGAGGCAAGACTTAATCCAAGGACTTTCAAATAACAAGTTACGTACCATGGGTAAGAGTTGACACTATCATATTATGTTTTGATTTATGATGTTCTATAATTCTTGTCTTAGAGGCAAGACTTAACCCAAGAACTTTTAAACAACAAGTTACGCTCCACAGATAAGATTTGACATTACCACATTGTGTCTTGATTTATGAGATGTTTTATAAATCAAGGACTTTTAAACAATAAGTTATGCCCCATGGATAAGGAAAAAAGTTATATTTTATCATCGTCAAGCTTAAAAACCCTAGTTTCGATACTTCCGTCGGATAGCCTTAATGGCTCTCGGCCACTCTCCACCGAAGATTGGCGAACAAGTTAATGTTGCTTTTATTGCATGTCCTTTAACAGAAAGGACTTACGCATCTACACTACAACCAGAAGTGGTAAAAATAGTAACCATTCCAGTAAAACCTTTGACATATTTGCACAGGGAACTAAGAGTGGTATGGGATGAGGAAGAAATTCTCAGATGTTTGTTAATGAAGAACTTGAATATGCAGTTATAAGAAAATTTTCGTATGGCTGACCTGATATTCAGGATCTGAGAAAACTATACCCAAGCAATGTGACCTTAAAGAAGACGTAAATATTGGATTATTATGTAATAGATACGTTTTAATAAGAGAATCCAGAATGGAAGACTATGTCAATCTCTTATCAAAACCTATTTTTTACATTGCACACAAGAATTGGAATTCTCTAATACGAACATTAAAGTGGGATCCGCTGTTTGATCCACAAGAAGAGACGTCTATTACCATTACATGGATATCGTTACTAGCTCTACCACCCAACTTCTTTAGAAAAGAAACAATTTTTTCATTAGCGGCAATAGTAGGTAAACCACTACAAGTTGATATGGCTACGAGTAATAAAATAAGGCTCAGTTGTGCAAGGGTAAAAGTGAAGGTGGATTTACTAACAGATCTTCCGAAGAGAGTAAATGTGGGCATAAAAAAGAAGTCAGGTGATATTATGGCAAAATAGATAATGATAAAGTATGATTATCTGCCAAAGTATTGTAAAAATTGTAAGTTACAAGGGCATAATGAAAAGGAGTGCTTCATCCTGCATCTAGAACTTTATCCAAAGAAAGAAGAACATGACATTATAAAGGAAGGAGGAAACAACATTGACAAGGAAAAGACAACAAAAGAGCAAAAAGGCCTGGAAGTGGATGTTAGAGATAAAGATAAGCAGAAGGGTACCAACGTTCAAGAACCAAAAAAAAATGAAGGAGGTAGAAGAGAAGGATTTCAACATAGAGGAGGCATGGTGCAGAAGTGGAATAAATGAGAGAAATTAACACAGGAAGAGGCACTTATCACAGATAATAAGTTCGACATCTTAAAAAAGGAGAAAAATGATAAACAAGGGAAGGAAGCTATAAGTCAAGGAACAGATACACTACAAAAAGACAGCAACACACAATCTGCAATAAAAGGAGCAGCAGAGGATCATGACAGTAGGTCTACAAAGAAATGAGTGGAAGGAACATTTGAGTTAGCAAAGGAGAAAGAGCTCAACTCATCAAAGATACACAATCAATCAGATAGGAAAACACCATAAGCAAAAGCATACAGTAGTAAAAGTAACATAAATAAAGAAGATAAACAAGCAGCAACATTAATGGAAAACAAAGATGGGAGAGAGGCGAATATAGTACAAATAGATGATGCTCAGCAGGAGAAATCATTACAGGAACATAAAAAAAATGAGAAGGAGAAAGAGCCGCCAGATAATATGGACTAACACATGGGTGACCTGGAATATGAAGAATCATCAACTGAAGGTCAACATACTATAAATAAAGAAACACGGCAAGAGCCAACAAAAGAGGAAATGCAAGTTGGCAAAGATGAAGAAAAGAATGAGGAGAAAGAAGAAGAAGAGGACATCCAGGAAAATATCTTAGATGTAAGTACTAAACGAGATCTATCACCAAGACATATCAGAGATCTGAGAGCAAGAAGGAAACAAAACAAAGTGTCAAAGTCTAGAAGTATAAGGAGTAGCTCAGCTAAACCTAATACCTCTAAATAATGATAGAGCATCTATTGTTTTGGAATATAAGATCAGTCAACACTCAAAATTCATTTGATAAAGTGATTGATCTTAAACGAAGGTACAAGATTTCTTTTATTTCCCTTTTGGAGCCTTTCCAGGGCCCAAAGAAATAGAAAGCTACAAGAGGAAGTTAGGCATGCAGAATGTTGTTGTGAACTGTTCTTCAAAGATTTGGATTTTTTGGAATGAGGAATGGGAAGGAACTGTAGTTGAGAATAAACAGCAAAAAATCACTATTTAGTTTATTCATTCAATCAATAAAAAGGAGCTCTGGATAACCTCAGTTTATGCCAGATGTAATGCACTCGAAAGACTTGAATTATGGGAAGAGTTGGAAGAGCTTAATAAGGTGATTCATAAACCCTGGTTAGTTGAAGGAGATTTTAATATCATCATTAATGATTCAAAGAAGTTGGGGGAAATTAAAGTCACTTCTGATAAAACAATTGATTTTGCACAATGTTTGAGTAATTGTGCATTGTCATAATTAACTTTCATAGGTAGTACATATACCTGGTAGAATGGAAGGATAGAAAAAGTTTGTATTTTTAAGAGATTTGATAGAGTTCTAGGAAACACATAATTTATGCAGCAACTTTCTAACTCTGAGGTGGAGCATCTGATAAGAGAGGGGTCGGATCACAGTCCTCTGTTGGTGAAGTGTCATGGGAATCAGGACAGATATGCAAAACCTTTCAGGTTTTTAAATTTTTGGGTCCAACATAGCAGCCTTAAAGACTTGATTAAAGCTAACTGGAATATTCTAGTGGAGGGAAGTCCTTTTTATATTTTTAAAGAAAGGTTAAAGAATTTAAGGAAGGTACTTGCTAAATGGAGTAGAGACACCTATGGAAAATTTTTCCATAGAGTTGCAACTTTAGAAGACATAGTCAGGGTAAAAGAATTACAGCTAGAAATAAATGCTTTTGATGACAACAGGAAGGAGTTGAGAGAAGCCGAAGAAGAGTTAGTGAAATATTACCATCTTGAGTAGGAATTTTGGAAGCAGAAATCAGGTATGACATGGTTCGATGATGGAGATAGAAACACCAAGTTTTTCCATAACTATGTAAGAGGGATAAGGAAGAGACTGTATGTCCATGAAATTGAGAATGATCAAGGAGTAATTTTGAAGGACCATGAAAACATTGGGGAAGAAGTTATGAATTGCTTTAAAAGTAATTTATGGAGGATAATACAAATGAGGTGTATGATATGTTGGACAGTATTCCAACCATCATAACAGATGGACAGAAAGATGAAATGGATAGAACACCTTCGAAGAAGGAAGTCAGACAAGCAGTGTTCTCTTTAAACAGTGAAACTGTTAGTGGCCCAAATGGTTTCTCAGGGAATTCTTTTCAAAGTTGCTGGGAGGTCATCAATAAAGATGTGGTAAATTTAGTTATTGCTTTTTTTCTGTGGATATGAACTACCCAGGTATGTAACTCATGCTAATTTAGTGTTTCTTCCTAAAAAAGAGTTAGTCAAGAAATTTACTGACTTGAAGCCAATAAGCCTAAGTACTTATATTAGCAAGGTTATATCTAAGGTGATACATGGTAAATTGGTGGACTTATTGCCTTTAATAATTTCTCAAAACCAATCTGGTTTTATGAAGGGTAGAAGTATTGTTGAGAATGTACTGTTGGCTCAAGAAATAATCAGAGATATCAAAAGAAGGGATAAACATCTTAATAGTGTGGTGAAGTTAGATATGGCGAAGGCCTATGATAGAGTTACATGGGTTTATATGATTAAGGTGCTGAGAAAGTTTGGCTTTTCTGAAAGAATCATAGATATGATTTGGAGATTGCTGTCCAATAACTGGTATTCTATATTGGTTAATGGTAAATCATATAGTTTTTTCTAGTCAACTAGGGGCCTAAAACAAGGAGATCCTCTTTCTCCTGCACTTTTTACTATAGCTGCTGAGGTATTAACAAAGAGTCTCAACAAGCTGAATGAAGAGTCCACTTTCATCGGGTATGGCATGTCAAAATGGAGTGAGAAGATCAATCATCTATCTTATACAGATGACACAATATTATTTTTTTTCAAGGCATAAAAGGTCGATAAATAAGATAATGAGGGTTTTGGTTGATTATGAGAATGTTTCAAGTTAGCTTATTAATCTAAATAAAAGCTTCATTTATGTTCATGAGAAAGTACCAATAGCAATAAAGAACAAAATCAGAAGGCTCACAGGTATTACTACTGGTGTTTTCCCTTTTACTTATTTGGGTTGTCTAATAATCTATGGAAGGAGGAATAAAAGTCACTTTGAAGAATTGGTTCAAAAGTTAAGGAGAAGAATTCAGGCTTGGCATAGCAAGTTAGTCACTTATAGGGGAAAATACACTCTAATCAAGAGCGTGTTGCAATCAGTCCCAGTATATTTGATGTCTGCAATGAACCCGCCTAAGGGTGTCATTGATCAAATACATAAGTTAATGGAAAAGTTCTTTTAGAGTCAAACAACAGGGTTAAAAGAAAAACACTGGATAGCTTGGGGGGAGTTATGCAGGCCCAAGGATGAAGGAGGAGTGGGCTTAAGATCACTACACACTGTTGCAGAGGCTCTATTTGCTAAATTATGGTGGAACTTCCAAACAACAGCAGGTTCTCTGTGGAGTAATTACCTGTGAAACAAGTATTGCAAAAATAAACATTCACTATTAGCTCAAGGTCAAGGTGCTTCACCCATTTGGAAAAAGATGATTCAAGTTAGAGATGAAGAGGAGCATAATATTTGGTGGCAAATTAAGTCAGGGGAGACAAGTTTTTGGTTTGATCATTGGACCAAACAAAGGGCACTATTCTATGTTGATGATTATGATCAAGAGGCAATAAACGTAAAGGTTAAGCAGTTCATAATGAATGGGAGGTGGAATAAGTTAATGCTCAGTTTATACTTTTCTGAAGAAATGGCGGAGTACATAATGAAAAACATCAATCCTACTTTACAAGATGATGTAAGGGATAGAGCATAGTGGATGGGTAGTACAAGTGGAAGCTTTAGTGTTAAAATAGCTTGGAATTTGTTAAGATCTAAAGCAGAAAAAAAGAGGCGTATAAATATATCTGGAACAAGGAACTGCCTTTCAAGATTAATTTTTTCCCATGGAGAGTTTGGAAGGCCAGAGTTGCTACAGATGACAACTTGAAGAAGATGAAATTAAATGTGGTGTCAAGATGCTGGTGTTGTGTGCAAAGCCATCAAGAGACAATGGAACACCTTTTTCTAACATCCTCAATAGCTTTACGGCTGTGGAGGTTTTTTGCTAATTTTGCAAGTATTCATGATTAAGGAAGACAACTTGCACATCAGGTGAAAATATAATGGAATAAACAAGGATAAAACAAGTTACAACAAGTTTGTAGAGTCATTCCAGCTGTGTTGATTTGGATCTTATAGAAGAGAAGAAACTCCACTAAACATGGAGGCAATATATCATTCTCTGGGATGGTTAATCAGGTTGAACAAATAATGCATGATATTTTGAGAAAGAGATATAAGTGGAGTAGAGTTAATGCTATGAAATGGGAGGACATGATTCAGTATGTCAATACCTACAGGCTAAAGATTCATTATCGATTAGTGAAATGGGAATTACCAGAAAATGGTGGTGTTAAGTGTAACACAAATGGTGCATGTAGAGGCAATCTTGGAATTGAAGCTTATGGTTTTTGCTTGAGGAATGTAGAAGGTGATCTCTTGTATGCACAAGGAGAAAATATTGGACACACCACAAATGTCATTGCAGAAATGAGGCCATACAAGAAGCAATCAGGTACTGCTGGGATCATAATATCAGAAAATTGGAAGTGGAATCATATTCTTTACTGATGGTCAAGATAATCAATAATGTATGGAAAGTACCATGTGAGGTGATTGAGCAACTAGAGTATATACTGAGAGTTGAGGAACAGATGGAGATACAGGTCAAGCATATTTATAGGGAAGGTAATGCCTTAGCTGATTACATAGCTAACCTTGCTATTGACACAACTAGCAAAGTGAATTTCAATTCAGTACAACAAATACCAAGCAAAGAAAAAAGAATCATTAACACAGAAAAGGCACAGATACCAGCACTAAGAATAACATCTAGATACATAAAGCCACATATATAATTTTGGCAACAGAGACAAAGCACAGATGGTGCAGATTCTAAACAGCTAGATATTTACATCATAAGGGTTCCTTAGTTAGGAAAGCTACAGTTGATAATCAATTTTGCTAAGCTAAGATTAGTACAAAATACATCACCAAAACCTAAAGAAAAAGGTTGTATCTTTAGCAATGATTTTAGAATATCAACATCAATCTCAGGTGTATTAACACACCTACAAAATAGAAGTAAATCTCAGGTAGATTTAGAATAAGCAATTTGGCCGACTTGGTGAAAAAAAGAAGTAGAGAACAAGGTTTACCTTGGCGTGGATTCAGATGGCTTCAACCCCAAAGAACAACCTTCATAACTCCATTCACCTGCACAAGCACTCATTGTTATAATTCGATTTCAGGTGCAGAATCAACAAAGAAGTAGGTGGTCTTTACCTTGGTCAAGAGACACATCTTGTGCTAAAAGAAAATACTGGCTTAGAGAAGGAATAAGGGTGCAAATAATACATAACAACAGAGAAACCATGGTGGAGTTCCATCGGCAACAAGGAGGTAACATGGAGCAGGAGCTGCGAAATGGAAATTGAGCACAAAAAAGGAAAGTAAAGTCAAGTTATATATCTAGGATATTTAATTTGGGTTGAACCCAAACAAATGTAATTTATTTCTCCTTTGGGCCTTAGTGCTGCATATGTACGCTTTGGATTGATTAAATAAAATGGCCACTTGGCCGAATAAAAATTTATTTTTTTTAAAAAAAGTTATGCCCCATGGGTAAGAGTTGACACTACCACACTATGTCTTGATTTGTGAGATATTCTATAACTCTTACCTTAGAGACTCAAATTAGTCCAAGGACTTTCAAACAACAAGTTACGCTCCATGGGGCAAGAGTTGATGCTACTACATCATATCTTGATTTATGAGATATTCTATAACTCTTGCCGTAGAGGCAAGACTTAGCCGACTAGTTATGCTCCATGGACAAGACTTGACACTATCATATTGTGTCTTGATTTATGTTATTCTCTATTTGTCTTGCCTCTAATACAAAACTTAGTCCAAGAACCTCCCAAAAGAACAAGTTACGCCCAATGGACAAGTGTTGACACTACCAAATTATTTTTTGATTTATGAGGTGTTCTATAACTCTTGCCTTAGAAGCAAGACTTAACTCAACGATTTGCAAACAGCAAGTTATGCTCCATAAGCAAGACTTGCCACTGCCACATTGTTCCTTGAGTTATGAGTTGTTCTATAGTTTTTGTGGCAAAACTTATTTCAAAGAACTTCCTAACAACAATTCATGCCCTTAAATTTGCTTTGATGTCAAAAAAAGAAGATCCCATTGTGGATTATCTAATTTTTTATTTATTAGCAAAATATAATAGAAGTTGAGAAAAAAAAAGAGATCAAACAAAATAGAGAAATAACAAAAAAGAGATTGAGAAAAAAATACAAAAAAATAAAGGTTAAGAAAAAAGCGAAGAATTAAAAAAATTGACAAAAACAAAAATGAGAGGAAAAAAATTAAAATAAAATTTGAGAAAAATGAGGAAAAATAAAGAGAAATGATAGAAACAAATTATAAAAGAAAAATAAAGGTTGAGACAAATGAATTAAAAAAAGTAATGAAGTAATAGATAATGTTAGAGAAAAAAGAAAAAAGAGAAAAAAAAAATAAAGGTTGAGACAAATGAATTAAAATACGAAAAAAAAAATTAAAGAAAAATTTTAAAAGTGAAAATAATAAAATAAAATAGAATTTGAGAGACAAATGAGTATGAAAAGTTTAAAAATATTTGACGTGTAGAGGGAAAAAATTGTACTTATATTATACTTGAAAAGGAAAGAAGACTAGTCTTTAAGGACTTTTCTTATTGGGGTCAAAAATCCAAAATCACCCACTATTGGGGTTATACCATGTAATTCGGTGAGTTTGGGCTGCACTACTTAACGATTCGACTTGGATTGGGCCAAACATTTTACTTTTGTATAATAACATAAAGGAAAAATTATATAAACTAGCAACCTTAAGATATTAATTACAATTTATAGCAATAGTTTTTCAAAATTACAACTAATAACAAAACTAGCAATATTTTACCTTTTCTTGAAAAAAGCGCGTGACTTTAACTCACCCTTTTACCTTCTCCTTTTTTTCATGCCATATACCAATTTCAGTTCCTTCCAACTCTTTTTTTTTTATGTCAAATTTCCTTTTTTTCTCTCTGAATGTTGATAAACTTTGCATCCAACTATTAAGGTAAGTTTTCTTTTCAATTAATGCATGTTATATTTTCCATATAAACTCTTTTATATTTTTTATTGTCGATTTTTTTTTCAATTTTTCATTCTTCTTCTTCTTCTTGGTCTGTTAGGGTTTGATTTTTTTTTTTTGAGTTTGTGTTGAATTCTTTGATTTTTCGATATAATGTCACAACATGCAAATCGTTGTAATTCAGTTAGGGGTAGTAAATCAATGGATTTAGTATCCGATGAACTTCCATCATTTAGTTTTGGGTTAACTTAAGATGAAGATTTTAACTTGGGTTCCACTAATATTCAGCCTAAGGAAGGTGTTAGCAGTGAAGAAGCGAGATTAAAGCACTGTAACAATTCGAAAAATATTGTGAAAAAAATAAAGCGAAAGGGTTTGAGAAAACCTTCATCCCCAAAACCTCAAAAAATTTAAAAATCGATGAAAAGGAGAAAGCCGAATGAAAAAGGTGAATCTAGTAAAATTTCAAGTTTTGTTTCATCTGATTTTGAATCCGAAGAAAAGAAAGTGGAGGCGGTATGATTTTATTTGTAAAATTTTGTATTTTCTTGAAAACATGTTCATAGATGTATTTTATATATACAATTTATTAGGTGTGTATTTATTTTTCTGTTTCTTTAAGATTTGAAATCGTAGTATATATTGTGTTGTTAAGATATGAAATTGTAGCCTCTAATTGTATTTATTTTATATCTGTTATATGTAAAATTTATATTTTCTGCAAAGATTGGTTATCGATAAAAATTATATAATTTATGTATTTTGCATATACTGGATATGTATTTGTATTTAAGATATGTGTAAGATATTTGTATTTGTCAATGATAAGGTTTGTATTTGATGTTCAGTTGCAATATATTCTGGTTACCTAAAATACTTGTTGTATTCATAAAGTACATATGTATATGTTTTATTGTTATCAGTTGTATTCTGTAAATACATAAGTGTCATTCCTCTGACATGTAAAGTCTATAGATAAAGACATGTACTTCTTTCTTCTTGATAAGCATGATTCTTGTCATATTTATGTATAAATAAAATACATATGATGGTTTTTTATATATTTAATGTAGGGATAATCTGAAATACGTACTATAATAACAACTAATTAGTTTATACAAAAATTCAAAACGGATTCAAAAAAAAAAATTAAGTCACACACTAGTTAGCCTAAACTAAAATTCAAATTTAATGATTAAAAATTTCATCTCAATTTTAGATTAACAGAACAATAAGGGCAAAATTTGAAGTCGAAAAAACAAAAAAAAATCGCCTACACAAGTATTTTTCGATAATTGAAAAAATTAATATACGATATAATTTTTTTTCAGACCTTCGACTACTACACAAAACGTTTTTGAAGTTGAATCTGTATTTTTGATTTGCATTGAGAAGTTGATGATGAAAATCGTTTTTGAATTTGAATTTGAAGATGTAATTTAACTGTTGTGGTAACAAAAGAGTTGTAAAAGGTTAAGAAATCTGTCAAATTAAATGTTCCTTAAATTAAGGAACCTTTTTTCCCTTATAAAACTGAAACAGATTGGAGTTAAATTAGGAACAGAATCTTTAATTGTATAAGTATTTAACTAGCAACAGTTTAATCAAATACAAAATACATATTGCTATTTTTTGTAATTTTGAAAGGGTTGCTATAAATTTACAATTAAGGCTCTATAGTTGTTATTTCTGAAATTTTCCATATTAATAACACCAGCCCAATACACAACAACGGACAGTCCACCTCACCGCCCCAAGACCCGGCCCATCCCTCTCCATATTCTACAAACACAATAGCTTCAAGTCATGATATCGAATTTTAAATTATTATTTTTTAAAAATTTTATAATTTAACATTGTGATTTTAAAATATCTATATCTATAATTTATAATCTAGATTTATAATTTATATCTATAATATATATCTATATCTATATCTATATCTATCTATAATATATGAAAAGTGTGAAGATCCTTAAAAAGTGATTTGGACTTTTTACCCTTAATTAAAAGTCTCTGCAATAGACAAAATTATCTTTTCACCTTTTTTTAAAAAATAAATTTATTATTTAATCAAATTAAGGACTCCTAAAAATATCTGAATAGAAATTAAACACTCCTAAAATATATGAGATAGAAATTAAAGACTTTTGAATATATGGAAAGAAATAACCAGTAGAATATATTTGGAATCTTAATAAAATAAATATACTAAATTTTGATTATTAACTTTTTTAAAAGCCAGGTGATCCAAAATAGAGATTCGAATTATCTTTTTATTTTTAGTAAAAACTCTTATAATCATATATATACTATAATATATTTTAAGAGCATAAATTCCAAAATTATTATTTATTCTTAAATTACCGTATTTATTCAAATCATGTTACAATGCTAAAATGCTCTATAACTCTACTTTACAAAACTTTGTATTTTCTTATTTACGTAATGTTTTTTCCAAGTAGAAGTCTATTTGTTTTTTTTTCTTTAAATTTTGTTTCTTATTTTAGCTTTTTTTTTTTCTTTTTTCTTTTTTATGTTGGAATCTATAATATTTACTTTTCTAATTCCTTTTTGGTTTAGATAATACTTACTTTTTTAATTCCTTTTTGGTTTAGGGTCTCCTATATATATTATTGCACAATCTCATTCATGAACTTTATCACTTTTGTATTTCTAGGTTTTCTTTCTTTACGAATTTTTCTTTTATAGTAGATCTTAATATTTGTCTTATTACTTTCTCTTATGTTTTCCACCATAAATATATCATTCATATTCTTTATCAAAATTATAGATTTTTGAAGTGAATTTGTCCAGAGGTATGTTTTCTAAAATTTTAGACGGATTTTAAAGTTTGCAATAATAAATGATGTATTTTTTTATTAAAAAAATTATAAATTGAGAAATTTCTTTGTGAGTTTTGTTTATAGTATTTCATTTACAATTAGTGAATTGAAATTGAATTATTTACAATTTGGACAGATTATTTAGATAGTCGCATTTTGTCACGAGAAATTGGTTGGTCATTCGGAATTCATGATAATTAGTAATGAAATTGACTTATTTATAATTTTGGATAAATTATTTGGATCGTCGCATTTCAATACGAAAAATTGATAGGTTATTCTGAATGCATAATAATTAGTTATCTTATTAATTAAAGTTTTTTTTATTCATGCCTTATGGTTAAAAAACTATGTGTACTACGTTCTGAGGATTATTCACGGGATTACGTTTTAGGAGATTTGATTTTTATTTATTAATTGTTTGGCTTATGGTTAAACCTTTTTAATCACTGGTTGTAGGTATAAAGAGACCATCAAAAATTTTGAGAATTACTCATTTTGATTTGAGATAAATTTGAGAATTTTTTCTTATTTTGATGTAAATTTGTATATATATCTTCTCTTTTTAATTTATTTATCCGCTTTTTTATTTTGAATTTGATTTAGTTTTCTTGCATTTATTATGTATCATCATTCTTTCTGCCTTAGATTCATTTTCCTCTTCTGATAATTTTTGTGGTTTTTTTCAGGTATATATATTTTAACATAAAATTAAACGAAACAAGTATATTGCCGCCGAATGAAGTAGTCGATAAAAATCAAAGATTGGCAACTTGACTTTTTATAGTGTTTTTTCTTAATTAATTTCTTCTGCTAAATAGTGAATTCCATCCAACAATACAAATACAGTATAATAATTGATTCGAACCTTTTTTGACAATTTAAATATAGATCATTAGGATGTTAATTGTTATTTTTCTAATAGATCTTATTTGCCTTTTTGTAGTTAGATACTTGAGAAAATTGAAGGAAAGGTGTCTTTTAAGTCTTGAATGAATTATTGGTGACATTGACCAACTTAAAGGGTCAAACATCATTAGAAAACTTGATTAATTTAATTATGGACTTGATTAATATTTTTAAAATTTTCTTATCTTTTTAAAAAATACAAATCAACCCATACCCCTCTTCAATCCAAATCAACCAGTCTCTCTCCTCTCATTCTCTCGGCAGCTTCTCTCAACTCTCTCCCAACCTACAGTTCTGCAAAATTCTTACTTCAATTCCAGACGACTTCAACCTCCGATGAAAAATAGTCGGGCGAGTTCCCTTTCGACTTTCAATCGACGTGAAGACTTCTACGGCGACAATAATTTTGAGTTCTTTATCGTTCCATTTCCTTTTTCACAGATAAACAATTATGAAGAAACAGAGGAACTTGAGTCAACTACTCTTCTAAATTAAAATGTGGACTGAATAAAGTCCTAATTTCTGACATTTCTTCTGCTTGTTGTCGTACTGTTGATTCAAATTTGTTGGTGATTTTTATTCACAGTTGATGTTCTTAGTGTATGTGTGTGATGTGTTGGTGTTGCTGGGTTGATTTGTTGTTTGTCTTGGTAAAAATGGTGTTGCAACAGATGAAACATATGATGCAATAGATGAATACATCTGATGCAACAGATGAAAACATCTGATATAATAAATGAAAACATTTGATGTAACAAATTAAAATCTGATGCAACTATAAAAATCTGATGCAATAGATGAACAATCTAACAGATCATTCATCTGTTGCGACAGGCGACTCTTCTATTTGGAAGAAATCTAAACAATATTGATTCAACAGATAACTCATTTTGCAACAGATGAGTGATATATTTCAATAGATCAGTGATTTATTTTTATTATTTATAACGGATTACTCATCCGTTGCAATAGGTCAGTTATATGTTGCAACAGATAACATACCTGGTGCAACATATTAGTGATCTATTTTTATGGTTTCCAATAGATTACTCATCTGTTACAATAAGTTGGTTATATGTTGTAACAAATAAACTATATGGTGCAAAGGTTTACTCACTATTGCAACGGTTGGTTATATGTTACATCAGATAAAATACCTGGTGCAACAGATTAATGATCTATTTTTATTATTTCCAACGGTTTACTCATCATTGCAACAGTTGGTTATATATTGCAACAGATAAACTACCTGGTGCAATAAATTAGTGATACGTTATTATGGTTTCCAACGATTTACTCATCCATTGTAACAAATTGGTTATATGTTGCATTAGATAAAATACTCGGTGCAACAGATTAGTGATCTATTTTTATTGTTTTCAATGGTTTACTCATCCGTTGCAATAGATCGATTATATATTGCAACAGATAAACTACCTGGTGTAACAGATGTGTGGTCTGTTGGAACTGTTATTTACCGTTGTACATGTTAGATTTACTGTTATTCTTATTTAACGATCTATTAATCAATTATAATCTATTTTATGTTCCTGTTAATTTAAGATAATATGGCTCCCAAAAGTAAAGAAGCTGAATCAAGTCCAAGTAAAGGAACAAGTGCAGCAGCTCGACTACATCCACCACTCTATGAGCTTACTTTACAAGCATTATCTCAATCATAAATAGACGATAATGAACACGGGGAGGAGGAATGTCTCAAAAGAGATGATTTAAATGCTAATAGCCCTTCCGCCGAAGAGTTGGTCAAAACCATCAGCATTGATAGTTATCTTGTGAGAATGCAGTGTGATGGTGCATATAACGGGTGATTTTGTGGTTAAGTCAACCCTGGAATTTTTTTTGACGCGTTCAGAAAAATACTTTGAGAACAAAAATTGGATGCTTATTTCAGGGAAAGCTGCTTTGGGAAATATCTTGATTTGTTGGAGGACAATAATACTCGTTTTCAGATAAAAATGGTATACGATCTTCTCAAACGTCCAGATTTTGCCATATCTAGCGAATGTTCTACAAGAAAATGTCAAGACTGCAAGGCGAAACATGATAGAGTGATTAATGCTATTAATGCATTAACCACTTCTGTAAAAGAAATGACATCTAAGAGGGGTGTCATTCCATCAAAGAGGATTTCATATCCATACACTCCACTAGAGATCAAGAAGCTAAGAGAAGAATGAAAGATACTTCCAAGGCATAATCAAGCATCGAAAAAGCAAAAGTGCAATGCCTCTATCTTTGTCTTGCACTGTTGTTCAGTGTGCAAGGGCCACGGGAGAGCAACATTAGCCGAAGAAGGTGAATGTACATCATCTGTTCCAATAAATAAACAGGCACATATCTATTTCAACAGGTGATACAACTACTGAAAATTATCAAATAGATATATACATCTATTGCAATTGTTGCCTAACTTGTTGCATCAGATGCGTTATCTGTTGCAACAGATGAGTCATCTGTTTAAAATTATCGTACTTCTCTGATTTATCTATTCAAATTTGTCCCAACAGATGATCCATCTGTTGTAACATAAGGCTCATCTGTTATAACAGATGAACATTCTGTTGTATATCTGTAATTAGACAGATGGACAATCTGTTGAATATCTGTAATTAGCATTGATAATTTCTGTCTTTCCAGGTGGATGTCACAGTAGAAGCTACTGCCGAAGAGCATACTATCACAGTTGATAATCCATCATCTGCTTCTAAAGAAGAAGAAGAATTGGAGCCTGTCAGTTCGAGAGAACAGAAGAATTACCCGTTTGAAGGGTTCAACATCTTGGACGAAGCTCTAAAAAAACTAACACAGTTGATCAATGATTATTCAGAATGGATTGCTGATGGGCTGTTGAAGCATCATGCCGACAGGTACATAAATCAATTTTTAAAGATATTGGTTTATATGATTCTTGTTGTAAGAATGTGACATTAACTCATATAAATCATCATGTAGAAAAAAAATGACAAATGCTACAAAGTGAACGAATAGAGTCTTGGTTTTGATATGTTCGACTTTGTTGTTGCACATCTCGGAATAAAGAATTGGTTCTATTTGATGTCACAGCCCCAAACATGTTGGAATGATGAGGTTTAAATGCCATACATATTACTATTAATTAATACTTTATTTAATCGCATCTGCGTATTAATTTTTTCATTACGTAATTCGACATATTTGATAATATGCACAACACATCAATGTCATTTTTTACTACCTCCGTAAGAAGGCCAAGTTGCAAACACAAGAACAATACAGATACATGACAGGCAATTGTTTGTACAAAGTGTACATCAATAATGCCTACGATAAGTATTGTCAACCACAGTCGGAAGTTTCTCAAAATAAGGAATACTTAATTTACATCAATAATGCCTACGATAATTATTATCAACAACAGTCGAAAGTTTACCAGGGCGCAAGTCTTCAGATGGCATCGTCAGTAATCTCTCAATACCACTTGCGCCCTGGCAAGCATTTCTGGCGATGGTGTAGACTTTTGCATAGCAGATATCTTATCATCTATAATTGGAGAAGAGCGAACAACAGAAAGGCTGAGAGATTTAGCTCATTTAATTTGTGCACTAACTCAATCAAGTTTTTTTTATAGGGTAATGAGCCTATAGTTACGTAACGTTTGATAGGATTGGTAGAGTCGGTTTAGATCATATGCTACATAACTCCTTGCTTATTAATTTATCAAATTGGCTGGGCAAGCTGCATTGAGCAACACTCGATATAAGTGTGTTGTTCAACTGTTGGGACCAAATCTTAAGTGTGCATCAACACATTTTGACCTAAAACAAACACAATAACCCTCCATGTATCTTTTAATGCTTCTGAAGAAAGTTTTCTGAAGGCTTTCTTCAATGCCACAACTTTGAAGGTAGTGTTCCTGATCGAGCTCACAAGAAATTAGGAACTCTATACCAACTTTGAAAACGGCAACGACCAGCTTGAATATAGAATCAGCAAGCTGAAGGCAAACTTGAAAATTATCAAAATTCACAAACTAGAGCAAGCCTCTGATCTTATCCAAGAAATTTTGAAAGCATGCTAAGGCTATAAAGCACAATCAATTAATCCATATCGCTAAGGAAGTGATGATACTCAATGTGCCTTTCAATCACGTTTGTGGTTTCAATCAAGTCAACAACAGTGGGCCTAATCGAAACCACAAATAAGAAGGCATGAGATGCAATTTAAAATTCAAAAATTGTCGCCTTCGCTTAGAATTCTTACTTTAATTGTAGTTGCTGTTGGTGCATGTTTTCTAGACTTACTGTACATCATTTCAACCCTCGATGCCCTCAAGACTACTTTCTTAGTCTTCTGCTATTTTCTATCGAGGTTATAATTTCGATCATGCTACCTAGTTGCAGCTCCCTAGCAAAGTGTCCATCTGTATTATTTTTCTTTCAGAGAGACAACAAACGAATTTACATTACCGGACCCACTTTTATATTTGTACTTGATTTAGATTTCTCATGTTTTAAGATAATTCCATTGGTCATATTCGCTAGAAGTTACTTTCTACCCTATGTCTCATCTTCAATTATCTCTCAGATGATATAGTCTTTCATCAACTCCCCTTTTCCTCGCAGGCATTCACCTTCGGCTCCTTCTGGTGTATAATCATATTCTCGATCAACTCTTCCATATAAATTTGGGTGAAGAGAATTTCTATTAGTTTTTCATTTTTGTTTGATGCAGTGTGAGGCTTCGAAGATATTCTCAGAGTCCAAAGCACACTTAAAGTTAAGTCCAATCACTATTGGTTCTCTACAATGACACCAAATATTGATCCCTTCTCAAAACTTGACACGCATAAACATGAGCAACAACCGTCAGTAATTCGTAACAGGGTATCTGTACCATCTTCATGAGGCCCTCAGCCTTATTAATTTGAACCCATCAAACTTAATTGTACAATGCAGGATCTTGTTTGAATGATCAGTGCCTAATCGATTAAAAACTACATTCACAAAAATATTGTACTTTGTGTGTGTTGTCCCGATGACCTTATCAGTAATACTTCTTAACTCACACACATATGATAGTGGATTCATCTGCACGTACCTTATTCTTCCTAGCCCATCTATGGCTTAAATTGAATAAACAGATGACCAGCAAGTTGTAACAGACGCCACATCTGTTGGAAAAGCAAACTAATATATCCATCTGTTGCAATAGATTGTCAATATGTTGTAAGTAATTTGATAGATGGAATATATTTTGCAACAGATTACCATTTGTTAGATTTAATTTAAAGTAATTTTCTTTTCTTTTCGAAATACAATAAAAAAATAAGATATTGTATTTAGATTCATTTTTTTTAATTTACATATTCAAATAGTCACCAGTTTTATTTAATTAAGGGATATGAACAATCGTGGCTTTTTGTTTGACTAAGTCACCCCTTCCAATTCAATCATTTATAAATAGGTCCCTCCGGTCTTCTTTCCTTACTCTCACTCGTTCATTCTACTACACTTACAATACAAATATGTCTAATCCAGATTCGTACAAGAAGATTCATATTGAGTCCTTGCGGAAACTTCAAAGGCAGTTTGATAAACTCAAGAGGAATTTGGCCGACTTCAGAGCAAGGCTGAGAAGGGCCGTGCTGCTGCCGGATGAAAATTATCCGGTTGACAATAATAATAGTAGTAATAATAATAATAATAATAATAATAAGTAGGAGTGGTGAAAAGTCATGATTCTCCTAAATATGGTTCGTTAATAAATAATAAGGAACTAAATGATATACACAATTTATAATCGTAAAAGAACAACAACAACAACAACAAACCCAGTGTATTCCCACCTGGTGGGGTCTAGGGGGGGGGGTAAGATGTACGCAGTCCATACCTCTACCTCTAAAGAAGTAGAAAGTCTGTTTCCGATAGACCCCCGGCTCAAGACACAAGATACCACACAAATACAAATACAAATACAAAGTAAAGCACCGAACAAGGTTACAAGATTACATAACATAACATGCATAACATAGATACGACACCCATAAGTAAAAGAAAAATAAAAGGGGAAAACGGAGGAAAACACCCAGATTCGTACTAAAACAAGGAACAAGTAAGACGAAATCATAACCAGGATACTACCCCCAGCAAGAATTCCCTACACTAGCGACCCAAACCGGTCCTAGTCCTCTGCCCTAATTCGCGCCCTCCAAACCTTCCTATCTAGGGTCATGTCCTCGGTGAGCTGTAACTGCTCCATGTCCCGCCTGATCACCTCACCCCAATACTTCTTCAGCCTACCCCTACCCCGCCTGAAACCATCCAACGCTAGCCTCTCACACCTACGAACCGGGGCATCCATGCCCCTCCTCTTGACGTGTCCGAACCAGCTCAATCGGACTTCCCGCATCTTGCTCTCCACTGGGGTAACACCAACCTTCTCCCTGATAATCTCATTCTGAACTCTATCCCCTCTAGTCAGCCCACACATCCAGCGCAACATTCGCATCTCTGCCACCTTCATTTTTTGGATGTGGGAATTCTTAACTGGCCAACATTCCGCTCCATACAACATGGCCGGACGGACTACCACCCTGTAAAATTTGCCTTTAAGTTTGGGCGGCACCTTCTTATCACATAACACCCCCGACGCGAGCTTCCACTTCATCCAGCCCGCCCCAATACGGTGCGAGACATCCTCGTCAATCTCACCGTTACCCTGGATCACGGACCCGAGATACTTGAAACTGTCCCTCTTACATACCACCTGTGATTCCAGCTTCACTACCACCTCATCCTCCATCCTTACGTCATTAAACTTGCATTCCAAATACTCTGTCTTGCTTCTGCTCAACCTGAACCCTTTAGACTCAAGGGTTTGCCTCCACTCCTCTAATTTAGCATTCACACCCCCTCGAGTCTCATCAATCAGAACTATATCGTCCGCAAAAAGCATACACCACGGCACCACAACATTGGATTAATTAAGTTATATGATGATTGTTAAGAAAAAGGTGAATAGTCATGACCTCCCGTGACTTTTTGTCTAAACACATTCGACAAACAAACAATGCTGCTGATACATTAAATTCCTAATCTGTTGCGACTGATGGATCAGTTGTTAGAATAAATCAAAAAAGCTCCTAAAATAGATGGTCAATTTGTTGCAACAGATGGTATATCTGTTGCAACAAATGGGCTATCTGATGCAACAAATATACAATCTGTTGTCATAACTCAATTAAAAAAATGATTATTATTTTGTTAGTTAAACGGTTATTGAAAATCAGGTGTCTTCGATTTTTAAATTGAGAAAAAAAGTTATTTAAATTTAAGAACAAATAAATAATAATCAACTGAAAAGTCATGACTTGTAACAATAATAAAAAAACTTACCAGCTTGATTTAATTAAGTCATTTCTTTTCATAGAAAATAATAAGAAAATAAATGATAAACACAATTTAAACCGTAAAAAATTCACCAAAAATATTCTTGTTTTAAAATTATTTTATTAATTTATATGATAAAAAAGTTAGCAAATTTGGGTTAATGATATGATGATAATTGGTTTTTTAAAAAGCTAGATTATATGTTGCAACAGATAAATTATCTGATGCACCAGGTTATCTATTTGTTGCAACGGATGATATATCTGTTGTCACAGATGAGTTATCTGATGCAATTGATATAGAATCTGTTGTCACAACTCAATACATAAACGGTTCCTGGAAAGAACTAATTATTATTAATAATAAGCTGAAAAGTCATGACTTATCACAATATTGCTTAATTTAATTAAGTCATAACTTTTTACAGTAATCAAGAATGTCATTAATAAATGGAGGTGAACAATTGTGCCTTTAAATCTGTTTTATTAATTTATATAATTAAAAAGTCAGAAAATTTAGATGTCATGATGATAATTTTTTTAAAAAAGATAAATAGATTATATGTTGCAACAAATATATTATCTGATGCAACAGGTTATCTATTTGTTGCAATAGATGATATATCTGTTGTCATAGATGAGTTATCTGATTCAACAAATATATAATCTGTTGTCACAACTGAATATAAAAACGGTTCCTGAAGAGAACTAATTATTAATAATAATAAGCTGAAAAGTCATGACTTAACACAATATTGCTTAATTTAATCAAGTCATAACTTTTCATAGTAAGCAAGAAATGTCATTAATAAATGAAGGTGAACAGTTGCGACTTTTTGCCTAACACATTCAAGTTCAATCCTCTATAAATAGGCCCCCGCTTATTCAATCGTTCATTCTACTACACTCTATTTATTTCTTGCTCTTGTTACACCTTCAACTACTTTCTCTTCAAGGACTTGATAGTTTTTTCCTGTCTCTGGTAAGTTTTTTTCTTGATTTTTGTGTAAATATACGTTGTATTACATTCAAATTCTTTCTTTTCTTTACTTTTGTTTTTACGTGTGTGTTTTGTCAACTTATGCATTTTCTAGATATGACTGATCCAGTATGGAATGTCACTATTTTACGAGACGCCATGTGGGAACTGCAGAAGGAGGTTCATGACTTGCACTGGGAGTTGGCCGCCGTCAGAGTAAGGATGCTGCAGGAGATCCGCAGGCTGTGAAGGGCGCTGCTGTTGCCGGTTGAAGATTGACCGGCTGGCCATACAAATAATAATGATGATAATAATAATTAAGCTTTTTTTTTCTTTTACCTATGTATTTTTATTTTTTTTGTTTAATAAAAAATTTATGTTTAATGCATTTGACATTTTAATTCTTATTTAATTTTCATGCTGTCTATTTTTTTCTCAACGAATGACATGTCTACAATTAAAGAATAATTTAAATCCAGTATTAATAGCAAGAGATCAACATATGAGTTGAGTTATCTGTTGGGTTTGTGACAGGAGCTGCATTTTGTTATTTGAAATAGATTATTAATTTATTGCAACGGAATAATTATCTGTTGCAATAGTTAAATATTCTTTTGCAACAGATATGTATTCTGTTGCAACAGATTACTTGTCTGTTGGAACAACTACTTATCTGGTGCAACAAATTATTATCTGTTGAAACAGATTACTAATTTGGTGCAACCGATTATTAATCTGTTGTAACAGAATACCCATCTATTCGATTCATATTATGGACACCTAGAACCATAAACATGAATTCAACATGAGTGTACTGTTGCAACAGAACATTTATTTGGTGCCACAGATGATGGATTTGTTTAAACAAATTGCTCTTATGTTGCATTCATGTTCGCGTGCTAGCTATTGTTGAAAAAATAACACACTAGCAATTACTCAAATGAAAAATTCAACTAAAAAACATAATTTGACTTACTAAAGTCTCCTCTCAAAGTAAATGCCAAAGTTGAAAGTGATGTACGAAATAAAATTTGACATAAGAAATTGATCAAAGAGCAGCAGTTGCAGTAACAACAACAACAACAATGGTCAACAAGAAGAATATGAAGATGATAATGAAGTATAAGATGATGATAATGAATCAGAAGATGATGAATAAAGCAGCAGTAACAATGAACAACAAATATCGCGAAGAGAGAGAAAATAATAATGGATGAGGAGAGAGAAAAATGCATCTTTTTTTCCTTCGTTTTTTCGTTATATTAACTAACATTTGGATCAAAGTGTAAATTTAAAAACTTGTGGGTTATTTTAAAATTTCTCAAATTTTCTTAATCCATAATTAAGTAAGTGTCACCTCCACTCATGTATTAAGACTTGTGTCACCTACACCTCATTTTAAAACTTTTTTGTCACCTGTAGCCCAAACCCCTAGATACTTCAAGTTAATTGATCACCGGAATGAGGCATGATAATGGTTATTTAGTTTGTTCCATATTGTTCCTTAATTTTGAATATCGTGAATTTTTTCATGTATTTTCATCTAAATTTTTTTGGAAATTTTGTACTAATTGTGATTTAATCTTATTTTTGTAATTGGATTTAAAAAAAATATTTAGAACTCTGAAAGCAACTAAAAAAGGGTTATTAAATCATAATTAGCTAGAAAAAATTATAAATGTGTACCAAAAGGAGTAGTACTATTTTAAAACTCTATAAGACATGAAACCTAAAAAAACACTCAAAAGAAAGAGTATTTGTTGGCTCAGCCAGTTGCTGGTGAAAAGAAATTACACAAAGAAATGTCTTCCTGTATGTATACATACTCTAGCACACAAGTATCTTATTTCTTTAGCACACGAAAGAAATACACGAATCTAATTATTTATTTTACTTTTTTTTTTAGTTCATTTCAATATCTTTTTTTAAAATACTCTATTTCTAAATTTTCATACAGTATTTTTAAAACAACAAGATTAAAGTATATTTTAATATATTTCACATGTCTATAATAATTAAAAGAGACATTAGAAAATGTATGATGAATTATCATGTTCTTCACATTTTTTGTCTTAAAATAAATTTTAATTTTTAAAATTTTTAACTTAATAATATAACTTACACACAATAATTTATTCTTTTGATATTTATTTATCATTAATTAACTATATACATATGTAAAATACGTAACCTCCAAACACGATGATTTAAAATTATGACCATATCATGTACTTTAAAAATACCACCTCATTTTCTTTTTTAAAACTAGTAGTAGTTGGCAGGCCACGCATCGCTAAGCGGCGATTCACATCTATACATTGCAAATTCCGTCCAATAAACGTGGCCTGAATCCAGTTGGGTGAATTTGCTATGGCTGCAAAGGTTATGCATGCTGTTCAATACGACTCTTATGGTGGCGGAGCCGCTGGCTTGAAGGTATTAGAAATTTGAATTCTTCCATTGTATTCGTTAAACTGGAAAAATAAAATTGACATGAAACTTGAATTTATTTGGTGTTATGAATAATAATAATATTCAAATTAGTGTTTGAAGTGACAATTTATTTAGCATTACGGAACTTTTCTTGTTGGTGATAGGAGAAGATGATATTTAGTATTTGAAGGCCACTGGTAGGAGGTAGGGGATAGGAGAAGATGATATTTTGATCTTCCTAATTCAACAACAACAACAAACCCAGTGTATTCCCACATAGTGGGGTATGGAGAGCGTCAAATGTACGCAGTCTATACCACTGCCTCTGGAGAAGTAGAAGGCTATTTCCGATAGGCCCCTGGCTCAAGACAAAGAATAGTAAACAGAATCGTAATAAAGCATGAAACAAGATGAAATAACAGAAATATGAACAAAGCCCTAAGATTACCAGACCAGCTACCTCAAAGCTCTTCTAATAAATGGATTTTTAATGGATCTAGTTAATAGCTTCTTGGTTTTCTGAGTCGGGGGTTAAAATTTCATTTGATGTTTAGTGAGTGAAGTGTTTCTTTGTCACCATTCAAATTTTGAATCTTAACATAAATATAGTTCTTAATTTTCACATTATGATTCCATGAAGTTGACCTTTCAAAGACTTGTCTATGTCTGGAAAACTTTTACTTAGTAAAAGAGATGAAGGCTACAGACCTCTGTGGATGGACCTTGGATCTTACTGCTTTTATTTAGCACTGAATTTTATATTTAGTAATGATTTCAGTTATTTGTCATATTAACGGGTCTTATTCCTTTTTGTTGTAATTTGTTATAAATACTATTGCGAACGAGGCTGCTCTATACTAAGTAGTAGCAACACTCCTAATATCAAAACCTTTTTGATAGTGTGTGCGTCTTTGCTTCTTGCAGCATGTGGAAGTTCCTGTGCCTACTCCGAATAAGAACGAGGTCTTGCTAAAAGTGGAGGCTTCAAGCATAAATCCTGTTGATTGGAAAATTCAGAAGGGCATGCTTCGTCCACTTCTTCCTTCCAAGTTTCCTTTTATTCCTAGTAAGTTCAATCATCAATTACATCTAGACACTTTGTTAGAATTTCCTTGCACACTGTTTTTATTGCTTTTTGGTTTTGGTAGTAGTTGCCTTTTATCTCATGTTCCCATAATTTATTACACAAGTATTCAGTTAGTTCGGACTTGTTTAGTATTGAATTGGAACCAAGACAAAAAAAGTTCTTACGAAGAAGCCCGTGCTTCTTTTGTTGCAATAAGGACAAATGGTTTGCTTATACATTTCCTAAGAATCAACTTAGTGAAATCCCCTATTTTGTATATCGAAAAAAGGAATGATCCGTCTGGGTCAGGATTGTTCAGTGATAATGGATCAGATTGTACCAATATCAACCCTTTTTCTTCTATGTATTCCTATTCCAAGGAAAAAATTCAATAATCGCTTAACCAACCTCAAGGAACTATTCATACATTGTTGAATAGAAATAAAGAATGCAAGTCATTGATAATTTTCTCAGCAGTCAATTCAAAAGCCAATTGTTGTTAAATGAGGCCATTCAAGGATGTAAATCATCAGTGTGATATGAAATAGTTAATTAAAAAAATCCCCTAATTCCAATTAGGAATTCATTGGGCCATTTAGGAACACGCCTTCCAAGTGAGAATTTTTATTCATCTTATCATTTAATAACTCATAGACAGGTTTTAGTAACTAACTATGTGCAACTTGACAATCTAAAACAAACTTTTCAAGTGATTAAATTTTAATATCATTCAATGGATGAAAATGGAAAAATGTGAATCCCGATTCATGTTGTAACATTATTTAATCCATTCATTTGAATTGGTCTTTCTTTTTCCATCACAATTATTGTGAAGAGACATCTAAAATAATTAGTCTTGGACATTTTATATGCGAAAATGTGTGTATAGCCAAAACGGACCAGCCCTCAAATCTGGTCAAGTTATACTGGTTCAAGTTGACTCGATAGTGATACGATCTGCTAAGCCTTATTTGGCCATCCCCGGAGCAACTGTTCAAGTCATTATTGGGAAACCCTTTATGAAGGAGGTACATTTATATATGAAAAATATATTTTCTTGCATCAGCTTTAGTATGAGGATCTCTGTCTACGTATTCTCAAATACTGTATGCTTCCAATCAAAATCATCTCCTTTGGCAATTTAATATTGCTTTGCTTCTTGTTTCCTTTTCTAGACACTTGGTTGATATAATAAAGATTTTTTTTTTTTTTTTTGGGGGGGGGAGGAGGAGGGGGTTGGGTTGAGTGTTTTGCTCAGCCGAAAAAATAAAAAACAAAAATAGCCTTGGTACTTGGCTGTTTTAATGCAGGGAACTGATAGAATTCGTGTAGAAGTTATTGTTTATTTTTTATTGTTGCCAGATGATATATCTTAAAAGCTCATTCCTCTGGAATAGCATGTGCACATTTTCCTAGAGTAGAGTTCCCAAACACATCAAAATCAGGGTAGAAATTCTTTTTCTGGACTATTTACATATAAATCCACATGCAGTTTATATTGGTCAATAACTTATTTTGAAGTGTATGGAAAAAGTGAAGATTCTGTTAAAAATTTTGCTGCAATTGGGATAACATGAATTGCAGGAAATGTGTTAGAAATGAATATACAGAAGATATTCTTCTATACTAATATAAATTTGTAAACTGGAATCGAACGGCATCAGGGTAAAGTATCTGAGGGGTTGAGAACGGTAACCTAAAAAGGTGAAGTATTTGATTGGCGAAGGATTTGTGGCCATAAAGTTGTTGGAAATGGAAGTTACTTTGCTTGTATAGGATTTAATGAGTGAGTGGATCTGAACTTGGATTCAGAAAAAATAAAAGGGGCTAAAGTTTGATGCCACCAGGAAGATGAACTTCGCTGAATAACATCAACCCGTTCTTAATGGTAATGTACTTGAATAGGAAGTTAAGTGGCGAAGGCATCAAGACAGCCTGGTCATGTCTTTAATTGTAGGGAGTAATTGCCTAGATGCATTGTAATATACATTTTATTCTTGTTGGTTTATGGTTCTCTAAATCAATTTTGGTTGTAACAGCTACCGATGTAGGAGGAGAGGTTGTAGAGGTAGGAGCTAATGTAAAAAGTTTCAAGGCAGGTGACAAGGTTGTGGCCATGCTCAATACCCTGGTTAGTCCAATTCTTTTCAAATGTTATATTTTCGCTACATCTCTCTCCCATTTTGGAGCTTGGTTGAAACTTAGTATGTGAGGGACCTGCTCAGCGTTTACTTTCATTTTGCATGGATGTTTTTGTTTCTTGTTGGCTGCCTGTACAGTTCAATGCTACTTAATTTTGTTTTTGTTTTAATTTTGGGGGCCAAGTCGGCTCATTCTAACCATCACGGGCCTACAGTAGTTTTCCTAATGAGTTGAATCCTAACCTCTTGGTTGGAAGTGGAGGCACCATGACTAGAGCAACCTGCTCGTCTTACTTTGTAGTATTCCTCCTCATTAGCTAAATCATTTCACTTTGAACATTTATGTGGTAATATCGTTTTCTATCTATGATTGATGGATCTTCATGAGCTTTGATACAGAATGGAGGTGGATTGGCTGAATATGCGGTGGCTAAGGAGAGTTTGACTGTTACAAGACCCGCCGAAGTATCAGCTGCAGAAGGTGCAGGTCTTCTTATTGCAGGGCTTACAGCTCTTCAGGCCCTCGTCAATCCTGCTGAGGTCAAGCTTGATGGAACTGGACCCCGGAAGAGCATTCTAGTTACGGCTGCCTCCGGTGGTGTCGGCCACTATGCTGTCCAATTGGCAAAACTTGGTAACACCCATGTTACTGCTACCTGTGGAGCCCGCAACTTTGATTTTGTGAAGAGCTTAGGAGCAGATGAAGTTCTTGATTACAAGACCCCAGAGGGAGCAGCTCTTAAGAGTCCATCAGGCCAAAAATATGATGCAGTGATTCACTGCACAACAGGCATCCCTTGGTCTACCTTTGAGCCTAATTTAAGTGCGAATGGAAAGGTCATCGATCTAACTCCTGGAGCTAGTGCCATGTGGACCTTTGCAGTAAAGAAATTAACCTTCTCAAAGAAGCAGTTGGTGCCACTGCTTTTAATTCCCAAGAAGGAAAACCTGGAATTGCTTGTTAGGCTTGTGAAGGAAGGCCAACTTAAAACAGTGATAGACTCCAAACATCCTCTCAGCAAGGCTGAAGATGCTTGGAGCAGGAGTATTGATGGGCATGCGACCGGAAAGATCATTGTGGAGCCATAGAGTAGTGGTCTCCCAAACGATTTTATGTGTTATATATATATATATAAATATGTGGGGAATAAAAGGTTGGTGAGGCATGTACATTATGACCAGTTATGTCTATTCAGCTGTAACAACTTTCATTTCCCGTGTATGCATGTGCAGTTTGTCAACTGGCTTTTCCTTTTCATAATGCTGTTCCATTTGGTTTGTCCCAATTCCTTTCTAAGGATCTTTGAGAAAATTGGGTTCCTTACTTCCTTGATTCCTTGCATTTGATAATTAGTCATTCATTTTCTCGACTGAGTTCTAGAATGATGATAAATGGAAAAGCCAACAGTTGAATTGAAAATTGACATTTCTTTATCTCGAGTGGTTTTTTAGTCGTTAGTTGCCCAAAGTTGTTACTCATAAATAGAGCTGCTAAATCGGCTCGTTATTAGTCGTTAGTTGCCCAAAGTTGGTACTCATAAATAGGGTTGCTAAATCGGCTCGTTATGCTGAATTTAGGTAGATCTATTATTGTCTGAAGAATTTAAAATTTAAAATTATGATATTAAATCATACGTCCAATGTGGTGGTTTAAAATTATGACCATATCATATACATCAAAAATACCAAATAATTTTCAATTTTAAAATTAGAAGTAGTTGATATGCCACGTGCCCCAAAAGATGTACAAGCACCGTCAGCGGCGATTCACATCAATGCGTCGCAATTCCAATAAACGTGCGGTGAATCCAGTTGGGTGAATTTGATATGGCTGCAAAGGTTATGCATGCTATTCAATACGACTCTTATGGTGGCGGAGCCGCTGGCTTGAGGGTATTAGAAATTTGAATTCTTCGATTGTATTCGTTAAACTGGAAAAATAAAATTGACATGAAACTTGAATTTATTTGGTGTTAATGAAAAATAACAGTAACAATTTTCAAATTAGTGTTTGATTTGAAGTGATAGTTTATTTAGCATTACTAAACTTTTCTTGTTGGTGAGGGGCATGCGAAGGCCACAGATAGGAGAAGATCATATTTTTCTCTTCCTAAGCATAGGCTTCATGGAATCTGATTTCATGGTGAAGGTTTTGGGTTATATTAATAAATGGATTTTTAATGAATCTAGTTAATAGCTTCTTGGTTTTCTGTGTCGGGGGTCTAACGGAAACAACCTCTTAACTTCATTTGAGATAGTGGTATGGACTGCTAAGCCTTATTTGGCCACCCCCGGAGCAACCGTTCATGGCCATTATGGCGAATACACTTTACCCTCCTCAGACCCCACTTTGCGGGAATAGCCGGGGGATGTTGTTGTTGTTATAGTTAATATCTTCTTTGTTTTCAAAGAACCCTTTATGTTGATCTTTTGAAAAAAAAATTATATTAAGTTCGTTATATGCTATTGTGCGTGCTTCAGTTTTTTTCTTCTTCTTATGTGTGCTTCAGATTTATTTCACACTTTTCTTAATATGCTTGTCAATCACCATTTCAATGAGTGAAAACATCTTTAGTTTCTCTTCTTTGAGCCATAGCTTTTCTGTAATTTGAAGTAATAGTTTCAAAAATCGTAACTTTTCTATAAGAGAAGTAATAGTTTAAAAAATCGTAACTTTTCTACAAGAGAAGTAATAGTTTCAAAAATCGTAACTTTTTACAAGAAATGTTACTCTTGATAGGAAATATCCTATGAAACATACTTTGTAGTTTAAGAGACCTTACAAAAAGTTCTTTTAGAATCACACAAGAGTATTTTAAATTCCTTTTCGATATACACTTCAGATATTTTCAACAAAGGCGTTTATAAAATTAATTGAGCAAACAAGCACACAGAAAAGGCACATTTGTCCAATCCCTTTATTTATACATTTGATAGATGGATTAGAAAATTTTTTATAATTTTTTTTATAAAAAGTAAGAGGGCAAGGGTAAATTACCTTGGGTAATAACATAAACCAGAAGGGAGATGTAGCTTATGGAAGATTTTGAATTTTTCTAGTCTTTCCAATGTACCACCCAAAAAAAACACTAGAAGGAAGGTTAACGTAACGAAGCCAAACCTTAAGGGAAGTCGTTGAAATATCCCTTAAATATAATTAATTTTGGGAAGTCTTTCATGACATTTTCGTTGAGGTAGTGTGTCTTGTAGCTTTGAGAGTGTCATCATTTCTAGTTGTTATATATGGTATAATTAGTGTAGATATGAGAATATTCTCTAATTCCTAAAATCAGACAATTAGGAGATTGTGTAATATTTTCTTATCTTCTTTCCCTATTCACATCATTTGTAACAGTTATTTAATCCGATAAACTTGAGGGAATAATCAATCAATATAATTCCCAATATCTCTTATCTTCTTTTTCAATTTCACATGGTAACAGAGCCTGGGGTTCTAGCCCTCTCTGAATGTTCAGTTTTCGGTAACAGAAACTGAAAACAAGAAAAAAGGGGAGGGATCTATCAACTGGTTGCTAAATCAACTATATCAGAACACCGTCGAGTCTCACCTCTTTCTTTCTCCAGGTCATTATTTTCTGTATAAATTCCTTTTCTATCTTTTTGTCTGAATCTTTGTACTTCTTATTCGTCCAAAAGAAACAAAAACAAAATAAGTGATAACCAAACTGATAATCACACTACTGACAATCAGATTGTTAAGTCAATTTTTTCCTCTACACCATCACTTGCAATAACCACAGTAAAGTTAGATGAGAAAATTGAAGGAAATGTGTCTTTTAAGTCTTGAATGAAGGATTGGTGGCATTGACCAACTTAACGGGACAAATATCATTAGGAAATTTGATTAAGTTAATTATGGACTTGATTAATATTTTCAAAAGTTTCTAATCTTTTAAAAAATACAAATCAACCCATACCTCTCTTTAATCCAAATCAACCAGTCTCTCTCCCTCCTCCCTCTCTCTCTCTCGATAGCTTCTCTCAACTCTCTCCCAACCAACAATTCTGCAAAATTCTTCCTTCAATCTCCGGCGACTTCAACCTCCGACGAAAAATAATCGGACGAGTTCCCTTTAGACTTTCAACCATCAATCGACGTGAAGACTTCTCCGGCGACAACAATTTTGAGTTCTTCGTCATCCCATTTCCTTTTTCACAGGTAAAAGATTATGAAGAAACAGAGGAACTTGAACCAACTACTCTTCTAGTATAGAAATGTGGACTAAATAAAACCCTAATTTCTGTCATTTTTTCTTCTTGTTGTCGTACTGTTGATTCTGATTTGTTGGTGATTTTTGTTCACAGTTGATGTTCTTAGTGTGTGTATGTGTGATGTGTTGGTGTTGCTGGGTTGATTTATTATTTGTCTTGGTAAAAATGGTGTTGCAACAGATGAAACATCTGATGCAACAGATGAAACATCTGATCCGATAGATGAAGATATCTGATACAACAAATGAAAACTTCTGATGTAACAGATTAAAATCTGATGTAACTACAAAAATCTGATGTAATAGATGAACAATCTAACAGATCATTCATCTGTTGCGACAGAAGACTTTTCTGTTTGGAAGAAATCTAAATAATATTGATCCAACAGATAATTTATTTTGCAACAGATAAGTGGTATGTTTCAACAGTTCAGTGATCTGTTTTTATTATCTCCAACGGTTTACTCATCCATTGCAATATATCAATTATATGTTGAAACATATAACATACCTGGTGCAACAGATTAGTGATCTTTTTTTATGGTTTCCAACGGATTACTCATTCGTTGCAACATGTCAGTTATATATTGCAACAGATAACATACCTAATGTAACAGATTAGTAATCTGTTTTTATGATTTTCAATAGATTACTCATCAGTTGCAACAGATAAACTACCTAGTACAACAGATTAGTGATTTATTTTATGGTTTTCAACGGATTACTCATCTGTTGCAACAGGTTGGTGTAACGCCCCAAAAAATGAGTCCCGGAGCGTCACACGGTGCTTGAGGCTACGAGTAGCCCCAAGCTAACCCTTTGAGCCATTTTCATTCAGTTCAACACAAATCAACGGGGTTTCCATAAATAACCCTCAAATATCAACAGAGTAATCATCACCCAAGAATATTTAAATTTCAGAAAGATAACAAAATATGACTTATTAGTCAACTCCCAACATCTATACTAGTCTGACAAGCCTCTAAGAAAATCAATAAAATCAGCGAGCCAATGAGACATGCCCCAACTGACTTATACTCAATTATCAAATATAAATAATTCTGTGAAACCAACATCAGACATCACGTCCTCGGAACATGAGGACTCACCACAATAGAGGATGTAGAACAGCGTGCCCAAAGAATTACTGTCGAACCTGGAACTGAACACCTGAACCTACATTCTGAGAAAATGCAACCCACATCCAAAGATGTGGGTCAGTACCATGGAAAGGAATCGAGTATATGGGGATGTATGCAGTTGTATAAACATCATCATCATAAATATTTATAAGAAATATGCAGGATGTATGAAAGACTCACATAGCCTGAAGAAAATCATCATAATCATGAGAGGATGAAATAAGTACAATAACACATATGAGTCATCATATAATTTGTCAATCACTTTCAGTTCATCAAGAATATCAATTCTCATAATGTAAATATTATTTAAATCTTTTGAAAGAATAACTTTCACAATTCCACTTTCAAATCACTTCACCATTCACCATAGACACAAGGAAACACACACACACACTGGGAGATCCTATAACCGACATAAACCATGTGAGCTACATGGAGTCCAATGTACGACCCACGTTGGGGAGAGCCGTCCTATCCTCGCCATCGAAGTAGGACTATCGATATTAAATCCATACAAACTAGTGATCACTATATAAATCAGCCTCAGGCTCATTCCTACAGGGGCACGTAGTTCTAGGGAAGTAAGGTCGCTTTATACCTCCCACTTGGTGCTAAAGATTTCTCCCGGACTAGCTCAGATCATTTCAAAGACAATCCACAATAAAATAATTTCAGTAATATATAAATATACATCGGGAGCCATCATGTTTTCCATCTATCAAAATCAATCACGTTGTGGATTTCTTTCACACTCGAGTTCAAAACAAATCCATTAAGACCAAAATGTCAAATCATTCAAAATATCTTAAATATTCAACATCAATATGCTTATAACACACACTTTCTTAAAAAAACACAATTTCCAATGGGAATTCACGACCCAAATATCAAAATCATGATAAATATCGCTCAAGATTCATGCTTTATATCACCACACATGTAAATTCATCTTTCAAAATCATAAACATCAAGATTTGATAATAATCATCTTAAGATATGGGTTCATGCTTCAAATTCGTAAAAATCAAATAAAAATAATGCCTTTGTAAAGAAAATTACTTTTGGGCACAAGAACGAAAGAGAGTTCTTGTTAAAAAACCCCACATACCTTGAATGATGAACTTTAGATCGATTCTAGTTTTTGAGATGTTAATCTTGCCTTTGAATGATGGTTCTTGGAGTTCTTGAACTAGGAACTTGAAATCTTGAATAAATTTGCAGAATTAATGGTGAACTTTGGAGGTTCTTGAATTGGATGTAGGAGCTTAGGGTTTTCTTTTTGAGGGAATTTGATAAAATATAACATATAATGCTTCTAATAGGCTTTAATATAGGGTTTGGACGGATTTTGGGTGAGGAAAAATGACCAAAATGCCCCTAAAAATAAAAAAAATCTTGAATTTTTCCTTTGGTGGACTGTTTTGATAGTCTGAAGTAGATCAACCATAACGTTTTACTCCGATATTCAAATTGGATGAAACCAATTTCATTAGAAAGAGGACGCTCATATATTTCCGTTGATATATAGTATCTCACCTAGATCATTGTGTACAAGGAGTTATAATCATTTGAAGTTGACCCAAAAATTCACTTTTGATAGGCTGAAGTAATCGACCATAACTTTTTGCTTCGATAGACAAATTGGATGAAACCAATTTCATTGAAAAAAGGACTCGCAGAGCTTTTCGTTGACATATAGTAGATCACCTAGATCATTATGTACAAGGAGTTATGGTCATTTAAATTTGGAGAAAAAATACGCCAGGCCTCAGTACTTTTTCCTGCACGTTTTACTGTTCACTACTATTCACGGTTCGATCGGAATGTTCATAACTCGTCGCTCGGGTGTTCGTTTTGGATGATCCATATATCGTTGGAAATCTTATTCGACACTCTACGCAATGGTGGGTCATAATCTAAGACATTCCGAATGAAAAATTTGTAATTCATTCTAGAAGATAGAACCCAACACATTTATGCATAAAATTTCAACAAAAAGTTTATCGGGGTATTACATCATCACCCCCTTGGAAACATTCGTCCTCGAATGACGCTAGACATGCCAAGATTAGATAGGGAATAGAGCATAAAGCTCAAACCATTCGTTAGACTTATCACCGCATCGTTTCTCACTCTGAATGCAACATAGAATGCATAAATTCAAGATACTACAGCTGAACACATAATAAATGACAGCTGAACTACTGGAACTTTTATCAAGAGTGCATGATTTAGGAAAGAAAGGTACCTTCGGCTTGATCGGAGTTCGCGGAAAATAGGTGCGGGTACTTGGATCGCATATCCGCCTCAGCTTCCCAAGTTGCACCATCAACAGATTGGTTTCGCCACAACACCTTTACCAAGGGAACTTTTTTGTTCCTTAGTCCTCGGACACTGAAATCAAGAATCTCAACAGGAATCTCATCAAAAAAAAGATTTTCTTGAATGTCAGCACTCACAGAGGAATCCACTACCACAACATCGTTAATATGCTTTCTAAGCATGGAGACATGGAATATTGGATGAGCAGAGGACAACTCGAAAGGCAACTCGACCTCATAAGCTACCTTACCAACACGGCTAAGAATTTTGTAAGGACCAACATAACGGGTACTAAGCTTCCCCTTATTTCCGAATCTCGTCACCCCCCTCATGGGTGAAATTTTCAGATACACTAGGTCACCAACTTCAAACTCAAGGTCTCTCCTTCTAACATCCGCATATGACTTCTGACGACTCTGCGCAATTTTCAACCTTTTCCTAATCAACTTAACTTTTTCCATAGCCTCAAATATCGAATCAAGACCTCTCACAGCCGCTTCACCCACCTCGAACCAACCTATGGGTGATCTACACTTCCTCCCATATAAGGCTTCAAATGGAGCCATGCCAATACTAGAGTGGAAACTGTTATTGTAAGAAAACTCTATTAACGGTAAGTGATCATCCCAACTTCCCTTAAAGTCAAGTGTACAAGATCTCAACATATCCTCTAAGGTCTGGATGGTCCGCTCAGCCTGACCATCGATCTGCGGATGAGAAGAAGAACTCAAAAGCACTTGGGTACCAAGACCCTTCTGAAAAGCTTTCCAAAATTGCGAAGTGAACTGAGTACCCCTATCCGAAATGATAGACAAGGGAACTCCATGTAGTCTGACTAGCTCTCGGATATACAATCTAGCATAATTCTCAGCAGTATATAAAGTATGAACAGGCAATAAATGAGCAGACTTAGTCAACCTATCAACCACAACCCAAATGGAATCATGATGGCGTCGGGAAGGAGGTAAACCAATCACGAAGTCTATATTTATCTCTTTCTACTTCCAGGTGGGAATACTAAACTCTTGCATCATACCACCAGGTCTTTGGTGTTCAACCTTAACCTGTTGGCATGTTGCACACTTAGCTACAAACGCTGCTATATCTTTCTTCATGCCACTCCACCAATAGATTTTCCTCAACTCTCAGTACATCTTGGTGGCACCAGGATGAATAGAATATCGCGCCCCGTACGCTTTATCCATAATCCTCTGTCTCAGATCATCAACATTCGGGATACACAATCTACCCTGCAATCTCAACACACCATCTCCCCCTTGGGAGAAAACCTCTACTTTTTGGTCCTTGACTGACTCCTTCAGTCTGACCAAACTAGCATCTAAGTATTGCTTTTCTTTCACTTTCGAAGCCAAAGAGGATTCAGAACTACTCTGAACCCCTATACTACCTTCAGCAGAGTCAAACAACCTAACCTCCAATCTAGCCAAACGATGTACATCATGAGCCAACTCTTTCTTACCTTCTACCACTTGCGAAACACTACCCATAGAGACTCTACTTAGGGCATCCGCCACAACATTGGCCTTCCCTGGATAGTATAGCACACTCATATCATAGTCCTTTAACAATTCTAACCATCGTCTCTGCCTAAGATTCAATTCTCTCTGGGTAAACACGTACTGCAGACTCTTATGATCAGTGAAAACATCAACATAGACACCATACAAATAGTGTCTCCAGATTTTTAAAGCAAACACAATAGTAGCCAACTCAAGGTCATGGGTGGGGTAATTTTTCTCATGGGGTTTCAACTGTCTAGAAGCATAAGCTATCACCTTACCCTTCTGCATCAATACGCAACCTAACCCAACTCTCGAAGCATCACAGTACACCACAAAACCATCAACACTATCATGCAAAGTCAAAACAGGGGCTGAAGTGAGTCGAGTCTTCAACTCCTGAAAACTCTTCTCACAAGATCCGGACCACAAGAACTTCACTTTCTTTTGGGTCAACCGAGTCATAGGAGATGCTATAGAGGAGAAACCCTCAACAAAACGGCGGTAATACCCAGCTAAACCTAAGAAACTTCGAATATCAGTCGGATAAATAGGTCTAGGCCAATTTCTAACAGCTTCGGTCTTTTGGGGATCAACTATAATACCCTTGGAAGAAATGATATGACCCAGAAAAGCAACTGACCTTAGCCAAAACTCACACTTATTGAACTTGGCAAATAACTTGTGATCTCTAAGGGTTTTTAAGACAGTTCAGAGATGATCAGAATGTTCATCCTCACTACGGGAGTACACCAGTATATCATTGATGAACACTATGACAAACAAATCCAGATATGGTCTTAACACTCGATTCATGAGGTCCATGAAAGCTGCTGGGGCATTAGTTAACCCGAAAGACATAACAAGAAACTCAAAATGGCCATAAAGAGTTTAGAAAGCAGTTTTTAGGATGTCACACTCCCTAACTTTGAGTTGATAATAGCCGGAACGAAGGTCTATCTTTGAGAAATAACTTGCACCATGCAATTGGTCAAACAAATCATCTATTCTCGGAAGGGGTTACTTATTTTTTATGGTGACTTTATTCAGTTGGCGGTAATCAATACACATATGCAAAGACCCATCTTTCTTTCTCACCAAAACCACAGGAGCACCTCAAGAAGAAATACTGGGCCTTATGTAACCCTTATCTAGTAGATCTTTGAGTTGTTTTTTCAACTTCTTAAGTTCTGCAGGGCCTATACGATAAGGAAGAATAGAAATGGGCTGAGTATCGAGAAGAAGATCAATCCCGAACTCTATCTCTCTATTAGGAGGTATCCTTGGGAGATCATCCGGAAAGACATCAGAAAACTCATTGACGACGTTAATAAACTGGAGAGTTGGAGTCTCAGACTTAGTGTCTTTGACTCTAACCAAATAGTAAATACACCCCTTGGAAATAAGATTTCTAGCTTTGAGGTAAGAGATAAAATGACTCTTGGGTGACACAGAATTCCCAGACCACTCAAACACGGATGCACCCAGAAACTGAAACTTAACCATTCGGGTCCGACAATCAATAGAGATATAAGAAGAATACAACCAGTCCATACCCAGAATCATATCAAAATCTATAATTTCTAACTCAATTAGATCAGCCGATAAGACTCTGTGAAGAAAGGTAAAAGGACACTTTTTATACACTTTCTGGGCAACAATCGAATCACCTACTGGGGTATAAACTAGGATAGGCTCAGGAATAATATCAGGACTCATTTCAAAATTCACAACAATCAAAGGTGTAACATATGAGAAACTGGATCCAGGATCCAACAAAGCATACACATCAAACTGAAATATATAAAGCATAACAGTAACAACATCGAGAGAGTCCTCCTGTTTCTGGTGGGATAGTAAAGCATAGAATCTATTCTGGCGCTGCCCGCCAGCATTGCTAGAAGAGGCGTCCTGATCTGGGGCTGGGTGAGTCGCAAGAACTGGAGCACTAACAGTCTGAGTCTGGGTCTGAGGGCGATAGTCACAACGCCCTTGTCCATCCTGTGGACAATCTTTAACTCTGTGACCCATGTCACCACACTGGAAATAACCCCTCTTCTCACCCCAACACTCACCCTAATGAGACCTACCATACTTAGGAAATAGAGGACGATTTGGCTTACTGCCAGCACTGTACTGGGACATGGATACATATGACCTGGTACCTTGCTCCTGCCTACCTCTAGGCATGGGAGCACTAGCAGATGATGGTGCTGGCATAGATGAATGATCCTAATACTGAGGGAAACTCCCTCCCTGCGATCTAGTCTGACCTTGTCCGTGCTGCTCAGACCTAACTCTCTTATTTCCTCTCATTCTATATCTCTCCTTAATCTTATCTGCCTCAATCTGTTGGGCATGAGTTATCAGCTTAGAAAGTTTCATCTCACTATTCAGCATAGCATACCTACACTCCTTAACCATATAACTAGACACTCCATTCACAAACTTACTCATATTAGCCCGATTATCAACCACTAAGTCAGGAGCATACTTGGTCAACTAATTGAACTTTAGACAGTACTCCCTAACAGTCATAGAGCCCTATTGCAGGTTCATAAACACTTCCACCTTCGCCTCCCTCATCTCTAAAGGGAAAAACTTATCCAGGAATGCATTCTGGAACTCTTGCTAAGTTGTAGGGACAACTCCCTCACCTCTACCTTTCCTCTAAGCAACAACCCAATTATAAGCAAGATCTTTCAACCTATACGCAGCCAACTCCACACTATGTTCCTCAGATATATGTATCACTTGAGTAATCTTTCGCACCTCTTCTAAAAATAACCGTGGATCCTCATCAGACTTGGACCTATAGAATTCCGACGAATTCATCCGCATGAAGTCATGGATCCTGGTAGCAACTGAATCATCTCCCTGCTGCTGTGGAGCCGGGGTCGAGTTGGCCTGAACATTTGCAGTAACAACTTGGGCAAGTGCCTGAAAGGCTGTCCGAAATTCAGCATGAGACATATTTTCATTCAATGGGTCAGCGGGTTGAGGTTACTGACCATCATTATTTCTTCTCTCTCGACGTGGAGGCATATTTCTGAAAGAGAAGAGCATGAATCAATAGCAAAGAGAGACACTTTAAGCACTATAGAATTCTGAAAGAAAGAATCACACTTTTTCCTAAAATATCTTATAGCCTCTTGCTCATAGATGTGGCGCGCTACACACCGATGATCAAGACTCTACTTAACGCGGCTTGTCAGACTCCCTAGGACACCTTAAAACCTTAGGCTCTAATGCCAAGTTTGTAACGCCCCAAAAAATGGGTCCCGGAGCATCACATGGTGCTTGAGGCTACGAGTAGCCCCAAGCTAACCCTTTGAGCTATTTTTGTTTATTTCAACATAAATCAACGGGGTTTCCATAAATAACCCTCAAATATCAACAGAGTAATCATCATCCAAGAATATTTGAATTTCAGAAAGATAACAAAATACAACTTGTTAGTCAACTCCCAACATCTATACTAGTCTGACAAGCCTCTAAGAAAATTAATAAAACCAGTGAGCCATTGAGATATGCCCCAACTGACTCATACTCAGTTATCAAATGTAAATAATTCTGTGAAACCAACATCAGACATCACGTCCTCGGAACATGAGGACTCACCACAATAGAAGATGTAGAACAGCGTGCCTAAAGAATCGCTGTCGAACCTCGAACTAAGCACCTGAACCTACATTCCAAGAAAATACAGACCACATCTAAAGATGTGGGTCAGTACCATGGAAAAGAACCGAGAATATAGGGGTGTATGCAGTTGTATAAACATCATCATCATAAATATTTATAAAAAAATATGCAGGATGTATGAAAGACTCACATAGCCCAAAGAAAATCATCATAATCATGAGAGGATGAAATAAGTACAATAACACATGTGAGTCATCATATAATTTGTCAATCACTTTCAGTTCATCAAGAATATCAATTCTCGTAATGTAAATATCATTTAAATATTTTGAAAGAATAACTCTCATAATTCCACTTTCAAATCAATTCACCATTCACCATAGACACAAAGAAACACACGCACACTGGGAGACCCTATAACCGACATAAACCATGTGAGCTACATGGAGTCCAACATACAACCCAAGTTGGGGAGAGCCGTCCTATCCTTGCCATCAGAGTAGGACTATCGATATTAAATCCACACAAACTAGTAATTACTATATAAAACAGCCTCAGGCTCATTCCTACAGGGGCACGTAGTTCTAGGAAAGTAAGGTCGCTTTATACCTCCCACTCGGTGCTAAAGATTTCTCCCAGACTTAGCTCATATCATTTCAAAGAAAATTCACAACAAAATTATTTCAGTAATATATAAATATACATTAGGAGCCATCATGCTTCCCATCTATCAAAATCAACCACGTTGTGGATTTCTTTCACACTCGAGTTCAAAACAACTCCATTAAGACCAAAAGGTCAAATCATTCAAAATATCTCAAATATTCAACATCAATGTGCTTATAACACACACTTTCTAAAAAACACAATTTCCAATGGGAATTCACGACCCAAATATCAAAATCATGATAAATATCGTTCAAGATTCATGCTTTATATCACCACACATGTAAATTCATCTTTTAAAATCATAAACATCAAGATTTTATAATAATTATCATAAGATATGGGTTCATGCTTCAAATTCATAAAAATCAAATAAAAATCATGCCTTTGTAAAGAAAATTACTTTTGAGCACAAGAACGAAAGAGAGTTCTTGTTGAAAAACCCCACATACCTTGAATGATGAACTTTAGATCGATACTCATTTTTGAGATGTTAATCGTTCCTTTGAATGATGGTTGTTGGAGTTCTTGAACTAGAAACTTGGAATCTCGAATAAATTGCAGAATTAATGGTGAACTTTGGAGGTTCTTGAAGTTAGATGTAGGAGCTTAGGGTTTTCTTTTTAAGGAAATTTGATGAAATATAACATATAATGCTTCTAATAGGCTTTAATATAGTGTTTGGATAGATTTTGGGTAAGGGAGAATGACCAAAACGCCCCTAAAAATAAAAAAAATTCTCGAATCTGTCCTTTGGTGGACTTTTTTGATAGTCTGAAGTAGATCAACCATAACGTTTTACTTCGATATTCAAATTGGATGAAACCAATTTCATTAGAAATAGGACACTTATATCTTTCCATTGATATATAGTATATCACCTAGATCATTGTGTACGAGGAGTTATGATCATTTGAAGTTGACCCAAAAATTCACTTTTGATAGGCTGAAGTAGATCGACCATAACTTTTTGCTTCGATAGACAAATTGGATGAAATTAATTTTATTGGAAAGAGGACTCGCAGAGATTTCCATTAATATATAGTAGATCATCCAGATCATTATGTACAAGGAGTTATGATCGTTTAAAGTTGGAGCAAAAATACGCCAGGCCTCAGTACTTTTTCCTGCATGTTTTACTGTTCACTACTATTCATGGTTCGATCGGATTGTTCATAACTCGTCGCTTGGGTGTCCATTTTGGATGTTCCATATATCATTGGAAATATTATTCGATACTCTTCGCAATGGTGGGTCATAATCTAAGACATTACTCACGAAAAATTTATAATTCATTCTAGAAGATAGGGTCCTGTTAATTTAAGATAATATGGCTCCCAAAAGAAAAGAAACCAAATCAAGTCCAAGTAAAGGAACAAGTGCAGCAACTCAACTACATCCACCACTCTATGAGCTTTCTTTACAAGCATTATCTCAATCAGGAGCAGAAGATAATGAACACAGGGAGGAGGAATGTCTCAAAAGAGATGATCCAAATGTTAATAGCCCTTCTACCGAAGAGTTGGTCAATACCTTCAGCATTGATTGTTATTCTATGAGAATGCAGTGCGATGGTGCCACAGATTTAACGGGTTATTTGGTGGTTAAGTTAGTCATGAAAAAATCTTTTGACGCCTTCAGAAAAGTACTTCAAGAACAAAAATTAGATGCTTATTTTAGGAAAAATTGCTTTGGGTAATATCTTGATTTGCCGGAGGACAACAATGCTCGTTTCCAGATGAAAATAGTATAAGATCTTCTCAAGCATAGGTTTATGTATGAAAACAAAGACAAGATAGATGAGGTGTGGATAAAATACTATGACATGCCTTTTTGTTTTGGTTGGAAGGAGTTTGCCATAGTTACTGGACTAAAATGTTATCCTCCTTCTCAAGTTATACCTACTCTGATCCAAAAAAAAGAACCCCGCACACCCAAAAAAGGCAATGGCAAGTCGAGTGATCATGAGTACCTGGTGTCCATTGTTGGTCCAAGCTTCAAAAATAAAAATTTGATAGAAGCATTGAAAGGTAAAGGACTCTCAAAGAAGCATAAGAAATTATTGTACTTGGTTTGGTTTGTACATAATATTCTTTGGGTGAGAGACGTTAACAACAACATAAGCCCCAATTTAATAAATCTCTCCAAGGATCTGGAGGCATTAAACAACTATCCTTAGGGTTATGAAAGCTTCAAAATGACTATCCAATATTTGTTGACTCCGTTGACGCCAAAGACAGACAACTTATATGGCTTTTCATAGGCCTTCATGGTAACTATTTCTTTTATCATGTTATAATTTATCATTTTTTATTCAATAATGCTTTTGATTTATTAGAGTTATGTTATAGGCTTGGGTATTTGAAGTCATTCCTTATTTGAGACAACAAGTGAACTACCAGGAAGAAGTTTTCTGTCCAAGAATTCTGAGATGGTTGTCGTCCAAAACCGATAAAAATACAAATTTTTTTGATCTTTTCAATCCCCCCAAGAAAGCAGCAAGTCCAATTCTAATCAAGTTTTTGTTTTAATTAATGATTATTTTAAATGATTTCATCATCATTCTAATAGATGTACCGATTTATTTTTGATTGTCCATCCGTGGCTTGTTCCGACCAATCGAGAATTGAAGATGCTATTGTTTCTTACTTTACGATCTGTGCAAACTTTATCAAACCTTACGATGGTTGATGGAATAAAAACTGAATTGTTTGGAGAAACAACCATCACAAGAAAAAAAAATTTAGAAGGTGGGCTTGTTGCTGTTGACGATGGTAGTGGTGCTGCTGTTGGGGCTAATGATGCTCCTCTTACCGTTTTTTAAACAATAAGCCATAATGATTATGAACATACTGGTTGTACAGATTTTTCTCCAGATTTTGCCATATCTAGCAAATGTTCTGCAAGCAAATGTCAAGACTGCAAAGCAAAACATAATGAAGTGATTAATGCTATTAATGCACTTACTGCTTCTGTAAAGGAAATGACATCTAAGAGGGGTGTCATTCCATCAAAGAGGATTTCATATCCATACACTCCACTAGAGATCAAGGTGGCTAAGATGAGAAGGAAAGATACTTTCAAGGCATCATCAACATCGAAAAAAGCAAAATTACAACGCCTCTATCTTTGTCTTGCACCGATGTTTAGTGTGCAAGGGCCACAGGAGAGCAGCATGAGCCGAAGAAGGTGAATGTACATCACTTGTCCCAACAAACAAATAGGCACATATCTGTTTCAACAGATGATACATCTTCTGAAAATTATCAAATAGTTATATACATTTGTTGCAACTGTTGTCTAACTGTTGCATCAAATGCATTATCTATTGCAACAGATGAGTCTTATATTGCAACTGATGGATCATCTGTTTGGAATTATCGTACTGCTCTGATTTACCTGTTTAAATTCGTCCCAACAGATGATCCATTTATTGTAACATAAGGCTCATCTGTTGCAATAGATGGATAATCTGTTGTATATCTGTAATTAGCATTGACAATTCTGGCTTTCCAGGTGGATGTCACAGTAGAAGCCACTGCTGAAGAGCATAATATCAAAGTTGATAATCCATCAACTGTTTCTAAAGAAAAAGAAAAAGTGGAGCTTGTCAGTTCGGGAGAACGAAAGAATTACCCATTTGAAGGGTTCAACATCTCGGATGAGACTCCAAAAATACTAACACAGTTGATCAACGACTATTTAGAATGGATTGTCGATGGGATATGAAAGCATCATGCCGGCAGATACATAAATTAATTTTTAAAGATATTGTTTATAATATTCTTGTTGTAAGAACATGACATTAACACATATAAATCATCATGTAGAAAACAAAATGATGAATGCTACAAAGTGAACAAATCGAGTCTTGGTTTTGATATGTTCGACTTTATTGTTGCACATCCCGAAATGAGGAATTGGTTCTATTTGATGTCACAACCCCAAACTTGCTGGAATGATAAGGTTTAAATGTCATACATATTACTATTAATTAATACTTTATTTAATTGCATCTGCGTATTAATTTTTTCATCACGTAATTCAAAATGTTTGATAATATGTGCAGCACATCGATGTCATTTTTTACTACCCCCAAAAGAAGTCCAAGTTGCAAACACAAGAACAATACAGATACACGACAGACAATTATTTGTACAAAGTTTACATCAATAATGCATACGATAGGTATTGTCAACAACAACCGGAGGTTTCCCAAAATGAGGAATGCTTAATCAACATCATCAAAGGTTTTAGCATTTCGGCTGGCTTACCTTGGCATTTGGTCAACGAAGTGTACATCCCAATCAATTATGGTGATGAATTTTATTGGGTGTTGGTTGTCATCATTCTAAAAGAGAGGCACATCCGAGTTTATTACTTGATGTCTTGAACGAGACGTTTCGGACCGTCATCTGAGATACAAAAGCTAGCCAAAATATTATCTACTTATCTTGATATGAGTGACTTTTTGGACCAAAAGGTTCGTACTGATTGGTCGATGATTGAAGCATACCGGGATAAAATGGGTAATCTATTTGATGTACAATATATTAAAGAAATTGCTCAACAAACCATTGGTAGCATGTAAGTTTAAGTGTCATGATTTAGTTTCATTCCACAAATTTCACAACGCTTGCATGAACTGCAAGATATGGATTATCTATTTTTTTAAAACACAGAGATTGCGGTCTTTTTATTGCCGTGTACGTCGAGTATTTGAGTGATGGACTACAAGCACCAAATAATGGACTTGATGCCGGATTACTCAACAAAATATATGCTGCTTTTTTATGGAAATACAGAGAAGCAAAAGCTCAAAAGCCGTACGCAAGCGACATTAAATATTCACGATGACTAAAGCCGAATTTTACAGCACTGGATGAAGAAAAACTTTTCCATATTGAGTAGATCTTTATATCTTGAGTCCGTCAATGTAATAACCTATCCTCCTTAGTTTAATTTGTTGATTTATTTGTAGAGTAGATCATTTGTACCCATAATGATTTTTTTACATTTCATTTATTTGTTGAGTTATTTCATGTAATTTCTGAAGGCTTCAACTTATTTTATGTTGTCTATGAATATAATTTAATCCTTACTTTTGAACATGTTAATTGAAATAGAATACTAGATTCAAATATCACAACGGATAATATATTTGCTGCAATAGATGACATATCTTATCAAACAGATTTAGACATATGTTGCAACATGAGATGCAACACGTAGCTCATCTGCTGGAAATTATATAATAGGTCTTCCTACTTTATTGATTTATTCCAACAGATTACCTATTAGTTGCAACAGATAGATTGTATGATGCAACAAATTAGATATCTGTTATGACAGACAAACGGGGAAATATCTGCATAATGCAATAGATGACCAACCTATTCCAACAGATAATCAATCTGTCACAACAGGTACTATATATGTTAAAATAGATATACTATATGTTGCATTATAAAAATTCAACTATCCACAGAGATAAAAATTATTGCCACTACATATGAAGTGAGGTGGATTGAAATAAAAAATTATTATCGTGTTCGTCTCCATCTTTCTACATATTTTTTTTATACACGGGCTCCAACTATTTAGTTAGGTCATATCCTGTAAATTATATAACAGGTCTTCCTACTTTTTATTTTTTTCAACAGATTACCTATCATTTGCAACAGATAGATTATATGTTGCAACAGATTGAATATCTATTATAACAAATAGACTGGAAAACATCTATTAATGCAACAGATGACCAACCAATTCCAATAGATAATCAATCTATCACAACAGGTATTATATATGTTGCAACAGATATACTATCTGTTGCATTATAAAAATTCAACTATCTGCAGACATAAAAATTATTGCCACTACAGGTAAAGTAAAGTGAAGTGGCTTGAAATGAAAAATTATTATCGTGTTTATTTCTGTATTTGTACATATTCTTTTTTATACACGGCTCCAACCATTTAGTTAGTACCCCATAAGCCCAGACCCATTGCATCTTTCCCACAACGGTGTCGCACATACCAGTCATCTATGCGTCAGTCAGCAAACACTCGATGTACGCAAGCGAGTAAGCTCGCAAGCTGCACCAGTTTTATTTTTTGGGAGCTCGATGTTCTTATTTCGACCTTCTAAATCCCATGATTCCTTTGTCAAGACTTCAGCAGGAAAATGATCCATCAACTTACTCTGTGGCAAAAACTTAGGTAACAACTTCAAGAGTGGCTGCATTTAGGCTAACAATGTGTCCTCGCTGAAGACAGGTAATTTTCATTCATAAACCTTAATCTTTCCCTCGTAGTGTAGTATCTCAACAGCAAGAAAATATTTGACTTCCACATTTATGACTTCAAGGATTCTCTTTGCCTTGACTCAACTTTTGTCGTATGGATATGACCTCTTCTCTCTAATATATTTAATCACCTCTACATCCCATTGGAACATAGAAACTAACTTATCAAATCCCGAGACACTGGAATCAGCTAGCTTATAGAGATCAACGTACCTATCCTTGAAATTCTTGTAGAAGTTGAGGTCCATTATCCTATTGGTAGCATCATAAGCATCCGGGTACGCTAATTGCCTGCCCCTCATGAGGCAAAGAATTTCATCAACATATTGTGGTATAAGAAGATAATTTTTAAATAGATTAGTAATTATAAAGAATAAAAACACAGTGGAAAGAATCCGATGCATAGGGTTCTCTGAATTAGTTCACAGATTACCCAACCAACTCAACTTATTCAAAAGATGTGTATTATGTTGCAACAGAATAACAAGCTGTTGCAGTAGATTACACATCTACTGCATAGATTCTTCTTCGTGGAGTAGATTGAAAGTCTAGGTTAGCAAAAGTAAACTTACATTGTTCTCGTACCACACATGCATATATTTCATATTTGTGAAGTCTTTGGCAGCAAATAAATGCATGGTGTATTCTTTTTGAACCTTCGTCCTGCCATTTATGATTTTTTGCAGTTCCTTCTTCTTCTCCTTGCCAAGCGTCGCGAATATATCCACCTTCTTCAGTTGACCCTGAACTTCAACAACTCTTAGAGCGGAAGAATTTGCAGGTTTTGCTGTTTTTAGGATGGAGAGAATTTGTCTAATTTTTCTTCTCTTTCTCCTAACTGCCACTGTAGGAGTGGATGGCTCCCTCACCTCATTGGATGGTATAACACCCTTTTTGGATTTTAACTCCTCGATAGATTCAGCCATAGCCTCTAGTTTTTGAAGTAGTTTATGCTCTCTGTCCTTGTACACTTTGCATTTGCAATAAAAATATGAGAGTGGAGAGAGGTGAGAGGGACCACTATAAGGGTGAGAGGGATCGGTGTAGGGTGAGAGGGACCTGTGCAAAGGGTATTTTCAAAAGTATTTATTTTTTTCGGCGCATCAACATGCTCATAATCACGACTGGCAGTGGCAGCAACAACAGGATGGCTGCCACCATCATAAACAACTCCACCAGCAATACCCCCGAAAGAAGCACCAAGATCTGTTGCAGTTTGAGGTTGGTTGTGAAGAACTTCAATATTAGGCTGACCTTGCCTAACTACTCTTTTTATGAATATTGCTCCATCCAATTCCTTCTTTATTAACTCTACCGTTAGATCTTCTTTTGTATCAACAAGACCTAGAGTAAGAAAATAATTCAGCCCCATCTCATCAACGGTAGGCACGATCCAAGGATGCACAACCTATAAAAAAAAGACAGGAGACATTTAAATCATATAATAATAATTTGTAGTCATTTGGGTTACATGGATGTTAACACAGTCAACTTATGCAACAAACAATCTAGCTGTCGCAACAACTAAATGTATGTCACTACAGATTGGCAATATATTGCATCAGATTACACATCTGTTGTATAATTTGCATCAGATAGGTAATCTGTTAAGTCAGGTTCAGAGAACTAGAGCAACAGATGATTAATCTATTGTAAAATATGAATCGTCTATGCAACAGATTACCCATCTGTTGCAACAGACAACCCATCTATTGCAACAGATGGAACATCTTTTTTAATATCTTTCTTTGAGGCAAATTATTTTAGTTAAAAGATGACGTACTGTATCATCCGAAGGGTTAAAGAGATCAGCATACTTAATATATTTTTGTTGCTCTTTGTTGTTGCCAACCACCTAAGGATCCTTAGATGAGAAATCTTATCTGGGTAACCCTTGAACTACTTTCCGGGGGGGGTGGAGGAATGGCTTCACATGTCCAAGCCTAAAAAATATAAATAGGAAGAAAGCAAAAAAAGTCATAATAACTATATTCAATATAAATTAATGGATGATTAAAAATAGTGATCAATTTTACCATGAAAGCCTAGGGAAAGCCGTATAATGTGGTCCTCTTTGGGGATAGCTTTGTCAGTAAATATTCGATCATCAAGTAGTAGCTGTCATATCCCCAGGGATAATCATTGAATTTACCAAAATTATCAGCAAGCGCTACAAATTATGTTCTATGACTTTCCTAACGTCTCTTACCAATAAAACGGAATGGACAGACCAAACTAAGCAAAATTTCTCCCTGTAGTATTTGATATGTTTTTATTCTCGAGATCCGCCATCAAATCCTCTCCTTTGTAGATAGGTCCGACAATGCCCAACAAATTATCTTTTTTACCTTGCGTTTGTTGGACCCTTTGTGGGGTGTTTCCTTGATGAGAGGTTCTTCTGGACAATTGCATCTCAAGCCCATCACTATGGCAAACTCTTTCAATCCAAAATGAACCGGCATGCCACAGTACTTGATCCAGACTTTATCCATATTTTTCTGCCCTCCTTTCCTATATACTTGATCCTGCGCTTGAGAAGTCCATATACCATGCTCATGGGGAAACTGAGAGTGCGGTCCTCAGACAACTCGAGAAAGTATGCAAAGCATCTCTTCTTAAAAATTCCATCTATGTTTAAATTCTTCATAATACTCCCAAGTTCGTCAAAACATTTCCCCAGATGACATTTAAGTACAAGATCACCAAATACTATGTTAGGGCTATTCATCAGCATCGCAACTCAAAACTTGTCAATACTAACGGTTTTGACAGAATCATGTTGGGATTCCGATATTATTTCACACCCTATTTTAAGCAGTTATCACTTTCCTCGACTTCATTTTGCCCTGACAGAGATTGTTCTGAAAGGTCCTCCGAATCTATCTGCACTCTAGCCTTTTTTGTTTGGTGATCAAAAGTTGATCCACTTTCTCCACTCTCAGTTTTTTTTTTAGACATTTTTAACTACAAACAGTAGAAAAACAAAAAATACATTGCATTTGATGTCTGCATAATATTTTAAAAAAAGGTAAGACAAATTTCAATAAATTATTCTACACCACATTACAAAAAAAATACTCCAACGGATAACCCATCAGTTGGAACAGATGGGGAATCTGTTTGAAGACCTATTTAATATCGCCCAACAGATCTTCCACCCGTTGCAATAGATGGTGAGCACCACCACAACCAATGCCACCAAAACCACCACCAATGCCACCAAGACCACCAACACCACCACCAAAAATACAAATACCGACACCACCACCAACAACCACCAACAATATCACAGACACCATCCAACAATACCACGACAGTCAATAAAACACTGAGATAAAAACTAGGATTTTCTTGGGTACTTCCCACCTTTTTAGTATCAAAACACAAAATTGTTAACCCATTCTCGAAGATAATACAAATAAAGTCTTCTTTTTCATCATTAACTAAAAAGCCCTAATTTTTAGAATAAAGAACAAATGTAGAACTCTTCTCAAACTCTTTCACCTGCAAAAATAGAGAAAATGATGGATAAAAGCGAGAATAAAGTAAAAAAAACAACTATGTGGTCGAAAATAGGAAGAAAATCGATCTATTTTGAAGGGTGGAGCAATATGTTGAGTAGCTTTTGTCAGTATTATTGAGAGAGAGAGAAGCAAGAACTTAAGATTTGAAAAAAGAAAAAGTTTTTCCCGCAAATGGATGATTTGTATGGGTTGATTTATAATTTTGGAAAAGAATGACAAGTTTTAAAATTATTAATTTGGTCCAAATTGATCTTAATAAATTTTTAAAATTTCAAAAGATATAGTTTTTAAAATATTAAGTTAATGAGAACTCATTTCAACTCAGAGTGATCGACCGATGACACGGGCTGTATGAACGCAATACTAATACTATGCAAATGCAATGACTTAATTGAAGTTATTGTTGACCCTGTGAGCTCATTCATTTATCCCTAGATCTACCTAAATTAATATAGGTACTATTATTAATCTTAACATTAAGTTAACAAGAGCTCATTTCAACTCAGAGTGATAGATCGATGACTCGGGTCGGGATGAATGCAATACCAACACCAAGCAAATGCAACAACTCAATTGAAGTTGTTATTGACCTTGCGAGCTCATTCATCCCTAGTTCCAAATAAATCAATGTAGTTACTGTTATTAATCTTAACATTAAGTTAATGATAACTCATTTCAACTAAGAGTGATTGATCGATGACTCGGGTCGGGATGAATGCAACACCAACACCATGTAAATGCAACAACTCAATTAAAGTTGTTGTTGACCCTATGAGCTCATTCATTCATCTCTGGTTCTACCTAAATCAATGTAGGTACTATCATTAATCTTAACATTAAGTAAATGAGAACTCATTTCAACTCAGAGTGATCGATCGATGACTCAGGTCGGGATGAACGCAATACCAACGCCATGCAAATGCAATGACTCAATTAAAGTTATTGTTGACCCTGTGAGCTCATTCATTCATCCCTAGTTCTACCTAAATCAATGTAGGTACTATTTTTAATCTTAACATTAAGTTAACGAGAACTCATTTCAACTTAGAGTGATAGATCGATGACTTGGGTCGGGATGAACGCAATACCAATACCATGAAAATGCAATGACTCAATTGAAGTGGTTTTTGACCCTGTGAGATCATTTATTTATCTTTGGTTCCACCTAAATTAATTACAATAAAATTTGTTGCAACAAACGACCGAGCTGTTGGATATTTTCAAACTGATAATATCATATTTGTTGCAATAGATGACATATCTAATTTAATTATCAAATATACATTTGTATCTGTTATGATAGATGACTGAGATGTTGGAAATTTTCAAATAGATATTGATATCTGGTTTAACAGATGACATGTCTGATTTAGTTATCAAATAGACATTTGCATCTGTTGTCATAGATGACTGAGCTGTTGGGATTTTTCAAATAGATATTTATATCTGTTGCAACAAATGACACATCTGTTTGAAAATCTTTTTTACTTTTAATTTTAAAGCAAGCTTCTGTTCGAGTCGATAAAGTAGTACTACTAAAGGCGGTAAAAAATACTTCTTGGATAACTCAAAAATCTCATTGAGTAGTCTTGTCTTGTCTTTTCAATGCCACCCATTTTCTTCCTCATTCCCCTCAAATTATTAATGAATATTAATTAATGAATATTGAAATTCCTAATACTTCCTCCATTTCATATTAGTTGGCCCCTATTGACTTGGCATACCCATTAAGAAAATATTAATTAGGGGTTTATTTTATCAAATTACCCTTATTAATTATTCTTTGAAGATATAAATTTAAATAAATACACTTTGTTTAGTCATTTAATATTAAGGGTAGTACATCTAGAAATTAGAATTATCTCATCTCTTTTTCAGCCCTAAATTTATTTTATTCGTCTCTCATCTTTTTCTTTCTCTCCTCTTTAAGGTTATCACAACTTTTTTTCTCTCCTCTTTCTCATAAAGATTCTTTCGGATCTAAACTGATCCTTATCTTAGATTCCTCGACTGAAATTGCTATTTTGATCCTCTTTTGACATTAAGGTATGATTCACTATTGCTCTTTCATTCTCGTCTTCTTCTTTGCAAGTTATTTACATTTATTTTTTATTTAATTATCATTTACGCATATCATATTTATTTAAAAAATTTGAAGGAACTTTAATTGTTGAATAAACGAACCGAGAATTTTTATTACAATATGCGAAAAAAGTCATATGTTGGGAGAAGTTTAAAAGACTTATTGGCAGTATTATTTTTTTGTATGTATTTTGTTTGTTTCTTTATTTTTGAAGCTGTTATTGATGTTGTTAGTGGGGTTGGCGTTCTTGGAACTTGTGGTGTGGTGTTGTTGATGGTGTTGGAAGATAGGATGTTGCTTCTTTGTTGTTGATGATGTTGTTGGAACAAATGTTGTTGTTTTCTTTGTTGTTGATGTTTTTTATTTGTTGTTTCTTTGTAGTTTATGTTGTTATTGATGTTGAAACAGATGGAGCAACTGTTGGAACAAATCAAACCACCAGTAAGGTTGGTTTTATGTATTCCAATAGACTCCACATCTATTGCAACAGACTCCACATCTGTTGCATCAGACTCCATATCTGTTACATCAGACTCCACATCTGATGCAACAGACTCCTCATCTAATGCAATAGACTTTACATCTGTTGCAATAAATATATAATGTTCTTTCTGTGATATTAATTTTTTCCTCTGTAGATATAAGAAACTAAAAGTTGATCAACTTTTTCTCGACCATCACAAGAGGCTACAGTTAAGATGGGTTTGGAGGAATAAGCTACATGCAGATGGAACCACTTCATATGTGGGAGGTATGTATTACTGATAATGTTATTGTGAAAACACCCATAGAGTACATTTATTTTGTGAATGCTACTTTTACCGATTAATAATAGATCATTCAAATAAGATATCTGCAATTTTACAGTTAAGTTTGGTAGCTCCAAAATGATAAGGCTGGGGGATCATGAATATGGTTCTGATACTCTGTTAAGATTTAACGTCGGTTGTTGCTCATGTTTATTTGTTAAGAATTATGAATGGATCTAGTTTTGGTGTCGTTATAAAGAGATTCAATAGCGATTGGACTAACTTTTAGGGTGCATTAGACTCGAAGAAGGCCTTCAAAGCCTAGCACTGTATCTAAAAAGAACAAAAAACCAATATAGTTATTGCGCTAGCCTAAATTTATATGGTTGGGTTGCTTGGAGTGATGATTATATGCCAGAAGGTGCGGTAGAAGAATGCCTTCAAGGGAAAATAAGTGGTTGATGAAAGACTATATCATCTGAGAGCTAATTGAAGAGGATACATTGGGTAGAAAGTAACTTCTAGCAAATATGGACGATGAAATTATCTTAAAACATGATAAATCTATATCAACTGCAAATATTAAAATGTATCGGATAATTTAAATTCGTTTGTTGTCTCTCTAAGAGAAAAATAAAACAAATGGTCACTTTGCTAGGGAGCTGCGACTAGGTAGCGTGGTTGGGATTATCACCTAGATAGAAAATAGCAAAAGAACTAGAAAAGCGCCTTAAGGAAATTGAGGGTTAAAATGTTGTACAGTAAGTCTAGAAAACTTTCACCAACAGTAACTGCAGATAAAGTAAGGAATCTAAGCGAAGGCGGCAATTTATGAATTTTAAATTGCATCCCATGACTTCTTGTTTGTGGTTTCGATCAGGTCCACTGTTGTTGACATGATAGGAAACACAAACGTGATTGAAAGGTAGATTAAGTGTCACTACTTCCTTAGCAATATGGTTATAATTGATTGTGTTTTCTAGCCTTACCATGCTTTCAAAATTCCTTGAAGAAGATCAGAGGTTTGCTGTAGTATACGAATTCTGATAATTTTCAAGCTTACCTCCATCTTTCTGATTTGGTCTTCAAGTTTGTCGTTGTCGTTTTTGAATTTAGTATAGAGTTCTTGATTTTTTGTGAGCTCGATCAGGAACACTACCTTCAAAGTTGTGACATTGTAGAAGCCCTTCAAAACACCTTCTTGAGAAGCCTTAAAGGATACATGAAGGGTAGCTGTGTATGTTTTTAGGTCAAAATGTGTTGATGCACAGTGAAGATGTGGTCCCAACAGTTTAATAACTCACTTTTATCGAGCATTGCTCAATGCAGCTTGCTCAACCAACCTTCAAGGTTTTTGATAAATTAATTAGCAAGGAGTTACGTAACGTTTAATCTAAACTAATTCTACCAATACTATCAAACATTACGTAACTACAATCTCGTTACCCTATTAAAACCTTTGCCCTAGTTAGTGAACAGATTAAACGATCTCAATATCTTAGACTTTCTACTGATCTTTCTTCTCCTATATAGAGGATAATATATCCGCCATGGAAAGTCTACACCATTGCCAGAAATGTTTGCCACAACGAAAGTCCTTAGAAGGCTTGATTAAGTCTCTCAATATCACTTTTATAACTTTCTTGACGTCTTTTCCAATTATATTAGAATTGACAAACCAAACTAAGCATAATTGCTCGCTATGTCCATTCCAATATAATTGCAAGAAATGTCTAGAAAGTCATAAAAGTGATATTGAGAGATTACTAGTCATGCCTTCTACAGACTTTTATTGTGGCAAGCATTTCTGGCAATGGTGTAGACTTTTGCATGACGGATATGTTTTCCTCTATATGGGAGAAGAATAGTCAGCATAAAAGCTGAGATATTGAGATCGTTTAATCTGTTCATTAACTCGGGCAAAGGTTTGGAGATCTTGCCCCTCCTTGCTTATCTTGTGCATGCAAATATGAAGAGTGTAAGGCAAAACATGATTGAGTGATTAATACTATTAATGTATTAACTACTAATGTAAAGGAATTGATATCTAACAGTAGTGTCATTCGATCAAAGAGGATTTCAGTTTCATTCACTCCATTAGAGATTAAGGCTAAGAGGAGAAAGAAAGCAATTTCTAAGGCATTATCAAGTATCCAAAAAAGAAAATTTTTGGATCTGAAAAATGTGAGAAGATAAAAAGGGGAGGAATATGAAGGAAAAACTGAATGCTAGATTTAGTTCATCTTGTGTCATTATGTCGAGTTACTCCATCTAATTTTGAGAGCTTTTTCTTTTCAGGATGGTGAAGAAGGCAGAATCTCCCCATTATTAGCTAATACCGGAAGTAAGACATCTGATGTTATTGAACTACCATACTGCCCTGTTAAGTTTGATAATCCAAAAGACGTCTTTGCTCGAGTTAGTCAACAGATTAAATGATCTCAATCACTTGGTTTTTTTGTTGATCAATCTTCTCCCGTAGAGGACAAGATATCAACAGAACTGCTTGACCCAATGAAAGCTGATATCGAGAGATTACTGATTATGTCTTCTTAATACTTGCTTCTACCAGAAAACCATTCTGCATTGAGTGTTGCACTATCCATATATGCTGCAACACTGGATTTATCAGTCGGGAGAGTGCTTGACTTGAAAAAACTCAAAGAGAACCTTCCATAATTCTCCTTGACCTTGTGTAGAGCTAATAAGGACCAAGAGGAGTATTATAATAAATCTTCCAAGAAAGTGTAATACCCCGGGAAATTTTTCATTGAAATTTTGTGAGTAAATATGTTGGGTTCTATCTTCTAGAATGAATTATAAATTTTTCATGTGGAATGTCTTAGATTATGACCCACCATTGTGGATCATCCAAAACGAACACCCAAGATACGAGTTGTGAACATTCCGATCAAACCGTGAATAGTAGTGAACAGTAAAACGTGCAGGAAAAAGTACTGAGGCCTGGCGTATTTTTTCTCCAAATTTAAATAATCCTAACTCCTCGTACATAATGATCTAGGTGATTTAGTATATATTAACGGAAAGCTCTACAAGTCCTCTTTCCAATGAAATTGGTTTCATCCAATTTGTCTAACGGAGAAAAAAGTTATGGTCGATCTACTTCAGCCTATCAAAAGTGAATTTTTAGGTCAACTTCAAACGACCATAACTCCTCGTACATAATGATCTGGGTGAGATACTATATATCAACGGAAATATATGAGAGTCCTCTTTCTAATGAAATTGGTTTCATTCAATTTGAATATCGGAGTAAAACGTTATGGTTGATCTACTTTAGACTATCAAAACAGTCCACCAAAGGACAGATTCGAGAATTTTTTTAATTTTTAGGGGCATTTTGGTCATTTACCCTCACCCAAAATCCGTCCAAACCCTATATTAAAGCCTATTAGAACTATTATATGTTATATTTCATCAAATTTCCTCAAAAAGAAAACCCTAAGCTCATACATCCAACTTTAAGAACCTCCAAAGTTCACCATTAATTCTTCAAATTTATTCAAGATTCCAAGTTCCTAGTTCAAGAACTCCAAGAACCATCATTCAAAGGCATGATTAACATCTCAAAAATGAGTATCGACCTAAAGTTCATCATTCAAGGTATGTGGAGTTTTTCAACAAGAACTCTCTTTCGTTCTTGTGCCCAAAAGTAATTTTCTTTACAAAGACATGATTTTTATTTGATTTTTACGAATTTGAAGCATGAACCCATATCTTATGATGATTATTATGAAATCTTGATATTTATGATTTTAAAAGATGAATTTACATGTGTGGAGATATAAAATATGAATCTTGAACGATATTTATCATGATTTTGATATTTGGGTCATGAATCCCCATTGAAAACTGTGTTTTTTTAAAAAGTGTGTTATAAGCACGTTGATGTTGAATATTTGAGATATTTTGAATGATTTGATCTTTAGGTCTTAATGGAGATTTTTTGAACTCGAGTGTGAAAGAAATCCACAATGTGGTTGATTTTGATAGATGGGAAGCATGATGGCTCCCGATGTATATTTATATATTACTGAAATTATTTTCTTGTGTATTTTCTTGTGTCTATTGTGAATGGTGAAGTGATTTGAAAATGGAATTGTGAAAGTTATTCTTTCAAAAGATTTAAATGATAGTTACATTATGAGAATTGATATTCTTGATGAACTGAAAGTGATTCACAAATTATATGATGACTCACATGTGTTATTGTACTTATTTTATCCTCTCATGATTATGATGATTTTCTTCAGGCTATGTGAGTCTTTCATACATCCTGCATATTTCTTATAAATATTTATGATGATGATGTTTATACAACTGCATACACCCCCATATACTCGGTTCCTTTCCATGGTACTGACCCACATCTTCGGATGTGGGCTGCATTTTCAGTTCCAGGTTCGACAGTGATTCTTTGAGCATGCTGTTCTACATCCTCTATTGCGATGAGTCCTCATATTCCGAGGACGTGATGTCTGATATTGGTTTTACAAAATTATTTACATTTGATAACTGAGTATGAGTCAGTTGGGGGCATGTCTCAATGGCTCGCTGGTTTTATTGATTTTCTTAGAGGCTTGTTAGACTAGTATAGATGTTGAAAGTTGACTAATAAGTCATATTTTATTATCTTTCTGAAATTCAAATATTCTTGGATGATGATTAATCTATTGATATTTGAGGGTTATTTATGGAAACCCCGTTGATTTGTGTTGAACTGAATGAAAATGGCTCAAAGGGTTAGCTTGGGTCTACTCGTAGCCTCAAGCACCGTGTGATGCTCTGGGACCCATTTTTTTGAGGCGTTGCAAACTTGGTATCAGAGCCTAAGGTTTTAAGGTGTCCTAGGGAGTCTGACAAGCCATGTTAATTTGAGTATTGATCATCGGTGTGTAGCGCGCCACATCTATGAGCAAGAGGCTATAAGACGTTTTAGGAAAAAGTGTGATTCTTTCTTTCAGAAGTCTATTGTTCTTAAAGTGTCTCTCTCTTCTATTTATTCATGCTCTCCTCTTTTAGAAATATGCCTCCACGTCGAGCGAGAAGAAATAGTGATGGTCAACAATCTCAACCCGCTGACCCATTGAATGAAAATGTGTCTCATGCTGAATTTCGGGCAACCTTTCTGGTGCTGGCCCAAGCAATTACTGCAAATATTCAGGACAACCCAACCCCGGCTCCACAGTAGTAGGGAGGTAATTCAGCTACTTCCAGGATCCGTGACTTCATGCAGATGAATCCACCAAAATTCTATGGATCCAAGTCTAATGAAGATCCACGGTTGTTTTTAGAGGAGGTGCGGAAGATTACTCAGGTGATGCATGTATCTGAGGAACATAGTGTGGAGTTGGCAGTGTATAGGTTGAAAGACCTTGCTTATGACTGGGTTATTGGTTAGAGGAAAGGTAGAGGGTAGGGAGATGTCCCTACAACTTGGCAAAAGTTCCAGTATGTATTCCTGGATAATTTTTTCCCTTTGGAAATGAGCGAGGCGAAGGTGGAAGAGTTTATAAACCTGTGACAGGGCTCTATGACTGTTAGGGAGTACTGTCTAAAGTTCAATCAGTTGGCCAATATTCTCCTGACTTAGTGGCTGATAATCGGGCTATTATGAGTAAGTTTATGGCTGGAGTGTCTAGTTATGTGGTTAAGGAGTGTAGGTCTGCTATGCTGAATAGTGAGATGAATCTTTCTAGGCTGATGACTCATGCCCACCAAATTGAGGCAGACAAGAGTAAGGAGAGAGATAGAATGAGAGGGAATAAGAGAGCTAGGTCCGAGCAGCATGGACAGGGTCAGACTAGATCGCAGGGAGGGAGTCGCCCTCAGAATCAGGATTATTTGTCTATGCTAGCACTGTCATCTACTACTTCTCCTGTACCTAGAGGTAGGCAGGAGCAGGGTACCAGGTCATATATACCCAGGTCCCAGTACAGTACTGGAAGTAAGCTAAATTGTCCCATATGTCCTAAGTGTGGTAGGGCTCATTCAGGTGAGTGTTGGGGTATAAAGAGGGGTTATTTCCGGTGTGGTGACATGGGTCATTGAGTTAGAGATTGTCCACAGGATGGACAAGGACGTCATGACTATCGCCCTCAAACCCAGACTCAGACTGTTAGTGCTCCAATTCCAGCGACTCGCCCAGCCCCAGCTCAGGGCGCCTCTTCTAGCAATGCTGGCGGACAGCACCAGAATAGATTTTATGTTTTATCGTCCCTCCAGGAATAGGAGGACTCTCCCAATGTTGTTGCTGGTATGCTTCATATATTTTATTTTGATATGTATGCTTTGTTGGATACTGGATCCAGTTTCTCATATGGTACACCTCTGATTGCTGTGAATTTTGAAATGAGTCCTGAGATTATTCCTGAGCCTATCCTAGTTTCTACCCCAGTGGGTGATTCGATTATTGCCCAGAAAATGTATAAAAAAATGTCTTGTTACCGTTCTTCATAGAGTCTTATTGGCTAATCTGATTGAGTTAGACATGATATATTTTGATATGATTCTGGGTATGGACTGGCTGTATTCTTCTTATGCCTCTATTGATTGTCGGACCCAAATAGTCAAGTTTCAGTTTCCGAGTGCATCCGTATTTGAGTGGTCTAGGAATTTTGTGTCACCCAAGAGTCATTTTATCTCTTACCTCAAAGCTAAAAAGCTTATTTCCAACGGGTGATTACCATTTGGTTAGAGTCAAAGACACTAAGTCTGAGACTCCAACTCTCCAGTCTGTTAACGTCGTCAATGAGTTTTCTGATGTCTTTCCGAATGATCTCCCAAGGATACCTCCTGATAGAGAGATAGAGTTCAGTATTGATCTTCTTCCACATACTCAACCCACTTTTATTCCTCCTTACCGTATGGCCCCTGCAAAACTTAAGGAGTTGAAAGAGCAACTCAAAGATCTACTAGATAAGGGTTTCAGAAGGCCCAATATTTCTTATTTGGGTGCTCCTGTGTTGTTTGTGAGAAAAAAAGAAGGGTCTTTGCGTATGTGCATTGATTACCGCAAACTGAATAAAGTCACCGTAAAAAATAAGTACCCTCTTCCGAGAATAGATGATTTGTTTGACCAATTGCAAGGTGCAAATTATTTCTCAAAGATAGACCTTCGTTCTGGCTATCATCAACTCAAAGTTAGGGAGTGTGACATCCCGAAAACCGCTTTTCAAACTCATTATGGCCATTTTGAGTTTCTTGTTATGTCTTTTAGGTTAACTAATGCCCCAGCAGCTTTCATAGACCTCATGAATCAAGTGTTCAGACCATATCTAGATATGGTTGTCATAGTGATCATCGATGATATACTGGTGTACTCCCGTAGTGAGGATGAACATTCTGATCATCTCCAAACTGCCTTGCAAACCCTTAGAGATCACAAGTTGTTTGCCAAGTTCAGTAAGTGTGAGTTTTGGCTAAGGTCAGTTATTTTTCTGGGTCATATCATTTCTTCCGAGGGTATTAGAGTTGAGCCCTAAAAGACCGAAGCTGTTAGAAATTGGCCTAGACCTATTTCTCTGACTGATATCCAAAGTTTCTTGGGTTTAGCTGGCTATTACCGTTATTTTGTTGAGGGTTTCTCCTCTATAGCATCTCTTATGACTCGGTTGACCCAAAATAAAGTGAAGCTCTTGTGGTCCAAATCTTGTGAGAAGAGTTTTCAGGAGTTGAAGACTCGACTCACTTCAACCCCTATTTTGACTTTGTCTGATGGTATTAATGGTTTTGTGGTGTACTGTGATTCTTTGAGAGTTGGGTTGGGTTGCGTATTGATGTAGAAGGGTAAGGTGATAGCTTATGCTTCTAGACAGTTGAAACCCCATGAGAAAAATTACCCCACCCATGACCTTGAGTTGGCTGTTGTTGTGTTTGCTTTGAAAATCTGGAGACACTATTTGTATGGTGTCCATGTTGATGTTTTCACTGATTATAAAAGTCTACAGTATGTGTTTACCCAGAGAGAATTGAATCTTAGGTAGAGACGATGGTTAGAATTGTTCAAGTACTATGATATGAGTGTGTTGTACCATCTGGGCAAGGCCAATGTTGTGGCGGATGCCCTAAGTAGAGTGTCCATGGGTAGTGTTTCGCATGTGGTAGAAGGTAAGAAAGAGTTGGCTCGTGATGTACATTGTTTGGTTAGATTGGGGGTTAGGTTGTTTGACTCTGCTAAAGGTAGTATAGGGGTTCAGAGTAGTTTTGAATCCTCCTTGGTTTTTGAAGTGAAGGAAAAACAATATTTATTATGTGTTCAGGTGTAGTTTCTAGAATTTATGCACTCTATGTTGCATTCGGAGTGAGAAACGATGTGGTGATGAGTCTAACGAATGGTTTCAGATGTATGCTATATTCCCTATCTAATCTTGGCATGTCTAGCATCATTCGAGGATGAATTTTTCCAAGGGGGGATGATGTAATACCTCAGGAAATGTTTCGTTGAAATTTTGTGCATAAACGTGTTGGGTTCTATCTTCTAGAATGAATTATAAATTTTCTATACAGAATGTCTTAGATTATGACCCACCATTATGTAGAGTATCGAATAATCTTTCCAACGATATGTGGATCATCCAAAACGAACACCCGAGCGACGAGTTATGAACATTCCGATCGAACCGTGAATAGTAGTGAATAGTAAAACGTGCAGGAAAAAGTACTGAGGCCTGGTGTATTTTTGCTCCAACTTTAAATGATCATAACTCCTTGTACATAATGATCTGGGTGATCTACTATATATCAACGGAAATTTCTACGAGTCTTCTTTCCAATGAAATTGGTTTCATCCAATTTGTCTAACAGAGCAAAAAGTTATGGTCGATCTACTTCAGCCTATCAAAAGTGAATTTTTGGGTCAACTTCAAATGATCATAACTCCTCGTACACAATGATCTGGGTGAGATACTATATATCAACGGAAATATATGAGAGTCCTATTTCTAATGAAATTGGTTTCATCCAATTTGAATATCAGAGTAAAACATTATGATTAATCTACTTCAGACTATCAAAACAGTCTACCAAAGGACAGACTCGAGAATTTTTTTATTTTTAGGGGTGCTTTGGTCATTCCCCCTCACCCAAAATCCGTTCAAACCCTATATTAAAGCCTATTAGAAGCATTATATGTTATATTTCATCAAATTCCCTCAAAAAGAAAACCCTAAGCTCCTACATCCAACTTCAAGAACCTCCAAAGTTCACCATTAATTCTGCAAATTTATTCAAGATTCCAAGTTCCTAGTTCAAGAACTCCAAGAACCATCATTCAAAGGCACGATTAACATCTCAAAAATGAGTATCGATCTAAAGTTCATCATTCAAGGTATGTAGAGTTTTTCAACAAGAACTCTCTTTCGTTCTTGTGCCCAAAAGTAATTTTCTTTACAAAGGCATGATTTTTATTTAACTTTTACGAATTTGAAGCATGAACCTATATCTTATGATGATTATTATGAAATCTTGATGTTTATGATTTTGAAAGATTAATTTACATATGTGGAGATATAAAGCATGAATCTTGAACGATATTTATCATGATTTTGATATTTGGATCGTGAATCCCCATTGGAAATTGTGTTTTTTTAGAAAGTATGTGTTATAAGCACGTTGATGTTGAATAGTTGAGATATTTTGAATAATTTGACCTTTTGGTCTTAATGGAGTTGTTTTGAACTCAAGTGTGAAAGAAATCCACAACGTGGTTGATTTTGATAGATGGGAAGCATGATGGCTCCCAATGTATATTTATATATTACTGAAATTGTTTTCTTATGGATTGTCTTTGAAATGAACTGAGCTAAGTCCGGGAGGAATCTTTAGCACCGAGTGGGAGGTATAAAGTGACCTTACTTCCCTAGAACTACGTGCCCCCGTAGGAGTGAGCCTGAGGCTAATTTATATAGTGATCACGAGTTTGTGTGGATTTGATATTGATAGTCCTACTCCGATGGCAAGGATATGATGGCTCTCCCCAATGTGGGTTGTACGTTGGACTCCATGTAGCTCACATTGTTTATGTCGGTTATAGGATCTCCCAGTGTGTGTGTGTTTCCTTATGTCTATGGTGAATGGTGTAGTGATTTGAAAGTGGAATTGTGAAAGTTATTCTTTCGAAAGATTTAAATGATATTTACATTATGAGAATTAATATTCTTGATGAACGAAAAGTGATTGACAAATTATATGATGACTCACATGTGTTATTGTACTTATTTCATCCTCTCATGATTTTGATTATTTTCTTCGGGCTATATGAGTCTTTCATACATCCTGCATATTTCTTATAAATATTTATGATGATGATGTTTATACAACTTCATACACCCCCATATACTCGGTTCCTTTCCATGGTACTGACCCACATCTTTGGATATGGGCTGCATTTTCTCGGAATGTAGGTTCAGGTGCTCAGTTCCAGGTTCGACAGTGATTCTTCGGGCACGCTGTTCTACATCCTCTGTTGTGGTGAGTCCTCATGTTCCGAGGATGTAATATCTGATGTTGGTTTCACGGAATTATTTACATTTGATAACTGAGTATATGTTAGTTAGGGCATGTCTTAATAGCTCGCTGCTTTTATTGATTTTCTTAGAGGCTTGTCAGACTAGTATAGATGATGGGAGTTGACTAATAAGTCGTATTTTATTATCTTTCTGAAATTCAAATATTCTTGGATGATGATTACTCATTTGATATTTGAGGGTTATTTATGGAAATCCCATTGATTAGTGTTGAACTGAATGAAAATGGCTCAAAGGGTTAGCTTGGGGCTACTCGTAGCCTCAAGCACCGTGTGACGCTCTGGGACCCATTTTTCGGGGCGTTACAGAAAGTGATCCTCGTTGACAAACTCACAAAAGATCAAGAGCTCTATACAGTTGCAACATATGTGGCATCTGTTGCAACTTGCTAGTCATCCGTTTATTCAATTTCATCGAGAGCATTAGATTTTTCTAAACACTTCTTGGCCAAACTTAATTTTTGCTCTTGGATTGCTTCTCTTTTCTTCTTTGCATTCATCAAGCTGGGCCAAATTAATTTAATATTAATATTAAATTAATATTATTTGTGTTAATGTGATAAGACAAAAAATTATTATTGAACTGTGTATTGAAATAATTGATTTGACTCAGCTTTTGCAGATCGTATTAAATAACATATAAAATAATGAATGTAGATATATGAATACAAAAAAAATATAAATAATAATTAAAAAATATAATTATCTTGAAAAAAATATATTATGCTATAAATAATTAAAATTGTACGGTAAAAAATTACAGTGTTATGCTGTGTACGTATGTAAATGACTGTGCAAAAATATTAAAATAATAATAAGCTGATAAAAATCCTAAAATTTACGAAATTAAGGGTGTGAATATTTGTGGTGTGTGCTTTGTGTGTTTATTGTGTGTGGGGGTATTTAAAAAGGAAAAATAATAAAAAATAATATTCATTTATACTTTTTCCCAACAAGTCCCTTAAATTAGGGATAGTAGGTGAAATAAAGTCAAAAAATTAAAAAGTAATAAGACTTTGACTTGATTGATTTATTATTCTATGTATTAAAATGTTAAATCGACACACATTTGTAAGTCGTATTATATAAAAAATATGAATGCCGATGTATAATTATAGAAAAATATAAACAACAAATAAAAAATATAATTGTCTTGAAAAAATATATTGTACTGTAAATGATTAAAATTATACTACGCTATAAAGAATTGCGGTGCTATGTTGTATATGTATGTAGAGGACTGTGCAAAAATATTAAAATAATAATAAAATGATAAAAATCTTAAAATTTATGAAATTAAAGGTAATTATCAATAAATCATGTAAAATTAAAATATGACAATAAATGAGTAAAAATCCTAAAATAATGATGATTATTAACAATTGCAAAAAATATGTGAAAATTGCATATTGTGCCACTTAACAATCAGGGAGCCTAAATGCGTTAATTTAAGTACGGAGAGCCAAAATTGGGTGTCAACAGCTAGTACACAAAGACTAATATACACATCAATGTAGTACATATTATAATGCGTCGAGACTATACTCTGGATGCCACACAGTGCTTAGAACCACAAATAATTCCAAGATAACCCATGATACTGGCATAATTCATGATAAACTGAATAAAATACATAAAACTAGAAGCAATGGGATAAAGAAATGACATTAACTGAACTTATTTAATACAATATTGTTTGAAACATTTACATCACTCGATTATACAAAAGGAAAATTAATCTAAATACATAAACTTAGATGCACTGTCGATGAAGCCTCTACTAATACTGACTATAGATAGCCAGTACATGACCCCCAGCTATCCCTAATCAATACAAATGAATAACAAATAAAATACTAAATCTACAAACTGAGTGGAGTCCTCAAATTAAGAGAAATCATCACCTGCTGGCCGAAAGCTGGGAACTGCTTGATCATAATATTGTGGGCTACAACAGATACCTACATTATGAATAATGTAGCCACACAGATGTAGATATGTTTAGTACTTCTGGATTGTACTGAGTATGTACAAGTGAATGCAATAAGTAAAAACTGATATATATCACAAGCTTAGAAACATGCATGCTAAGTGTAAACAAACTCACCTTGATCATGAATAAAACTGAAAGTTGAAATAATATAAGCATAAATCATAAAAAAACATTTGAATAAAGCTTGTGAGTCATTACACTTAGTTTCTAAAATTTTTACTTCTATGGGAGTCTCATAACTGACATAAACCATTCAGCTCGCATGGAGTCTAACGTCTGACCCATGTTGAGGGGGGCAGTTCTATCCTTGCCATCGGTATAAAACCTAAATTGAAATAAAGTGATCACTAAACTGGGCCCTTTAGGTCAAGGAGACACTTTCTGGTGAGGCTCCTTAAACTACGATGGCACATAGTTTCTACGAAATAGGATACGTTGAACCCACATTCCCATCTGGGTGCTAAATACTACTCCCAAAATATATACTAGTGCTTATAATGTATTAAATTCACCTTAAATTAAGCATTTGGTTTTATAAATTTAAAAATCAATCATGCTTTTGTTAATAAATAAAACTCATGAATAATTCTGTAAATTTCATATCATGTCTGAGTTATCAAAACTGAAATCTGAATCATACTGTAGTAATTTGAAAACTGAATTAGTGAGTCTGGACTTCTTATAACTAAGAGAATATGCTCAAATCACACTCTCTTATTTATAAACTGACTGAATCATGCTGAAAATCATGTATACTTATCAAATCATGGAAATTAGTATCAAAATACTAAAATTCATCTCATAATTATCCTCAAGACTGAGACATAATTTCTTTACTCTAATGGTCTACACTTGAATGCTCAACTCACCCGGACAAGCTAGATTTAAAAAAAATACCTACTTCATTGTTGGACATCCTTTCATATATATCACCTTTAACTTCTTCTAGCTTCAATAATCATCCTCATATACTTATACTCTTCTCGGTAAACATACCCGCCTCTTTAAATACAAAATCTACCCTTTTTCTCGTAGTTTTCTAGTATCACACCTTTAAATTTATATTTTTTCCTAAACCATGAGAATTAAAATTATACCGAAAGACTCAACATCATCTACCATAATTCCTTAACTTAGCTATTAAGAACATCATATACTATATAACTAGTCTTCTACCTAAGAAAATAAAATACTTAAAAAACATAGAAAATCATGCAACCACATATTACCTTGGGTATATATCTACATCATACGTACACCATCATACTTAATTGCGAAAGAATAAACTTGAATTTTCGCATACATTATTCAAGCCTATTAGCTCACCTTACATATAACTAGCATCACTATTCCAAGCAATCATTATTTCCACCTTGATGATCATCCATTGTTCGAACCTTGTGTTTAGTACTAACATGATTAACAACACAACTTCACATACTATTCTTACTTGGCAGCTATATAAAAGGACAACAAAAAATACTAGTCCACTAGAACCTCATAATAACAATAATTGATCATAATCTTATGGTCTATCTTATTATAATATAGTAGCATATCCTCCTTTCACACATCACTACTACTTATCCATACATATGTCTAAGTTATATTCACAGATCTATAAGCATCAACCAACTTCCTTTTCACAATCGAGAATGGAGGTCTAGATTATCAATCTTTAATAACCTAATACTTTAATTAATGACCTATACTTTTCTTACACCAAGAAATGCTATTAATAACTCCTTTCCTAGTTCAAGCAATACTCCAAGTTTCCTAACTAATAAGTCCTTCTCTACCTTCCTCCATAAAATTTGTACCGCCCTCACTACCCCCTTGGTTAACACCCAAAGACATATCACCTCAATCCTAACTTAATAGCATACATAGATCCATCTATATGCTTTTAACCAATTATCATCCCTAGCTTTCTTGTCACTATGCTTATCCTACATTATACCATCATTGAACTACTAGATAGGAATCATGAGAACACTAATCCACTAAAATTCATAATAGTGCATAATTAACTTAAACCAAGCCTCTTATTTAACTTTAGTATATACACACATTCCTTTTTATGGATTTACTAGTCATTCTTACACACACATAATACACTACACCTATTTATTCATAAGATATTGTCTATACCTACCAATTTTCAAACCACTCTATAAATGGTACACTTCTATACTCACACTTGTAACATAAAGGTCAATCTATCATAGAATTGTAAGAATAGGCCTGGGAGCATACCATACATTGGCTTAAATACATGACTTACATGAATGAGAGTGAATACTTTTGAATAACTAAACCTAAAACAAAATTAATGGCTCCTCTCAAGCCCTTTGTGTGATTTTTGAAGTTTTTAATAGTTAAATCTGAGAGCATCATATCGATAGGAATTGAGATTTACTACTCATATTATCTCAAGGATGATTCATAGTCGAAGGGAATTAGAGTAACACATGAATCAAGGTAAGTTTCTAAGAGGACAACTTTACTACATGACCTAGAGTATGAAAGAAGGGAAACATTCCTTAAATTCACAATAGACTCTCGAAGAAAAGTACAGATATCTCCGTACCATTTTCCAAGACTCTACTAGACACAGCTTCACAGACACCCTAGGATACTTGAATTTTGTTCTCTGACACCAAGTTTATAACTCTCTGAGACTGTTCTTGGACGCCATATGGTTCTTAAAACCATAAGTGATACCCAAGTAACCCATGATACTGCCATAATTCATGAGCAACTGAATTAAATACAATATTGTTTAAAATATTACATTACTGGATTATACAAAAGAAAACTAAAATTGAATCCATAAATTCAGACACACTGTCGATGAAGCCTCTACTAATAATGATTATAAATAGTCAGTACATGACCCCCAACTATACCTAATCAATATAAATGAATAACAAAAAAAATACTGAATCTACAAACTAACTAGAGTCCTTAAATGAAGAAAACTCATCACCTGCTGGCTGAAAGCTATGAACTACATGATCATAATGTTGTGGGCTACAACAGATACATACATTAAGAAATAATATAGCCACACAAATGTATATATGGTCAGTACTTTTGAAATGTACTAAGTATGCTAGGGTGAATGCAATAAGTAAAACTGATATATATCATAAGCTTAAAAACATGCATGCTAAGTTTAAATAGACTCACCTTCATCATGATAAAATTAAAAGCTGAAATAATATAAGCAAAATTTATAAAACAACATCTGAATAAAACTTGTGAGCCATTACATTTAGTTTCTAAAATCTTTACTTCTATGGGAGATTCTATTAACCAACATAAACCATGTAAGCTAGTATGGAGTCCAACGTCTGACCCACATTGAGGAGGGCTATTTTATCCTTGCCATCGGTACAAAACCTGAATTGAATTGGAGTGATCACTAAACTCTGCCCCTTGGGGCAAGGAGACACTCTTTGGTGAGACCCTTTAAACCTACAATAGCCTATAGTTTTTAGAAAATAGGATACGCTAGACCCTTATTACCCTCTCGGTTCTAAATACTACTCCCAAAATATATACCGGTACTTATAATATATGAAATCCACCTTCAATTAAGCATATGGGTTTATAAATATAAAAATTGATCGTGCTTCGATTAATAAATCAAACTCATGAATAACCGTGTGATTTATATCAATTTGAGTTCATAAGATCAAAACTGAAATATGAATCATATTGTACTAAACTAAAAACGAAATTAGAAAGTCTAACTTCTTATAAATTGAGAGAATTATGGTCAAGTCACATACTCTTATGTAATACCCCATGTCTGAAGGCCTCGGTGCATCATACGACTTATTTCCTTGTGTCATACCAACAAAATACAAGTAGGATGATGTAGTCGTATCCAAGATAGTGTGAGATGGTTGACATTCTTTACTCGATATGAATTGTCCTTAGAAGACATCAAGAATCAAATGAATTGGATGATGTGAACTCATGAGTTCAGTAGTGTGGACTCCCTAAGATTCTGCCAAAGTTATGAGTGGGTGGCTACAAGTCGTACGGAGATGTTACTAGTGTAGGTTTAGACTCGTATGTTAACCAGTGTATACACTCTTGGATTCAACTAAGCTTACGAGTTAGGAGGCATAGTCATACATCACCATACGAGTAGTATAGTTAAGTCATGAATTTTGACAACCAAACTCTGAGAAGTTTAGTTAAAGATCCCTTTGGTCTTTTCCCATCTATTAACTCCTAACCCACGAACTATTTTCCCAAAGAAGCATTATTTTTCTTTCTTTTTCAATCAATTAACAACATTATCTCTCCTCCCATCTTCAAGAACATCAAGATTAGGGTTTCTCTCACCAAGTCACCTTTCAAGTCATAAAGTTTAAGCTCTCTTCACAAGTCAAGGAATTACAAGTATGTGAGGTTTATGAACAAGGTTATTCTTTCATCCTTATGCCCAAAAAGTATGATTTTGAGATTTAATTTGCTTTTTTGGAATGAGGGTCCGTACCCAAATAACCGTATTCTTAAAGTATGATACTACTATGTGATTAAAAGCTTTAAGTGCATCAAGGTTTACATATGCCCATGTTTTGACTCATAAGATTCATATTGTGATTTGAATTTTATTATCTTGACTGAGATATTATTGAAAGATTTCAAGATGATTATGTAGCATGATATTTTGTTATGGATTTCTATAAACTAAAGCATAAATTTCAAGTCTTAAGCTTAAGTACTGAGTTTACAAGAAGTTTATGTTCTTAAGTTCCATTATTATGTGTTATAAAATGATTTAAAGAAATTTTTGATCTTTTGATCTGAAGATAAGACATGAAACCCACACACTGGTCATCTTGATTATGACTTAAAGTAAAGAGAAATATAACATGTTTTTATTTTATAAACCCTTATGCTATTTTAAGATGGATTTCTTAAAGTATGAGTGTATAAGTATTCTGGGAGTAGTATTTATCACCGAGAAAGGAATGCGGATGAGCGTATCTTAAATTCCTAGAAACTACGAGCCACCATAGGTTAGGATTTTACCCAATATGGATAAAGTTCAGTGATCACTTAAGATAAGGTTCTATTCTAATAGCAAGGGTAGAACAGCTCTCCCCAATGTAGGTAAGACGTTGGAATCCATGATATCTCACATTGTTTATGTCGATTAGAAGAATCTCCCATAAGAAAGACTAAAATCAAAGATTTTAGAATCTAGGTGTTATGGCTCACTAAGTTTATTCATATTCTTTGATATCCATGTTTTATGATCATGCATTTGTTATTTATACTCAAGTCCAAGGTGAGTTATTTACACTTAGCATGTATCATTTGAAAGTGTATGTACGTATTCGGCCCTATTTTCATTTTACTATGCATTCACCCCCACATACTCAGTACATTCTAGAGGTACTGACCCACATATATGTCTATATGCTACCTTGTCTTATAGTATAGGTTTTGGTGATCATCTCTAATAACATGATTGACTACAGGCATCATCACCTACATCCCAATTTTTGGTGAGTCCTCATAGTCTGAGAACCCAGCTTATTAGACTTTCTTTAAGTGATGTAAGAAATTTAGTTATTTGATTTTCATTTATGTTTGGTTCAGTTGGGGTCTGTCCCAGTGGCTCTCTAGTCAGTAGTAGAGGCTTGTCGGATGGTTTATATTTTAAAATTAATAAGTTTGTTTAAAATTTCTAAGTTAAATACTTTCATCAAGGTATGACAACGCTTATTTTTAATTTCTATATAAGTCAGTCCACTTTTTATGTGAGTTTCAAGTTAAATAGGTATCAAGGATTAGCTTAGGGCTATTTATAGCCTTGAGCACCGTGTGACATTCAGGGATTAATTTTGGGGTGTTACAAACTTGGTATCATAGCCTGAGGTCTAAAGAGTCCTTGGGAGTCAGAAAAGTCGCGTTACATAGAGTCTTGATCATGAATGCAAAGCGCACCATATTTATGAGCAAGATACTATGGAACGAGTTAGGAATTCATCTTTTCTTTCATGATCTATCATGCTTACAATTGTCTCTATCTGCCTTAACTTATACTTTTATGTGACAAAATATGCCTTCTCACCGAGCTAAAACCCATAGAAACAATGATCAACCACCTCTGTACACAGACCCTCTGAATGAGAATGTATCTCATGCTGAATTCTGGACTGCCTTTCAAATGTTAGCCCAAGCGATGAATGCCAATGTTTAGGTAAATCAACAACTAGAAGTCCCACTTCAGAAAAATGGTAATTTAGCTACAGCCAGGATTCAGGATTTTATAAGGATAAATCCCCCTGAGTTCCATGGGTCAAAGGTGGATGAGGTCCCTCAAATCTTTATTGATGAGGTGAGGAAGATTACTCAGATTATGTAAGTTACTAAAGAGGAAAGTGTAGAGTTTGCATCCTATAGACTGAAGGATATTGTGTATGATTGGGTTATTAAGTGAAAGGAAGATAGGGGTGAGAATACAGCTCCTATGAGTTGGCAGGTATTTCAGAATGCTTTTTTAGATAGGTTCTTTTCGCATGAGATGAGGGAGGCTAAGGTAGAGGAGTTCAAGAACTTGAGGCAGGGCTCTATGAAAGTGAAGGTGTACTACCTTAAGTTCACACAGTTGTCTAAGTATGCTCCCGTGTTGTTATCTGACTCTAGAGCTCGTATGAGTAAGTTTGTTACTGGGGTATCTAATTCGGTGGTTAAAAAGTGTAGGACTGCCATGCTGATTGGGTATATACATATTGCTCTATTGATGACTCATGCTAAGCAGATTGAGGCAAAAAAGTTAAAGAAAAGAAACAAAAGAAACAAAAGAGCTAGGACTGGACAGTTTGTGTTTAGTCAGTCAAGGTCAGGAGGGGGAAACTATTTGTAGTTTTAGGGTGGGTCATTTATCAGTACTAACATCATCATTAGCTAGTGCCCCTACACCTAGGACCCAAAATGAATAATGGTGAAGGACTTCGAATTCCAGTTCTTAGAACAGTGTAGTTCAGAGGCCCAGTTACCCGACATGTGTAAAGTATCGCAGGACCTATCTTGGTGAGTGTTTGATGGGCAAAGAGGGTTGCTATAGTAGTGGCAAGTTGGTCCACAGAATTAAGGAATGTCTGTATGCTAAGCAGTAAATCAAATATATCCATCCTCAAACTCAGGTTACTAATTCATCAGCTCAGCCAGGCTACCCAGTTCTTCCACAGGGTGCATCATCCAGTACCGATGGCGGTAAGCGCCAGAATCAATTTTATTCTTTACCATACCATCAGGAGCTGGAGAGTCGCCAGATGTTGTCACTGGTATGCTTCGTGCCTTTTAAATTGATGTATATACAGTATAACCTCGATAAATTAATACTCGATAAATTAATAACCTCGCTAAAATAATAATTTTCTTCGGTCCCGAGTCGGGATCAACGTGGTAAATTAATAATTCGCTAAATTTATAAGATAATACAAAAAAAAATTCATATAGGTCCCATTTGATATATAAATTAATAATTCATCTGTATCAAAATATTTCATACATAATACATAAGTAAACTAAACAGGTTTCTGAAAATATGAATCTAATGTTGTTTGCATCAAGTTGTTGAACATATTCTTGGAATAGAATCCCAGTCATCCATGCTCTTTTATTGGCTCGATATTCCCAATCCATGCTTCCCAAATTCACATTCTTGAAACAACGTGGTTTTAAATACTTCCCAATGATCCATAAAGGAATTTTCTCTGAACCATCCTCATTACAGCAAATAACAACTATAAGTCTTTCTTTATCTTGTTTCTTACCTTCAAGTTGCTTCGTTGCAAGAGAATGATCTGGTTGGAGCCTAAAGAACAATCCAGTTTCATCCATATTGAAAACATCTTTCTTAGCAAACTGATCAACTTTCTCTTTGATGGATTGTAAATTGCTCTCCATGGCCTCCATATTAACTGATCCACTTTCTCCAAAACGACGATATTGCTTGATACCGTGTCTTGATTTGAAACGCTCTAGCCAGCCTTGAGAAAAATGAAAATCAAGTGTATCGATGGGATACATCTTTTTTAGAAGCTCTTTTCCCTTCGTTACAATTAGTTCCCCATTCATATTAACACACTCTTGGTAATGAATAAATCACTCGAACAGAGCCTTCTCTAATTTTGGAAATTTGGCAGCTTTATGTCTTTTAGCCTCATCTTTTGGAATGCCGGCTGCTGATAGATACTCTGCTGACCTCTTGATCGTGTTTGATATTGTGGCTTGACTCACTTGCAAATTAAACTTCTCTAACACCCATTGTTGCAATTGCTTTTGAGAGCATGCTAGATTTTGTTGTTTATACTCACACAGTTCTCTACGTATACCATTAGTCATGGTTGATTTTTTAACACCTTTGAGATGAGAAGCCATTTTTTTTTGTTTTTTGATTTGAAGACTTGCATAATACATCTATTTATATAGTAACTTAGTTAATGTATGTACGTGTAACTACATACATTAATAATTGAGTGGATTTATACATTTTAATGAATGTAGGTACATGTAACTACATTAATAATTAAGTAGATTTATATATTTTATTAAGATATACATAGAATATTGAAAATGTATCAGCAAAAATACATGAATTTGGTTAAGTATGCATAATTAATAGTCAATGTAGAAATTAGTTTTCACGTACACCTAGGTACATTCATAATATGGACCCAAAAAGTATATAATTTATAAATTAATAATTATTAATTTATACGATTAATTAATACCTCACTAAATTAATAAAATTTGACGGTCCCAACAGTATTAATTTATCGAGGTTATACTGTATGTTGTTAGACCTGGGATTAAATCTTTCTTATGTTCCTCCATTGGTTGCTATAAATTTTGGGGTATGGGTAGGTCCTGAAAATCTCTATAAGCCTTTCTCAGTTTCTTCCTCAGTGAGTAAGTCAATTATTGCTAGACGAGTCTATAGGGGGTGTCCTATTACCATTCTCCATAAAGTCATACTAGCGGACCTAATAGAGTTGGAGATGGTAGATTTTGATGTTATCCTGGGCATGGTTTGGCTCCATTCATACTATACATCAATAGATTGTCGCACCCATGTGGTAAAGTTTTAATTTCCTGATGAATCAGTTTTCAAATGGGAAGGTAGTTCTGTGCTCCCAAAGATCGCTTTATCTCTTATCTTAAAGCCAGAAAGTTAATATCAAAAGGGTGTATTTCCCATTTAGTTCGAGTCAAAGATAATAAGTTTGAATTCCCAACAGTTCAATCAGTCCATGTAGTCAATGAGTTTTCAGAGGTTTTTCCCGAAGATCTGCCAGGGGTACCTCTGCATAGAGAAATAGAGTTGAGTATTAATTTTTTTCCTGATACTCAACCCATTTCCATCACTCCATATCATATGGCTTCGGCCATATTTAAAGAGTTAAAGAAGCAGCTTGAGGACCTCTTAGATAAAAGATTTATCAGACCCAACATCTCTCCGTAGAGTTGTAATGCCCCAAAATCTCATCCCAGAACGTCACACGGTGCTTAAGGCTACAAGTAGCCCCAAGCTAACCTTTTGAGCCTACAACTGCTTCTAACACTTACTTTAGGATAAATAAGTCAAGCAACAGCACTATATCATATTAAATCTAACTGAAATAATCATCTCAATGTCAAGTACTGAAAACAATCTGGAATCCTTCAACCGCTAGTCTAGTCAGACAAGCCTCTACTTACTAATGAACTAGAGAGTCAATGGGACAAACCCCCAACTAACTCGACTAATCTGAAAGCAAGAACAACTGATAAAAATCTAAAAATCTAAGAAATAGGTCCTCGAACCATGAGGACTCACCATTGAGAAAATGTAGATAAGGCACTCGGAGATCACTGACGCTGCTTAGACTGAGCACCTGAACCTACATTATCAGACAATGTAGCACACAGATGTATATGTGAATCGGTACTTTGAGGATGTACTGAGCATATGGGGATGCATGCAATATGTAAAACAATATCACCATAGTTTATAAAATCATGCATGCTAATGTAAATGGCTCACATAGCTTAAATAACATGAAATCTGAAGATATAAAACAATGATTAGTAAAACATATAATCTGAATCTCATGAGCCATTACAATTAGTTCTAAATTCTGTATTATTTTCTTGTTCTCAAATCATGTAAGCTAGGTGAAATTTGAAACTCATTCTGCATAGTAAATATTTTATCTCAGTAAACTATTTTAAGAGTGGGAAACTTCTATTTGGGAGGTTTTTCTAACCGACATAAACCATGTGAGCACCCATGGAGTCCCACTTCTAGCCTCAGTTAGGTAGGGATGTTCTAACCTTGCCATCGGAATAGAACAGTCTAAACTGTATGATCAGAATCAGAGTCATCCACGTAGAAGTGGGAATAAATATTTGTACCTACGGTGGTACGTAGTTCTGTGGAAGATAGGGTACGCTAATCCCACACTTCCCGCTCGGTGCTAAATACTACTCTCAATCTTATGCTCAAAATCTTTAAGAAAAGTCACTTTAAAAGTAATCTAATGGTTTATAATGGAAACCAACTATAAATCTGAAATCTGAATCGGTAAAGTGAATTTCAATTCCATAGTGACCAAAAGGTCAAATCTTTTCTCAATAATCTTTCTCAAAAAAAAAATCATAGGGTGCTTGTAGCACAACAATACTCAAAATAACAATCTCAAATAGGGTTTAATGACCCATGTATTGATATCATGATAAAATATCTAAGAATGCATGCTTGATAACATGATCATTCGTAAATCATATTAAAATCTGGAAATTTTAGCAATGCTCACAAAAATATACTCATACTCATAAAATTTCAACTTCTAAAGCATTGAAAATATCATAACCTCATGAACAACAACATAGGGTATAAATTCATACTTTAAATTCATAGGAAAACATGTAAATTCATATATTTCGTAAATAACCACAAATTTTGGGCGCAAGAATGGACGGATTGTTCTTGTTCAAACTCCTCATACCTTGAAATATGGACTTTGAATGAGATCTAGATTTTAGGATGCTATTCGTATAATTGATGGGTACTTCTTGTAGCTCTCGCAATGGGAATTCCAAATCTGAAAGAATTATTGAAAACTGACGGTTGAATTTTGAGTTCTCTTGAACTTTAGGTTGAAACCCTAAGGTGTTTTCTTGAGTAAAATTGATGAAAGTGACTATAATTTGGAGTTATGGGGATTAAATCCCATGTTAAGGAGAAAAGGGAATGAAAAATACCATTCATGCCCTTAATGAGTCGGAGAAGGATGCTGAAATTTGCCCAGGGGGAGTTCCCAGGGTGGCGCCCTGCCTAGATCGGGGGAGTACCTTGGGTGGCGCCTCGCCTAGATCGAGGGACTACCCTGGGCGGTGCCCTGCCTAGCCCAGGGGACTACCCTGGGAGGCGCAGGCTTAGCGCCTTTAGCTACTGGTTTGGCATACCAAACATGCCCTTAAGCTCATCTAAAAATTCCGAAACTCACCCGAGATGTACTCTTGACTTGCCCCATAGCGTATAAAAATAAATCAAGAAACAGAGGTCGGTAAGGTCGGTAAATAATTTATCCAAGTTTGAAGGCTCAAAAAATAAACTAAGTATTGAACACTTAGCTAAAATTCTAAGTATAAGGCTTTACTTGACATGCTCCAAAGGCTTAGATGACGAGGAAAAACTTGCGGGGTCTTACAATATCTCCCTCTTGGGAATATTCATCCTCGAATGTCGCTTGTTAGGATAAGAATACAGAGAAACCAAGGATACACAGCTGAAACAAATTGTTAACCAGAATCTACATCATTCTAAACTCTTAAGCACTTTAGAGAATGCATGAACTTAATAAGAATAGATACATAGCTGAATCTTTGATTAGAAAGGATCTGATTTAAGGAAAAAATAATAACATCGGCTAGATCTGAATTTACGGAGAAGAGGTGCGGGTACTTGGCTTACATGTATGTTTTTGCTTCCCAAATAGCGCCCTCTACTGACTGGTTCTGCCACAAAACTCTGACCAAGGGAACTTCTTTGTTCCTCAGTCTACGGATCTGGTAATCTAGGATCTCAACTGGAATCTCATCATATGAAAGACTATTCTGAACATCAGGGCTCTCCGAAGGATTTACAAACATAGAATCTCCAATGCACTTCTTAAGCATGGAGACGTGAAGGACAGGATAAATAGCTGACAAGTCTGCGGGCAACTCAACCTCATAGGCTACTCTTCAAAACTAAGAAGTAAACTGAGTACCCCTATCTGAGATGATAGATAAGAGAACTTCATGCAACCTGACTAACTCTCGAATATACAACTTAGCATAATCCTCAGCTATATAAGATATATGCACAGGCAAGAAATGTGCTGACTTAGTCAACCTATCTATAACAACCCAAATCGAATCATGACAACGAAGCAAAAGAGGTAAACCAGTCACAAAATCCATATTCACCTCTTTCCACTTTCAAGTGGGAATGCCAAACTCTTGCATCATACCACCAGGTCTTTGGTGCTCTACCTTAACCTGTTAGCAAGTTTCACACTTTGCCACAAACTTTGCTATATCTTTCTTTATGCCACTCCACCAATAGATTACCCGTAAATCGCATTACATCTTGGTAGCGGAGAGATGAATAGAATAGCATGCGCCATGCGCTTTGACCATAATTCTCTGCCTCAAATCATCAACACAGGGAACACACAATCTATCCTGAAACCTCAACACACTATCTCCCCTTGTAAGAAAACCTCTACCTTTTGGTCTTTAACTGACTCTTTCAGTTTGACCGAACTAGAATCCATATCTTGCTTCTTCTTCACTTCCAAAACCAGAGAAGATTCAAAACTACTTTGAACCCATACATTCCCCTCAGCTAAATCAAGTAATCCAACACCCAGTCTAGCCAAACGATGCACTTCATGAGCTAACTCCTTCTTACCTTTCTCCACATGAGCAACACTACCCATAGATAACCTGCTAAGGGCATCTGCCACTACATTGGCCTTACTCAGATGATACAACACACTCATATCATAATTTTTTAGCAACTCTAACCACCCCCTTTATCTAAGATTTAACTCCCTCTGAGTAAAGACATACTACAAACTTTTGTGATCCGTAAACACATTAAAATGAACACCATATAGATAGTGTCTCTAGATTTTCAAAGTAAAAACCACCGCAGCTAATTTGAGATCATGGGTTAGGTAATTCTTTTCATGAGTCTTTAACTGTCTAGAGGAATAAGTTGTAACCTTACCTCTCTGCATCAACACACAAGCTAAACCAACTCTAAAAGCATCGCAACACACCATAAATCTATTTATACCATCGGGCAATGTCAACACAGGGGCTGAAATGAGTCGAGTCTTCAACTCTTGAAAACTTTTCTCACCGGAATCTGACCACAGGAACTTAACTTTCTTTTAGGTCAGTCTAACATAGGAGATGCAATAGATGAGAAACCTTCAACAAAGTAGTGGTAATAGCCAGCTAGACCTAAGAAACTTCTAATGTCAGACGGAGAGATAAATCTAGGCCAATTTCTTACAGCTTTTATCTTTTAGGGATAAACTTTAATGCCTTTAGTTGAAATAATATGACCCAGAATGGCTACTAACCTTAGCCAAAACTCACACTGTAATACCCCACATTTTGGACTAGAATAAAAATCCATCATTCCTATGCGTAGACATTTCAAAAGCCTCGAATCCTATGTAAATTTAGTTTTTGAATCAATTATGTAATGTGAGAATCTATTTAAGCATGAATTTAGATCATATAGGTCCCCTAACTCAAGTACAAGTTGAAAGCTTTCCTATCGTTCAAGTTTTAGTGAGCGTCAAAACTTGGGTCAACTTCAATTGACCATGACTCGTTGTATATGATGAACTGGGTAGATTACTATATATCAAATGAAATATCTTTGAATTATATTTCCAACGGTACCAATTTTTCCTAAATTCGATATCAGAGAAAGGAGTTATGCCCATTTTACTCTAGCATGTTGGGCTGGCAACTGTGTGACGACAATTTTGACGGCCTGTCACATTTGTGACGCCTTGTCAAAATGGTCGTCAGCCTTAGGCAGAAACTAGCTTCTGTGTGACAACATTTTTGATGGCCTATCATATTTTTGACGCCTTGTCACGAATGTCGTTAGCTTTTCTTTCCAGAACTTGAGGGACGTTTTAGTAAGGGTATTTTGGTCTTTTCCCTTCACTTCCCACGACTTATAACCCTCAAGGAGTGTATTATCTTCCATTATATTTAGTTAAACATCTCAAAAAGCTCTCTCATACACTCTCAACCACAAAATTAGGGTTTTCTCTCAAGATCAAAACTGTCAAGAACAAGCCCTAGGGTTTTCATAGAAGAGTCTATTTCAAGGAAATTTTACCGTCAATCTTCACGAATTCTTAATATAAGGTATGCGTAGTATTCATCCGCGGATATCTTTCATCAGTGGAATTCAAGAATCAATCTTTAAATACCAAACTATGATTGTTTCATGGTGATATGATTCTATACATGTTGGGGGTTGTTATTAATGTTGTAAAGTAGTATTTTAATGTATTTTCATGGAGATTATGATCATATTAGTTGGAACTCATGAATTTAAGGTTTAATATGGTAAAACTTATGAATATACCTATGCCTTAAAGAGTGCATGCAAGGTGTTTGATAAAATGCCTAAGGAACTAGAAATCATGCAATATAGCTAAATTGTGACTAAGTGAAAGATTCATGATATGCCCCTATGTTCCAATGACTTTCATGTTGATGTTGTATCTTGTAAATGTTGTTGGATTACTCATGAACTAGTCTTATGAGATTATGCCATACTTACTTGCAAAGATCCTACTTATGTAAAATATGTATGATAACCATGTACTTCATGGAATTTCCCCAAGTTATGATATTATGGATTGTTGATATTGGTCACGTACTCAAGTCAGCCATGTGTGTCAGTTTTCTTCCATCGAGTCTTCGGGCTAATTGTACCCAAAATAATATAGTTGTGTGCCTAGTCTCAAGTCATGTTATCATGATACTCTCAGTCAAGCCATGGTCTATATCAGTTAGTCATGTGACTCAGGAAAACTAAGAAATCTCAGCAGTCTCAGTAGTTCAGTAACCTCAGTACTAAGTAATCTCAGTGATCTTAGTAACAGCAGTATTCCTAGAGATCTCAGTAACTTCAGTACTCTCAATTAGTCCTCAGAACTTATTACATTTTGATAGTTATCGGAATTAAGTAAACTCAGTTTAGCTCCGCTAAACAATACCACTAGTATCAATTCAGTTAATCAGTTCAGTTTAGTTATTTAGTTTAGCTCAGTTATCCAGTTTAGTGTCTTTCAGATGGGAGTAGGATTCAGCACCGAGTGAGCCTAGGGATAAGGACTCAAATGCTAGAAAGAACGGAGATCCTTAGAAGCAATCCCTAAGTTCCAGAACTACGTAGCCAGCGTAGGTATAAGATGTCACCCATTAGATAGGACTGACATACTCAGGGGTCACCCCTTAGCACAGTTATATGAATAGGACTGATCCAGGAGTCACCCGCTAGATTAGGTCTCAATCCATAGCAGTTGTCTTTACTGGTGACGTAGTACTGACACCCTTTCAGTTAGGGTAGAGATTGGACCCCAGTCAGCTTAGCTTGGGGCATGTCGGTTAGATTAACACATTCTATAATGTTAGTACAGATTCAGGACTGTCAGATACAATCAACTCAGTCCAGTAGTACAGATTCTGTACTGTTAGATACAGTCAATCCTTATCATTATAAATAGACTTCAAGATCACCCATTAGACAGGACTGATCTCAACTATTGTTAAACAGTATCAGAATTATCAGATTTAATGATCACCCGCTAGATAGGACTAATCTCAAATTAAGTTACTCCATATAGAAAGAAACTCAGATAGTTCCATCAGAACTTAAACTGTCAGATACAGTCGCTTAGAATCAGTTACATCGATTAGGATGATCATCACAGTTATATCAGTTATGTCAGTCATCATAGCTTACGTATCAGTATTTAGTTTCAAAACTATTAGACACAGTCAATCAGACCAGTTTTTCATAATTCAAACTGTCAGAAGTAGTCATTCATCTATTCAGTATCTCAGTATTAGTAAAGTCATGTTGATAGTATTCAGACTCAGTAGTCAATCTCACCACGAGTCAAGTTATAGTTGCTTATGCATGTATGTATTCTCACGTTCATATTAGTCAGCATTGCTCATGCATATAACCCTTTGCATTTAGCCTACCTCACTCGTATACTCAGTATATTTAGACATACTGACGCATTTGCACTATGGTGCTTTCTCTTATGTTACACCATAGGTTCAAAGGCACGTGTTCCAGAGCAGCAGTAGAATTCCAGTTGCAGAGTTGCAGTGAGTCCTCATCCATTCGAGGATGATATTATTTTATTTTATTTATTATTTCAGTTCAGTTTTGCTAGACGGAGTTAGTTGGATACATGTTCATCAACTCCTTATTCAAACAGTTTAAAGGCTTTCTAGACTATAGCATATCAGACAGCTATTTTAGATTTGTTTTGGTATTGTTATACCATTTTCAGACATTATTCTTATCAAGTGCTTTTATTTAGATTTGAACCTTATGGCCATTCAGTACATGTTTTCGTATTTTTATGTTATATTATGCAATGTACAGGTATAGATATCAATCATGGGTTAGTTTGTGGTCCTTGGGATCATGAGCACCGTGTAGAATTTTCGTTTAGAAAATTGGGGTGTTATACACACTTGATGAATTTGGTGAATAATTGATGATCCTAAGAGTTTGCAAGACAGTTCTAAGATCTTCTACATGATCATCCTTACTACAGAAGTAAACAAGAATGTCATCTATGAACAATATGACAAACATATCAAGATATTGTTTGAACACTTGATTCATGAGGTCCATAAAAGCTATTGGAGCATTGGTTAGCCCGAAATACATGATTAGAAACTCAAAATGACCATAACGGGTTCGAAAGGCTATCTTAGAAATATCATACTCCCTTACTTTAAGTTGATGATAGCCTGATCTAAAGTCTATCTTTGAGAAATAACTTGCACCTTGGAGTTGATCAAATAAATCATCAATTCTAGGAAGAGGGTACTTGTTCTTGATTGTGACCTTATTAAGCTGACAATAGTCTATACCCATATGCAGGGAACCATCTTTCTTTCACACGAACAAGACAGGCGTGCCCCAAGGAGAAACATTGGGCCTTATGAAACCTTTATCTAGAAGATCCTTGAATTACTCTTTCAACACCTTAAGTTCGGTGGGTGCCATACGGTATGGAGGAATAGAAATAGGCTGCATGTCGGGAAGAAGGTCAATCTCGAACTCTATGTCTCTATCGGGAGGTACCCCTGGGAGATCTTCTGGAAAAATATCAGGAAACTCATTAACTATATTGATTGACTGGAGAGTTGGAGTCTCAGACTTAGTGTCTTTAACTCGGACTAGATGATAAATGCAACCTTTGGAAATCAACTTTCTAGCTTTGAGATAGGATATAAAATGACTCTTGGGAGATACAAAATTTCTAGACCACTCAAAGACTAGCTCATTAGGAAACTAAAACTTAACCACACGGGTACGACATTCTATAGATGCATAACAAGAGTGAAGCCAATCCATACCTAGAATAATGTCGAAATTAATCATATCCAACTCTATCAAATCAGCAAATATGACTCTATGAAGAACAGTAACAGGACACCTTTTATAAACTTGCTAAGCAACAACAGACTCACTTACTGGGGTAGAAACTAGGAAAGGCTCAGGGATCCTTTCAGAACTTATCTCAAAATTCACAGCCACCAACGACGTCACATAACAAAAACTTGACCCAGGGTCCAACAATACATACACATCAAAATGAAAGACACGAAGCATACCAGTAACAACATCTGGTGAATCCTCCTACTCTTGGAGAGATGGTAAAGCATAGAAGCGATTCTGATGTTGACCACCACTAGTACTGGATGGGATGAAGGAGTTGGTGCACTGTTAGCCTGATTCTGGGGATGAATATCTCTATTTCCCCGCCTAGCATGCGGGCACTCATTGATTCTGTGGCCCAGCTGGCCACACCCATAGAAACCCCTCTGACCAGCTAAACACTCGCCAGGATGATTCTTACCACACTTAGTACATTGAGGATGACTGGGCCTACCATTCACACTGTTCTGAGATCTGGACACAGAAGGCTTACCCCACTATTTTGGCTTATTTTTAGGTCCGGGGGCACTAGATGATGAAGGTGTTGGCATAGACGAATGGCCCTAAAACTGCGGGCAGTTCCTTCCACGAGATCTAGTCTGACCATACTCATGCTGCTCTGATCTAGCCCTCTTGTTTCCTCTCACTCTATCCCTTTCCTTAATATTTTCTACCTCAATCTGCTGAGCATGCATCATGAGCCTAGAAAGATCCATATCTCTGTTGAGCACAACAATCCTACCCTCTTTCACCACCAATCTAGATTCACCTATCATAAAATTACTCATACTAGATCTGGGATCAACAATCAAGTCTGGAGAATACTTAGCTAGCTGGTTAAACTTAAGGCAGTACTCTTTCACTATCATATATCCATGCCTCAGGCTCATGAACTCCTCTATCTTTGCTTCCCACATCTCCAGTGAGAAGAACTTATCCAAGAATGCATCTTGGAATAACTGCCAAGTCATGGGAGAAGCATTCTCCCCTCTATTCTTTCTCTACATAACCACCCAGTCGTAAGCAATATCATTCAAATAATAAGAGGCCAGTTCCACACTCTCCTCTTCAGACACATACATGACTTGGGTGATCTTTTTCACCTCCTCAAGATATAACTGTGGGTCCTTACCTGCCTTTGACCCATAAAACTCTAGCGGATTTATTCTCATGAAATCACGGAGTGTGGCTACGGCTGCATCACCCTCTTGGTTTTGTGCAGCAGCAGCCTGATTATTGGTTTGCACAGTAGCATTCATGGCTTAGGCTAATGTCTGAAAAATAGTTTGGAATTCGGCATGAGACACATTCTCATTAAGGGGATCAACAAGTTGATGTAGCTCATTTTTTCTACAGGCACTGGTTCTATGGGGAGGCATTTTCTGTCATAAGAGAGCATGAATTAATAGCAGAGAGAGACAATTATAAGCACGAAGAATTTTGATAGAAAGAGATAACTTTTTTCCTAAAATACTTCATAGCATCTTGCTCATAGATGTGGCGCGCTACACACTGATGATCAAGACTCTGTGTAATGCGGCTTGTCAGATTCCCTAGGACTCCTTAAACCTTTGGCTTTGATACCAAGTTTGTAACGCCCTGAAATCTCATCCCGAAATATCACATGGTGCTTAAGGCTACAACTAGCCCCAAGCTAACCCTTTGAGCCTGCTACTACTTCTAACACTTACTTTAGGATAAATAAGTCAAGCAACAACACTATATCATATTAAATCTAAACTGAAATAATCATCTTAATGTCAAGTACTAAAAACAATCTGGAAGACTTTAACTACTAGTCTAGTCCGACATGCCTCTACTTACTTATGAACTAGAGAGTCATTGGGACAAACCCCCAACTGACTAGACTGATCTGAAAGCAATAACAACTGATAAAAATTTAAAAATATGAGAAATAGGTCCTCGAATCATGAGGACTCACCAACTGAGAAAATGTTGACAAGACACTCAGAGATCACTGACGTTGCTTAGACTGAGCACCTGAACCTACATTATCAGACAATATAGCACACAGACGTATATGTGGATCAGTACTTTGAGGATGCACTGAGTATGTGGGGATGAATACAATATGTAAAACAACATCACCATAGTTTATAAAATCATGCATACTAATGTAAATGGCTCACATAGCTTGAATAACATGAAATCTGAAGATATAAAACAATGAATAGTAAAACATATAACCTGAATCTCATGAGCCATTACAATTAGTTCTAAATTTTGTATTCTTTTCTTGTTCTCAAATGATGTAAGCTAAGTGAAATCTAAAACTCATTCTGCTTAGTAAATATTTTATCTCAGTAAACCATTTTAAGAGTGGGGAACTTCTATTTAGGAGATTCTTCTAACCGACATACACCATGTGAGCACCCATGGAGTCCCACTTCTATCCCCCATTAGGTAGGTCTGTTCTACCCTTGCCATCGAAATAGAATAATCTAATCTATGTAATCACAATCTGAGTCATCCACGTAGAAGTGAGAATAAATATTTGTACCTACGGTGGCACGTAGTTCGGTGGAAGATAGGGCACGCTAATCCCACACTTCCCACTTGGTGCTGAATACTACTCCCAATCTTTTGCTCAAAATCTTTAAGAAAATCCACTTTAAAAGTAATCTAATGGTTTATAATGGAAACCAATAATAAATCTGAAATCTGAATCTGTAAAATGGATTTCAATCCCATAGTGACCAAAAGGTCAAATCTTTTCTCAATAATCTTTCTCAAAAAAAAATCATAGGGTTCTTATAGCACAACAATACTCAAAATAACAATTTCAAATAGGACTTAATGACCCATGTATTGATATCATGATAAAACATCTAAGAAATGCATGCTTGATAACATGATCATTCGTAAATCATATTAAAACCTGGAAATTTCAGCAATGCTCACAAAAATATACTCATAATCATAAAATTTCAACTTCTAAAGCATTAAAAATAACATAACCTCATGAACAACAACATAGGGTATAAATTCATACTTCAATTTCATAGAAAAACATGTAAAGTCATATATTTTCGTAAATAACCACAAATTTGGGGCACAAGAACGGAAGGATTATTCTTGTTCAAACCACACATACCTTGAATTATAGACTTTGAATGAGCTCTAGCTTTTGGGATGCTATTCGTGCAATTGATGGGTGCTTCTTGTAGCTCTCGCAATGGGGATTCCAAATCTAGAAAAATTATTGAAAACTGACGGTTGAATTTTGAGTTCTCTTGAACTTTAGGTTGAAACCCTAAGGTGTGTTCTTGCGTAAAATTGATGAAAGTTACTATAATTTGGAGTTATGGGGATTAAATACCGTGTTAAGGATGAAAAGGGAATGAAAAATACCCTGTATGCCCTTAATGAGTCGGAGAAGGATGCTAAAATTTTCACAGAGAGAGTTCCCAGGGCGGTGCCCTGCCTAAATCAGGGGAGTACCCTGGGCGGCGCCCCGCCTAGACGAGGGGTGTCACAACCCGAACTGGGACCCTGGTCATGACGAGTATTCCGAACCATGAGGCCCAAAACACCCCTATCTATCTGGTAATCATGCACACAATTCATATGATAAAAGAAATGCGGAAGATACACAATATAATGGAAACATGGTCAAGAATCATGCGAAAGCAATAATGGGGAATAATGTCCAACAATCTCAACACAACATCTCTATAACATCTGGGAAATCTCTACTACATGACTAAAACAATTGTCTATCTGAAAACTGGGACAAGGCCCCCAGTAGACCCAAAACTAATAAATGATAAATTAAATTGCAGACATCAGGCCTTCAAAAATATAGAAGGCTCACCACTAGATTCTGTGATCTGTCAGAAGAAATCTACAAGTTGTCTGGACCCCTACACTGTGCCTCCGAACCTGGGAGGAGAGGAGGTCAATACAAAAGTACTAGTACGCAGAGAAATTAAAATAGAAATATAATATTTTTACACAATATAGGTGAGAGTCATTATAAAGCAGTTTCATATCAAATTATTTGAAAACACATGGGCATAGTGTAATAGTTTTCAATATCAATGTAATGTGATTGAGCTAGGTGGAATACCCTACAATTGTAATTCCACGGCTATGTGTAATCCACCTCTGTTGCTCGGTGGCCAAGCCTTCAATCCAAGTAGCCACCAGGATTTGGAGCCGGTATACCCCCCATGTGAGTACACCGCAGGGAATCCCCCCATGTGAGATGTCCCAATTATTTTATTATCCTCTCATGTAGGATACAATATCATATGACCCGCATCGGCAACTACGGTTTTTAGCGATGAGCTCTTTCACTCAAATGCCTTCTTCGGGCATCTACATTTCTCATGAAAATCAATGTATTCAAACTTTGTTCAAATCAATCACATGTCATACTCTGTAGGGTATCGTCATACCCGACTTGCAAGTCATCAATGTCATATCATTCTCTTCATTCAATCATCATATACAACATATTTCAACATGAACAAAACAGCCCTCTCTTTGAAAGTCAGAAAAACATATCCAAATCATGACATTCTTAAGACATTTCATGACATGCATTTCAAGATGATTTCAAACGATTCATATCATGTGAAAACTTAAAATAATATCATATCAAGAGAGGGGTTCCGTGTAAATCATTCTCTCAATTTATCATTATTATGAAACACATGCATATCCATATATAATATATCAAATCACCTTGGAATTAGGCCTAAAAACCAAATCAATATCATAAAACGTTCAAAATATATCATATTCATAATTTCAAAACCCCCATTTTGAAAACATGAATTTTTAAAGCCCATGAGATTTTTGAGATAACCCCACGTACCTCTATATGTGAATATGATAGGTGCTTCTTGAAGCCTACGTTCTGGGGATTCCAAATATGCAATTAGTTTCTAAAACCTCCGATTGAATCTTGAGTTGCTTGGATTTTTATTTTGAAACCCTAAGAAGAATGCTTAAGCACTTTTGATGAATGAAGGTGTATTTTGGGGTCTTAGGAACTAAATTTCATGTTTAGGGCTAAGTAAGGGTGGAAAAGGACCATTTTGCCCCAAAAATAGAGTGTTTAAGTCACTTGAAACCATTACATAGGGGCCGCCTATGCCATCGCCTCTGTTTACATAGGCGCCGCCAAGGCTATCGCCTATGTTTACATAGGCACTGCCAAGGCTATCGCCTATGTTTAAATAGGCGCCGCCTATGCTTTCCAGTGGCCATAGGCAATTGGTTAGGCAACGCATATTACTTTGAAAGGCCATAACTTCTTGCTCGGGTGCCGGATTTTAGCAAAATTGGTATCGCTGGAAAGTTAACTTGGAAACCTATCATTGTACACATAGTAGGCTTTCTAATTCGACATATACAAAGAGTCATGGTCGATAGAAGTTGACACGAATTATAATGTCCACTTAAGCTTAATCGGTCGAAGTAGTTTTCAACTCGTCCTTGAGTCAAATGACCCCTATAATCTAAATTCAAGTTTGAATAGATTCATATGCTACACAAATAATTAACATGCTGTATTGGCATAGGATTTATGGCTTTGGGATTTATCAACACATTGAAATCATGGTATATATTGTAGCCCGAAATGCGGGGCATTACATTATCCCCCCTTAGGATCATTTGTCCCCGAATGATGATGTGGGACATAGACAGACATAATTTTAAGCATAATAACGGACTAGGAAAGATAAAATAGGAATAGTACCTTCTGTCTCCTCCTCCATCGAAGCAAACAAATTGGGATATCTAATTCTCATGTCATTTTCTGACTCCTAAGTTGCTTCTTCGACTTTCTGATTCCTCCACAGTACCTTTACTGAGGCTATCTCTTCGCTCCTCAGCTTTCAAACTTAGCGATCTAAAATTTCAACAGGCTCTTCTTCGTAAGACAAGGAATCTATCACTTTGACACCCTCTACTGGAAATACCAAAGAATGATCTCCAATGCATTTTTTCAACATGGATACATGGAATATCGGATAAATGGAACCCAAACTTATAGGCAATTCTAGCTCATAAGCACCTGTACTAATCTTTCTCAGAATTTGATATGGCCCTATATAGCGAGGGCTCAATTTACCCCTTTTTCCAAATTGCATAACTCTTTTCATAGGAGAAACCTTGAGAAACACCCAATCACCAACTTTAAAATCTAGTTCTTTTCTTCGAACATCGGCATAGGACTTCTGACGACTCTGAGCAGTATTGAGTCGTTCTCTAATGATCTTTACTTTCTCCATCGCCTGATGAACAAGATCAGGCCTATATAATTGGGTCTCACCCACTTCATACCATCCTATCGGAGACCTACATCTCCTCCTATACAAAGCCTCAAAAGGAGCCATCTTGATGCTGGCATGGTAATTATTATTGTAAGCAAATTCAACCAGTGGAAGGTGATCTACCCAATTACCTTTGAAATCAATGATGCATGCCCTCAACATATCCTCGAGGGTCTGAATGGTACGCTCAGCTTGCCCATCCATCTAAGGGTGAAAAGCTGTGCTCAAATTCACTTGTGTACCAACTGAGATGAAAACTGCGTACCTCTATTGGATATAATGGACACTGGTGCCCCATGCAACCGAACTATCTCCTCAATGTAAATCTTAGCATAACCCTCTCCCAAATAATTAGTCCTCACGGGCAAAACGTGGGCTGACTTTGTCAACCGATCTACAATCACCCATATAGAATAATACTGGTTTTGGGATCTCAGAAGTCCTGTAATTAAGTCCATGTTTATCATCTACCACTTCCATAAAGGCAGGGCTATCTCTTAGGAAGTACCACCTGGCCTCATGTGTTCTACCTTCACTTGTTGACAGTTCAAACACTTGGACACAAAATCAGCTACATCACATTTCATGTTATTCCACCAATACAAGGTTTCCATATCATGGTACATCTTAGTAAAGCCTGGGTGAATGACATACCTCAAAGTGTGCACCTCATTAAGGATTCTTTCCCACAGTCCATCAATATTCGGAACGCACAACCTACCCTAAAATCTTAGAATATCATCACCACCAATTTCAAATGACATAACCTTTTGTTGACCCACATCTTTCTTGATTTGCATCAAGATAGGATCTTCAACCTGCTTCTCCTTAACTTCAGCAAAAAGGAATAACTTAGCTAACTCATGAACGATCACCCCTCCATCTTCGAAATCTAAGAGTCGCACTCCCAGATTTGCAAGGCGGTGAATATCCTTTACCATCTCTTTCTTTCCTTCTTTTACATGAAAAAGGCTGCCCATAGGAAACCTGCTGAAGGCGTCGGCTACAACATTTGCCTTTCCCGGATGGTAATGCAGACTTATATCATAGTTTTTCAAAAGCTTTATCCAACGCCTCTGCCTGAGGTATAATTCTTGCTGCAAGAAAATATACTGCAAACTCTTAAGGTCAGTATAAATATCAACATGCACTCCATAGAGATAGTGCCTCCAGATTCTAAGTGCAACCACCACGGCTGCTAACTCCAAGTCATGAGTGGGATAATTGCGCTTATGTACCTTTAAATGCCTAGATGCATAAGCTATTACCTTACCATGTTGTATCAATACACAACCAAGTCCCATACGGGACGCATCACAATAAACCACAAAACCATCTACACCCTCAGGAAGGGTCAAAACAGGAGCAGTAGTCAGCTTGTCCTTCAGCTTTTCAAAACTATTTTCACATAAGTCAGACCATACAAACTTTATCTTTTTCTGAGTCAGTTTAGTAAGTGGAGTAGCTATGGAATAAAAACTCTCTACGAACCTTCTGTAATACCCCGCCAAACCCAAGAAGCTCCGAATATCGGTTGGAGTTATGGGTCTGGGCTATTTTCTCACTGCTTCAACTTTCTGGGGATCCACTCTTATTGCATCACTAGAAACAACATGCCCTAAGAAGGCAATAGCATCTAACCAGAATTCACACTTAGAAAATTTGGCATATAGCGAATGATCCTTAAGGGTCTAAAGAATAACTCGAAGATGATTGGCATGGTCCTCCTCACTTTTGGAATAAATCAGAATATCATCAATGAACACTATGACAAACAAGTCTAGAAACTGACGGAATACTCTATTCATAAGATCCATGAAGGCTGCAGGGATGTTAGTCAACCCAAAGGACATGACTAAGAACTCATAGTGATCATATCGAGTTCAAAAGGCTGTCTTGGGAATGTCTGACTCCCTAACTTTCAACTGATGATAACCCAAACGAAGATCTACTGTTGAAAAACACTTAGCACCCTGAAGCTGGTTAAAAAAATCATCAATCCTAGGAAAAGGAGACTTGTTTTTAATCGTGACCTTATTCAGCTGACGATAGTCTATACACATACGAAGGGAATCTTCTTTCTTTTGCATAAAAAGTACAGGTTCACCCCAAGGGGACACATTGGGGCAAATAAAACCCTTATCTAGAAGGTCTGCTAGCTGCTCTTTTAACTCTTTTAGTTCTGCGGGAGTCATTTTATATGGAGGAATAAAAATAGGATGAGTGTCTGGCAATACATCAATGCCAAAATCTATTTCCCTATCAGGTGGTATCCCTGGGAGATCTTCGGGAAAGACTTTTGGAAACTTATTCACTACAGGGACTGACTGAAAAAAAAGATTTTCAACTCTTAAATCTTTTACTCGGATTAGATGGTACATACAACCTTTGGAGATAAGCTTTCGGGCTCTAAGATAAGAGATAAAGTGACCTCTAGGTTCCACAGAACTCCCTGCCCATACAATTGGTGTCTCATTCAGAAAAGAAAAAGTGACCTATCGGGTTCTACAATCAAGGGTGGCATAACACGAATGGAGCCAGTCCATCCCAAGGATGGCATCAAAATCTACCATATAAAGTTCTATAAGACCGGCCACAATATCCCTACTAAGAATAGACACAACACAATTTCTATAAACCCTTCTAGCAATAATAGAATCACCTACATGAGTGGAAACAGTGAAGGATTCTTTAATGACTTTGGGCTCAAACCAAAAACCAATAGCCACATAGGGGGTCACATAAGATAAAGTAGACTGAGATCAAGCAATACATAAACATCACGAGAAAAAAATTATAACGTACTGGTGACAACATTTGGTGAAGCTTCCGCCTCCTGGCAGTTAGTCAAAGAATATAACCGATTGCGATCACTCACGGTAGCTGAAGGGGCACCCTTAGGAGGAAGAGCCGTGGGGGCAGCTTGGGGCCTAGTTCCCTTTGTATTTCCTTCAGCAGAAGGGCAATCTCTCTAAAGATGTCCAACCATGCCACAAGTATAATAATTTTTCCCCTCAAAAAAACACTTCCCTAGGAGATTCCTTCCATAAATCTCACACCGTGGATAAGTATGACGCTGTTGGGCCACACTCTCCTGTGACTGTGTATCTGGGGCTCTCGATCCACGAGGAGTCTGGAAACTCTGAGATCGTCCATCTGCTGGTGGTCTGGGTGCTGGGACACTAGCAGTAGACTGTACATTACTCCATGACTTCTTCTTTTGCCATCTATTTCCCCAGTTGCCGCTGTGTGGCTGGCTATGATTCTGATCCGTGGTTCTGGCTCTCTTTGCTTGCCTGTCTTTCTCTCTTGTTTCTGAAATTTTCTTTTTATTCTCTTTTATTTGTTGTATATGAATGGTCAGCCGAGCAAAGTCTAACTCCTTGTTCAACATATCCCCCTGGCACTCAAGTACCAGGTTATCAGCAAGGCCGGTTGCAAATTTCCTCATTCGAGCTCTCATATTACTAGTCAACTCAGGTACATAGCGGGCTAGTTTATTAAACTTCAAAATGTACTCCTGGACACTCATACTGCGCTGCTTCAGATTCATAAACTCTTCCGCCTTGGTCTCGCTCAACTTCAGAGGAAAGAATCAATCAAGGAAAGCTTCCACAAATTCACCCTAAACTGTGGGCTCAACACTCTCACATTTTGCATCCTCCCAGTCAGCATACCACTAATTCGCAACATCTTTGAGCTGATAAGTTACCAGTTCCACCCCTTCAACCTCATCCACATGCATTACCTTACAGATCTTTTCCATCTCATCCATGAACTCCTGGGGATCTTTCTTTACCTTGGTGCCAGTGAACTTAGGTGGGTTCATCTTCATGAAATGTCTGACCCTAGTAGCGTCAGATGTAACAGATGCAGACCCAACATCTTCCGATCATTTAGCCTGGTTAGCTACCAACTATGTCAGCATATGAATAGACCGTCTGAATTTTATATTTAAAATATCTCCCTGAGCAGTTGGGGGACGGTTGATATTAGTCCATAGAGCCTGAGGAGGATTGGTCGAGACTGGAGGGACTCCCAGAGTAGGGACAAGTTTTGGAGTGTAAGCCCTGATATGGGTCCGCATCCTATGGGTGGGACGGACCTCATCTGCCTGAGTATTCTAATCGATAATATGATGTAGAGGCATAACTGTGTTTCTAAAATACAAGTGATCATTGATTAGGGGACAATTCAGACTCTGAAACACCAACTAAATCACAAAGAAGGGAAATATTTCCTAAACGCCCAGCAGCCTCCTGCTTATAAGTGTGGTGCACTACACACCCATAAACAGGACTTTACCCGACGCGATTTTGCAGACACCCTGGGACCATGAACCGTGCTCTGATACCAAGTTTGTCACAACCCACACTGGGGCCCTGGCCGTGATGAGTGTTCCAAACCATGAGGCCCAAAATACCCCTATCTATTTAGTAATCATGCACACAATTCATATGATAAAAGAAATGTGGAAAATACACAATATAAGGAAACATGGTCAAGAATCATGCGAAAGTAATAATGGGGAATAATGTCCAACAATCTCAACACAACATCTCTATAACATCTGCGAAATCTCTACTACATGACTAAAATAATTGTCTATCTAAAAACTGGGGCAAGGACCCCAGTAGACCCAAAACTAATAAATGATAAATTAAAATGCAGACATCAGGCCTTCCGAAATATAGAAGGCTCACCACTTGATTCTGCGATCTGTCGAAAAGAATCTACTGGTTGTTTGGACCCCTAGATTGTGCCTCCGAACCTAAGAGAAGAGGGGCTCAATACAAAAGTACTGGTACGCAGAGAAATAAAAATAGAAATATAATATTTTTATACAATATAGGTGAGAGTCATTATAAAGCAGTTTCATATCAAATTATTTAAAAACACATGGACATAGTGTAATAGTTTTCATTACCAAAGTAATGCGATTGAGCTAGGTGAAATACCTTACAATTGTAATTCCACGGCTATGTGGAATCCACCTCTGGTGCTTGGCGGCCAAGACTCCAATCCAAGTAGCCACCAGGATTTGGAGCCGGTATACCCCCCATGTGAGTACACAGCAGGGAATCCACCCATGTGAGATGTCCCAATTATTTTATTATCCTCCCATGTAGGATACAATATCATATGACCCGTATCGGCAACTACGATTTCCAGCGATGAGCCTTTTCACTCAAACGCCTTCTTCGGGCATCCACCTTTCTCATGAAAATCAATGCATTCAAACTTTGTTCAAATCAATCACATATCATACTCTATAGGGTATCATCACACCCGACTTACAAGTCATCAGTATCATATCATTCTCTTCATTAAATCATCATATGCAACATATTTCAACATGAACAAAATAACCATCTCTTTGAAAGTCAAAAAAATATATCCAAATCATGACATTTTTAAGACATTTCTGACATGCATTTCAAGATGATTTCAAATGATTCATATCATGTGAAAACTTAAAACAATATCATATCAAGAGAGGGGTTCCGTGTAAATCATGCTCTCAATTTATCATCATTATGAAACACATGCATATCCATATATAATATATCAAATCACCTTGGAATTAGGCCTAAAGACCAAATCAATATCATAAAATATTTAAAACATATCGTATTCATAATTTCAATACCCCCATTTTGAAAATATGAATTTTTAAAGCCCATGAGATTTTTGAGATAACCCCACGTACCTCTATATGCGAATATGATAGGTTCTTCTTGAAGCCTACGTTCTAGGGATTCCAAATATGCAATTAGTTTCTAAAAACCCCAGTTGAATCTTGAGTTGCTTGGGTTTTTATTTTGAAACCATAAGGAGAATTCTTGAGCACTTTTGATGAATGAAGGTGTATTTTGGGGTATTAGGAATTGAATTTCGTGTTTAGGGCTAAGTAAGGGTGGAAAAGGACTATTTTGCCCTAAAAATGGAGTGTTTAAGTCACTTGAAACCATTACATAGGCACCACTTATGCCATCGTCTATGTTTACATAGGCGCCGCCTAGGCTATCACCTATGTTTACATAGGTGCTGCCTAGGCTATCGCCTATGTTTATATAGGCGCCGCCTATGCTATCGCCTATGCTTTCCAGTGGCTATGTACGATTGGTTAGGCGACGCATATTACTTTGAAAGGCCATAACGTCTTTCTCAGGTGCCGGATTTTAGTAAAATTGGTATCGCTGGAAAGCTAACTCAAAACCTATCATTTTACACATAATAGGCTTTCTAATTTGACATATACAAAGATTCATGGTCGATAGAAGTTGACACAAATTATAATATTCACTTAAGCTTAATCGGTCGAAGTAGTTTTCAACTTGTCCTTGAGTCAAATGCCCCTATGGTCTAAATTCAAGCTTGAATGGATTCACATGCTACACAAATAATTAATATGCCGTATTGGCCTAGGATTTATGGATTCAATATTTATCAACATATCGGAATCATGGTCTATATTGTAGCCCGAAATGCGGGGCGTTACAAGGGGACTACCCTGGGCGACATTCTGCCTACCCTGGATGACTACCCTGGGTGGCGCGAGCTTAGCTCCTTTAGCTACTGGTTTGGCATACCAAATATTCCCTTAAGCTAGTTTAAAAAATTTGAAACTCATCCTAGATGTACTCTTGACTTGCCCTATCGCATATCAATAAAAAAATTAAGAAACAGAGGTCAGGAAGGTCATGAAATAATTCATCCAAGTTTGAAGGCTAAAAAAATAAACTAAGTGTTGAACACTTAGCTAAAATTCTAAGTATAAGGCTTTACTTGACATACTCTAAAGGCTTAGATGACGAGGAAAAACTTGCGGGGTCTTACAAGAGTGTTCCAGTCCTTTCGTACGTAATAAAGATGGCACTCTCAGAATGTGTATAGAATACAGACAGTTAAACAAGGTTACCATCAAGAGCAAGTATCCTATTCCTAGAATCGACGATTTATTCGATCAGCTTTAGGGTGTCGGCTGGTTCTCCAAGATTGACCTTAGGTCGGGATACCACTAGTTGAAAGTTACACAGCAAGACATTCTGAAAGTAGCTTTCTGAATAAGGTACAACCATTTTGAGTTTGTGGTTATGTCGTTCAGATTAATAAATACCCCTGCAACCTTTATGAATTTGATGAACATGGTCCTCAAGTAGTTCTTGGATATGTTTGTTATTGTCTTTATAGAAGACATACTGGTGTATTCCAAGAGTGAGAAGGAGCATGAAGTCTATTTGAGAATAGTATTGCAGACCTCAAGGATCGTCACCTATATGCAAAGTTTGGAAAATGCGAATTTTGGTTGGAATCTGTTACCTTCTTGGGGCATGTCATTTTAGGGTCCGGTATTCATGTAGATCCTCAAAAGACTGATGCAATAAAGCACTGGCCTAGACCCAATACTCCATCCGATATCAGAAGCTTTTTGGGTTTAGCTAGATATTATAGGAGATTTCTTGAAGAATTCTTCTCTATAGCCACACCATTAACTAAGCTGACACAAAAAAGTAAAGTTTATATGGTTAGATAAATATGAGAAGAGTTTCCAAGATTCAAAGGATAGATTGACTTCAACACCAGTGTTAGCTCTGCCAGAAGGGTTAAATAGATTTGTGGTGTATTGTGATGCTTCCATAGTTGGGTTAGGTTACGTGTTTATGCGGAATAAGAGAGTGATAGCTTATGCCTCTAGGAAACTGAAGGATCACGAAAAGAATTACCTAACTCACAATTTGGATTTATTTGTTGTGGCTTTTTTCTTAAAAATTTGAAGGCACTACCTTTATAGTGTGCATGTTGATGTATTTACGGACAATAAGAGTCTTCAGTAAATATTTACTCAACAGGAATTAAATCTTTGATAGAGTGTGCTCTATCATCCGGGTAAGTCCAACGTAGTGGAAGATGCACTAAATAGGTTGTCCATGGGTAGTGTGGCCCATGTGAAAGAGGAAGAATGGGAACTGGCCAAAGAGGTGCATAAATTAGCTCATTTGGGAGTACGTTTGCTCGACACTGATGATGAGGGAGTATTAGTTTAGAATGAGTCAGAATCATCTTTGGTAGTAAAAGTGATGGAGAAATAGTGAAATGATACCATACTTAGCCAAATATTGGAAGCAGTCCAGCAAAAGAAAATTGAGGTTTTCTCCCAAAGGGGAGATGGTGTATTTCACAATCAAGGTAGGCTTTGTGTTCCAGATGTAGATTAGTTGAGTGAAAGAATACTAGTTGAGGCTCATGGTTTGAGGTATTTCATTCATCCGAATGCTACTAAGATGTATCATGACTTACGGAAATTTATTGGTGGAGTGGTATTAAGAGGGACATAGTTGAGCTTGTAGCCAAGTGCCCCAATTGCCAGTACGTTAAAGTTGAACACCAGAGACTGGGTGGTACATTGCAAGAAATTAGTATCCATATTTTGAAGTGGGAAGTAGTAAATATGGATTTCATCACAGGGTTGCCTCACATAATACATCGGCATGATTCAATTTGGGTTATAGTTAATCGAATGACTAAATCAGCCTATTGTCAAATACCATGGAGGATTATGCCAAAATATATATCAATGAGTTATTAAGACTTCATGGGATGGCTTTATCCATCATTTTAGATAGAGGCACGTAGTTTACTTCATAGTTTTGGCAGTTTTTTTAGAAGGGGCATGGTACAAAAGCTAAGCTTAGTACTATTTTTCATCCGCAAATGATGGTCAACCTGAACGCATAATTCAGACATTGGAAGACATGCTGACGGAATGTGTTTTAGACTTTAAGGAAAGTTGGGATGACCATCTACCTTTGATTGAGTTTGTTTATAATAATAGTTATCATGCTGGCATTCAGATGGCTTCATTTGAAGCATTGTATGAGCGTAGGTGCAGATCACCAATAGGATGGTTTAAGGTTGGTGAATCAGCTTTGATTAAGCCGAACTCTGTTCTGTAAGAGTGATTTATGAAAGATTGAAAACTGCTCAGAGCCATTAGAAATCGTATGCCGATGTAAGAAGGTGAGAGCTCAAGTTTGAATTGGGCGATTGGGTATTCTTGAAGGTGTCGCCTATGAAGGGAATAATGAAATTTGGGAAGAAAGGAAAGTTGAGTCCATGATTTATTGGTCTATATGAGATAGTGAGGCGTATAGGAGAGGTGGCTTATGAATTGAACCTTCCATCAGAATTAGTTGTAGTTCACCCAGTGTTCCATGTTTCAATGCTTAAGAAGTGCATTGGATATCCATCCTTAGTAGTTCCCCTAGAGACTATTTGGTTTAAATATAACTTGACGTATGAGGATATTCCTATGGAGATACTCGATAGGTGGGTCTGAAGGATAAGGATAAGGAAGTAGCATCAGTAAAAGTTGTTTAGAGAAACCAACTGGTTGAAGGGGCCACTTGGGAAGATGAAGCAGACATGATGACTAAGTATCCCCATCTCGTTTTCCTCCAATTCAGTTTCTACCTAAGGTAAAGTGTTATTTCCTGCAAGTTCTTTCCCATAGAGTCCGGTTAAGTGCTCCTATATTGTATAGTATGTTGTGAGACATTGAGTCCTTGTGGTAGTAGTAAGCTTGATTGTAAATTCAGTGTGGAGATGTTGATTCTCTTCCAAAATACAAATCCTAGGCAAATCATATTCGAGGACTAATATTTTCAAGAAGGAGATTTTATTATACCCCGTGTCTGAAGGCCTCGGTGCATTAGACGACTTATTATCTTGAGTTGTACCTACAACATACGAGTAGTATATTATAGTCGTATCTAAGACAGTGTAAGATGGTTGATATTTTGTTCTCAGTACAAGTTATCCTTAGAAGTCGTCAAGAATCATACGATTTGTATGATGTGAAGTTGTGAGTTTAACAGTATAGACTCCCTAAGATTCTTTCTAAGTTATGAGTGGGGGCTACAAGTCGTATGGAAATATTACTAGTCATAGGTTTAGACTCGTATGTTGACCAGTGTATACTCTCTTGGATTCTGCCAAGATTATGAGTTAGGATTCCTAGTCATACCTCACCATACAAGTAGTATGGTTGAATCGTGAAGACTGGCGACCAATTTCTGAGAAGCTTAGTTAAAGGGCCTTTTGGTCTTTTCCCCTTTATTAACTCCTAACCCACGACCTATGTTCCCAAAGAAGCATATTTTTCTTCCCCTTTCAAACAATTAACAACATTATCTCTCCTCCCATCCTCAGGAACATCAAAATTATGGTTTCTCTTACCAAGTCACCTTTCAAGTCACAAAGTTCAAGCTATCTTCACAAGAAAAGGAATTCCAGGTATGTGGAGTTTATGAACAAGGATATTCTTTCATCCTTGTGCCCAAAAAGTATAATTTTGAGATTTAATTTACTTGTTTTGATAAGGGTTCATACCCAAATAACCATATTCTTGAAGTATGATACTACTATATGATTGAAAGCTTTAAGTGCATCAAGGTTAATATATGTCCATGTTTTGACTCATAAGATTCATATTGTGATTTGAATTTCATTATCTTGACTGAGATATTGTTGAAAGATTTCAAGATGATTATGTAGCATGATGTTTTGTTACGAATTCTATAAACTAAAGCATGAATTCCAAATAAGCATAAGTACTGAATTTACAAGAAGCTTATCCTCTTAAGTTCCAATGTTATATGTTATGAGATGATTTAAAGAAAAGCTTGATCTTTTGATCTAAAGATAAGACATGAAATACACACACTATTCTTCTTGATTAAGACTTAAAGTAAAGAGAAGTATAACTGGTTTTCATTTTATAAGACCTTATGCTATTTAAAGGTGGATTTCTTAAAGTATAAGCATATAAGTATTTTGGGAGTAGTATTTAGCACCAAGAAAGGGAGGCGGATGAGCATATCCTAAATTCTTGAAAACTACGAGCCACCGTAGGTTAAGCTTTTTCCTAATATGGATGAAGTTCAGTGATCACTTAAGATAAGGTTTTATTCTGATGGCAAGGGTAGAACAACTCTCCCCAATGTGGGTATGACGTTGGACTTCATGATAGCTCACATAGTTTATATTGGTAAGAAGAATCTTCCATGAGAAAGATTAAAATAAAAGATTATAGAATCTAGGTGTTATGGCTAACTAAGCTTATTCATATGCTTTTAGATCCATGTTTTATGATCTTGCGTTTGTTATTTATATTCAAGTCCAAGGTGAGTTATCTACACTTAGTATGTATCATTTGAAAGTTCATGTATGTATTCAGCCATGTTTTATTTTTACTATGCATTCACCCCCACATACTCAGTACATTCCAGAGGTATTGACCCATATATATGTCCATGTGCTACATTGTCTTATAATATAGGTTTGGGTGCTCGTCTCCAGCAGCACGATTGACTACGGACATCATCACCTACATCCCGACTTTTGGTGAGTCCTCATAGTCCGATGACCTATCTTATCAGACTTTCTTTCAGTGATACAAGTACTTTAGTTATTTGATTTCCGTTTATGTTTGGATCAGCTGGGGTCTGTCTCAGTGGCTCTCTAGTCAGTAGTATAGGCTTGTCAGACGGTGTATGTTTTAAGATCAACAAGTTTGTTTAAAGTTTGCAAGTTAAAAACTTTCATTAAGATATAACATCCCTTACTTTCTATATAAGTCAGTCCACGTTTCATATGAGTTTCAAGTTAAACGGGTATCATGGGTTAGCTTAGGGCTATTCATAGCCTTGAGCGCCGTTGTAAACTGACTGAATAATGCTGAAAATCACGTATACTTATCAACTCATGTAAAATCATGTCAAAATACTAAAATTCATCTCATAATAACAATCACATAAGTGAAAACATGAGTAAAATTAAATCCATGTGCTAACTGAACTTTAAATCACATGATAATATCATAATACCGAAAACATGAAAAATTAATATGAACCCTAGCCATTAAATCTTTAAAAACTCATGTAAAACTCAATTTTCGGGCACAAGGATGAAAGGTTATCTTTGACCAAACACCACATACCTGAACTTGATGAATTCTCTTTGAAGGAATCTTGAATTTGAGACTTTGAAGCTTGAATTAAGGAAAAGAACCCTTATTTGATGTTGTTGAGAGTATGTGAGAAGAGGAATCATGTATTTGGGTAATGGGATCATGGAAAACATGTTACTATTAGTTATAGGATCATTTAGGATGTAAATGAACTATTTGCCCTCGAAAAGCTAAAGAAAAACACGAGTTTGTGTTATACGACCATAGGAGCAGCACTCCCTTATAGTGGAACAAACAGGGCATGCCACGCTCTTATCACGGAGAACACAGGGCGTGCCACGCTCTTATCGTGGATCATACAGAACATGCCATGCTCTTATCATGGAGCACACAGGGTATGCCACGCTTTTATCGCAGACCCTCACTGGGTCGCTCACAAAAATGCTTATAACGTTTTGCTCGGGTATCAGATTAAGGCAAAATTGGATGCATTGAAAAGAGGATTCAATTACCTTTCATTTGGTGGGTATTGAGCTACAAAAATTAATATATTATAGAATTTATGCATGTTTAAAATTTATCCTTCTAGGATCAAATACCAAAACTCAATCGATAACAATAGTTCTCAACTCAACTTTGTTCTAAGTGTTTTTATGAACATTCTTCACATCAAAAGCACTTTATGCACTAGGTAAAAGATCATGACACTTATACATGATTAAAATAATTATTTTTGGATCTATAAACATATGACGAACAGTCAGAAGCTTAGCTACAAACTTATGAGGGTACTACACATACCAAAGGAAGAAGTACAAGCAGCATAAATAAAAATCAAATGCCAAATTTCAGAATTAGAAAGTTCCAAAATAGAGATTTCACAATTCATACACAACATTAAGGGATACAAGAATAAGCATGCAGATAAGGGAGCATCGACCACACAAATAGCAAAATAAAGAAAGCTCGTAACAAATCACGAGATACATGTACAAATGCAATAATATAGCCAAACGGGATCTAAAGGGATTGATTAGATGGTATTAGTTTTATTTTAAACTCAATTTTCTGAGCAACAAGGAAGATTAGGAAACAAACAATCAGTTCGACAAAAATAGGAGTAACATAAATTGGTATATAAAGAGATTATAGAGATTCTATTGGAGATTCTTGTTTTTGCAGTCTCAAATCTACAGACATGAAGAGCTACAAAGGATACATCATTATCTTCAACGAATTAAATAAGAAGAGTAGAAACTTCACGAACTGTCATTGTACTTACAGATCTATCCACATGGCATTCCGCATTTAGTCATTGCACGTGAACAATAAATTAAGTAGGCGTTTGGCAATGAAAACTAAAAAATTTTGAAGTTGGAGTTGAAGTTGGAGTTGGAAATGAAGTTGAAGTTGGAATTGCAGTTGTGTTGGTCATATATTTTAGGAATTTTTTTTAGACTTTTGAAAAGACTTTTTTAAATATAATTTCATACCCCCAATTTTTAAAAATTATCAAAATCACCCAACTTAATTAATTTACCTACAAGATACAACCAAATATGAGACGAGATAATAATATTGTCTTTACTATTGGTGTTGGATAAAGAGTCGCAAGAATGGATGGATTAAGGTTCTGTTGTATCATTACGAGATTTTGAGGAAGAAGAAGAAAATTGAAGTTGCCTTCGATTTTGAGGTCTTTTATCAATGGAAATAGGAAGAAGTGGTTAATGGGTAGTTAGGCATTTAAATTCGATTATTGGTTGAAATTAATAAAATATGAAATCTCAAAGAAGTCCACGTTCAAGGTATTACTCAGTAAATACATATATATCTTAACTTAAGATTGAATCTTCTAGTTTAATTCAAATTGAATTTTCTGTAATCTTTTTTTTCTTGAGGAGCTGGATGAGAAGAAACTGTCACGTCCGGTTCTGTAGTAGAGATGAAATTCAGAAACAATCATCAACTATAACCCCAAAAAAATCAGATTTTGTAAACAACATAGAGGAATAATGAAGGAAATATCTTATCAAGGTAATCATATTTCTTTCGGTAAATATGCTCTTCAAGCACTTGAACCTGCTTGGAACGGATATGAAAATAATGGTTAAAATCGGATTGAACTGAAAATACCCCTTCTTTCACTTATTAGGATTTAGGACCCTAATTACCCTTACCTAGTTGGTTATATTAAACCATTTTCACTATGTGGAGGACATTTTTAACCTTTTCTCTTCAATAATATGACGACATTTGAGTTTTATTTATTAATAGCTGACTTTGTTTTTATACCCAACAATCTTTCTTTTGGGTCAATCTTCTGAGATTTTCTGTGTGATCGAGCATTTATGGCCTCTAAATCCCAGAGCTAGTTTATTCATGCATGTATATGTGTGTATCCAAGCTATCTTTGACACGATAAAGATAATAAATCGAGCTTCATGTCATTACTATATATCTGTCTTGGCAAACTACTAACAACATGAAGTAATATATATTGTCCATTTGTGGAATAAGTCCGCACGTTTTTCTTTTGGAACACCTGCATACCATTAAGAGCATCCGTATACTAATTTCTCAATTTTCTAACTCAATTATTATTAACAAGTAGTGTTGTGGCTAGAGAAAAACGAAGATTATTGTATACATGGTACGTTTTCATACATGCACAACTTCAACGTTTACATGTAGGGAGTGAAGACTATTTTATATGGATTAACTGATTAGTCCATTTAGAGGTGGTTATATGTTTTTTCTTGTCAGTAGTTTGGATCATTTAAAGTGGAGACTAATGTATATACATGCAAACCCGTGGGGCTTATTCTCGAAGGTCCAACTCAACCTCAAAAATTAGTTTATGAGAGGAGAATTTACGCTAATACACTTCAAAAATCCTTTAAGCCCAGACACAATTGAAGTATGGATTTGGAGCCTAAATGAGGATGAACTTGACTCCGATATCATGTAATATGATACTTGTTAAAAAACATATGCACAACGGAAGCATTTCAGAAACATATTGCTTATATGAATAATAAATAATAAATAATACATGATTTATGCTAGAACACATACAATTATACTAGATCACATAAATTCATTGAAATTTAATTCGATAAAAATATTTTGAAGCGTGAACACGTATCATGCAAGCAAGTCTTTGTGAACACGTATCATCAAGCAAGTCCGATTCCGATTCTGCAATCTTCTGCAATAATTCCAAGTTAACCATCGAACTATCTCAATACTTGAATAGGCAAGTATTGAATAGAAATTGATAATCTTTCTAGATTAGAAGAATTCCTACTTATATACATGTTTTTTCGAGTCAAAAAAAGAAGACAAAAATGTCTTCTAACAAGAAAACAAATGCATCCCTTTTTTCTAGAAAATACGTCTCAGTTCTAGTTAATTATTAGCACTACATGGACCATAAAATTAATTATTGAGGCTTCCTATTATGGAAATAATTCAAAATTTTGATTTGAATTATAATTATCATGATAAATTACAAATCATTCTACTAGAAATTTGTAATTGCACTCCTTTATTTATATTGTGAAATTCCTCATTAAACATCATTATTATGTAATTTTCCATGTTAAGATTATAGATACTAATCAATAAATTAAATTACTAATGAATTCAATCTAATGATTAATTTACTTAGAGCACTGCTTAACTTATTTCATATGTCGGCTTCATAAAATCCACTTACAAGATTTGACACAATGAAAACTTATAAGCTTCTCAAGAAGGCATATCATCAATCTCTATACCGAAAATATGAATTCCACCAACCAACCTATTTCTAACCAATATATTATTATTATCATCTAATCTACCAGGCATATTGACTCGTCTCAGAATCTCAACTTTTAATAAATCAAAACGATAATTAATATATACAGCTCATAATAGTTATATCAGGATTGAGAATATAAGTACATTTGTTCAGGGAATATGTTTTTGTCAGTCAATCTAAAACATCTATATGTGCTCGATCTCACTCAATACATACAAAATGCACTAGCACAAGAAGTTGAAACTTCACCGTTCTTATAATCAAGATAATTACATTTAGTCTTGCGCTAAATCATACCAATGGTTTGTCCAATTTACATCCTAGATCGTGAACAAAAAACTTTATACTTATAAGAGCCGATGATTTAATCCTTTGCGTATAAGCTAAAATTTTATACACTAAATCATCTACTATATAAGTAAATGGACACGTAAACGAACACATGATCTATTAATCTCTTACTAAAATTGATTTAACAACTATTCTATAATAAATACTGTATCTAAACAACAACAACAACAACAACAAACCCAGTGTATTCCCACCTAGTGGGGTCTGGGGGGGGTAAGATGTACGCAGTCCATACCTCTACCTCTGAAGAAGTAGAAAGGCTGTTTCCGATAGACCCCCGGCTCAAGACAGTCGCCACACAAATATAAAGCTAAATATAAATATAAATATAAATATAAATATAAATATAAATATAAAGTAACGCATGGTAGTAGGAAACATCGGGAAGCACTCAGATACATAATAAAACATGGAACACCGGAATCGTAACAAGAAGAAGAATAGGAATAGGAATAAAAATAAGAGTAGGAAGAATAACAGGAATAATCCCCCACTCCCTACCCTTGCACCCCCAAACTGGCCCTAGTCTTCTGCCCTAATCCTCGCCCTCCAGACCTTCCTGTCTAGGGTCATGTCCTCGGTGAGCTGTAACTGCTCCATGTCCCGTCTAATCACCTCTCCCCAGTACTTCTTCGGCCTACCCCTACCCCGCCTAAAACCATCCAACGCTAGCCTCTCACACCTACAGACCGGGGCATCCATGTCCCTCCTCTTCACGTGTCCAAACCAACTCAATCGGACTTCCCGCATCTTGCACTCCACTGGAGCCACCCCAACCTTCTCCCTGATAGTCTCATTCCTAACTCTGTCCCCCCTAGTCATCCCACACATCCAGCGCAACATTCGCATTTCCGCCACCTTCATTTTTTGGATGTGGGAGTTCTTAACTGGCCAACACTCCGCTCCATACAACAAGGCCGGACGGACTACCATCCTGTAGAATTTGCCTTTAAGCTTGGGCGGCACCTTCTTATCACACAACACCCCCGACGCGAGCTTCCACTTCAACCATCCCGCCCCAATACGGTGCGAGACATCCTCGTCAATCTCACCGTTACCCTGAATCACGGACCCGAGATACTTGAAACTATCCCTCTTACATACCTCCTGCGATTCCAGCTTCACTACCACCTCATCCTCCAACCTCACGTCATTAAACTTGCATTCCAAATACTCTGTCTTGCTTCTGCTCAACCTGAACCCTTTAGACTCAAGAGTTTGTCTCCACACCTCTAATTTGTCATTCACACCCTTTCGGGTCTCGTCAATCAGAACTACATCGTCTGCAAAAAGCATACACCAAGGCACTTCCCCTTGGATACTCCGCGTCAACACATCCATCACCAAAGCAAACAAAAAAGGACTAAGAGTAGATCCCTGATGCAATCCTGTCAAGACAGTAAAATGCTCTGAGTCTCCTCCCGCCGTCCTCACCTGCGTTTTCGCTCCATCATACATATCTTTAACTGCTCTGATATAGGCCATCGGGACTCGACTCACCTCCAAGCATCTCCAAAGCACCTCCCTGGGAACTTTGTCGTAAGCCTTCTCTAGATCGATAAACACCATGTGCAGGTCCTTCTTCCTTTCCCTATACTGTTCCACCAGCCTTCGTACCAGGTGAATTGCCTCCGTCGTCGAGCGCCCAGGCATAAATCCGAACTGATTTTCCGAAATAGACACTATCCGTCTCAGCCTCCCCTCGACGACTCTCTCCCAAATCTTCATAGAGTGACTCAATAACTTAATCCCCCTATAGTTATTGCAACTCTGGATGTCTCCCTTATTCTTATAGAGAGGGATTATGGTACTCCACCTCCATGCCTCGGGCATCCTTGCCGTCTTGAAGATTTCGTTAAACAGACCAGTCAACCACCTTACCCCAGCCTCTCCAACGTACTTCCAAAACTCCACCGGTATCTCATCCGGCCCTGTCGCCCTACCCCTCCGCATCCTGCGAACAGCCTCTCTAACCTCCTCTACCCTAAAACGTCTACAATAACTAAACTCCCGACACTCCTCTGAGCGCTCCAGTTCCCCTAACACAATAGCTCTATCCCCTTCGTCATTCAAGAGCCTATGGAAGTACGACTTCCATCTATTCTTAATATGGCTGTCCTCCATCAACACTCTGCCGTCCTCCCCCTTAATGCACCTCACCTGATCGAGATCACGGCCCTTCCTCTCCCTAGCCTTTGCGAGTCTAAACAACTTTTTCTCCCCTCCCTTCCCCTGTAACCCCGCATACAGGCTCTCAAACGCGGCCGTCTTAGCTGCCGTGACTGCTGCCTTAGCCTCCTTCCGAGCTTGCTTGTACTCTTTCCTGTTTACCCGCTTCTCTTCTTCGTCTCTGCTCTCAACCAACTTAGCATACGCCTCTTTCTTGGTCCTCACTTTCATCTCCACCTCTTCATTCCACCACCAATCCCCTTGATGGTGCCCAGCCCGGCCCCTAGAAACACCTAACACCTCACTAGTCTTCTCCCTGATGCACCTAGCCGCCCTATCCCACATAACATCCACGTCCCCCCTACACTCCCACACCCCCATTCCCGCCAACTTCTCCCCTATCTCCCACGCATTCACTGGCGTCAAACCGCCCCACTTAATTCTAGGTCTACACTCCTTACTCCTCCTCTTACTATTCTTCTTTATACCCAAGTCCATGACCAAGAGCCTATGTTGGGTCGAAAGATTCTCACTCGGGATGACCTTACAGTCCCTACACAACACCCTATCCCCTTTCCTGATCAACATGAAGTCAATCTGGGTCCTGGCTATCGCGCTTCGAAAGGTGATGAGGTGATCGTCCTTCTTCGGGAAGCCCGAGTTCACCACCACCAGCCCAAAGGACCTTGCGAACTCCAAAAGAGTAGCCCCCTCTTCATTTCTCACCCCAAAGCCAAACCCACCATGCACATCACCAAAACCTCCCGGTAACGCCCCGATGTGCCCGTTGAAATCCCCTGCTACAACCATCTTCTCCGAGCTAGGCACGCCTCTCAGCACCTCCTCCAGAGCCTCCCAAAACCGCAATTTCTCCTCCCCCTCCGAGCCCACTTGCGGTGCATAGGCACTACACACATTCAGGGTAAACCCCCGAATGACCAACTTAATAGTCATCAACCTATCGTTGATCCTCTTCACCTCTACAACCTGGCCTCTAAGCTCTTCATCTACTAAGATGCCAACTCCATTCCTCCGCCTCTCGCTCCCAGAGTACCACAGCTTGTAACCATCCACATCCCTAGCCTTAGACCCTACCCACTTGGTCTCTTGAATACACGCGATATTGATCCTCCTTTTCCTAAGAATCTTCACAAGCTCTATAGACTTACCCTGAAGGGTCCCTATATTCCAAGACCCAACCCTCAGCCTACCATCACTATCCCCACGTCCTCCCCTACCGCCCCCGTAGCCAAACCGAGGCCTCCCTCCCACTCCCACCCTTACGTCATCTCCCGCCCCCACAACGGCCCCACGCCCCAAACCCCTCGGACATGACCCTATCCGCCCATTACCGCCCCCAGCCAGTACACAGAAAAATATAAGAAAAAATACTCAAAGGCCAGAAATGACCACAACAACAACAGCAACAGACAGCAGTCACAGCAACAACAAACAACAGATAATAGCAACAATAGACAGCAGATAATATTAACAAATCACAAGCAGATAAGCAGTGCAAGAGAACGACCACAGCAACAGCAACAACAGCCAACGGACAATATAATAAATCAAAATGCTAGTCGAATAAAAATAGCATGAAATGGGGAATGAAATAAAATAGCGAGAAATGAAATAGCAAGGTTAGAGATCACCAGGTAACGCTTGTAGACCAAGCCGGAAATCCAGAACCCAGCGTTGACCGGGTTCCGATGCGGAGGTGGAGCTGCGGCTGCTGGAGGCCGGCTGAGCTGTCGGCGTCGTCTGGTCGGCGTCCGGGTGCTGCGGCCGGTGGCGACCGAGCAGCGGTCGGGGAGGACGGAGCTGCGGCGGCGGCGACGGCGGCTGGCTGGCTGGGGCCGAGCAGCGGCTGCTGGGGGGTCGATCGGCGGCTGGCTGGCTGGGGCCGAGCAGCGGCTGTTGGGGGGTCGATCGGCGGCTGCTGGGGGGGGGGGGGCAGCGACTGCTGGAGATCAAGGGGGGGGGTTGGATCTCGCCGGCGCCGGCGGGGGGGGGGGGGGGGAGGGAGGGAGGGGTCAGCGCCTTGGGCCGGAGATCGGGACGGGCGGACACCGAAGGTCGCGCCGGTGGCCGGCGACCGGAGCCGGAGTCGGATCTGGTTAGCGCCGACGGTCGGCCGGGGGTCGGCTCCGACGGTCAACGACGACGGCGGAGCCGGGGACCGGGGAGAGAGAAGGTAAGGAGAGGAAGAGAGAGAGCCGTTGAGGAGAGGAGAGGAGAGGGAAGCTAAATCATCCGTTAGCGGATTCTACTGTATCTAAACACATGGTCAATAATATATATATCATTGCTAATAGTATATATCCCAACAATCTCTGATTTAGTATATATCTCAACAATCTCCCATTTAGACTTTTAACCATCACAATTATTATAATATATAATATCTAAACACATGGTTAATAGTATCCTAATAGTACCTTGGTATAACTTAACCCCAAAGGCTAGTTCATCGTTAGAAGAGATTTGATCAAGTCCATATAAATAAATTAGGGGTTCATTTCTCAACCACTATGAGACTCTAAACAAGGTGGGTCGGAGGGGTCCCGGTGAACCCTATCCCCCTAACTCCGCCCTATGCAAGAAGCAATATTAATTAATAGTTGCACAAGAGTTAAATATTGCAGCAGCAGCATCCCTATTGTTTCTCTTGCGATCTCTATAAGGGGTCTTTTGGTAGAGTGTATAAGAATAATGCAAAATATGATGTGTTAGTAATGCTTGTATTAGTAATGCCTGTGTTAGCTATGCTTGCATTAGTTATGCTTGTATTTTTCTTATGCAGTGTTTGGTTTGATATATTAAAAGTAACATGAATTAAATAATTTCTTAGAAAAAAAAATTACAAAAATATCCACCATATATATGTTGGAAAGGATGTGAAATTTTTTTTAGGGATAATAGTGTCTTTAATCATGTTAATGCATGTCTTGGATCCATTGAATTGCTAATACCATGAATATTGAGATATTAATAATACACACTTTAATACACAATAAAGTGTATAACTAATCAAGCATTAGTTATACATAGTTTGTAAAAATATACCAAACAAGATATTAATAATACACATCAAAACTAATGCATACATTAATTTTCTAATACACTCTACCAAACGACCCCTAATTAATTTTCTAATACACTCTACCAAACGACCCCTAATAGGTTTGCATATGTAGCTGGTCTTGTGAACTGTTATAGTAAATGCAATGTGCGTGTTCAAAAGCTGAAAAACATTTAGTCGCAAGATATTTGAATTACAACTAGGAAATTCAATGCAATATTGGACATTGACTTGTATGCATTATTTAATTTTTATCATATTTGAGACCATATACTTTATAAGTACTGTATTAGCATATGCATCTCTTTTTGACATTCTTACTGATTTGAGGAAATTGTGGCAGACACCTATGTTGTGGAGGTACTGTCTGTGCATCACTGCATCTCATTCACTAACGGATCGTTTGATGTGAGGTATAAGAGATAAATAATTTCAGAATAAAATAAAAGACTACTTTATTTCATGTTTGGTGCGAGGTATTAGTTAGTACCGGTATTATTTGTCCCATAATTTACACCATAGTAATGTAATAAGTTATCTCATATACATTATATGGATAACTACTCTCGAAATTAATTAATTTGGGATAACTCTTTTCCAACCAAACAACCCCTAATAAAGTTATAGTGGATCATAGTTAGCTAGAAGCTCCGTAATTCTTTTTATTTCAAAGCAATAGTATTTGAGTCATCTTGAGCATTATTAATTAAAGAAATTGACTTAGCCTCTTCTTTTTTTTAGTTGGAATTTGAATCATCAAAAGTTTTCACTAGTGTTCTACTGGTCATAGATAATTTGATGGTTAAACTGAGTCTTTTTAAAAAAATTTAATAGCTCAGTTGATTGGCTACTTAAACTCTCACCTTCTTGATGAGGATTAGATTCCTCATATTGTTCTAATCCCCTCCCCATTTCTCCTAACCCTACTACTAATTTTTACTTAAAAAAAGATTCTAAGTCGTTTCCATGAAGTAAACCTTAATTGATAATTTTCCATTCTATGAAGAGGCAAATATTGGTCATATCTTTTGTGTAAAAAAAAAAAAACAAGAAGAAGAAGAAAACTAGCTCAGTTAAATTTAACGATACCAAAGAAATCTCCTGAAGCCAGAGGTCAAGGATCCGTCTATTCAACATTCATCAACATCGTCCTCGGCTTTGAGCAAGCAATTTCTCCTTTGAAATAGTAGTGTTCGATAAACTTTGATGTAATGAACTTCATGGGACGTTGAATTAAAAGGAACAAACAAGTTTGTTAATTAAGTGGGGTCCTTCAAGTTTTAAAAATTAGGTAAAAGTGACAAAAAAATATCAATTTTTTTTTAATATTTTCGCTCCAACAACTAAAAGGATTGTCTCAATAACTATCAAAATTGTTCAACAACTTTACAAAGTTGTTCGATAATTGTGCAAAGTTATTGGACAACTTAGATAATTGCTAGGACAACTAAAGCAGTTATCGAACAACTGTCCCAATTGTTTAAGCGAGTTTGGGAGTGTTTGGATTGACTTATTTTTAAGTGTTTTTGACTTTTAAGCTTTTTTTTATTATTTTTGAAAGTGTTTGACAAGAATAAAAAGTGCTTAAAAGCACTTTACTAAAAAAAAAAAAGTCAAAAGTAGATTGTTGTCTAGTTTTGACTTTTAGCTTATAACTTTTAAGTCACTTAAAATAAGTCAATTCAAACACTCTCTTTATTTTTTTTAACTTAATAATATTGTGGGATTCACTTATCACCTTTATTTAATTAAATACTTATGCCTCATTTGTTTGCACTTAATGGAGGTTTGAATGGTTCAGACTTCAGACCATTAAGTATATTTATTTTTTATTAAGATTTTAGCTCTGAATAGGTCTTAATTATTCAGATATAGAATCAAGTCTTAATAGATCTGAAAAGATATTTTGGTATTGGATAATATTCACGACTCTATTCATAAATAGCAGTTATCACCACTAACCACCTCTGTCACCACCACTACTGTCAACCACCACCCATTGCCACCAACCACCTCCACCATCACAGCCACCATCGACAACAAATATCGCTACCAACCACTATTGTCAATCAATACCACACCTACTACATCTATTATTCTAATTATATTCACCGCCATCACTGCCGTCTGTCAACATCATCAATCCATGGATCGCCTTCCAAATATACAGAGAAAACCCAAAAATATAGAGAGAGAAATAAACGAAGAAGAATGGAATTAAATTGGTTCAATTACAGTTGTCCATCATTAACTGGACTCTCTGAAAAATATCTATTTAGCATATATATTTACAATCAGAATATTAAAGTATCAGTGTAAAGTATAAATGTGGGTCGAGTACTACACAAATAATGGGCCTTACTTATTATTGGGTCTAACACCCCCCCCCCCCCTCAAGCTTGAGGATGAAGAAACACCGAGCTTGGGCAGTAAATAATTATGGAGCAGGCCAGTCAGAGGCTTTGTCATGATGTCTGCAAGTTGCTGGGAGCTAGTGATGTAATGTAGAGAAATAAGACCAGCTGAAAGACAATCACGAACATAGTGGCAATCCACATCAATATGCTTGATTCGTTCATGAAAAATAAAATTTTTAGCAATGTGAAGCATAGCCTAACTATCACAATAAAGCGGAAGGGGGTTAGTAATAGACAAACCAAGGTCACCAAGTAAACAAACCAGCAAAGAGATCTCAGCAACAACTTTGCACAAGGCACGATACTCAACCTCAGCAGAGGAAAGTGAGATCATAGGCTGCTTTTTTCTTTTATAGGAAACAGGGCAGCCTCCAAGAGTGATAAAATATTCAGAAATAGATCAGCGTGGAGAAGCACAGCCTTCCCAATCAGAATCAGAGTATGCACACAAGGAGAAATCAGATTCCTTAGAGAGAAGAATACCCTGAGTAGGAGCATTGAGAAGGTAGCGAAGTACATGAACAACGAAAAGAATATGAGGGATTTGTGGATGCTGAAGAAACTGACTTAAGTGCTACACAAAGAAATAAATATATGGGCGAGTATGTTGCAGGGAATTAAGTTTTCCAATGAGTCTCCTGCAACTGCTAGGATTGGCAATAAGCTCGCCCATGTCGGCAGTGAGCTTAATAGAAGGATCCAATAGAGTAACCACGGGGGGGGGGGGAATGGTCACAATGTGATACAAGAAAACCAAGGAATACACGGAATTGTCTCAAAATAGTCCAAACACACTCCAAAAACAGTCCACTAATTCAAAAAATCGAGGACCCTTTTGAAGACCACTCTCGGATTCAAGAATGAAATACAAGAAGGACAATATAACTAGGTGTTTGACACCTTTTGCAGCCAGCAACAAACTAAGTTAACAACACAAGATGAAACAACAATAAGAAGAAGAACAACAACACAAAAAAGGCTTCACAATACAAGATACAAAACGGATAAAAGATTACAAAAGAAAAAGGATAGATAGATAGACCACATGAAGGTATAATGTTAAGAACCCAAGAATGGTAACTCTTGGACCCTAAACACTGCACACAACAATAAACCTATCTCTTACAAAGACACAAGATCGGAATTCACCTCCCAAGCATCAATGTTTCCAAGCAAATGCAAACACAAGTGATTCTATACTTGTCTAAGCCCTAATTTCAATTTTGGGTGCCTCAAGGAAAGAGGACTTGTGTTTTTTTATCTTGTAAGACTTACAACTTCATTCATAAACTAAGTCTAAAACCCTACAATGTTCCTTTTATAGCTATTACAAAATATAAGTTAAATGACCAAAAGGCCTTTCAAAGAGTGGGCACCTATCTAGTGTAATTTATGGGCTGATTTAGGTGCATTTGGGGCCTCTTTTACACTTCAATTGCACATGCCAAGGCTCGGGTCCAACACGTACTCTCCTAAGTCCATATCCGTGATTATTTTCGTATCACAATGAAACTCAGTGAGTAAGTCAGTGGTAAACTTATGTTGACTCATGAAAAGACCTTGAGGATGAGCAGAAACTTCTAAGCCCAAAAAATAATGAATAGAACCAAGATCCTTGATCTTAAATTAACAATCCGGAAATGATTTGAGAGAATTCAGCTCAGTAAGGTCATTTCCAACCAATAAAATATCATCTACATAAACCATAAGAATAACCCGTGAACCAGAGACAGACTTAGTAAAGAAAGAGTAATCATTCTTGCTAAGAGTGTAGCCTCAGGAGAGCAAGGCTTCAGGCAATTTGAAAAACTATTGCCTAGAAGCCTGCCTAAGGCCATACAAAGACTTGCACAACTTACAAACCAAAGGAGAGGCAGTAAAAGAAGAACTAACTTCAAGACCAAGAGGTAACTTCATGTACACTTCTTCATGGAGGTCACCATGAAAAAAAGCATTGTTCACATCCAATTGAGAAATATTCCACCCCTTCTTAACAGAAATGGACAACAAACATTTGATAGTAGTTAGTTTAACTACAGGAAAAAAAAGTTTCAGTAAAATCAATGCCTTCCTTTTGAGTGTCAGCCCTTACAACTAATTGAGTCTTAAACCTCTCCACGGTGCCATCAGCCTTGTTTTTTATTTTATAAACCCACTTACAGGGTATGGTTTTTTTATACGAAGAAAGAGGGATAATATCCCAAGTATGATTTGCATCAAGGGCTTGAAATTCTTTTTCCATGGCCTCCTGCCAAGCAGGATGAGACGCTGCCTGTTGAAAATTTTGAGGCTCATGCAAAGAAAGAGCAAGAGTGGGCATTGTGGAGATGAAAGGAGCAGGGGAAAGTGCTGAAGGACAAACAAAATCAGATAAGTAAGCAGGGGTAGTGGCAACTCTAAAAGATTTCCTGGTTGGGACTGGTGGAGGAAGAGAAACTAAAAAAGAGGTAGGAGAAGATAGAGTGTGGGGAGGACCTGATGGACCATGGGAAGAGGAAACTGAAGTAGAGGGAGAAGGCACATCCACAAAGGGAGTATCAGATGAGGAAAAATAGAAGAAGAAGAAGAAGAAGAAGAAGAAGAAGAAGAAGACTTGTAAGAAAAAATGCGTTCATGAAACACCAAATCTCTAGAAAAGAAGATAGGGGAATTGGACAGGGAAAGAAGCTTGTAATCCTTTTTACCACAAGGGTAGCCAAGGAAAATGAAGGAAATGGATCTTGAATGAAATTTATCTCTGCCAGGCCTGGGAACATTGGCAAAATAAAGACAACCAAATGATTTGAGGTGATCATAAGAAGGTGCAGGACCATGCAATTTTTCAAAAGGAGAAAGATTAAGTAAAACACTAGAAGGCATTCTATTTATCAAATAAGTGGCAGTAAGAACACAATCACCCCAATATTTCAAGGAAAGGTTGGATTGAAAGAGAATGACTTTAGAAACCACTAAAAAATGTTTGTGTTTTCTTTCCATAACTCCATTTTATTATAGAGTATGGGGAATAGTGGTCTGATGGAGAATACCATGCTCAGCAAAGAAAGAAGCTGTTGCAGCACTGCTATCCAACTCAAAAGCATTATCAGGCCTAAAATTTTGGATAGAAGAGTGAAATTGAGGGTGCACCATAGCAGTAAAGGCCTTGAGAATAGGAAGGGCATTAATTTTGCAAGAAAGAATGTGAGTCCAGGTCACCTTGGTGAAATCATCTACTAGGGTAAGGAAATATTTAAAATCATTATATGTTTGAGTATTATAAGGACCCCATATATCAATGTGAACTAGTTGAAAAGGGGTAGTAGAATGAATAGTGCTATGGGGAAAAGACATTCGTTGTTGTCTAGCCATAGGACGAATGGAGCAAATGAATGATTGTTTAGCAGAAACTTTATCAGCCAAATAAGAAATTGAGCGCATTCTATGAAAAGGCATATGCCCTATCGTTGATGCCAAAACAAATTAGTTTTATTTATAACCTCAGTCTTATTACAAGTAGGAAGTTAATTAAAAGTAATATCAACTCTGGAAATAGAATGAGAAACAGTAGAACTAGAAGCAATAGAATTCATAGCGGTGGAAGAACTGAGGAAGAGATCAGTATCCGAATGTAAGTAGTAAAGTCTGCCTGCAACCTTACCAATTACCAGTGGCCTATTCAGAGAAGGGCCCTGTAAATAACAATGAGAATTAGTAAGGCATGACAATTTGTTGGGAAATTAGTTGATGTATGGAAATTAAATTGAATTGAAAAGATGGAACAAGAAAGACATTATAAAGGGTAATGTCAGGTCTAAGAATTAAAGAACCAGTGGAAAATACTTTGACTTTATATCCATTGGGGAGAATGACTAGGAATGGTCGAGAAAGTGGAGAAATGCTATGCAACAGATGTTTTTAAGGAGTCATGTGATTGGTGGCTTCGAAATCCAAAATACAAGATTTTATACCCACTAGTGCAGATTCATATGTATGAGAACTCAAAGAATTTGCAGCATATTCAGTAAAATAACTTACAAAATGTGAAAATCCAGTAGTTTCAGAAGAAAACCCTTCAGAACCAGAATATTGAGGTACAGCAGAATTTTGTTGATGAAATATAGTTTGCAAATGTTGATATTGCTCTTTGGTGAATCCATGAGAATATACTTCAGCAGAATGTGCAGATGACAAAGAAGGATCAGGTTGAACAAAGGAAGAATGATCAGTCTGAACACATGAGGCAGATTTCTTATTCTTGGTGAACTTAAAATTTGAAGGAAACCCAATTAACCTATAACATTTTTCCACTAGATGTGCAGACCTCTTACAGTAAGCACAAAAAAGAGATGATGTGTTTGGAGGTGCAGATGGATGGTGCAATTTTTGTCTCTGACCATGTGGTTTCTTGGGGTCAAAGTTAATCTTTCGAGAATAACCTTTGTTTTGCTGAGAGTAATCCCTGTTGTTATATGAAGATGAGGGGTTTGATAAAGCAACTGAATCACCAGAGAAACAAGGAGTAGCAGGGTGGCTTTCCCTCTAAATTTTATCTTGCAACAATAGAGAGTAGACTCTATTAACTGATGGAAGAGGGGACACCATTTGTATGCTACTCTTGATAGTGGAGAAGTAGTTATTTAATCCATTAAGGAATTGAAAGAGTTGTTGATCCTCTATGAATTTAGATAATGCACCACAGGTGCAAGAAGGACCAACATAAGCAGAGTTAAGCTCATCCCAAAGAGTCCTAAATTTAGTGAAATATGTAGCAATATAAGAAGAACTCTGAGTAATGGAACTAATTTCTCTCTGTATTTGAAGGTATTTGGACCCATTCGACAGACCAAACCTAACATTAATATCATCCTATACTTCCTTAGCAATTTTGAGACACATTACACTAATCGTAATGTCTCTTGATACTGAATTGATAATCCATGCTTTCACCATGTCATTGCTCATTTCCCAATAGGGAAAATATGGTGAGTTATTGGTAGGAGGAGTGGTTCTACCATTTAGGAGGCTCAGCTTATTTTTAGCTGAAAGGGAGGTTAACATACTACTTCTCCAAAGGGTAAAACCAGTACCGAAAAAAGAAACTGCCATAATTTGGCTTCCCGAACTATCGGAAGGGTGAACATAGTATGGATGAGATGTATTAATTGAAAAGGGAGTGAAACCCTCTGTATTCGAAGTCATATATTCTATTTGTAACTGAGATGATATTTGACGAAAAATACAGTGAAAAACACACCAGCAATACTCACCAACAATAGAACAATATCACCATAATAGAACAATATCACCATAAAATCCTCGACACAAATCAAATTAACCCGCAAGTTTGAGTTAAGTACACAATATAGACGAAATGTGTCATGAACAAGAAGCCATAGTATGCGATAGGAGATGATAACTCGATCGCTACCACAGAGTATAGGAACGAGTTTACCAGGCTCCTTCTCTATCCCAAAGAAGTAAAAGACTTGAAATAGCAAAATAAAACACCATTGGAAGAAGGCCAAAAACCAGCTTAACCGCAACTGAAAGAAGACAAAAAATAGCTCAATCTATCAGTAACAGAGACAAATTAAGCTCAATCAACTACAACAGAACATTAATCTATGAATCTCAGAGCACGGAAAGATGAGATAATGCCCAAAACTGCAACTAGAAGAATCCATCAACACTTCGAATCTACGAGCACGGGTACTATCGGAAGGAAACGGAGGATGAGATAAAGCATTTAACCTGGCTCTGATATCATGTCAACATTATCAATCCATGGATCGCCTTCAAAATATACAGAGAAAACCCAGAAGTATAGAGAGAGAGAAATAAACGAAGAAAAATAGAATTGAATTGGTTCAATTACAGCTGTCTATTACTAACTGGACTCTCTGGAAAATATCTATTTAGCATATATATTTACAATCAGAATATTAAAGTATCAGTGTAAAGTATAAATGTAGGTCGGGTACTACATGAATAATGGGCCTTATTAACTATTGGGTCTAACACCGTTAGTAGCACCACCATCATCAACCACTACCGTTTAATTCCTTCTACCGACCAACTCATCTATCACAACTAGCACCACCACAGCACCACTAACTACTACTAATACATCATAACCTCCACACATTCTTCGGCCGCCACCTCCATTGTCACTAGTAATGCCACCTCTACCACAACTTCAACCACTACCATCACTACAATTTATCTCTACTAACAATCATCTTCACCATCACAACAAACAAAATCTCCAATTAGCACCAACACATCGTCACTCATGACGTATTCATGTTTCAACCAACATAATCAACACCTCAAACTACTAACATCAAACAACGTCACATCACAACCACCATCAATCGTCACCATCATAACAGTCACTACAATACCACCATTACAATTATCGCACTAACATTATTAATCAGTAACATCAATCATTGTCACTGCAACCACCATTATAAACTATCTTCACTATCACCTACAAACATAAATGTTTTTTCTCAATCAAACATTAATTGTGTTGTATTAAATTACATACTTTTTTAATATATAATTAATTTTTTATTTGAATTGTATTTTTTATTTTATTATATATACAAATAAATTTTTTTTTCACATTCAGATGTTGAAAAACAAACGATCTTAATTATTTAGTTTTTAGATCTAGAGACAGCGTAACATCTTAATCATTCAGATGTGCATTCAGATTCAAACGTCTGAATCTTTAAAAATACATGTAGCCTCATGAGGTCTTTAAGATCATCTGTCTCCAAGGGTAGAAACTCTTGATGCAATAGCTGGTGATATAGTCATGCATTTGCATAATGGACTTGGATAAAGTCATTAGGTGACTTTGGGCTTGTACTGTTTAATGATTCAGATTTGGATAGGGTCAAACATTTTACTTTTTTTACTAACCAACTTATGAATTATTGGACCTGTTTTTAAGCTTTAATTAGCAGTTGTGATTACATAAATTTAGTGACTAGTGGTGTCGTATTACGAGAATTGGTGTTGGTATCGTTGTGACGATATCCTGGACTGTTAGGTGAATATGTCACCAGTGTTAACTAGAAATACCCCTACTTGGCAGAGTAATTGAAAGAATTTTTTTATTTTTTTTGGTAAAGGATGTGTTGATTATTTGCATTAGGAGAATGTCATATTATAATTGGTTTGCAATGCATAAATCACCATTAGCTAGGGAAGCACCTAAGTTACGTATAGCTAAAATTTTCTTCGTCGTTAAGGCACCGCCGTAAGTCACTTGTATTTCTTTTTTGAAGCGTTGGTTAAATTGAACTTCTATTGATCAGCAAGCAGAACGATGACAAGCTATTGAAACTGCTTCTTATAGTATAGGATATCCACAGACCACAATAAGAAGATCACATCAAATGAGTCGCTGCTACTAATTCTTCTTTGTTATACTCTCCTTATCGTTTCTCCTTCTCCAATGGACTAGAATTTGAGATCACAACAATTGAACTTGAAGATACAAGACATCAAAGCTGAAAATTCTGAAGCTTGTATTAGAAAATTGAACTTAAGAACACAATGTCTTAATGGTTTACGTTTATATTTTTTAACTATCTTAATGCTTTGAATTTTATTTTTTTAAAAAAGACTAAATTTAAAAACACTACGTCGTGAAGTTTAAACCAAAATTTGGGCCGTGTAAAGTACCGCCCAAAATTATAAAGGACACCCACTGGCCATTTTGAAAATAAATGGCCAGCATTTGGTAAGTATCCCACTTTGTGGCTAGTCGGTCTAAAAAATACCCCGTAATAGCCATTGGGCTATTTTGGCCTTTTCCTGCATATACAATTTTTATACCAAATTGATACAACCTTATATCATATTGAGACACTTTTTCAAAGGAGACGGAACATATGCATGCATATACAATATTTATAGCAAATTGATACAACGTTAATGTCATTTAATAGCCTTTGGGCTACTTTGGCACTTTCCTACATATATAGTTTTTATACCAAATTGATACAATGTTATACCAAATTGATACACTTTTTCAAAAGTGATGGAACCTATGCACAGAGACGGACCCACGTGGTGCCTCGAGGGTGCACGTGCACCCGACAACTTTTTAAAAAAATTATATATATATGTATATATATTCTACTAAAGTGTTAATACATTTAACGGTGCACCCTCAATAATAAAACTTGTATGGGTGCATTGGTTTGGAACTCAACGCTGACGCCCTTCTGGCCCAACGTCGCGTGTTCGATTCCTGATGGAGTCTCTTAATTATTTCATTTTACTTCTCCTTTATATACATTTAAATGCCACCAGCTAGTCAGCCACCTCATCTGACCTCACCCATCTCCCATCCATTCTTAATTAATATATTTACTATGTACTAAAAAAGGACTTTCCCCAATCCCAAGCCCCATATTTCCCTCCCAAATTTTAATTTTCAACCCGTATTTTTCCAAATCCCCCAACTCCCTAGACGATACTACAATTTACAAATTAATAGTACCCAAACAAAGAGAAAGGAGCAATTTTTCATTTGATGCTAATAGGTACACATTTCTTCCTTTCATTTTTTTTATTTTTTTATTCAAATTTGGGTAATGTTAATTGCTTTTAATATTTACTTGTTGCTTGGAAGTTAGTGTGTAAAATATATTTATTTATTTATTTATTCTTGCTTCTATTTAAGTTCATGGGATATGATTAAAAATAAATAAATAATTATTTTTACCTATATTCTTGATGAATTTTTTATTTTGTAGGAATTTGTTATTGATTCTTGTGAATTTAAATGGATAGATATTATTCTCCTCAACCAAGTTCTAGTTTTAAAGACAATTCTCATCGCCTTAGCAAAAGCAAAAAAAGGCGAAAAAAACTTCAAGGTCCATTATATTTAAGCACAAAGTACAAATAAAGCGTGAGATTTAACAAAAAAGGCATAATCCCTATACTAAATATAAGCATGAATGACAAATATATGAACACAGAAATTGATTTTTTTTTATTAAGTGAAATATCAATTGTTTAGTGTTCGTATCTCCAGAAAAGCCTCATTGACAAGGGAAAGTATATCTTATAAATTAGAACCTAAACTTCACATTAAACGAGGCGAACGATCAACACAAATTTGAGTCTTTATTCAAAACTTATGTGTCTTTGACAATACTGGTGCACCCCCAGACTTCAAATCTTGGGTTCGCTTCTGCCTATGCATGCATACACAATCCTTATACTAAATTGATACAACGGTTATAGCACATTGATATACTTTTTCAAAAGAGAGGGAACTCACACATACATATACAGTCCCTATATCAAATTGATACAATATTTATACCATTTTGATATATTTTTTTGTAAAAAAAATATAGTAGTGAAATAAAAAAATAGAAAACTGAATTCATTTTTTATAAGAAAATGGACAACATTCTTTTTAAATGAAACAATAAAAAAAGTTTAAAAAATAGAGAAGGAGACGAATGTGACGCCCCAAAGTTTTGGGGCCTGTCACCCACCAGGATTGTGCATGCCAACTAGGCCGTAACATTGTCAGCTATGCAGGCGGCATGTGCTGAGGGAATATGCTGAAGTCAAAGATGAGGCAAAGGGGAATAACATGAGGCAAAAAGCATATATATATGTTGCATGACATGTCCTAAGAGTGCTAAGGTGATTTGGAGAGGGCTTGGTGTGAGTCCAAGGAGGCGGAGGCATGGTGAGGATCGTAGGAGGTGTTCGATGTCAGCGCCGTGCCATTTTGAGATACAAGTGGAATATAATGATTCCGGTTTAAATGGTTGATATTAAGGGTACCTTATGTATGCTTACCAAATTGGGGGTCATTTGGAGTCCGTTTGGATAGGGGCTTGACTTGGCCAAAGTCTAGTGGCATTGTCGTAATTTGCTGATTTATCCGAAGGCCATAACTCATTCCATGTGTATGGGAATGGGGTGAAACTTCATGGAGGTGTGAAGAAAGTCAAGATAAAGGAGTAGAAATAAACGGCACCCAATTTGAAGGTCGGATGAATGATCTAAGCCCCAGTACAGTTCTCGGGCAAAATGATGTCCAGTGCCAGACATTGGGATTATTTATTTTAAGCATATATAAGGGGGGTATACATGGTGACAGCCTACCAGCTTCCCCCGGGTGTGTCGACAGATGGTCACACCAAGTGTGCTGCCTTGAGGGACAATCTCAAAGGCCTGCCTTGGCATGTCAAAGGAATGCGCAAGGTACTCATAGGGCTTGGGAACCCTATAGACAACGCAGGGTCGGGTGGACTAGCGTTGGGCGCCTCGACAAAGCTAGAGGTTGGCTATATGAATCGACATACCGCGCGGGCTATCTAAATGATGGAAGGATGCCTCCAAGCTGATAGAGCAATCGAGATACTCTCCTCAAGAGACTCGTGAGCTAACTTGTGAGCTTGGTCAAGGTTCAGCCAAGCGAGCAATGGTCCGTTCGCCTAGACGCGCAGTTATGGGGCGACACTGTGCTATGAAAGCTGGATGCAAGTTGCGTGGGCTATGTTTGGCTATGCCATAAGACGTGATATGGCATATCTAAGAAAGACGCTTGTGACTAAGGCCAAGGATTGAGGGTTGCCCTACTCGGGCGAAACAAAGGCTAAATGCACATGCACAAGGCGATGTCAAGCTTGAGGATAGGATTGTGCACGCTATAGCGATGCCCAGGTCCAGGCGAGGTACGAGTATGTCCTTAGCCATCCCCGGGAGCGCATATGGGTGAGATCCAAGGATTAAAGGTGTGCCATAAGAGTTGCTTATACGTTGGTCATGTCAGCTAACATGTTAATAAAGCATTACCAAAGGGAGATAACCTCTGAGGCGAGCTTCCCACAGGCACAAGATCGTGTTAAAGACCTGGGAAATAAGGAAGGTTGGCCCATAGTTGGGGGAACCATGGGCACCACATGGGCAAAATTGTGTGTCGCTGACACAGTGAAAAATGACTCCGTGACAAGTGGTATCAAAGAAAGACCACTTGCTACGTAAGTGGTATCATAGCGTAGAATTGAGAGCAGATTGTGAATGCCATTACAGCGATCATGCCAAAGCCTAGATTGACATTCTTAGTGCTCATGAAGATCATTTGAGATGATGCTACCTTGTGAAGGGAATTGATTGTATGTTGAGACGCTTGAGTTAGCTATGTCAACCAAGGCCCATCATTTTAGAATCACGTCATGTCACAGCCGTTGATTCTGCCTTCATCTACGTGGGTTAATTCATCTTCAAAGCATCCAAGAGGGATTAAGAAACCTTCTAGGTATGACTTTAAATCAGTGGGTACCATATGCAGAGGGATTCTATGAAGGCACGTTGGGCCAACAGGTGTGGTCATTGTGTGATGCTGTTTGAGTTGAACCACAAAGTTGGACAATCGGATAGCTGGTGCTCAAATGTCCTTGATTGTGGGGAGCCTTCAGTTCGTCAGAAACTTTGTTAGTGGTATGCTGGCAACTATGGTCAGAAGAGAGCATGGACTTGACAAGAACGTCAAGCAAGGTTGGTGAAGTACATCATAAAGTTGTCAGTCAAATAGTTTGTTCATGCAAAGTGATGAGCTAGGGTTGTCAGCCATGAAAGAGTCTAGGCTGAGGTAGAAAAGGGGATATGCCGATAAGTCGGGTGGTCAAGAGAGTTAAAGCCATAGACTATAAAAGTTGTGTTTGATCATGCTTAGGTCTTGCCATGGATGCAGTTAAGGCATCAAGTTGAGTGTCCACCATGAAGGTTTGACTTAAGCTTTTTCGGAAGGCATGTGAAGGGGTCCGTCAAAAGAAGTCGGACACAAGGTCGGAACTGTACCTAGCCACCTAATGGGTTGCGAAGAGTGGAAGGAGAGTCCCTAACCCTAGCCATCCAATGGGTTGTGAGGAGTGGCAGGAGAGTCCCTACAGAAGTAAGCCATGCAGGATGAGTGGGCAGTGAAGCCTACGGCATGGGCAAGCGAAGCTTGCAGTTGGAGAGAGTGCTATGCAAGGCAAGAACCAGGCTAGCACCAAACGAACCATTAGACCGCGACAACGTAAAGAAGGACCTGAGTGCAGGTTTCTTTGCGGGAAGATGGGCGTTAAAGTCAGGTGGAGGTAAAGCCATCAAGTGTGTGAGCGACACACATAAACCAAACCATTTCATGGAGAGGTGTTGTGCCAAAGTACTATGGGTAAGGAAAGTCGTCAAAGTGGGATTAGCTAAAGCGCTGAAAATGAATTGGGTTCCAAGTTCGAGGATGGATTCTTTCCAAGAGTAGAAGAGCGGGTCGGAGGCCGCAGATGGGTGAACTAAGAGAGTTCTCGCCATAGGCTATAGGTACGAGGGTACCCCGAATGTCGAAGGACTACAAAAGGAAAGAGAGAGTTTTGAACGAAGTGTCTAATTCACAGAGTAGTGAACAGATGCCGGTACTTTGAGATAAAAAATACTTGCCAAAGGTACATCCCAAGAGAGTGTGAGATACCTATGGGCGCGGAGCACACGAGATGCCAGAAGGTGCCACGGTGAAGCATGGGTTTCCAAAGGCTGTTGTGAATGGTGATTGGAACAAAGTTCATAATTTGGGCTACCACCAGTGACGTCGCTCAAGGAAAGGAGATAAGGACCATAAAGGAATGGTTGGCAAAGATGCCACATCGAGGGATGGCTACCTAGCTATGTTGTGCTGAAAAGGTAAAAGTCCAGGAGGAAAGATAGTTGTCTACCAGAGGCAAAGGATCGAAGGGCTAGACATGCCAGGTATGGATGGGCTAGTAGGATCTCCAGGGTGGAAACAAATTCCCGGACAAGATGAAGGCCGTGAGGAGCATGGTGCAAATATGACCTAAAGTTACCGCAAAGTTAGTCACCAGAGAGTGCAGGTGTGGAGACACCGTCCGAGAAGAAGTGCGGAGTGTACGCTTGGATAAAACTTGGTGGAGAAGGGCAAGGGGCCTGACTCCAATTTTAAGAAGGAGCTCGCAAGAGTTCCCACACAAAAGGATTTGGGGACCGCGATGTAAATACCCAAAGTTGCAGACTTCGGGTTGTCGTCGGTGTTGCATGTCATTGAGGACAATGACTACTTCAGGTGTGTGAGGGTGTGACGCCCCAAAGTTTTGAGGCCTGTCACCCGCCAGGATTGTGCTTGCCAACTAGACCACAACATTGTCAGCTATGTAGGCGGCATCTGCTGAGGGAATATGCTGAAGTCGAAGATGAGGCAAGGGGGCATAACATGAGGCAACAAACATCTATATATGTTGCATGACATGTCCTAAGAGTGCCAAGGTGATTTCGAGAGGGATTGGTGTAAGCCCAAGAGGGAGGAGGATGCCCCACGGGCTGTCTAAAGGATCGTTAGCTATATGAATCGACATGCCCCACGAGCTGTCTAAAGGATGGAAGGATGCCTCCAAGCCGATAGAGTAATCGAGATACTCTCCCCAAGAGACTCGTGAGCTAACTTGTGAGCTTGGTCAAGGTTCAGCCAAGCGAGCAAGGGTCTGTTGGCCTAAACGCACAGTTGTGGGGCGACACTATGCTATGGAAGCTGGATGCAAGTTGTGTGGGCTATGTTTGGCTATGCCATAAGACATGAGATGGCATATCTAAGAAAGACGTTTGTGACTAAGGCCAAGGATTGAGGGTTGCCCTACTCGGGCGAAACAAAGGCCAAGTGCACATGCACAAGGCGATGTTAAGCTTGAGGATAGGACTGTGCACGCTATAGCGATGCCCAGGTCCAGGCGAAGGACAAGTATGTCCGTAGCCATCCCCGGGAACGCATATGGATGATATCCAAGGATTAAAAGTGCGCCATAAGAGTTGTTTATACGTTGGTCATGTCAGCCGACATGTTGATAGAGCGGTACCAAAGGGAGCAAACCTCTGAGGTGAGCTTCCCACAGGCACAGGAACGTGCTAAAGACCTGAGAAATGAGGAAGGTTGGCCCATAGTTGGGGGAACCATGGGCGCCGCATGGGCAAAATTATGTACCGCTGACACAGTGAAAAATGATCCTGTGACACGAAGCCTATATTGAAATGGCTAAAAGTAGGAATTACTTTAATGGCTAATTATAGATAATTAGTTTTAGGTGGCTATTATGGTGGAATTATTTTAGAATGGAGTGTTATTTTTGTCCTTTACCCAAAAATTTAGGCTATAATCCGCAGATGGCTCGAAACCAAAACCTTAAGGTTGGAGATAGGTGGTATTTATCATTCGAGCAACTATGTTTGTCACTTATTACTTGTTTTTACTTTTTTCACTTTCACTTCTCTCACAAAAATTTAAAAATAACTCCAATTTATATTCATGGTCAGACATAACTCCAACTTCAATTACAATTCCAACTCCAACTCCAATTCCAAAAAAAATAATTTTTATGGTCAAACACCTACTAAGTATTATGCTTCTTTTATTTTGATTTTCTTTATCTTTGATTTACTGTTATTTAAGATGTGTAGTTATTAGTTTCTGCATGATGCGACTCACTTCGATCACAATAATTGGCATGAAAGAATTGAGACTTGTCATTTTTTTATAAAAGTTTTAATATTTAAGTGATCAATTTTTGTTCAACAAATTAATTAAATTGGCACACGAAAAAAAATAAAAAGGTGCCAATGAATTAAGATTAAAAAGATAAAAAGTTATCATCATGTGATATTATTGAGAAAAACTTAATAGAAATAAGAAATTTATCCACGTGGTCAGTACATAAATAATGCAACACGAGTTGATTTTTGTGTATGGACATTATTACTAAACACCTCAAAATTTGCCTTATATACCCAATTTCATGGCGGCAACCAACTGTAATATAAAACTAAATCAAGGGCAAAATAATAGCAGGACAATAAATTTAAATATTTGACAATACATGCCACAATTTTAATTGGAAAGAAACTGCAAAGTACAATAAATTTAGATATTGAAAAACACATGTCATCCTTTTAATGGGAAAGAAACATGCAAAGGGATTTAAACTCTAAAATGTCAAAAATACCCTATGAGAACCACTAAAACTCAACATTCTTGTTTCTATATAGTTATGATATATAATTATTTCTATTTTATTTGAAAACAAAGAAACATGATGAGGCATATATGAGTCGAAAATAAATCGAACTTGTCATTAGTCTTGTTCTTTTTGTTTTTACAAGGGGTAGGTCTCATCTTCCTCATCACATGTTATTTTCAATTGCAGTCATATGGGCCTAAGGGCATTTAATTACCAAAATATATTTTAATTTTTTGCATATATATTTGAATCTCTATTATCTCATATTAAAAGCTCCCAAGACATTGGCAAAAGGTGGTCCAACATTGTCAAAAAATTATTTTTTAAGTTATCGTTTTGATTCACAGCTGTAACATTTTAGTACTAGTATTTTTAAATCCCCATTTCACTAATCTTGCCTCCACCATTAATTTTTATCGAAATGTGAGTTTATGGCTAAGTTACGTTTTAGTGTTCTCACTAATAGCATGTGCTAGGTGGATCAATTGCACTAATTGGGACCATGTAAATATTGCAATTTGAAAATATATACTTATATAGGTAGTTGATGTTGCTATTATTCACTTTTTTATTGTTTTCGGCATGACTTTTTCGTTATTTCTTCTATATACTATTTATTTCTTTTATATGTTTTACTTGAGTCGAGAGTCTATCGACAACTTCTTTTCCATCATAAAATAGGAGTAAGACCATGTATACATCATGATCGGAGCCACCTTAGGCAAAGGGTGATTCAATGCACGCCCTTCACTAAAAAAATACGAGGTGCATGTGGGTTAATGTTAGTTAATATGAGTATACATTTAATTTTGTTAACTTTTAACATAATTGTGTATAAAATTTACACACCCTTCACCAACTTTTAAATTTGACCACCGCTATACAACACCCTTTTAAAAACTCACCTATGAAATTATAGTGGAGTATTATTATTGTATGTGCTTATAAGTATTTGGCAAAAGAAAAACCAACACAAACAGAAACTTACCACTCAAGTAATTTTGCACAATAAAATTGCTAATAGATCACAATTAAGTTATAATGGCCACGACATTAAAATCACATAAATTCTCATAGAGTATAAAAATAAAACAAGATAAGTGAGATAATCCTAGCTCTGTTAAGATTCTTGATTATATAACTATATATAATCCAAACTACTATAACCTTACAATATAGCGTAATTACAAATACATTCCCCCTATTTTAACATCAAAAATAAATATATTTCCATCATAATTAATAATTTTAATTCTGCTTCAATGGAATTATTTTATCCTGATGTTACCATCAATGCTGGTGGTTCCTACCTTCTTCCCCGTGACTTTATAATTACATAATTATTATTTTGAAAAACGTCTGTAACCCCACATGGCCACATATAACCTATGATGAATCAAATTATCCAAATGCTAAATTTATCACCCACTCGTTGTATTCTCATTGGTCCAATATAAAAATCTTATCGATCTTTAATTTTTCAAATATAAAATCCTACACATTTTAAATAATAACTTTAATAATTATGTGCCAAGTATGATCAAGATGAAGTGTTATTTATTAAGTTAGTATCTTCTTCTACATGTAATAAGTCAGCTTGTTTTGTTAATCAATCTGTAATATTGGTTGTAACAATGTAGCTATGGACTCCTCATTTTACCTAACTATTATGCATAAAATATCCTTATTAACAAAAAAGAAAACAAATAATAACTTGAACTCTCAGGAGCTTAGAAATTGAGATGATATGAAGATCGATGAATAAAATTAATTCATTCATTATTGTATTTTATTTTTAAAGAAAACATATAATTCTGACTCTCTTTAATTAATCTAAATTTAAAGTTAAACAAATGTATAGAAAAAGAAGACTAGGGGTTACACATGTGACATGGTCAAAACCCTAACTAGTCTTGCTTAGTGTGGTCAGTATTATTATTATAATAATAATTTATAGTATATTTATTCTCTTCTAATACAGACTCCAATAGTTAACAAACCTTCACTGGAAAAAGGAATTCGAAGGATATATTACCAGATGTATATTACTTTGTTTATTGAATTAACAAAACTAGACAGACAGACTTTATTAATTTATTTTTTTATTTTATTTTATTTTATTTTATAATTATATTATTCTCCCTTTTTGGTCAACATCGTAACGAATAGTGCGGTCCGCGCCAATGGAGCCCCTTACATTTTCAAAAATTTGAATTTTTGTCACAATAATTTTGTTATTGACGTTTTTAGATCTTGTTGACTTAAAAGAGTTTCATCCAATTATTTCAACTTTTCACCTTTTACTTTCTACAAATTATACTGAGATACCCTCTTTTCTTAAACTCAAAGGGATCGTCTGGTTGGTGGGATAAGAATAATAATAAGAGGGTAGTTTGGTGCAATAAAACTTTTACTATTTATAGAGTTCAGAGAAAGATCGAATTTCAAGGGTTTATTATATATATGCAATCTTACATTGCATTTTTCTACCAGAGGCTGTTTTCACGACTTAAACTCGTGATTTTCTGATCAAATAACAATAACTTTACCAGTTACCTGAGGCTCTTCTTCACAAGAGTAACAATTTCATGCAGATACTTTATAACATTATTTTGTTCTGCATTCGATAATGAGCATTATTTAGTCGTGAGATTATTTTTATTGCAATATTTAGTATAAATGGTGAGATATATAAGTTATCTAATATAGAAGGTTAACAACATAAATACCGGACATATTTGAGCTTAAGTACAAAAAATCTAGATATTTTACATAATTATTGAAAAATTTGATTTTGGGAGTATCGAGATACATAATTAGCTCCCGATACATCCAATGAAGATATATTTTTTCCTTTATAAAGAAACATAATTAGCTCCTGATATGTTTTTTCGATTTTGGGTCTGTCGAGATACATAATACATTCAATGATTATACATTTTTTTCTTTATAAAGATATATAATTAGCTCCCGATATATTTTCTTATTTTGGTCTGTCAAAATACATAATTAGCTCTCGATACATCCAACAAAGTTATATAGTTAGTTGAGATTTTCACTTTGTAAGGGTGGAAATTTATGTAATATCATAAGTTAACATGTATGCTTATTTTATTTTTTTTAAAATAATTTCATGGGATATCCTCACTCTTAAATTTTTTCATCCCTTTCCTTGTTTGAAATATGTAAACATTAGTCAGTGCAAATATTCGTCGGGGGTGGAAAGGACTATCAGATATGGAGATCAATGATGATTTCATTTTTAAAATTATGTCGATTGTATTATGTTTGTGTTGTTATCTTTCTCAAATGATAATGTTTCTATATTATTAGCGATTTATTTGTGGAATTATTAAAAAATACTTTTATCTATTCTTTTAGTAATAAAATTATAAAAGTAAAGATACATAAGATCAAATCCCGTAATCAATAGGGCTTATTATAAACTACGACCTATGTTCGAAGCTTACATCTCGGCTCGTGCTGTATAAACACTTTTTAAAATATTGTTTTCTATTACTTCCTTCGTTTAAAAAAGAATAATTCGTTTTCCTATTTAGTCTGTTTCAAAAAGAATGACTCTTTTTTTTTTGCAATACTTTTAATTCAACTTTCCACATGACATATTTAAGATCATAAGATTAGAGGATATTTTGATACATTTGACATAACTTTAATTTAGGACCACAAAATCCAAATTTTTTTTTATTTTCTTAAACTTTTTCCCTGTCAAGTCAAACTAATTTTTTTTTTTGAAACAGAGGAAGTACCAAATAATTGCACTGTTGTTTTCCCTTTTTTTTCAAACAAAAAAAAACGAATATTGGATGTTAGCGCTGTACTTCGTTTTTTTGTAAATCTGGTGGTCCATCGCTGTTTCAAATATTGAAATGCTAGCTTTGAGGAGGAATTTGTGATATATTTTGTCCCTTTATAAATTTTTAGTTCTAATTCTTTTATAAGTAAAGTTATCTATTTAAATAATCATTGCTATTATATCTACTATACATAGCTAAAAGGATAATTCGGTGCATTAAATTTTCTGTTATGTGTAGGATTCGGATAAAGTTGGACTACAAGAATTTATTGTAAAAAAAAAAAAAAAAAAGGCAGTCCGACACACTTAACTCTCGCTACGTGCAGGGTTTGAGGAAGGGTCTGACCACAAGGATATATTGTACGCATCCTCATATTACATTTGTGCAAGGAGTTGTTTCTAAGGCTTGAACTTGTGACCCCCTGGTCACATGACATCAACTTTACTAGTTACTTCAAGACTCCCCTCAGTCCACCCTTCTGACGTGCGGGGGTCTGGAGTACGGTAGAACGAGTTACGAGAGACGCAACACGAGAGCTTCCCGGTAGGTCACCCATACTAGTACTACTCTCGCCCAAGTACATTTAACTTCGGAGTTCTGACGGGATCCGGTGCGTTAGTACTAGTATGATCGCATCCAACATAAAAATTTATTGTATGCAATATTATCTTGCATTTCTACTAAAGATTGTTTTCATAATTAAAACAACTATAGCTACATTATAGTTTTGTAGCTATAGTTATAGTATAGCTATAGCTACTATACATGGTTATTGATTTAAAATATTATCTAACGTAGCTATATTTATGATTTTGTAACAAATCTCTCCTCTCTATCTCCCTTTCTCGCTCGCCACTCTCCTCCCTCTTTGCCTTCTCTCGTTTTCCTCTCTCCTCTTGCATTCCTTTCAAAAAGTTGAAATTTTCAGATCTGGTTTACTTAAATTGAATTCTAGTTGGAGAGAAAGTGAAAACAATTTGGCAGTGAAAGTTGAAAAAAAATAAAAAATTAAGAAGTTTATCACTTTTTCATACAATTATTTTGCTTTCTTAACCTTTTACTTTTAAGAGAGCGTCTCATGAGAGCCTAACGAAAAATGACTTTTTCTTTATAAAACTACAAGAAGGTTGCTCTCTTATATTCCTTTATTATAAGATGCATGTGTTTTTGCATGCAATTACGAACAAATATTAGATTTTTTAAAATGGGACGATATTCGATTGATTAGAAACAAATGCATTTGAAGTTGAAGTCAACATAAAATATTTAAATGTAAATCAAGTTGTATATTTTGACACGATATGAACTTTATTTGGAAAAAGAAAAAGCGTGTGATTTTAAAAGTTTGAGAATGAGGGTATTATTTACTAGAAATACGTTTTAGTGGTTGCAAATTAAATATAATTTAGTTTATATATCACTGTTTACAAATATTAAAGTTCAGTATTATATTTGAAAATTTAAAATATCGGAATAATACTTTGATGGCCTAACAAGTAACAGATATTCGAACTCTTTCCTTTTTCTTTTTAGTTTGGATGTGCTAGAATTGAATAATTTTTTAGATATAAAATAAATAATGTGTTGAGATTATATTTAATTAAAATAAAAGTGTTACTCTTTTTAAAAACTTAAATTTTTAAAGGAGATAGTTACATAATTCAACATGATGCAATAAAATATCGTTAATTATTTTTGATAATAAACTTTAGAACGGATCAGAATATCTAAAAAATACTAACATATAACGACGAAAGAACTAGGATTAGATCTTAGAATTATATTGGTTGGATTTCTATATTTAATGGTCTTAGATTAGATAGATACGGATCTTTCCATGCATCAAAAATTATTTTATAACGGTGAAGTTCAAAATAGTCGTACTTATACTTGAGAAATGGCTATAAATTCAAAAGGCATTGAAGAAGTACTACTATTTAAATTTTTGGAATTCATGATAGACATATCAACTTCAAATTTTAAAAATAAAAATAAAAAATCCATAAGTATTCCCCCCAAAAAATTAATCTAGGATACCAATATCATACCATTATGAAATTTCTCCTTTTCTTGAGTTCGAAATTTCAGCGCTATCATAAATTTTTAAGATCAGGATGGTATTTAAAATTTCCACTTGTTTAAGTTCAAAATCTATTATATTATCATGGAGTTTCTGCATAAAAAGTGATTAGTTTTCAATAATTTTTCTAACGTAAGGACTATTTTCATAAAAATAATCTGATAAAAGTTAAAACAGCTAGCCCGTGCAATTTTTAACTCGGATAAGTACACTTAAAATGCAATATATATATACAAATATACAATGCATCTGGCTTGAATTGGAAAAAACGAAATCACTGATAAAAATTATAAGTCCATATATCAAATCCAAGTAATGAAGTGCCTAATCAAAACCAAATCATCACATCTTTTACAAATTTGAATACCAAAAGTAGTTTAAAATTCCTTTTGATATGAAGAGCTGTGTTAACAAAGTAAGAGGACTTCATTTTTTTTTTAAGTTCTAGAAAAAAGAAATTTATGCGACAAAAAGAAAAGGTTTTACTGAAAAGTATTACATAAGGAGCTAGGTTATCTTTTATATTTAAAATATGAAGGAAATATTATTTTCCAATTCTTAAAGATTAAGGTCTCGTTTGTTTGCACTTAATGGAGGTCTGAATCTGGTTCAGACTTCAGACCATTAAGTACATTTGTTTTTTATTAAGGTTTTAACTTTTAATAAGTCTTAATCGTTCAGATCTAGAACCAAGTCTTAATAGGTTTGAAGGGATATTCTGGTGTTGGATAATATTCACCACTCTATTCATAATCAGCAGTTACCACCACTAACCACCTCTGCCACCGTCACCATTGTCAACCAACACCCACCCCCACCAACCACCTCTACCATCACAACCACCATCGACAAAAAATACCGCTACCAACCACAATTGTCAACCGTTACCACACCTACTACCTCTTTTATTCTAATTATATTCACCACCACCACTGTCGACAACAACACCACAAACAGCAACCACTAGCGGCCAATCCCTACTACCAACCAACTCATCTATCACAACTAGCACCACCACTAACTACCACTAATACATCACAGCCTCTACACATTCTTTGGCCACCACCACCATTGTCACTAGTAATGCCACCTCTACCACTACTTCAACCAGTACCATTGCTACAATTTATTTCCACTAACAACCATTTCCACATCACAACAAATAAAATCTCCAACTAGCACCAACACATCATCGATCATCATGCATTCATGTTTCAGCCAATACAATCAATACCTTAAACTACTAACATCACGCAACGTCACATCACAACCATCACCACCACCATCAATCGTCTCCACCGTAACAGTCACTACAATATCAACCATCACAATTATCACCACTAACAATATTAATCATAGTCACCGCAACCACCATTATAAGTCATCTCCACTACCACTAGCAAACATAAATGTTTTTTCTCAATCAAATACTAATAATTTTATTGTATTAAATTACATACTTTTTTAATATAAAATTAATTTTTTATTTTATTATGTATACAATTTCTTTTTTTACACATTTAGATATTGAAAAACAAACAATCTTAATCATTCAGTTTTCAGATCTAGAGACAACATCTTAATCATTCAGATGTGCATTCAGATTCAGATGTCTGAATCTTAAAAAAAAAAAAAAAAATGAAGCCTAAGTGGGTAGAGTGTGATTTAGTCTCAAATAAATAATCATTTTTGGATTTTGAAATGTGAAATAATTCCAAGCCTCTCCAAGCAAAACTAAAATTTCATTTAGAAAAAATAAAATTTCGTACGTTTTACTAAAGAATAAAGATGTATTTTCGGTGGTCAACTCAACCAAAATTAATAATAACAACCCCGTGATTATCACGTCATTGGCTCATTGCTAACACTAAACATTTTTTTTTTTTAGCTTAAGCTCCATATATGAAATTCATTTTGAATTCTGCCAGAAAAATTATAATATTCTAAATACATACAAAAGAGGGTAACAGGTTGTGCTACATCCGTCTTAAATTGATTGTCTTCAACTAAATATATGTACTAAAATATCTTCTTATTTTGTGGTTTTGAAGACGTTATGTGGAAAATCATAATTGAAAATTTGTTGAAAAAGAAAAGATTCATATCTTTTTAAATGAACTAAGAAGAAGAAGATCAGCCAAACGAATTGAAACGTTAGAAATAATAAACAATTAACATATTCACTGGGTATGTCATTTCTTGTTGTTATTATTGGGTAGAAATTACGACATAAATTGAAGAAAAATACAAAATTGTTCCGGGCGATAGGTCTTTATCAGGGATGGTTATGGTATGATATTGAAAATTTAGGTTTGGCTATTGCAATTTTCAATTTTCAAAATACGATATTATTATCATACCAAATTAATTCGCTATGATTCGATATTTTAAAGGTTTGTTTCAATAGTTTTTGATACAATAAATTGATAAGCATATTTCATTCGATTTCGACTTATGTACTCACATAATGGAGAATTGTGACTTCGAATTTTCAAGAAACATCTCAATTATATCATACTAATACCTTACAATTGTAATAATATTGAAAACAAAGTACAAGCATGCAATTTCCTTTATTAATCAGTTACAAAAGGACATTTCACTTAGTCAAAGTCTTAACGCCTAAATAATTAATTTTGTATTAATTCTATACTATATATTTGTTAGTCGTATAATGGCATATATGAATTGTATATATAACAACTTACTTCAATAAAGTGTTCAATATTTCGATGTTTCATATAAATAACGAATTCCAAAGTTTCAAAAAACACATTTCAAATATTATAATATCAAAACCACAGTATCAAAAAAATTTATTTTAATATTATATTTGATAGCTACCGTATCATGTCCACAACCACCAAATCGATCGTTACGAGGTTTTTTATGATATTTTAGCTAACCATAAAATCAAACTACATTATACCATATATTTTAAAAAATAATTAAAACAAATATAATATTATTAGTAACGTTATCATAATATACCATGATATCCACAGTTCAAACGAAGTGTAAGTGTTCCATTAGCCAGATTTGTTCATGTAACCGATCCAATACTCGAACACTACCAAAGTCTCGATCATTCTATACCCAATCAAAATATTGAAACAACAATAACAACTAAAGTTTTGTCACGTAAAACCAAAATATTATTTTACAGTAAGGGTGCATGTGTTTTGTGTGGAAGAAAATGTTTTCCCAATTTTTCCATGTTTAGTTGATGATCAACTCTTTTTTAAAAATAATTATTGGATCAGTTTTCACGTACTTCGACTAGTTTCACGGAATATCTATAATCTCCCACCAATAACATATACTAAATAACTCTACCCAATTAAAACAGATGAAAAGAAATCACCTAATATTTAGTTGGTAATATTTTAAGAAAATATATATTTCAAAGAAAATAAGTTGAAAACAAATTTCACGACATTTCGCATTGATTGTGTACTCCTCACCTGTCAAGACATATCATTTTAAGTGCATCCGATGTAGCACTGGCAATTCCAACTATCTCGCTTGATAAGGATTCCGGATTCAAATCCCGGCAGCGGAAAATCATTTTACAAAAAGGTTGTTGGGAGCTTTGGCTGGGATGAAACTTAAGCACCTAATGGTGAAAGTGCGTGGGATCGATCCCTGATGGCAACATAGTGTTTGAAGGCTGAAATGCGAGTTAAGATTGCGTACAATACATCTTTATGGTGGGGCTCTTCCCGGACCCTGTGCATAGCGAGCACTTTAGTGCACCGAACTTCCCTTTTTAATGCATCAAATACAAGAAAATAAATACGAAACTATTTATTTCCCTAGAAAGTATTTGCAAGCAGAGGCGGAGCCAGCCCTCACGAACCCCCTTCGACTTAATTTTCTTTGAATATTGAACCCTTACTTGAAATACTGGCTCCGCCTCTATTTGGAAGAAACATTTTCCTTCGCACATTACTCTAATAATTTCAAACTATCTCAAACTTGATATAATCAAGAACAACACGCTCAAATTCTGTAGAGAATATTTGATCCTGTCTCGTCTCATATAAGACCTAGACATACATTTAAAAGTTAATTGTTACTTATAGAATTTAATTGGACATTAACACACATTTTTTTTTTCCTAAGGGAAGGTGATTTTTGTCCCTGTATATTTGGATAATCATGTGCTAATAATTTTCAATTTCGTTAATCACGTGACAAGTTAATAATTTAGTTAAGAAAAAGGAGATTCAAGTCTAAAAAGGAATACTTTTAATTTGTAACATACTTGGAGAAATTCAAGCTTTTAACCATTTGTTCAGTTTTTTTAAACCTTTAAAAATTTTGAACTAGACATTGATGATATAGAATTGACTCTGTCTTACTAAAAAGAGGCCATTTTTGTCTCAAATTATCTATATTGGTGGTTTTTCTTTTACACGTTTTTTTTTAAAAAAAAAATAGTATAAGTTATGAGGATTTTTTGATTATTTTTGCCCTAATTTTTGTCTTTAAGATATAGTCTCTATTCGTTGTATCTACTCTATTTATGTATTATCTCCCCATAATTGAGGTGGTTATAGTCTTCAACAGCAATCACTATTAAAGATAAAATAGAATAAGTAATAATTAATTTTATCTTGAATTAAAAAAATGACAAATAATTTAAATTGCATTACAAGTAATGCACTACCAACTAGTAGAATTTTTGCATATTATATTAAAAGTTGGGTTTTAATATAAGTTTACAATTGTATCCTTCATTATTCTTTGTGGACTCACACGTATTCTATTATAAAGAAAGACAAAATTTCATATACGATAATACTTACAATCAATTACAAGTGATAATCTCAAAAAACATAGGTGATATGTCACAGTCAATTAAATTTTAAGAGTCATAAAAATACATCAATATTGTCAAGTTATAAGTAACTTAAATACTTAAGATAATAACCACAATAGATAATTTTGAGTTTTCTTTTTTATTTATTGTTTGATATTTGTATTGAAATTTGATTAATTTACAATCACTCATTGTAGGACTCATTTCTGAAACAACAATTCTAACGTGATTTCTTTTATTCCCCAACTCGAACCCAAAACTTCTAATTAATTTGAAAACACATTTCTTGCCAATAAAAATGTGGAAACTAGCTCATATTGTTAGAACTATTTTCTTGATTGACATATATTTTCCTATCTGTCAATTTCGTAGGAACCAATTTTCAATCTTTACAAATCACAGACCCCATCAAAAGAACCTCTATTCCTAAATAAATAAATATTTCAGAAATTTGAAAAAAAAACGGAAAATTGTTTATCATGAGACAATTATTTTCTTTGCTACTAAATACTCATATATAGAACCTTTGACTTTTTCTTTTAATCATATTTTTCTTGGTTTTACTATTTTATTTGAATTTAAATTTGATTAAAAACATGTTTACTTGTTAGCACACTCTGATTAGACTGCACTGATTTAGATGGGATTATGGGAATAAATCATTTAAAATTATAAATGTCAAGAATACATTTTTTTTTCAAGCAAAACATTACTAATAAGTTCAATATTACCAAGTGATGATAAAAGATTTCTCTCAATTCATTACTTTATATACCAATGCTTGACTTGTTTATGATGTTACTTCAACTCTACTACTGGGAGTGGAAAATAATCAAAATAATTAAAAGTGAGTGAGATAGAGAGAATACATTTCAAATTTTGAATTGTAAACAAGTTAAATAATGTAAAATCTATAAAAATATGGAATTTAGAATAAATTTCAAAAACTTTAGAAAGTTACAAAATGGAAAAAAGTTGACACAAGGCTCTTCTAGGAAAATTTTCAAAATGATTTCCTCTATCATTTGTGTTAGGTCAATTCATTCAAAAAAGTATTTTGAATGTCAAATTAAAATATAATATGTAAAATCATAAATTATTATTAAAATATATCAATAATTTTAAATATTTATTGTTAGATACTTTAATTATGTATCTCAAAAGAAAGGGGAGTGTGAGAGACAGACATTTATAATTAATACAGAGAAAATACCCAAATACCTGAACTATATCCAAAAAAGAAGTTATGACACACCTTAACTTAAAGGGGTTCTATTACCCTCCTGAACTAACTTAAAGTATAATTTTGACATCTTTAGTGCCTACGTGACACATATGTGGCACACACGTGTGCCTACATAGACACTTCAATGTGTTGTACCACGTATGTGCCATGTAGGCACTAAGTGTGTGTCAAAATTATACTTTAAATTAGTTCAGGGGTAATAGAATCCCCTTTAAGTTAAGGTGTGTCATAGCCTTTTAGGGTATAGTTCAGGGGTAATTGGGTATTATCTCATTAATATATTTATAAATATTTAAATTGAAGAGGAATAGTTTGGTAAAAACAAATTTATAATAAATATATTTATCACTAAAAAATTAATTACTATTTGTTTTTGCTTCTGTTTTCACGAATAAATTTCAAATTTCCACTTCTTTTGTGCCGTAAAAAATTTATCATCACTTAAAATCACGACTATATTCTTGATTAGACTCTTTTAACTATCAAAATAAGTTATAGGAGTAGTTTCTTAAGCAAAATAGTAAAGCAAAGCACTTATAATTTTAAGAAAAAATTTGTCCTCACTTTAAAAGTCTTGCTAAATTTACTACAATAATAATGAAAAGTACCAATGTACCAAAATGGGCCCTGTGATATAGAAAGAAGGATTCTGAAGCAAAAAAAGATATAGAAAGAAGGATTGAACAAATTAAATGCCCTAGAAGAAAATGAAGTGGAGAAAAAGGAGTGTAAGTAATAAATTTGAAAAAACTCTTCTTCATTTTTTTAATCTCGAGTTCCAGACTCAAAAGTTTGAACATAAAAAAAATTATTATATTTTTTCTTTCTCATCTTAATATTAAGTAACTATAGTAATAGTATTCTAATAGACATCATAAATAACACTAATTTAGTTAAATATATTTTTAATTAAATTTTAAGAAATGTATCAAGTCAATAAAACTAAGGGAGTAAGAAGAAGGATAATACAAATTAAATGCCCTGAAAAGATGAAGTAGAAAATAAAGAGCGTAAGTAATGAAGTATACTCTTTTAACTCTAAAAATAAGTTATAGGAGTAGTTTTTTTTAAGCAAAATAGTAAAGCAAAGCACTTATAATTTTTAAGAAAAAAATTGTCATCACTCTAAAGTCTTGCTAAATATACTATAATAATAATGAGAAGTACCAAAAATGTACCAAAATGGGCCTTATGATATAGAAAGAAGGATTAAACAAATTAAATGCCCTAGAAGAAAATGAAGTAGGAAAAAAGAAGTGTTAAGTAATAAATTTGAAAAACCTCTTTTTTTTAATCTCGAGTTTCAGAATCAAAAGTTTGAAAATAATAAAAAATATTATATTTTTTATTTCCAACATTAGTATTAAATAATTATAGTAATAGTAGTCTATTAAACATCACAAATAATACTAATTTAGCAAAATATTTCTTTAATTAAATTTAAAAAATTCTATATCTAAGTCAGTTTGAACCAAGTGAAATAAATTAATGCTTTGTTTGACCATGAAAATAATAATAGAATTGAAGCTGTGTTTTACCATGAATATAAATGAGATTTATTTTTAAATTTTTGTGAGGGAATTATGAATGAAAAAAGTAAAAAATAAATTTTGCTTATTTTTATTTTCTTAAAAATATTTTTCACTAAAATAAAATAATTCCTGAAACCAAACATTACTATTTTCATAAAAAGAAGGATAAAATAAATTAAATGCCCTGAAAAAAGGAAGTAGAAAATAAGGAGTGTGGGTAAGTAATAAATTTGAAAAAACTCTTTCATTTCATTTTTCATTTTTTTTCTTTTTGATAGTTCCAGAATGAGAAGTTTGAACTATGGACCATCCCGCTCTCACTCCCCACCCACCCACGCACTCTATCCACCCACGCCTACCCCCTACCCCCACCCTTTCCACATCTACAGTGTTATATATCTATCACCACACTCAACGCTCTTCACTCTCTCACCCCCAGCCCACCCACCCCTCTGAGCTACATTGATTGTGTAAATGACCGATCGGAGAAGGTAGAAACCCTAGCTCGGAAATCGAGGCACCTCCGTTCATCGGTGTTGTAGCAGCTCATGAGCTTCTTGTTGTTGTTGTTACAATGCATTGTAAGCTCAGCTCTTATATATACATTTTTCTATATGTATATGTACTAGTTGATTAGCTGCAATGTACCATAACTTTGTTGTAGTTTTTTCTTGATGAATAATGGATTTTTTTTTGAAAAAATTAGCTTTATTTTGAGAAATCCTATAGGATAATGGATTTATTTTGATTTTTTCTTTAAAAAAATTAGCTGTATTTTGAGAAATCCTAATGGATAATGGATTTGTTTTAAATTTTTGAATTTTTTTTAGCTATATTTTTAGAAATCCTTATGGATAATGGATTTATTTTTGAAATTTTGAATTTTTTTTAGCTCTATTTTGAGAAATCCTTATGGATTTGCTTATGGATCTATGAGCTTAGAGTTTTTCTTCATTTTTTCCTTAATTTCTGGAGTCCTGATTTATATCTTTAATTTTGTTTTAGGTGCTGATTGTATTTTTTATTTTATTTAATTTTTTATATGGTGCATTGTTGCCTAATGAGGTTGGAAAAATTGATTTGGATTATTTATTTTCAATTTCTATTGTTGTTCTTAGTTGTAGATTTTATTTTTTTTAAAAAAAATTGTAGTGCATTTTGGTTGAATTTTTAAGTTTTGAAAGCTATTTATTGTTTGTTTTTCTAGTTTTCTTTTGAGAAAAAAAGTTTATTTGGATTTATAAATTGTCATTTTTTATTTAAACAGATTAAATTTTATTGTGCTTTGGTTGATTCTTTGAGTTTTTAAGCTATTTTATTTTTCAGGTTGTTTTTGAAAAAAAGATTTGAATGAATACTTTAACTTTTAGAAGTTAGGAGGAAAAAAGATTTATACAATGGACTTGAATTGCCAAATGAAGTACATTGACCGATCTTTCGTGTATTCTAAGAAGATTTAGGCTAATTTTTTGTTTTCAAGTTTTTTGTGTATTTGTAGAAGATCTTCAGCTAGAACTAACTGTGAGATTTTCAAAAAACTACAATTTTTTAGGTGCATTCAAAAAGTAATTAAATTGCATAAACATTGACTGAGATGAATGATATCTTTTGATTTATTTGCTTATGGACTAAAGTTGTTTAAATATTCTATATACATTATGTATAGTCTGAATCTAGCATGCACCAATTGCGTATTGTGTATACGTTGTATCAACCTTTGAATGCAGTGGTGCTGAATTTTGAAATTGAATTGTATATATGACTTAACTTGCAGCAAGAATGCATGAGTAGCTGTTTTTTTTGCATCTGTAGAGCTTTCCATGCAAATGCTATGTGATATCTTTCCTTTTTGGACCTTAAAGCTTAAGTAATTGAATGAATGTTTGATGCAGGCTTGTATCTGATTCAAGAGTACTGTGGCAGTTGCTCCTTATCTATATAAAGCTCTAGAATTGTGGTGGAAACACAATGCAGGTGAATTTCACTCTTTAAAATATAGACATTTGTTATACACGTGGTGTCTTTTCTTTTTTGGCGATAGTACAAGCCAGTGAAAGACACACTTCAAACTCACAACACTAGATGGGAACACAAAAAGCATATGGTCTTGGCAATTTTTTGTGGAACAGAGCGTTAGATAAAAGATCTCATCAAATGTTAGATGTGAACATTAAGATATTTTTGTTATCAACTTTGTAACATTCTTTTTTATCATTACTTCTTTCCACATAAAATCTTTCTGTTTTGAATTAGAATATATGATTGTATCTACCTTTGTTTATTGACCCTTGGTTGATCAAATGAGATAAAACATGGGCTCTTTTGCCTACTGCATCTGATGATATAGATTTATGTTTTAGATTTCTTACCTGCTTGAACCACTTTATTTTTTGTGTACTTCAGTAGAATGCTAGTGGATGCTGGTGGTTCTCTGATATTTAAGATGGCTCCAACTTCATGTTACTGTACCGTTTAATAATAATTGCTTGTTATTTGACAATAATTTTCTTGAATCCCATTAGATGGCATGATGGCATGTTCAACACTGATGAGACACTAGTTATCTTCTTACCATGGTACCTGGACATGTTTATTTGCCAAAAATTTAATATATCTGAGCTTCCTGAGGAATAGTGTTGTTAAAGCCCTACAGCTTGGTTCATGTAATTCTTGTTATTTGTAGTTGTGTTCTCTTGTATCACCTGTATATTTCTTTATTTTTTTTGTCATCAAGCCCTTCACTATAGTGCATTTTTTGGATGTGTGTTGTGCTTAAAGCCCCAATACCTTTGACTCTTTGTCTATGATAATACTGCTGAAAATGATGTTTATACTTTTTCATCAAGTTCTCTGTTCCTGCTTATTGAGACTAATATTAAGTTTCCCCGCTTTTAGGTCCATGTTAAGTATCTGTTTCTCCGGAGTCTCTTTTTTTTGTGTCCGATTCTTAGCTCTGACTATGTAAATTTTATGATGATGTAATGTTGGCTCTGCAGTTGTAATTTTGACAATTGGCATATCACCACCTGGATCAATGAGGAATGCAACTATGACAACTGGATCTTCTAATCTTAAAGTGCCCACTGTGCGAATCACAAGAGCACGGGCAAAAGCTTTGGGTTCTTCCGGAGGATTACCACCTCTACACCCCTCTGTCAGGCAGGATAAGAAACAGGGACAAGTAACACAGGGAATAAAGTCCAAAAGACCAGCTTCGGATGAGAACAAACCAGTTAATTCTGCTAGTATTGCTGCTCAACAGCCTAAGCGAAGGGCTGTTCTCAGGGATGTCACCAATGTACTTTGTGAAAACACATACATGAATTGCATAAATGGAAGCAAATGTCAGGTGTGTTTTAATAGATGTGTCATATCATATTTGCTCTTTGGAAATGAAATCATTCTACCGAACATAATTATTGGTTATTGAACTATTGTCTTCAAAAGATGGTGATTCAGTGCTAAATCTTTTCCTCTGTTTTAAAAACTTATCAACGTGTGGCCGACGATTGCAACTCGTCTTATGTTGATAGGTTAAGAAATTCTCTGATAAGAGGAATTCGAAGGTGACACCTGCTATTTTAGTGAAAAGACCACAGCTTGAAGATAGAAAAGAGAGTGATGACGCAAAAAAAGTAAAGGTCGAGGAATCACAAGAACACTGTTCACAAGCACACCTCCAGGACCATAAATTAACTCAGCCCAGAGAATATATCACCGCCACTCCGTGTGGTTTAGCTGATCTTATGCCTGTGAATAGGAGTTCATGTAATGGCATTACACTCCTGAATACAACACAAAAAGGTATGATATTGTGTGCTATCATGCAAGATTTGTTGATTTCTTTCCCTCTCTTTAACATAGTTTGAAGTGCAACTTCCATGACTGAGCTATGTCTGCTCCTTTAAGTTTCAAAAAAATTGTGATAATTGCTTCCTGCTCATTCGTAGAGGACCAACAACTAAGATACTTGATAAGTATAACTTTTCTGGAAACTTTATGTGGGATTGCACTGGACATGGTATTGTTGTTGTTTATTCCAAGTGCAATCTTTAGAATAGCAATTTATAATTTCATCGTGGTTATTGAAGTTCTCTACTGTATATGCGGCAAGAAAAAAGTTTATAAATGCTTCATTCACTGCATTTTGCTCATTTTTGCTTTTGCATTATGTTAAATCTCAATTCAGTAAACAGTTTGAAGAAAACAGCATAAAATTTCTATTTTTCATAAAACCTCAAAAGAGAGCTCTTGCTCACTTGAATATGAATTTTCCAACTTGTAGCACCATCATAAGAAGACCCTAGAATAACTGGACGTAAAGAGACAATGTAATTCATGGGTGATGTCTTTGTGGTTCTATGGGGCTATGTATTTAACGCCTCCAATATAGAAGGTGCTTTGTGGTTCTATGGGATAGGTAGTTTACGTCTCCATTATAAAACCTGTTTTGTGTCATCTGCAAATGGATGGACTGCAAAATCTTTAGCAAAAGGTGAAAAGGCCATAACTGTTGGTAGGAAAACTTATTAATCTGTTTGATCTTCTGGCATTGCCTGCAAAATTTAAAATTTAATCACCTAATCATTGCATGAAAGCATTACTAGTCTTAAAAGGAATTCTTTTCGATTTATATTTTTTTTTCTAGCAGGAGCTTATTTGTTTCTGTTCCATCCTGCAGATGAAAGCAAGGTTTGCCTGAAACAAGAAAGCTCCAATTCTCTTGGTATTGCAGATATAGATTCAAAACACAAGGATCCACTAATGTGTAGTCTGTATGCTCCTGATATATATAGCAATTTGCATGCCATGGAGGTTAGTATGACTGGTGCATTCCTATTACCACTTTGAAAATTACTGATGCGCAGTTGATAAGTCTAGTGATAGAAATAGGCATCTGTAACCATCTAAGTAATAACAATCTTAATGTTACCTTTAGTAATTAATTAGACAAATATTATCATGGATAATTACAGTACAACAACAACAACAACAACAACCCAATATATTCCCACACAGTGAGGTCTGGGGAGGGTGAAATGTACGCAGTCCATACCGCTACCTCCGAAGAAGTAGAAAGGCTGTTTCCGATAGACCCCCGGCTCAAGAGAGAGAATAGTGTAGTAAGGTCGTAATGCAACTCGAAACAAGATGTATAACACAACAGAAATAAGCTATAAAATAATAACAGTAAATATCAAGGAAATACAAAATAAGTAAAGTACAAGCAATACGAAATAAGAAATAGGAAAACGGATACTCTCCTAGTAGTAAACAGTCACAGACCTAAGAGGACTGTGATTCTTTTACAATGAAATAGTTTAAAGAAAATCTTTTTCTTGCAAGGTAGTGATTCTTTTATTACTTCTGAACAAGTTTAAGAGTACCCTTCCTCGGTCCTCGTTAACCAAAGGGGGACCATTTATTATTAAGAAAAGATTTCGTCTCTCAGTTACTAAATGACAAATTCTTCTCACGAACAGCTTGACCGGCGACCTTCCTTTAATTATATGGAAAAGTTGCAGCGGGACGTTAACAAGGGTATGCGAAGTATTCTAATTGATTGGCTTGTGGAGGTCAGTTAGCTGTTTTGACAATGCTTAATATGTGAGATAGTTTCTTTACAAGTATATCGTCGTTCTTAATAAACAAAATCTTTTCACATATAGATCTTAAGCACCCGTGATACTAGAAATCTTTTTGTTGATTACTTTTACTTTTCTTTGAATGAATGGTTCCTTTTTCAAAGGCATCATCAACTGAAATTTTGCTTCATATTCAAGAATTATTATCTTGTTCAATTTTTATGGCTATGCTTCCTGGGAGATAACATATATCTTTTTTTCCTTTAAATCATTTCATTGAATGCTAATTCTGGTAGTAATATTCATATTTAGTCTACGTTCATGATTTCCGCCTGAAAGACCAAATGACCTTTTAGCCTATGGCCCTATACATCTCCTTTGTCATTTGGAGCATCATAAGCAGATATTCCTGCTATATGATATATTCATGATTTATATTTCTCTATTTAGAAACTAAGTCTGCTTACTATGATATCAGGCATTAAGGTGCAATACTTTAATTGTGTTTTTGCCTTCTGAAGTGCTTCTATCCAGATATTGCTAATATGCCTATTATTATTCAGTATTTTATCCTGGGAAAAATAATTCTTGAGTTCCTTCATAAGTTATGCATCTATTATTTATGCCAGATATGAAATGGTAACCGGACATTGTATTAGTAATCGGGAATTTGTTGCTGGAAATCAGAAGAGTCTTTTCATTTCCATTGTCGGTTATGCATATTGATAATTATGCTGGCTTATGGAATTCAGACTTACTTTTGAAGAGCTCTTTTCCTGCTTGTCAAGTGTGGATATGCTTTTCTTGCATGACGGTGAAAATTGTATCCATTGACCGCCATTTTATTTACTCTCTTGCAGGTTTCTGAAGAATATAGGCTGGTTCCAGATACTCTTTACCTGACTGTACATCTCATTGATAGGTTCCTCTCTGAGAATTACATTGAAAAACAAAAGCTGCAGCTGCTTGGGGTTACCTGCATGCTAATTGCTTCGTAAGTAACTCCCTTTTCGGAAATTCATTCTCAAGGATGATAGGTTATAGGGTAGAGTAAGCAGTTTTTACATTGAAGAACGTTACAGATCACAAAGATATCCCTTTTTTACTGTGGAAGCTTGTGGGAAATAGAGCCATTTTAACTTAAGTTCGCCTTTTTTAAAAACTTGTATGCGCATATGCTTTTCAACACGGTAATAAACTTTGCCCAATTTTTATAATTATTTGTAGCCTCAGAGAAGAGAAACTTTTCTGTTTGTACTTTCATCTGCATCTTTTCATTGTTTTTTTCTGCAGCTTATGGTCTTTTTTATTAACTCTTTTGCTTGCAGCAAATATGAAGAAATTTGTGCACCTCGTGTGGAAGAATTTTGCTTTATAACAGACAACACTTACGAGAAAGAAGAGGTATGCTCATTCTGATGCTGATCAAGTTGTAGATTTCATGTACGTGGAGAATGAGATACTTGATGATATGCATATAATAAGAGCAGTATAACATGTATGAGTTGTTTTCACTTCTTCAAGTTCATTTTTCCTGGTTGTATTTGTCATTGGTACCCATCCTTGATGTTTGGTTACTGAATTGAACTCCCATGTTATGTTATCCTGATCTCCATGTCTAATGCTGTGCATGTATGGAGTGTTAGAAGTTTACAGTGGTTGAGGGTAAAGGTTGTAGTTTCTTAATATGGTTTTCAAGGTTAAGCCCAAGGTATGTTGAAACATTTTGTACCTTTTTGCATCCAACTTGTACTTCAGAATTTGTCTTAGTAAATCGATAATTGTAGAAGACCAACTCCCTTTGCATTCCACTGCTAGAGCTTTTGACTGTCATTCCAGTAGAGTCAACAAAATAGCATTATTTTTTTCCTTTGCTGGTCCTGTCTACAGTGTTTACCCCCATTGTGTTTATCTTCTACAAGGCAAAGATCTAGAGTGCCTCATCTATCTCTGAGCTTCCCTTTCTTGTTTATGATATCTTGGGTGCATAATTTGCTTCTATGTGAGTAATGATCTGAACATTTCCCAAATGTTTTTATGTTCTATAATAAGATGTATTTCCCAGTGGATGTGAAAAGGCTAATTAATAATTGCATGTCAGGTAGTAAAAATGGAAAGTCGAGTTTTGAATTTTGTGGGCTTTCAACTTGCTGCTCCGACCACAAAAAAATTCCTGAGGTACCTGTAATTAGCAATACTTGCAAATTTTATCATGTAACTTGTGAGAGTAGGCTCCTTATTTGTGCCGTTGTCCTTTATTTTTAGGAGATTTGTTCAAGCAGCACAGGCTTCTTATGAGGTAGATGAGATGAGCATTCTTCTTTTGGTTTGAGTCCTAGAAAATGAAGTTTATATGAAAAAGTATATTACTCCAACCTACAGGTTCCCTCTGTTGAACTGGAATTCATGGCAAACTATTTAGCAGAGCTAACATTGGCTGAATATGGTTTCCTTAAGTTTCTTCCATCTGTTACTGCTGCATCAGCTGTATTTCTTGCCAGGTGGACACTTGATCAATCTAACCACCCATGGGTATGCAACTTTTTTGCTCCTTGATCCTGTCATCTTTTTTGCAATTGAATGCAACCACAAAATGACTCTGGAAATGGCTTGCAGAATCCAACTTTGGTGCACTACACTAGATATAAGGTGTTAGAGCTGAAAACTACAGTTCTTTTACTGCAAGATTTACAGATGAACACCAGTGGAAGCACCCTGAATGCCATCCGTGAAAAGTATAAACAACCAAAGGTAAGAAACTGTAATGTAACTTTGCCTCCATCCACATGTATCAGCTGTTTTATCATTTTACTTGGTATAATGAACCAGCCCCTCTACCTCTTTAGGGGTAGTGGTATGGACTACGTACACTCTACCCTCCCTAAACCCCACTTTGTGGGAATATACTGGGTTGTTGTTGTTGTTGTTGTTGTCTTGGTATAATGAACCTTTCATTTGTATTGACAGTTCAAGTCTGTGGCAACTTTATCATCTCCAAAACCAGTCCAATCGCTGTTCTAGGAAATGCTGATTTTAAGTCCGGTTGGCCAATTCATGTTCGGCAGATCCATTGTCGTTTTCACATGCAGAAGGACGTTAATCTTTAACCTACAATAATCTATCCTTCCTCAAGAGGGACTCAATTCTTTCGTTCAACCCTGTTTCAAATTTTAACCACTGTGTATTGTCCTATCATGTTCGGTCATTAGCAGACAGCAGGTGAGACCAAAAACATGGAGATTTCGATGGAGCGGATGCCATAACTTAAAGAAATGGCAATATGTAAGAAGTAACTTAACAGCACCTGGTTAGCTACTTGCTATCGTGTATTTAAAGCTGTTTGGAAACTCCTGTTGTTAAATGGTTCCAACTTTGACATTTCTATTCTTTAAGCTTAATAAATCCTTTTCCGTACTGAACTAAATACGAGCTATTAAAGTCTACCAAGCTTACATAACTTCCCATGCTTTCTCTTTTAGTAAGTTATATATTTGGTAAGCTGGTGGGTAGGTACTTAAGGAGTAATTTCAGGGTGGGGTGGGGTTAAAAATTTACTTGCGGACGTTGTTTAAACTACATCAAATTTACTATTGGTGAAGTCATAAAACTGTATATTTGGTGATAAGAAGTGTATGTGAAGATGTGCTTATGCGTTCATTGGGTTGCTTAACTGCATGGTTGAACTCCTTTGAGCAATCAAGGTGAATCCTGAGGGGATGTTTGCTCTGAAGACAAAAGTTATGCAAACATCACGACGTTGGGATTATAATACTAGGACGAATAATCATGTCTTCTACTATCTGCAACTTGCAGTATAACATAATATATTGAATTAATAGGAGAGCTGTTAATATTGAATCTAGAGAGTGGAATGTAGCTTCTTTAGTTGTTCCGTGGAATGTCGAGAGAGAAATAGTGAGTTTTTGAAGGGGTCACCCAAGATTGTGTCGAGTTGCAAAATAGTTTATTCTCTTTAGTTTCATTTTGGTGTACGCAGGAGGTGCCTTTTTTTTTTTTTTTTTAATAGGGGATGTGGTTCAGGCTATAGATTCTTGGTATACTACTTGTAATGAGGCTTTTCTCCATTTTTTTCTTTTTTTGGTTATAATGAGGTGCATGGAGGGTTTGGTTTCGGTGAACGAAATGGTGAGAGAGTTGCTCTGTTGGATTTTGTGAGGGCCTTTAGGTTGGTGGTTGTGAACTCGAGCTTTCCGAAGAAGGAGGACCACCTTATTACCTTCCGAAGCGCATTAGCCAAGACTCAGATTGACTTTTTGCTGCTTAGGAAGGGAGAGTAGGGTTCTCTGTAAGAATTGTAAAGTCATTCCGAGTGAACATCTGTCGACTCAGCACAGGTTGGTGGTGGTGGACTTGTGTATCAGAAAGAGCAAGAAGAGTAGGGCTGGAGAGGGGCGGCCTAGAATTAAGTGGGATAGCTTGACGCCAGTTAGTGTACTGGAGATAGGGGCGAAGGTGGCGAGTTTGGGGGTGTGGGAGAATAGGGGGACGTGGATGTCATGTGGGATAAGGCTCCAGCTGCATCCGGGAGACGGCTAGAGAGGTTTTGGGTGTTTCGAGGGGTCGGGCAGGTCGACATAAGGGGGACTGGTGGTGGAATGAAGAAGTTAAGAAGAAAGTGGAAACTAAGAAGGGGACGTATGTTAAGTTGATTGAGAGTAAGGATAAAGAGGAGAAACGGGTGAATAGAGAGGCTTACAAAGTTGCAAGAAGTAAGACTAAGTTAGCTGTTACGGCTGCTAAGACAGCGGCGTTTGAGAGCTTATACGCGGGGTTGGAGAAGAAAGGGGGGGGAGGGGGAAGGTTGTATAGGCTTGCTAAGGCTAGGGAGAGGAAGGGGCGTGACCTCGATCAAGTGAAGTGCATTAAGGGAGAGGACGGTAGAGTTTTGGTGGAACATGGACACATTAAGAAGAGATGGCAGGAGTATTTTCATAGACTTTTAAATGAGGAGGGGGACAGAGGCATTGTGTTAGAGGAGTTGGAGAGCCGTGATTTTAGTTACTGTAGACATTTTATGGTAGAGGAGGTTAGAGAGGCTATTCGTAAGATGCAGAGAGGTAGGGCGACGGGGCCTGACGAGATTCCGATCGAATTTTGGAAGTATGGTGGTGGGGTAGGCTTAAGGTGGTTGACTGATTTGTTCAACGCTATTTTCAAGACAGGAAGAGTGCCTGAGGCTTGGAGATGGAGTACGTTGATTTCGTTATATAAAAACAAGGGTGACGTTCAGAATTGCAATAACTATAGGGGTATTAAGCTGTTGAACCATACTATGAAAATTTGGGAGAGGGTGGTTGAGCGGAGGTTGAGGAGGGTAGTGTCCAATTCGGAGAATCAATTTGGTTTTATGCCTGGACGCTCGACAACAGAGGCAATCCACCTGGTGAAAAGATTGGTGGAGCAGTTTAGGAAAAGGAAGAGGGATTTGCATATGGTGTTCATCGATCTGGATAAGGCGTACGACAAAGTTCCTAGGGAGGTTCTTTGGAGATGCTTAGAGGTGAGAGAAGTTCCGGTGGCATACATCAGAGCAATTAAGGACATGTACGATGGAGGAAAGACTCGGGTGAGGACGGCGGGAGGAGACTCAGGGCATTTTCCGGTTGAGGCAGGTTTGCATCAGGGATCGACTCTTAGCCTGTTCTTTTTTGCGTTGGTGATGGACATGTTGACGCGGAGTATTCAAGGTGAGGTTTCGTGGTGTATGTTATTTGCGGATGATGTAGTGTTGATTGATGAGACACGGTGGGGTGTGAATGAGAAATTGAAGTTTTGGAGGCAAACTCTTGAAACTAAGGGGTTCAGGTTGAGTAGGTCTAAGACAGAGTATTTGAAATGCAAGTTTAGTGACTCGAGTTAGGAGGACAGTGTGGTGGTGTTATTGGATTCTCAGGATGTTTGTAAGAAGGATAGTTTTAAGTATCTGGGGTCTGTGATTCAGGGAAATGGTGTAACACCCCATACTTAATTACGTGCATTAGCCATGGTTATATGTGTTGGAGTATATGTATTGATCCTAAGTTAGGTATATATGAGTTTAAGTATGAGTATTGATTATTTTGAGATGGTTTCAAGTGTATAGTTTGATTATATGTGTATGGGAATCGACTTTATTTATACCGAAATTTGCCCGTCGATGGTTCCATACGAAGTTTATTGAATAAACTTTCCAACGATATAAAGATTTCCAAAAACGAATAAGTTTCGAATATAATCGAGCACGTTCGAAACTATAAAACGGCGGCCGAAATATGTGAACAGTAAATGTGCAGGAAAATTTCCTGCACACAAACTACTGAGGCCTGCCAGTTTTTTGGGTCAACTTTGGACGATTATAACTCCCTCAATATAATGAACTGGGAGAGCTGCAACCTATCAAAATAAAGATCTTTGAGTCTTCTTTCCAATGCAATTGGTTTCATCCAAATCCAACATCTGAGTAAGGAGTTATACTCGTTTTACTTCAGCCTCTCAAAATAATTTTTTAGGGTCAACTTCAAACGATCATAACTCCTTGTACAGGACGAACTGGGTGGCCTACTTTATATGAAATGAAATCCCTTTGAATTATCTATCCAACGATACCAATTTCACTCAAATCCAATATCGGATCAAAGAGTTATGGCCGAATTACTTTAGCCTGTCAAAACAGTCCACCATGGACAGATTCGGATTTACTTAAATTTTTAAGGGCAATATGGTCATTTTGCATCACCTCATGGACTAAAATTGGTCATTATATACATAAACTTAGCCTCATAACCATCATTCATCATCCAATTATTGAAGAATAAGGAACCCTAGCCTAATTTCAACTCCAATTATCTTGTGATTCAACCGTAGAAAGTCCAAATTGATTCCGTAGTTGTGTTCACCGTCTCAAGGGCTTCGAGAAGCACCTCTTATTTGTGCCAATAGGACTTCGAAATCAAAAGGGTCATTTTATGGTAAGGATGTAAATTATGTTGGTGTTATTTATATGGATATGTATATATATACATGTGAGCATAAGAAGTATGTTATTTGATTGTTGTTAAAAGATGATTGGAAATGATGTTGGATTATTCTTGTGCATAGTTGGATTATGTTGAATTGTGAAGGGATTTGGTGTGATAATGTGGTATTGAAATGATTATATATATATATATATATATACATACACATAAACCTATTGGTTGTGTGTGGGCGGGGGTTTGTCCCGACCCTAGTTATGTCATGTATATCCTAGAGGCTTTGTAGACATAAGGAAGGATAAAGTCATGGGAGTTTATATAGTGATGTTATATTTGTATATGTGGTGGCCCCGACGGTCAAGTATTATATATATATATATATATATATATATATATATATATATATATATATATATATTTGTGCGTGTTGTGCTGATACAGGGAATTAGACACTTCTATATGTAACGAAGTGCTGCCCAAATTTTTGGTGACATGTAAGTGAAAGTACAGGTATTTGAATGGGTTCTCCCGGGCCTTCTCGGCTTCGGATGCCAGTCCGGCCTGATGGGATTTTGGGGCGTGACAAAAGTGGTATCAGAGAGGTTCATCCTAGTGAGTCTACAAAGCCGTGTCTATGTAGAGTCTTGTTTATCGGTGTGTTGTGCACCACATCTATAAACAGGAGGCTATGGACATTTAGGAATTGTTTCTTTTCTTCATGTCTTAGATCGTGCGATAGAGCTTATACTGTATATGAAATCATAGTTGACCACTGAATCAGTTTGTTTCTCTTATTATAGTAATGATGCCGATTACCAGAAGCAAGAATACCGGTAAGCAAGTAGATGTGACTGCCGGAGAGGGGACTAGTAAGTCACCCACTATACCAGCTAATCAAAGTGAGGCTCCAGTTGAGCATGCATCAGAAACTTCCCCCAGTCCAGAAGAAATAAGGGGTGGGAGAACTATATCCCCAGAGCCACCTATTAATGCTGTTGATCAAGATCTTAGAAATGCAGTGCAACTTTTGACTCGTATAGTTGCTGGGCAAGTCCAAGGGCAAGCTATTCCTGCCGCGGGTTCTAGCGGTACTGATAGGACGGCTAGTCTTCGGACGCAAGATTTTCTTAAGATGGATCCGCCTACTTTTACCGGATCCTATCTTAATGAAGATCCGCAGGACTTTATTGATCAGATCCAAAGGGCCCTAGAGGTGATGCATGTATCAGGCAGAGAGACAGTGGAGTTAGCCGCGTATAGATTCAAAGGTGAGGCTATATATTGGTATGAAGACTGGAAACGGTCAAGGGGCATTGATGCACCCCCAGCTACTTGGAAAGAGTTCAAAGAGGCATTTATTGATCATTACCTTCCATATGAGACTCGTCAGGCCCGTGCGGATCAGTTCTTAAATCTTCGACAGGGTCATACAAGTGTGAGGGAGTATAGTCTTCGATTTAATTCTTTGTCCAGATATGCTCCTAATGTTATAGCTACTATGCATGACAGAGTTCATCGGTATGTGAATGGGTTGGATCCGTATTTGGTTAGGGATTGTACTATTTCTGCACTGAATAAAGACATGGATATAGCTAGGATCCAAGCATTTGCATAGAAAATGGAAGATTAGAGGCAAAGAAAAAGAACACAGGAATTTGAAAGCGGATCTTCTAAGAGGGCCAGATCTACAGGGCAGTTTATGGCGCCACAGGGAGGTTTTAGACCTCAATTTTCTGCTAGACCACCTAGGCCATTATTTTCTTATTCTGCAGCTAGTGCTCCACCACAGCATCAGGGGTTCAGAGGCAGTCAATTTGGGCAAAGAAGTGAGGGTCATAGTTCGCGATTTGTGGGTTATCATGGGCAAGGGAATATGAGCCAATCGAGACCTCCTCGAGAGCCATGCAATAAATGTGGAAGGCATCATATGGGCGTATGTCGAATGGGAACAAATATTTGTTTTTGGTGCGGTATGACGGGGCATATGATGAGAGAATGCCCACGAAGGGGTGCAGGTGGCGTAGCACGACCTTCGGGATCAGCTGTTGCATCATCGTCACCGGTATCTTATTTTGGTATGGGCGCACAACCTGCGGGTCACGCTAGAAATGGAAAAAGAGTCGCCAGTTCCAGCGGAACTCAGAATCGCACTTATGCTTTAGCGAATCGACAGAATCTAGAGGCTTTCCCAGATGTGGTTACGGGTACGTTGTTCATATTTTTATTTGATGTATATGCTCTAATTGATCCCGGTTCTACATTATCATATGTTACTCTTTTGGTTGCTAGAAAGTTCAAAAGAACCCCCGAATTGTTAGATAAGCCGTTGGAAGTGTCTACCCCGGTTGAGGAATCTATTATTACTAGAAGAGTTTATAAAGATTGTGTAGTAACTGTGTGTGGTCGAGACACGATGGCCAATCTTGTGGAACTAGAAATGGTAGATTTTGATGTTATAATGGGTATGGATTGGTTGGCGTCTTGTTATGCCAAAATTGACTGTTGTACAAAAAAGATGTATTTACATTTTCTAATGAAGCAGTTATTGAATGGCAAGGTAAGATTGGTGCACCAAGAGGTAGATTTATTTCTTATTTCAAAGCGAGAAAAATAATTTCCAAGGGATACATATGTCATTTAGTTAGAGTAAGGGATACAGAAACGGATCCACCAACTCTTCACGTTGTTCCGGTGGTAAATGAATTTCCTGATGTATTTCCTGAAGATCTTCCAGGTTTGCCTCCTGAACGAGAAGTAGAATTTGGTATTGATGTAATACCAGGCACCCAACCAATCTCTATTCCTCCGTATAGAATGGCCCCAGCAGAATTACAAGAATTGAAAGAGCAATTGAAAGATTTGCTAGAGAAGGGATTCATAAGGCCTAGTATGTCCCCCTGGGGAGCACCAGTGTTATTTGTGCACAAAAAGGATGGCTCGCTGAGGATGTGTATTGATTATCGGGAATTAAATAAGGTGACTATTACGAATAAATATCCTCTCCCAAGAATTGATGATTTATTTGATCAATTACAGGGCGCCAAGTGCTTTTCTAAGATTGATTTGAGGTCAGGTTACCACCAAGTGAGGGTCAAAGAGAAGGATATACCCAAGACAGCTTTCCGAACATGGTATGGTCATTACGAGTTTCTAGTTATGTCATTTGGGCTAACAAATGCACCTGCAGCTTTTATGGAGTTGATGAATAGGGTGTTTAAGCCATTCCTGGATGTATTTGTGATAGTTTTTATAGATGATATTCTAGTTTATTCTAGATCAGAAGAGGACCATGCCAATCACTTACGACAGGCATTGCAGACTCTTCGTGATTGTAAGCTTTATGCAAAGTTCTCTAAATGTGAGTTTTGGTTAAAGTCGGTGGCATTTTTGGGTCATATTGTATCTAGTGAAGGGATAAAGGTTGATGCTCAAAAGATAGAAGCTGTGAAGAACTGGCCAAGGCTTACTAAATCCGCACATTTCTTACCCGTTAAGACCACTGACACAGTTGAAGAATATTCGAAGCTGTATGTTAAAGAAATAGTCCGATTACATGGAGTGCCAACTTCTATTATATCGGATCGGGGAACTTAATTTACCGCAAACTTTTGGAAGTCTTTCCAACGGAGTTTGGGAACACAAGTGAATCTGAGTACAACTTTTCACCCTCAGACGGATGGACAAGCAGAGCGCAACATTCAAACACTTGAAGATATGCTACGAGCATGTGTTATAGATTTTAAAGGCAGCTGGGATGATCATTTACCTTTTATTGAGTTTGCCTACAATAATAGCTATCATTCAAGTATCAAAATGGCACCATATGAAGCTTTATATGGGAGGAAGTGTAGATTACCAATAGGATGGTTCGAAGCGGGTGAAACTCTTATGTTCGGACCGAATCTTGTGTATCAAGCCATAGAAAAAGTTAAGGTGATTCAGCAACGGTTGAAAACAGCCCAAAGTCGACACAAGTCATATGCGGATAGTAGAAGAAGAGGGCTAGAGTTTTCGTTAGGTGATTGGGTATTTTTGAAGGTATCGCCAATGAAAGGGGTGATGAGATTTGGCAAGAAAGAAAAGTTGAGTCCACGATATATAGGCCCATATAAGATTATTCAAAGATGTGGGCAAGTTGCTTATGAATTAGAGCTACCCCAGGAACTCTCATTAGTGCATCCAGTATTTCATGTATCGATGCTTCGAAAGTGCATCGGAGATCCATCCCTTATTACTTCTACTGAAGATATGCAAGTAACAGAAGATCTTACCTATGAGGAGATGCCTATTGCTATATTAGATCGTCAAGTTAAGAAGATGAGAAATAAAGAAGTAGCATCGGTAAAAGTACTTTGGAGAAATCAACAAAGGGAAGAGATTACATGGGAAGCGGAGGAAGCAATGAAATCGAAATACCCTTATTTGTTCAAAGGTGAAAAAGAAATGCAAGGAGTGTAACTGGGACACTAACAAGTAAGTTTTTACATATGCATAATATCTATATGATGACGTGAATATCAATTATGAATTCAAACTTGTTTCGGCTAAATAAATACATTTACATTCAAGGACGAATGTCCTTAAGGGGGGAAGGATGTAACACCCCATACTTAATTACGTGCATTAGCCATGGTTATATGTGTTGGAGTATATGTATTGATCCTAAGTTAGGTATATATGAGTTTAAGTATGAGTATTGATTATTTTGAGATGGTTTCAAGTGTATAGTTTGATTATATGTGTATGGGAATCGACTTTATTTATACCGGAATTTGCCCGTCGATGGTTCCATACGAAGTTTATTGAATAAACTTTCCAACGATATAAAGATTTCCAAAAATGAATAAGTTTCGGATATAATCGTGCACGTTCGAAACTATAAAACGGCGGCCGGGATATGTGAACAGTAAATGTGCAGGAAAATTTCCTGCACACAAACTACTGAGGCCTGCCAGTTTTTTGGGTCAACTTTGGATGATCATAACTCCCTCAATATAATGAACTGGGAGAGATGCGACCTATCAAAATAAAGATCTTTGAGTCTTCTTTCCAATGCAATTGGTTTCATCCAAATCCAACATTTGAGTAAGGAGTTATACTAGTTTTACTTCAGTCTCTCAAAATAATTTTTTAGGGTCAACTTCAAACGATCATAACTCCTTGTACAGGACGAACTGGGTGGCCTACTTTATATGAAATGAAATCCCTTTGAATTATCTATCCAACGATACCTATTTCACTCAAATACAATATCGGATCAAAGAGTTATGGCCGATTTACTTTAGCCTGTCAAAACAGTCCACCATGGACAGATTCGGATTTACTTAAATTTTTAAGGGCAATATGGTCATTTTGCATCACCTCATGGACTAAAATTGGTCATTATATACATAAAATTAGCCTCATAACCATCATTCATCATCCAATTATTGAAGAATAAGGAACCCTAGCCTAATTTCAACTCCAATTATCTTGTGATTCAACCGTAGAAAGTCCAAATTGATTCCGTAGTTGTGTTCACCGTCTCAAGGGCTTCGAGAAGCACTCTTATTTGTGCCAACAGGACTTCGAAATCAAAAGGGCCATTTTATGGTAAGGATGTAAATTATGTTGGTGTTATTTATATGGATATGTATATATATGCATGTGAGCATAAGAAGTATGTTATTTGATTGTTGTTAAAAGATGATTGGAAATGATGTTGGATTATTCTTGTGCATGGTTGTATTATGTTGAATTGTGAAGGGATTTGGTGTGATGATGTGGTATTGAAATAATTATATATATATATATATATACACATAAACCTATTGGTCAAGTTGGTTTTTGGAATGTTTTGTAAATATTGGTTGTATGGAATTATGGAAGAGAATTGTGGTGTTGGGTTGCTAATCCTAGATGCCAAATATTTCATTGTAGATAAGTGATTTGTAAAGGCAAGAAGTTGTGTTGAATTGGTATCCGAATCTACAACGAGGTATGTAAAGCATACTCTAACAATGTTCTTTGGCATGAAAACACCAATGTTCCATCAAGTAAGATTCCGAAGTTGTCCAAAAACATGTATTGTTCTACATTACCAATGAAGTTGTTTCCATTCTATAAAGTGTCAAAATGTTTCATTGATATACCAAAAGGCTCCTATTTCATTATTGTGATATTGATGATTCTGAAACACATTGTTGATGTACCAATGAGTCTTTATGACATTGTTATTGTATAGAAGGTATATTATTTGATTCCTATTGATGTATCATTGTCCAAAGGTACTATATTGGCATGAACACTAATGTAATAATCTCAAAAGCTTTTGAACTAAGTTATTGGAAAGATCTCTTATGTGTGTTACTTGATATACGTGTGGGTGGTATCCCAGGGGTATAAGCCTAGCATGGGTCGATCCCTATTTATGTGTTTATGGGTGGTATCCCAGGGGCATAAGCCTAGCATGGGTCGATCCCAGTTGATATGTACTGGGGCAGCCTAATGGTCACAGTACAATACAGTATTGATTATTGTTAGGTGGTTGGAGGTTCGGGAGGAGGAGGTAATGGTGATTGATAATTGTAAAGAATGAAATGAACGAATGTATACCGTTCCACAAATGTGTTTGAATTCAAGAACTCAATTCAGATTAATGATAATGCGCATGATCCTAAAAGTGTTTATGAAGTGTGGTTCACTTCTATTATGATTTATTCACTTGCGTCTGATTTTCTTGATCCCCCATATCACATATGATTATTTACAGCTTTACATACTCAGTACATATTTCGTACTGACGTCCCTCACGGGGGATCTGCATTTCATGCTGCAGACACAGGTGCTTCAGCTCACTCACAGCATAGATAGGAGCCAGGTCATACAACTATTGTTGGTGAGCTCCAGTTTACCTCGGAGCTTTCCGAATCGGTTCCTTATGTTTTGTCATTGTACAGGAGTCGTGTGTGGGCGGGGGTTTGTCCCGACCCTAGTTATGTCATGTATATCCTAGAGGCTTTGTAGACATAAGGAAGGATAAAGTCATGGGAGTTTATATAGTGATGTTATATTTGTATATGTGGTGGCCCCGACGGCCAAGTATTCTATATATATATATTTGTGCGTGTTGTGCTGATACAGGGAATTAGACCCTTCTATATGTAACGAAGTGCTGCCTAAATTTTTGGTGACATGTAAGTGAAAGTACAGGTATTTGAATGGGTTCTCCCGGGCCTTCTCGGCTTCGGGTGCCAGTGCGGCCCGATGGGATTTTGGGGCGTGACAAATGGCGAGATTAATGAGGATGTCACTAAACGTATTGGCGTAGGTTGGATGAAGTGGAGGCTCGCCTCGAGAGTGTTGTGTGATAAGAAGGTGCCACTTAAGCTTAAAGGCAAATTCTACAGAGTGGCAGTCCGTCCGATCATGCTGTATGGAGTGGAGTGTTGGCCAGTCAAGAACTCTCATATTCAAAGATTGAAGGTGACGGAAATGAGAATGTTGCGTTGGATGTGTGGACTAACTAGAGAGGATAAAGTTAGGAATGAGATTATCCGGGAGAAGGTGAGAGTGGCTTCGGTGGAGGACAAGATGCGAGAAGGAAGGTTGAAATGGTTTGGGCATGTGATGAGGAGGGGCACAGATACCCCTGTTTGGAGGTGTGAGAGGCTAGCTTTGGATGGTTTTAAGAGGAGTAGAGGTAGGCCTAAGAAATACTGGAGGGAGGTGATTAGGCATGACATGGAACTGCTTCAAATTACTGAGGACATGACCCTAGACAAAAAGGTGTGGAGGTCGCGGATTAGGATAGATGGCTAGGGTGAGTGTGTAGGTAATTGCTCGGTGATAGGGGAGTTTGGGTGTGGTGGGTGTTTTAGACCTGTGAGGGCATGTTACTACCACATGGGTATCTGTGTTCTTATTTCATATTCCATATTATTCGTATTTCTCTTATTTCCTATTTCTCTGAGACTTGGTGTTCTTATTTTTTTATCTCTTATTTCTGTTATGCTATACAACCTGTTTTATGTCTCATTACGACCTTGGTATACTAATCTCTATCTTGAGTCGAGGGTCTATCGGAAACAACCTCTCTACTTCCTCGGAGGTAGTGGTATGGACTGTGTATATTTTATCCTCCCCAGACCTCACTTTGTGGGAATAGACTGGGTCTGTTGTTGTTGTTGTTGTTGTTTTGGTTAATGAAATCATTTACCTGATCAAAACAGAAACTGAATTAATATTGGAATTGTTTTTCAAATACTGGTAACGATATACTTTGGTACATTGGAAAAGATCAAATAAACTCTCTACAGTATAACCTCGATAAATTAATACTCGATAAATTAATAACCTCGCTAAAATAATAATTTTCTTCGGTCCCAAGTCAGGATCAACGTGGTAAATTAATAATTCGCTAAATTTATAAGATAATACAAAAAAAAAATTCATATAGGTCCCATTTGATATATAAATTAATAATTCATCTGTATCAAAATATTTCATACATAATACATAAGTAAACTAAACAGGTTTCTGAAAATATGAATCTAATGTTGTTTGTTTCTTCTTAAAATCAATATCACCTTGAATCTCATCTCTAACCCTTCTTACTGCATTAAGAATATCAGGTGTAGTCTTCTCATATTGCAAAAGGAAGTGATGTAAGGTGATTGTTGCTTTCAGAGCATCTTTGCGCGAAACTTGTTCTAATTCCACACTATCATCTTCCACTTCATCTTCTTTATGTGTTTCCATAACACTCTCAATTATTTGTTCATCCGTAGGTAGCTCAAAACTCGTATCATTTTCTCCCGGATAATTCAAAACATCTTCAGCATTCATTGCATTTCGATACTTCAATCCATTGATTAGATTCTGCAATTGTTGTAAGCCATCATTATTCAACTGTTCTTGATTTTCCGAGGATTCATCATCTAACAACCTAAGTTTACAATGCTTAAAACAATTTGCAATTGTACTTGAGTTGACATCCATTTTCCATGCCGAGATTGCAAGATTCATTGCATCTAAAACATTAATCTTTTCTGGATTTGAGATCCCAATTTCATAACCCTCCAAAAGATTTCGATAAAATCGCCTACGATAATGCATCTTAAAAGCTCTTATGATCCCTGCATCACAAGGCTGAAGACTTGAAGACTTGCATAATACATCTATTTATATAATAACTTAGTTAATGTATGTACGTGTAACTACATTAATAATTGAGTAGATTTATACATTTTAATGAATGTAGCATGTAACTACATTAATAATTAAGTAGATTTATATATTTTATTAAGATATACATAGAATATTGAAAATGTATCAGCAAAAATACATGAATTTGGTTAAGTATGCATAATTAATAGTCAATGTAGAAATTAATTTTCACGTACACCTAGGTACATTCATAATATGGACCCAAAAAGTATATAATTTATAAATTAATAATTATTAATTTATACGATTAATTAATACCTCGCTAAATTAATAAAATTTGATGGTCCCAACAGTATTAATTTATCGAGGTTATACTGTAGTTGTCTGGAGAATTTCCTTGAGCATATTAGCAAATCTCTTACACGTTTATGATCATCTTTTGTAAGAAATCTACTCATTGATCTGTCCCCTTTCAGATATACTATTTAATAGTTGTTTTACTGACTTCCAACAATCCTCAGTAAGTTAAATAGAAAGCAGACAGTCTATTTATACTTCCAGTTCTTTATATATCCCCTCTTTCTTTTGTACTAATTTTAGCCCTCGCTCAATACTCAATAGTTCTGTATCACCAGGGTTCAACTTACTACTTGAGTGACGAAGCATCCCCTTGCCTTTGATGCCAAATGGTGAGAAGCATAAATGGGAATTTTATCTCCGTACTAAAAATAATAATTTCAATTTAAGTTAATGAAAGAGATTTTTTTTTATATTTGTTCCTTTCTACATTAGTATTAAATAATTATGTAAGTAATAATATCTAAAATTTTAAAACATCATTAATAAAATATACGTCTAATTAAATTTTTCTTAATAACTCTATTAAGTCTTAAAGGTATGAAACAGTGGGTCTAGTTGGTGGTATTGATTATTTCACATTGGTCCTCCAAACAATTACCTTTCTCCTCAACTTATTTTAGTCAACAATTCAATTATACTACTACTACTTTGTAATATGTTGTAGCACATGAATAGAATGTGGGGGGAGAAAAGCATTGTTTCTGTTTTTAGTAGAGAAACAGTACTTATTCGTAGTACTTTTCTATTTATCGAAGTTATGGATTGGTGTCAGTAATCTTCTATGGTAGTATTGTTAAAAGTCCAAATGTTTAGCTGTAAAGTACTCTTTACAGCACATAATAATAGTACACATGGTACTAACAGGTGCCAAACAATTCAATTTCTGTAACACCTGAAACACTTCTCTACAACTTTTTTTTTCTTTCTTGAAATAAATTTAGACTTAACAATAACAAAAGTCTCCTATCCCAAAGTCCCAATAATGGGGTAAAGTGCTCTCATTAAAGACGAGTCCATATCTAGGCTCGAACTGAATATTAAGTATGGAGAAGTACTTGTTATTCTGCCACAACGTTTGAAAACCCTGCCACAACGCTTGAAGGTGGTTAAAAATTCGCGTGAATTCAATACTTTCTGTCCAAATAATACATTTTTAGCTCTGTTCAATTATAGGAATAGGGACGGATTTAGGATGTAAGGTGGAGGTTCTCGAAAACCTAGTAACTTTCGTGCAAATCTTATATATATATTGAGAAACTTAGTAAATATATAAATATTTTAAGTTGAGAAACCCACAATGAAGTGTGTTATTAATCTAGCGGCAAACAAGTGCCTATTGAAGCATTGTTACCCTCTTGGTTGTGGATTCTAACCCCGCCGTCACTTTTTTGGATTTTTATTTTGCTCAGAAACCCACAAAATTAAAATCCCACCAAATTTACTCATCAACCTAAATCCTAGATTTGCCTCTACCCACAAATTGGCACATTCATGACTTCAAGTTAGTGAATATAAAAATATTACTATAAAGTATAAACCATTTTTATAAATATCTGGTTGGGGGGAAAATGAAAAGGTAATTATTAGAAGCTTCTAAAAATATACTCTCTTTAAAAAAGAATGACCTATTTTGACTTGACACAAAGTTTAAAAAAACAAAAAAAAATTTTAAATCTTGTGGCCTTAAATTAAAGTTATGTCAAATGTATTGAAATGCCCTTTAATTTTGTAGTCCTAAACATGTCATGTGAAAAGTTGAAATTAAAGTTGAAACGGACTAAAAAGAAAAATAGAACATTCTTTTTTGAAAGAGAGGGAGTACAAATTAGTCAATACTTTTGGTGGAGCAAAAGTAAGAAATAATGTCAACCAAATTGAGACAGTGGAGGGATAAAAGGCTACAATCTGAAACCTCTCTATTTTCTTTTTCTTCTTTTCCACACACTCATCCAACTAGCAAAGCTGGAACAGTGAAGAAGCTAGGCAAGAAAGTGATGAAAATATCAGCCATTTAGATAGCATATAGGCCATGACAAAATGTTCACAAAGTAGAATAGAAGAAACATATGTTAGTTTAGCCCACTACCCGCGCTCCCCCGGGGAAGAAATTTGATGAAACAACACAGTTGTAGCATTAAGTTACAGAAGAGTTGAGGCAGGCTGTCATCGAGGTGATCATCAAAAACCTTGTGCACCAGACAACAGCTGTTTTCCATCCTATGATGATGCCATTCTGGTTTCTCCATTAACTCCTAAATCGCGTGGAACATACAAAGCAAAAAAACACGGGGGACAATGATAGAGTCGAGTCACCTCTTAGCAAGTGATTGATGTTGCTAAAGGCGTTACCAGGACAGCTATGTTTCCAGCTACAGGTGGACGTAGACTTGCTGCAGTCTCCAGTTGTTCCCATGCTTCTTTTCGTTTTTCAGCTTCCAAGTTTATTTTCTCTTGTTCTTCCTTGTAATGGGAATGGCAAGCCAGGAAAAGCACATCATCCATTTCGGAGAACATCCTTCTTACGTTTAGACTCAAGTTCTGCACAGCATGATTCCAGTGGTTTTGAGCATTGCTTTCCACAGCTGGGAATATAATCGGGAGAATCACATGTCGGTTATGTGCAATCAAATTGACAATTTGGTCATTATTCCAAAGGAACAAAGACCTTTCAGCTACCTGGACAAGAAAAGTTTGGTTATTAGGATGACAAATAAGTGATTTTGAAGTTACGAAAGTGGTATAGTAAAAACATTTCGCGAAGGCAATTTTCAGACAGTGATTAATAAACATATCTCACTCTTGGCTAGAACATCGTAATTAGTCGCGAAAACATACTATATGCCTTACAAGTGAGATGCACAGTTTTTGGAAAATACTGCCCCTTAACCCAAAAGAAAATGGAGATGAACCCATAAAAAGGATAAGTAGAATGTAAGAGCTGAGTACGAGCAGAAGACAGACCTCCATTGGGTCCCATGCAGGAGGGCTTCTAAGTAGTACCCAACCTTCCATTATGGCGTTAGAATCTTGACTTGCTTATTGTTTTGTGGATTTCTCTTCCTCCATTGGGTCCCATGCAGGAGGGCTTGTTGGATATTACATGGAGGAAGAGAAATCCACAAAACAATAAGCAAGTCAAGATTCTAACGCCATAATGGAAGGTTGGGTACTACTTCTAATAGACACCAGAACATATGGCATGACTGTGATGTCGTTAAAACCAAGTGATCCATATATGTAGACTTGGATCATCTAATATATAAACAAGTCGCTGTGAATTAGTTCATAACAAGTAGAAATTTACATCGTTTTAGATGTGTTGACCATTTGCAGGTATAACTATATCATATTGTAACCTCTATCACCACCTCTTCAGAATATGGCGGTGGCAGACATTGAAGTGCAATGACTAATCGATGTCAGAAGATTTGGCCAAATAGGCCCGGGATGCTTGGTTTTATTCAAGTTAAATCTGCCAAAGATATAAGTACTTCCTCAGTTTCTCACAGGCTTTAGAACTTCAATTTTCAAGTCTTAGAAAGGACAAAGATAAATCAATGATTGGATAACGCAGGTTAAGCAATATATCCCATTCTTCCTATTGACAGTTTCCTGATGAAATTTATTAACTTGATCCCAGAAATGCCCTCGGAAACAGTAATATAGATTCTTCTTCAGCACTCCTCTTAACTATTTTCATCCCTTTGAAACCACTAGTATACCTGGTTCATTCACAATGTTGGTTCACGTCAACAACAAAACATTCTTGGGGTTGGACAAGTCTTTCTGGCTCCTGAATCTTAAGTTCTTAACACATCGCTGAAACCATTTCAAACTAAATGAAGAAATCTTTTCCACGATCTAGAAATCAATTAGAGGAAACTCAGCTATTAGTAAATTTAATTTTTTCATGCAAAAACTCCTCATAGCTAAAAATGCATGTAAATCTGGACGGATCCTGATTCTCTACAAATCAAACAACTCGATGAAGAATATATCAATCAATCAATTGCACTTTCATCCCATGTTAGCCTTATGAATTCTCTGTATAAATTAGAAGGAGAAACCATATCACAGTATTTGTTCATAGATCTTTGAACAAACAACATCTAACCAACAATTCAGAAACTATGTAACAAAAAAAAAGTAAAACCATAATACAGTACACATGCACACGCACATATACATGTCTAGCGACATAATTATTACCTGAAAATGGTAACTATTGATGCAGCAACCGATCCGCCAGAACAAGGGAACCATCACTTTTTGGAACTCAGCCATGTTAATAACGTCCAAGATTTCTTCCAACTCACTCAAAAACATCACCTCCTTCTGTGTATTAGTGATAGGCCAGTACTTCAACAAGCCCCTTATCACAGGGCTAGCCAATTTAGGATCTTTCTCTATGAACTGGGTAATACAATATGATAACTGTTGAAAGTAAATCCCCAAAGATTTTGGCTTGTGCAGAGGAATCAAGACCCTTGACAAAAAGATCTTATGCTCCTCCTTCAACGGCAGAGCAAATCCTGTAACTACACTTCCAAAAATCTCCAACAGTTCAGCGATCCCGTTATGTTTCTCTGACTCGAACACAACGCGGTAAAACACATTGCTTATACTCTTCCTTATATAAGGCCTATGGACCATGAACTTGCCATAAATCCTATGCAAAATAGCTTTCAAACAATCCCTTTCCCTTGGATCTTCAGAATCAAACAAATCAAGTAATTTCAAGATGAACTGATGGTTTATATACTTCTTTGCAACCTTAGCTTCTAATGAAGAAGATGTTACAAACTTAAGCAACAGATCATACACAATTTGCAAGTGAGGCCAGGCAGGATCAAAAGTAGGCTCATCATCATCATTTTCGCTGGAGTGGCTATTATTGGACCGATAATTAGGAGGGAAAACCCGAAATAAATTAACAGCACATGTTTTACACAGTGCAAGAATTGCAGGTTCAGAAAATTTAGGTGGATTAGCAGATACAAAATCCAAAAGCTCAAACAATGTAGCCCTTTTAAGTTCCTTTTCTGCTACATTCTTAGTTGGATCCCTAAAATCAAAGTCTACACAGCATAGGCTTAACTTACTGATAAAAAGATTCATCTTCTCAGAACTAGGAACATCTTTGAAGGAAATCAAAGGCTCAATACCAGCAATCACACTTGCTGGGAACACAACTGAGGATGTCCTCCTTGGGGCACTATTAGGCCTTCCAGGACCCAAATTTGAGCTGGCATTCGGGCCGTGTAGGCCCGAATTGCCTCTTCCTGAGTCTACTGACTCAGATTTCACTGATTTCTTAGGAAGCCTACTCAGAAAATGCTTCCACATGATGATTTTCACAATCTTTTCAACACAACAAACAGGCTCAAAACACACAAAGAGGGTAAAACAATACTCAAATCAAAGCATTACTGGTAAAAGACAACAACCCTAGAGTTGTACCTTGTCTGGTACATACCCAAGATCTAAACCAAAACCCCATTGGAGCAAAAATCTTCAAACTTTGAGCTAAACCACCAAAAGGGGTGCCATAATCTTCAGCAAGAAGACAGAAAAATCAAATCTTTCCTCAAAATGACTAAAAGGGTGTCCAGATCTTGGTTCAAAAAGAGGAGAAAAAATCAAGAAAAATCAAGAATCATGTAAAGCTGAAGCCTTTTTGCTCAATTTAACAATCTTGAATTCTTTAAAAAAGAAAAAAGACCCCAGATCTCATGACACATGCATTATAACTATTTATACATGCTTTATATGGAAAAGATTCAGATATTTGCAGAGTAAGGTATGGGGTGGGTGGGTGTCAGAATGGTGGGTGGGTGGCTTGAAGGAGATTCAGATGCTGATAACAAAGCTAAGGAAACAAAAACAAAAATGTCATTCATTATTCATGTCTCTCCATGCACTAGTACTATTTTACATGTGAAAACACATTAATACAAAAACAAGTAGTGATAAAAGCTTTCTTCTTCATTAGGAAAATTTTGGGTTTTGGAGGGGGGTTGGGGGGGGAGGGGGCGGAGACAAAGGTGTGGTAAGTGGGGGCTTCAGAGTTTAATTATGAACCTTGGCATGGATGCATGGTGCAGAGGGGAAAATGGTGAAAGTCCATCATTGTTTGTTTGTATCTTTTTGACAAATAATTTATTGTATAGTACTTATTATATTTACTTTTTAGAGTCACTATATAGACGTTCATTAATATTTTAGAATGTATTTTATCATCACATTAAAAAAGAAATTGCAAATTATCAGATTTTAATATAATTTAGAAAAATTTAAATTTAAATTTTAAAATATTAATTAATTTAATTGAAAAATAAAATACATGACAATCATTTTGAAATGGTCACTGCAAAGTAGAAAGAAAAGGGGGCAGTAACTTTTTATTTCTTTCACAATATTGTTCTGCTTTTTTCGTCTTTCAAATTTTTCTCGATTTGTGAGATGATTTTGTTATTGCTTCCTTATTTCTGAGAAAATACAGGTGGCCAAGAAAAAAATAAAAAAGAGCAGTCACCACACAAATTTATAAAAAGATCCTCTTTTTTTTTTTTTTCAAGGGTTATTTTTTTTTTTCTTCAATCATATTAGCATTTATCTTTAATTTTTAAAAAATAAAATCACAAAAACGTTTGGTTTACTTTATAAAAACCTTGTACTTAATTTTTTTTCTAAAATTTATTGGTGAAAGGCAGCAAGTATCATTGGATTCACTCTTATTAAAAAAGATATCAAATGTATTATTGGACTATAAATTTTGTTGGTTAATTTTCTCTTAATTCAGTTCATTTATTCTCTTGTTAGCAATGTTTGTCCTTTTTTTACAAAAAATAAATAAATAAATTATATGACAAAGTGTTTTATATCCCAAAAAAAAAAAAAATAGAGACAAAATAGGTGTTTGGTCGTAGCTTTGAAATACTTTTCACTTTAAAATTGTATTTTATTATACTTTTTGTAAAAAAATATTTTAAATGGTGTTTATGCTTGAATATACTTAAATATAATTTCAAAAGTGAAAAAAAATGTATTGAAAAACAAATTACAAAAATATTTCTCTTGGTTATATTTTCAAATATAATAAAAAATTATTTCAAAAAAATACTACTACTAATTTTAGTGACCAATCAGGATCAAAAGTGTACACAGCAAAAGGTTCAAATGATGATGAAGTAACACCAACAAGTACGTGTAATCGTAAGATACCTTAATTAAATGATGCAATTTAATTAATAGTGACATTAATAATTACACTTAAAAATGTATGGATGTAGTACAATTTGACACACCTAAATTACATTATTACAAGACGTACAATTAATACTGATAATTTAGCATAATAATAGTCCCTCTCGTTGCACATGCACTCTACATAAGGTATAGGCTATTTAACTTTTAATATTGTTAGAAATTAAAACTTCACCTTTTTTTCAATTAAAAATTACACAAATACACAACTTATGTTTTTAATATTATAAAAATTCCAACTCTCTAAGCATATTACAAAAATTTCACATATACACAGAATGTTATGTATATGTCGGCTATGTTATGTATATTAACAGGGTGAAAGAGAAATAATTTAAAAAGTGGGAGAAAGTATAATGGTACTTATGTTATTTATCCTTTTTTCAATCTACATGCATGTTACTACTTACTAGTTCAGACGTAATATTTATTGTTTGTTGTTTTCCAGAATTAATTTATTTTTAAGATTTATTTATTGAATTAAAGAAGAAAAATGCATGTTTAATAGTACGTTAATTAGATTTATTTATCAAAAAACGAAAGTGTGATGATGTATGTTTTTTTGTTTTGTTGTTTCCCACACAGTAAAATGGATGCAGGGGGCGGATCTATGTATTGGGTTGGGGTGTTACGGCACCCATAGTTTCGGTTGAAATTTTATATTTATATGTATATATCTGTATATATTGTATACGAATTTAGTATAAATATTAATTGTGGCACCTAAAGTAACAGAGGGGCTTGTTGCGCCAATGTCTAGAGGTCGCAATTTGCTGCTTGGGGACCCAAGTTCAAGTCTGCTGGAGGAGATTTTATTTTTTTTAAACTATAAAATGTGCAACTAAGAAAAGACCTAACCATACGAAAAAGGCTGTGCCTTACAAAGTTTAAAAGACAGTTTACAAATTTAAACATAGATTTCCTCTATGGATAATGAGACCACTTCCGGAAAATGTTGCATAAGTTACTGTTTATCCTGGTACCCGGAGCTTCAAAATCCTGAATCCGCCTCTGAATGGATGTGTGTAAATATGTATCAAGTAGAATAAATATAATTATATTGTTCTCGAACTTGTATGTATTTACAAAAAAAATTGGCATTAAAGCACTATCCTTTTTTTTTTTTATTTGGTAAACTGGAAGCTTAAATTAATATACGGTAATGTTTAAAAAACAAGGCCCTCAGCCTGGATCTACAAAATAAGAGGTTGGGGAAAGACCTTCTTGGTTAGCATTAGGTTATGTTTGTTCTTCTAGTAAAACTAGTCCCGCTAATATTTAGTATAATACTGTCACGCCCCAAAATTCCATCGGGCCGGACTGGCACCCGAAGCCGAGAAGGCTCGGGAGAACCCGTTCAAATACCTGTACTTTCACTTACATGTCACCAAAAATTTGGACAGCACTTTGTTGCATATAGAAGGGTCTAATTACCTGTATCAGCACAACACACACAAATATATATATATATATATATATAATACTTGACCGTCGGGGCCACCACATATACAAATATAACATCACTATATAAACTTCCATGACTTTACCCTTCCTTATGTCTACAAAGCCTCTAGGATATATATGACATAACTAGGGTCGGGACAAACCCCCGCCCACACATGACTCCTATACAATAACAAAACATAAGGAACCGACTCGGAAAGCTCCGAAGCAAACTGGAGCTCACCAACAATAGCTGTATGACTTGACTCCTATCTACGCTGTGAATGAGCTGAAGCACCTGTGCCTGCAGCATGAAATGCAGGTCCCCCGTGAGGGACGTCAGTACGAAATATGTACTGAGTATGTAAAGCTATAAATAATCATATGTGATATGAGAGATCAAGAAAATCAGACGCAAGTGAATAAATCATAATAGAAGTGAACCACACTTCATAAACACTTTTAGGATCATGTACATTATCATTAATCTGAATTGGGTTCTTGAATTCAAACACATTTGTGGAACGGTATACATTCGTTCATTTCATTCTTTATAATTATCATTCGCCATTACCTCCTCCCCTCGAACCTCCAACCACCTAACAATAATCAATACTGTACCGTACTATGACCATTAGGCTGCCCCCAGTACATATCAACTGTAATTATATCAAGTATCGGGATCGGCCCATGCTAGTCTTAAGCCCCTGAGCTACCACCCACACGTATATCAAGTAACACACATAAGAGATCTTTCCAATAACTTAGTTCAAAAGCTTTTGAGATTATTACATTAGTGTTCATGCCAATATAGTACCTTTGGAACAATGATACATCAATAGGAACCAAGTAATAGACCTTCTATACAATAACGATGTAATAAAGACTCATTGGTACATCAACAATGTCTTTCAGAATCATCAATATCACAACAATGAAATAGGAGCCTTTTGGTATATCAATGAAACATTTTGACACTTTATAGAATGGAAGCAACTTCGTTGGTAATGTAGAACAATACATGTTTTTGGACAACCTCGGAATCTTACTTGACGGAACATTGGTGTTTTCATGCCAAAGAACATCGTTAGAGTATGCTTTACATACCTCGTTGTAGATTCGGATACCAATTCAACACAACTTTCCGCCTTTACAAATCACTTATCTACAATGAAATGTTTGGCATCTAGTATTAGCAACCCAACACCACAATTCTCTTCCATAATTCCATACAACCAATATTTGCAAAGCATTCCAAAAACCAACTTGAACAATAGGTTTATGTGTATATATATATTTATAATCATCATTTCAATACCATATCATCACACCAAATCCCTTCACAATTCAACATAATCCAACCATGCACAAGAATAATCCAACATCATTTCCCAATCATCTTTCAACAACAATCAAATAACATACTTCTTATGTTCACATGCATATATATATATACATATTCATATAAATAACACCAACATAATTTACATCCTTACCATAAAATGACCCTTTTGATTTCGAAGTCCTGTTGGCACAAATAAGGGGTGCTTCTCGAAGCCCTCGAGACGGTGAACACAACTACAGAATCAATTTGGATTTTCTATGGTTGAATCACAAGATAATTGGAGTTGAACTTAGGCTAGGGTTTCTTATTATTCAATAATTTGGATGATAAATTATGGATATGAGGCTAAGTATATGTATATAATGACCAATTTTCGTCCATGAGGTGATGGAAAATGACCATATTGCCCTTAAAATTTAAGTAAATCTGAATCTATTCATGGTGGACTGTTTTGATAGGCTAAAGTAAATCGACCATAACTCTTTGCTCTGATAATGGATTTGGGTGAAACCAATTGCATTAGAAAGAAGACTCTCGGGGCTTCTCATCGATATATAGCAGCTCACACAGTTCATTTTTTATAAGGAGTTATTATCATTTAAAGTCGACCCAAAAATCTGTTTGGCTGCAGTACTTTTGTGTGCAGAAAATTTCTGCACATTTACTGTTCATTGCATCCACCGTTTTCAAGTTTCGAACATGCTCGCTTATATCCGATACTCATCTGTTTTCAGAAATCTTTATATCGTTGGAAAGCTAACTCGATAAACTTCGCATAGAAACTTCGACGAGCAAATTTCGGTATAAATAAAGTCGATTCCTATACACATATAATCAAACTATACACTTGAAACCATCTCAAAATAATCAATACTCATACTTAAACTCATATATACCTAACTTATGATCAATACATATACTCCAACACATATAACCATGGCTAATGCACGTAATTAAGTACGGGGTGTTACACATACATTGGAGGAACTATAAAGCTGAGGTCCCTTGCAAAAGCTTTGCCAGTGGATCAACAACTCCATTTTGTTCACAAAAACAATATTGTACCAAAGGTCTCCTAGCCTTCTTAATATCAAACTGCACTCATCAAATGATGGGGGTTATAATGTGAACTGCAATTTGTTAAGCATTGCAGTTACCTCAGTAGAGTCGGTGTAAGTTATAAGCCTTCTCTCAAAGTCAGAAACTTCATTTGATTGTTAGTACTTACTTGCTTGTGTGGTAAGGTTGCCTCAGTTGTGAAGTTGGAAGAATTCTACGGCCTCAAAGTATGTGTTATTGAAACTGGGCTTATTTCTTTTATGGTTGAATAGACCAGATGCGGTAGGGAAGGAGAGTTTCCCAGGTAACTAGATTGTTGAAGTTGACCTTCTTGAAGAAGTTTCAGTTTTGGGTGGAGAATTAAGGAGCAGAGTTAATACAAGAGATAATACATCGAAACACCCGAACTTGTTAGCAAAATTTACTTTAGATCCTAAACTAATCGAGCAATTATTTACCTCCTTATGAACTTTAAAGTGTATTATTTTGCCCCCTTAAGAGCTGACGTGGCAAAAAAAAATAAATAAAGGCATGTTTTAGTGGAAAAAAAGTTTTAAAAAAATTTAATGGGGCTCACTTTAATAGTTTTAAATATTATTTTTTTTTCTTTATTCCTCACATTCCACCACCCCCATTTCTTGCTCTTCTTCACACCCCACCACCCCCATTTCTTCTTCTTCTTCCTTTATTTCTTTTTTTTTTACTTCTATTCACCAAAATCTTCAATCCAATACACAATAATAAAATACATAAATTATACAACAAATAAACTTTCCTATAAAGATCAAGAATCAACAAATTAAATCCCAAAAATACATAAAAATCAATTCTTTAAGGTATCATTCTCCAAGAATTTGCTAAATTTCAACACCCAAAAAATTCAAAGAGCATCAAATCACAGAAAAAAAAAATTCATCTAAATTCTTAACCATTATTTTTTTTTCCTTCAAAATTTTCAAATCTCGGAAATCACTACACTTAAAAAACATGAGAAAAAACCTTATTCCTTCAACCAAGTTTACAAACTAATTATAACCATGAAATTGAGTAGGAAAATAAATTTTACAAATTTTTAACCTTATTCAATTAAACCAAAAAATCTGATCGACGAACTTTCCCGGAGCACCAACGATGGAATTCTTCGCTAGAAAATGTTGAAATCAGCGACCAAAATCAGTTGCAGCAATCCACCGTCGTTGTCTCTATTCCGAAAATGGAGTTCAGTTGTTCATGGGAGGAGAAAGAAGAAGAAAGAGGAATGAAATTTGTGGAGCGGAGGTTAGTTGTTTTCCAATGGGAGAAGGAAGAAGAAGAAGAAGGAGGAACATGCGGGGTGGGGGTGGGGGTGAGGGCGGCTGTTTGAAGAAGAAAAAGGAGGAGAAATCGTGGGGTGAGGTTTGGGGTGGGGTGGGGGGTGGGGGGCTGAAGAAGAAGGAGGAAAGGGAGGGGATCTCTCTTTCTATATATATAGAGAGAAAAATAGTATATATATATATATATATATATATATATATATATATATATTTTTTTTTTTTAAAAAAAAATATATAAAAATAGTATATGTGTGTAATTACTTTTTTTTTAAATTATAATTTCTTATGTGACAATGATATGGCACTAACGTGGCACTGATTTGGCAATGACATGGCACTGACGTGGCTCAAATTGGGGCGTGTGTACTTCACCCTCCGCAATGAGAGTGGTATAATTTTTTAGGAGGGTAAAAAATTCACTTTAAAGTTGTTAAGGGGGGTATATAATTGCACGATTAGTTTAGGGTCTAAAGTAAGTTTTGGCTACAAGTTTAGGGGTGTTTTGATGTATTCAAATATGACTGGTTGATTTAGTAGCTGTTTCGCCATGAAAATTATTTACCCTTTCTCGAAAAATTATTCTACTTTAGTGTAAAAAGTGAAAACTAGATGTGTTTGTCCATGAAAATTTCAAATATAATTTCGAAATTATATTTGAAAAAATGAAAAGAAGTTTTACTTGTTTTCACTTTTTTCACTCATACTTCTCTCACAAAATTTTAAAAATAATTTTATTTTATATTCATTGCCAAACACAACTTCAACTCCAACTTTAATTTCAACTTTATCTTCAACTCCAGAAAATTATGATTTTCATAGTTATAAGGTCATGACAAAGTCACAAGTAATGAGGCATGCATGAAAGATGTGGTCAATGTCCTCAATTTGATTGGTGTATATGTTGAAGTTGAGATTGACAATGATACCTGTAGAGGCTAGAGTAGAGCTTCTTTTTTGAATTGATTCACTGTGTTGTGTTGACGTTTTCATTGTAACTAACTTAAAAGGAAATTTGAGTATTTAATAGTGTGTTAAATTTATTTTTGGATTTTTGATGAGATATATTAATTAGTATATTTTTATATATTAAATATCAAGTATTTTAAATAAATATGAATAAAAATATCCAATTACAGTATATTTTCTAACAAATCTTGCAGGAAGAACAAATTACGAAAAAGAAGAAAGAAGATATAAATCAAAAAAGGAAGATACATCAACTATAAATCCATCAAAAACTACACAAGGACAAGAAATATAAATTAATGAAATTATCATCAAGGTCTTTGAATTTCTCATTAAGGTTTCATGATAATATTCATGCCAAAATCTCATAAAGATTGCATGATAAATTATCATGTCAATTTCTCATCAAGATCTGATGATATATTGATATTATGTTATAAAGTTTCATCAAGGCCTTCATAGAAATTTTTCTATAAATAGTCACATGTTGTTGAAGGAAAGGGACACGCCACATACCATTAGAAAGATTCATTAATTTTGTTTTCTTTCTCTTCTTCTTCTTGTTCTTTTAGTACGATAATATTTTCTTAGTAGTTTTTTTTTTTAAACCAACAACCGAGATAATAGCCCATTTATTAAACAAAATAGGGGACAAAGGTTTTGTGTTAAAGAACTTGGAGAAATCTGAGGAGTGTCGCGATTATGGTTATTGTAGGTGTATCAAGGATGCGGAGGTCAGCGGGTTATTCGCAGGATGCGGCGGGGTAGGACGATGGGGCCAGATAAGACTCCAGTGAATCTGTGGAAGAGCACTAACATGGCAGGTTTGGAATGGTTAAGAAGGTTGTTTAGCATCATTTTTAGGGTGGAGAAAATGCCTGAAGCATGGAGGTGGAGTACTATGATTCCATTATATAAGAACAAGGGAGACATTCAGAGTTGCAACAACTCTGGAGGTATTAAGTTGTCGAGTCATACAATGAAGGTTTGGGAAAGGATTGTAGAGTTGAGGTTGAGAAAGATCGTGACTATCTCTGAGAATCAGTTCGGTTTCATGCTAGGTCGTTCGACTACTGAGTGATAACGCTCAAATTACACTCTCTAGTGGGTGTAAAACGATAGTTGTCAATATAATAACCCAAATTAGGTTGGGGTCGAATCCACAAGGAGTGAAAGCATTGAATTCAAAACTCAAGAGTATTAATAGTCTACTAAAAGATAACCAGCAGTGTGAATAAAGCAATGCATAAATATAAAATGGGGGATTTAGTTTGAATGTATTTATAAATGACAACTACTTCAATTTTAGTGCACTAGCTTGACGTTGAAAAATGCTAAGAGTGAATTTAATTGAGAATAAGCCTTGGGGTTATGCAATTATAGGTGTGGGATCATGCATGGGTACTTGGCCATTTATTCAACTTTTAGCTAAAAGTCATGGGTAGGCTAAATGTCAATGTATTGGTGTCAATCTTTCAATTACAATACCAAATTTCACAAATGGGTTCTTTTGAACACCTCATAAGTATGACAATTTCCCACATCTATTGCCTCAATTGACATCCTTGTATATAAGAGATATCATTAACTGAAATGAATCAAGTTATTGGTTGCATTTATTCCTCACTCATGTCCCCTCTTTCAAGAATGAAATGGGTTTTAGGATGGTTGGAGTTTGCACCCCCAACTCTTAGTTAATTCATGAAATAAATGCAACACTTATCACAACTAACTAATTAGAAAAATAATTAGCTAAAATTCATGCACTACCACTACTTAAGAAAGCATAACCCCAAAATTGGAAATTAGTTAGTCATAGATAAAAGGAATAAAAATATACCAAAGTTATCATTAACTTCATCCATGAGAAATAGAGACAATGTAGTTCCACACTTGGGGTTTCAATAATTCTTCAATGAAAGATTACTAACATATATTTTTCATTCAAGCTTAGTACAAAATTCTCAAAAAATGAAAAGATAGATGCTAAAAGAGATGAGAGAAGCTAAAAGCTAAAAGAGAGACTATCTTTAAAAGATAAAAACTAGGTATTGAAAAGTGAGGTAAAAGCCCTTTTTAAACTCCCACTCTATATTTGATGGAAATTACAAAACTGTCACCTTATTCTTGATCTACTTGAGCGGATCCAAAGCGGATGAGGAGCAGATAGAGAGCAGATGGCTAGCAATTCCAAAGAAGATGCAAAGAGAATGCAAAACGGATGACTCTTTTCCCATTTGGCCTTTTGATGACTTGAATGACTTGTTCATCTTCACTTTTTACTTTTACCTACATACATGAGCATTAAATAAGAGAGTACCATCAAATCAATGAAAAATCATGATAATTTAGGCTTAAAAGGTGTTAGCAAGCCGTCAAATTAATGACTTATCACTGAGGCCATTCATATTGTGAGGAGACTAGTAGAGCAGTTTTGGGAGAGAAAGAAGAACTTGCACATGGTGTTTATGGATCTTGAGAAGGCATATGATAGAGTTCCCAGGGAGATTCTGTGGAGGTGCTTGGACGCTAGAGGGGTGCCTGTAGCATACACTAGGGAAATTCAGGACTTGTATGATGGTGTAAAGACGCGTGTGAGGACGGTAGGTGGAGATTATGAGCACTTTCCATCTTTGATAGGATTGCACCAGGGATCAACTCTTAGCCCCTTTTTATTTTCCTTGGTGATGGATGTTTTGACGCGATATATTCAAGGTGAGGTGCCTTGGTTATGTTATTTACGGATGATGTAGTACTGATTGACGAGACTCGAGGAGGAGTTAATAATAAGTTGGAGATTTGGAGACAGACGTTTGAGGCTAAAGGATTTCGGTTGAGCAGGACCAAGACAGAGTACTTGGAATATAAGTTTAGTGATGGGTCACAGAAGGTTGGCGGGGTGATGAAGCTAGACTCTCGGGTTATTCAAAAGAGGGAGAGTTTTAAGCATCTGGGGTCTATGATTCAGGGCAATGGTGAGATTGATGAGGATGTCACACATCGTATTGGAGAAGGGTGGTTGAAATAGAGGCTCACTTTGGGAGTTTTGTGTGATAAGAAGGTGCCCCCGAAGCTTAAAGGTAAGTTCTACAGAGTGGCAATCCGTCCGGCTATGTTGTATGGAGCGGAGTATTGTCCAGTTAAGAACTCTCATATCCAAAAGTTGAAGGTGGCGGAGATGAGGATGTTACGATGGATGTGTGGCCATACCAGAAAAGACAGGGTGAAGAATGAGATTATTCAAGAGAAGGTGGGAGATGCTTCGGTGGAGGAAAATATGCAAAAAGTGAGGTTATGTTGTTCGGGCATGTGATTAGGAGGGATTCTGATGCGCCAGTGCGGAGATGTGAGACCTTGGCTATGGATGGTTTTAGGCGGGCTAGAGGTAGGCCAAAAAAATATTGGAGGAAGGTAATTAGGCATGATATGGAGCAGTTACAGCTTATAGAGGACATGACCTTTGATGGGAAGGTGTGGAGGACGCAGATTAGGGGGTGGGAGTGCGTTGGTATTACCAGGGGAGCGTTCTCTTGGGTCTGAAGTTTCTTGTTTAGGGTGTTGTGTGTTGTCTATGGTTTCGGTTAGATAGTTTTTAATATTATCTTGTGGCTAGCGGTGTTAGTTTATTTTGCTTACTGTACTAGTTTATATGCATTTATGTTTTGTATTTGGTATACTGTTATCAGTCCTAAGTCGAAGGTCTATCGAAAATAGCCTCTCTACTTCACCTAAGGTAATGGTATGATCTGCGTACACTCTACCCTCCCCAAACCCCACTAAATACACTAGGTATGTTGTTGTTGTTGTAGTAGGAAAAAGGACACTCTATAGCACTTTTAAAAACAAATAGCCTAAGGTTGAAAACTTTCAAAAAGTGGTCAGTCGGATATACTATTCCCGCTTTATAGCCTTTTCCTAATTTGGGTCATTTTGGCCTACATAGTTCATATACAGTCCATATACAATACTGATACATTCTATATACAATACTGATACAATATTCAATTTGGGCAATTCAGCCTTTTTAAAAATATTTCAATTTTTTTTTATATAAACTTTTTAACTGATAAAATATTCTGTTTTTTTTATTGTTTAGAAATAATAATTAAATTATATAAAAATGATATAATTGTTAAATATAATATGTATCTATATAAGATATATATATATATATATATATATATATATATATATATATATATATAGAAATTGTATAGTTATATCAAATATGTACATGTATAAAATATATATAAAAAATATATATAAAGTGTATGAAAAATATATAATTGTTGTATAAAACGTGTAAAAAAATATACAATTATTGTATAAATTGTGCTTCAAAACTGTATAATTTTCGTATAGAATATTTATATGTATAAGATATGTATAGAAAGTGTGTAGAAATGGTATAGAACAAGCCAACAAATTGAAAAGGCTAGAAAGGGGAATTTAAATTTCATGACCATTTTCATAGAAATAATTTAATTTGAAGTATCGTTTCTATCCTTTGCCCAACAAAATAAGTAATGTTCAATACAAGTAAAGGCCAGGCCCAAACCCATTAATATTAAATCTGACAACAAAACAAATAAGGAAAATGCTCCAAAGTCAGATTAGGAAAGTCCAATCTTCATCTTCCTCGCAACTTGTTGTACGACAAACCCATTTCCATGGAGTTTCCTGACGAAAAACTAGAATGAGCGAAAATTTGGAAGCTTCATTGTGTTTCTCATTTAGTTCAACTGGTAGAGCAGATGGTGTAGGAGTTGCCTTATAATAAAGGTCAGATCCCCAAGATGTTGGTGATTAAAGAAAATTTGTGTTGGCTAAATCTGGATGGAGTTGCCGGCGCCTTTAAAAATCGATGACAAAGTAAGTCATCCTTATTTTTTCTAGTATCTGGAACCCTACATAAGCTCGATCCCTGACCTTAACTGGATTTCTCTAATGATGCACGAGAATAAGATTAGGAGCTCTAACTTAGATATGGAAGGTGAAGAAACTCAACAACTTATGAGTGTAACTCAGGTACATCTAACCCCTTTCAAGATAATTTTCAATTTACTTACCTTGCCTTCTATGGATTGAATCCCAAAAGGAATTAATACCACCATATAAATTCAAGATACTAAAACTGATTATTACCTCAAAATTGATTATGGTTTTACTTTTCCTCCATAATGGAGTAATTTCTTTTGATTGGGATAGTTAATAAATCTCAATATATATATATATATATATATATATATATATATATATATATATTTATAATACTATCTCAGTTTAATTCATGCTTTGCCTACAAGTTTCACTTACATCTTCATATTGTGTCGAAATAATAACTTTATGTAATTATTGTTTTCACATCTATCTATTTTATCTCTAAGTTAATTTTATATTGATTTTGTAATTCTCACAGAGCAAAATTAATACATAATAACTAATGAGTAAAATAGTAGATGAAGAATAATCTTTAGTTATTTTGTTATTTAAATTTTTAATTTTGATTCTTTTAGTCCTAATTCTCGTGGAGGGACTAACTCAAGCAAGTTTATTGATTTAATGATATCTATCTTATTTCTTTTAGTCCTAATTCTCACGGAGGGATTAACTCAAATAATTTATTGATCTAAGGGGTCTTTATCTTATTTCTTTCAGTTCTAATTCTAACGGAGGGATTGACTCAAATAAGTTTATTGATTTAAAGACTAATCTCAAGAGGTCTTTACACCTTTTAGCACAATTCAGGCAAGAAAATATTTTGATTTAATTGTCACTAGTCTTAAATTATTTAATTGGCATAACCTCATGGAGTATTAATTAATTATTTATTTCTTAGTGAGCTAAATATAATTGTATTAACAATAAACAATTATTCTTTCGATAAAATATATGTGAAAATTGAGATTTTATTATAAAAATATCATCAAATGAATTCAATGATTCCCAACTCTTTTTACTTATAAATTTTTCGAAAGTAATTTATTTAAGTTTTAAGTAATCTATATAATCCAATTCTACCTTTCATAAGTTTGATTTTCTCAAATAGTAATAAAGATAATATAAATTTGTAGCCTAGGTGATTTCAATTTCTGTGGGACGATATCTTAAACTATACTAGAATTTGACAGAATACGAGCAAGAATATCCTATACATATTGGCCTCGTCATTTTTCTTATAGTAAAGTAGTTATATAATTATGTCAGGGAAGATAAAAATAATTATAATTATTCTCTAACCGGAACACATATTTAATGTAGGCTTCATCGCTAGATCTTTAAACTCATTTCGAGATTTCACTTGGATCCTTATTGAACACTTTAACTATTCAAAAGTCATTCCTATTAGGCATAACATGCTGACATGGCAAAAAAAGTGTGTTTTACACTCTTCAGACGCGTGAACCAGATTTTTTCTAAAAATAATTTCCAACTTTTACACCTAATTTTAAAAAAAATGATTATATTTTTTTGTAAAAGGACATTCCACCCCTCTTATTTTCCGGCAAAGACCTATTCTTTCTTGTATTTACACCTAAAATTATTTTTTTAAAAAAATTAATTCTTTTTTTTTTAAATGGACGACCACTCTCTCTTTCCCTTCTTTTTCAGGAAAAGTCCCATTTTTTCGACAAAGTCTCATTTTTTTTTTGGCAAGAATGACCCCTCTTTCTCTCTTCCTTCCTTTCTACTCAATTTTTTCTAAATCATCTTTTTTTCTTGTTTAAATTTCTTGCATTTGTTCATACAAAAAAAGTAAATATAAATTTTTATAAAAAATCCGGCAAAGTCTCATTCTTTTTGATAAAAATGATATGAAATATTCTCCAATACCGATGGAAAAGGAGTGGGGTTCGATGGAGAAGAAGAAGATTTGCGAGGGCGGAGTGTTTGGATTTATTTTTTAAAAAATCATTTTCTTATTTTTCTAAATTATTTAAATAAAGTTAGTTTGTTTTAAAAAAATTATTTGAATTCAATTGTCACATGATATGATTTATTGGTCTATTTGGCTTGTGAGTTACATTCACTTTAAGTTTTCAACGGATTTTCATTTTGTGTCAAATAAGTATAAATTTGTTATGAATGAAGTATTTGTTTGGTACAAGTTTGAGTTGACGTGTTCAAGTGAAATCTCGAAACTAGTTTAAAGGTCTATCGATAACTTAGGTCTTTAATGCTACAAGGGCTAAATACACTTCGTTGAATATTGAGTTATTTACTTAAAGGATTCGGGATCAATTCTCACTTAGTACATTTTTTTCTTGTTTTTATAATGGTTCACCCATATTCTAAAAATGTTACATTCGCTTATGCTTTGTCGCACCCATTTAAATCCTGAGCATCATTTTTCCCCAACATGTGTGTTAGTGGTTCATTGTAATATTATTGTTTACTCTTTTTTTAATTAATTCAATGCTTAGCATATATTATTATTATTATTTTTAATTAATTCAATGTTTAACATATCATTCTTATTCACTACAAAATAATAATAATAATAATAATAAGAAATGTGTATGTTTAATGGTGTGTTATATTGCCTTTCGTTTTTCTCGCAGTAAAATGGTTATATAAGTATACAAATTTCGTGTTAAAGAATCATCTTTTTTCAATCTGTGTTTTACTAGTTAAAACGTAATATCTAGGATGCATTTTAACAGGATTTCTTCTCTAGAGTAATTACTAATTACTACTTCATGAGTCAAAAATAACATATTCAAAAAATTTCTACTTAATCATTCTTCCTCATGTGTCATGAAGGTGTCTCGTGATATCTTTACAATCAAGTCTACGTTAATATTTATAAGTTTAACTCAACCTTGTCATATTAACTTCAAATGGTGAATCTTTATTTATAGCATTTGTCAAAAGCTTTTATTCTTCAAAAAATGAAACACAATCATTTGAACATGTCGTAAACATATTCAATTGAGATACCTTAGTACTTTTTTTAAAATATTGCTGTTTCAAGAGCAAAATCGCGATATGTGTTGGTGTTATTATACATTTTACTATTAAAATCTTAATTTGCATGATAATTTATGGACATAAAGTGGAGAAACTGGTGTCATTATATTTTGATAACTCTTTTAACTTCTAACACTTTATTTGTCCATAATCTACCACATTATGTTTTGGAACTCATATGACTATTTGTTGTTGTAACTCCATGGTCATTAGTTGCATATAAAATATGTAACAAAAAGACTGTTTATCTACCCACATTAATCTAATTGTTAATGGTGGTAGAATGTGGCCTTTAGTAATTTGTAACTTCTCTCATTATTTTGTTGCAACTCTCAAGACTATTAATGCCATTAGTTTCTTATAACTCTTGTAACCTAAAGACTACTATTTTTCCTCTTTACCACCCCTCTTTATTCCTCCTATTCAATACAAGAATGAATACATCACCTATAAATAGAGTTGGTCTTGCATGTTATTGCATAGACAAGGAAATATGATAAGTGTGAAAAAAATTATAGTGAATAGCAGTGAAAGTATCACGACCCGAGACTATCCCCTGGTCGTAACACGGTGCTTGGAACCACAAGTGATCCCAAACTAACCCATGAACTGGTATACTGCTTGAGCAACTGAATTAAATTGTATAAAACTAATTTTTTTTTAATGAGCGGAAACATGATCATAAGGAAATCTGAATAAGTATATAACTGATAAAGTTTACAATCTGATAAAATCTGAAGAAAGAACGTGAAGTACATTCGATGACTCTGATTGACTATCTATGAAGCCTCTACTATACTGACTGTACATAGCTGGGACATAGCTCCAACTACCACGACTCAATACATATGAATAATCAATGAAAAGTACATGAACTACTACTGACTAGAGTCCCAAACAAGAGAACTCATCACCTGTTGGCTGGAAGCTGTAAAATGTTTGATTATGTCATGTAGGCTACAACTGGCACCTACATTATGAGACAATGTAGCACATAGACATATATGTGGATCAGTACTTTGGAATGTACTGGGTAAATGGGGGTGAATGCAATAATTAAAACTGATTTCATACATAATCTTAAACATGCTTGCTAAGTGCAAGTAGACTCACCAAGAGACTGAAATAAATTGAAAGCTGAAGTATTTTAAAACATAAGTAACAAACATAATCTGATAAGCTGGTGAATTACTACACTTAGTTTCTAAAAATCTTCACTTTTGTTGAATAAGTAAAACTGAAATTGGGAAACGGTAAATCATGGATACTGTATGTAAATATCATATAAAACTGAATAGACTGTAAAACTGAACTGAGGATCATGCATGGGTACTGCATGTGAAAAATAACATGGACACGTAAAACTGAGAATGCAAGACCAAGCATAAACATGTTTCTGAGATAATCTGTAATCTGAAAGACTGAATTCTATATAACTGAATAACTGAAAATCTGTATGCTTTGGTCAAGCAAACCTGAGTTGAGACATATTGAATACTGACTGAAACTGTGGGGGCTATCATGTAACCAACATAAACCATGTGAGCTATCATAGAGTCCAATGCCTGACCCACATTGAGGAGGGTTGTTCTATCCTTGTAATCGGAGTAGAACTAGAACTGACGTGATCATTAACTGAGCCCATATTGGACAAGGGTAAACACTCTCTGGCGAGGCCCCTAAACATAAACCTACGGTAGCATGTAGTTTCTACGAAAGTAGGATGCGCTGAGCCCATACTTCCCACTCGGTGCTAAATCCTACTCCCAACTGAAAGATACTGAAATACTAACTGGTGCATACACTGATAACTGATAACTGATAAGCTCAGGTCATGATATTCTGAAAATAACAGTGCATACGGATTCTAAGGTAATTCTAATATATAAACTGATAATGCTCAACATAATCATGGTGTTCTGAATATGATATTAAAATCATGATCTGACTGACTGTTACTTGAAAAATAAAAATCATGTAAAACACATAGGTATTGAGTGTTCATAACCAACCAACACTAAATGATTGTAAAGAAAATACAATATCAAACTTAAAATATTGAAGTATGTAATTATGGTTTAAAGACCCAAAACATAGACATTTTATCAAACATGTGAGAATCATGAACTTGAACATGGAAATATGTTAAACATAGGAAATCAACATGATTACATAGCTAAATTCATAAATTGGAGATTTAACATGAAATTCACTTGAATCGTGACATGAGAAACTATAGTTTAAAATAAGTATTAACCTAATCTTTCAGGGGATCATACGTGAACATGAAATTGAGTTCAATTACTATAGAAAGATATGAATTTAATCCATCTTGAACATATAAAACTCCATAATAAGAGAAAAATCCATACTTTAATTGAAAAAAAGGTTTTTGGGCTCCATAGGTGAAAGGGACCAATGGATGCACACCCACATACCTTAATTGAATGAATTCTTGAAGAAACATGATATTGGATCTTGAACCATTGAATTCTTGAGAAAGAAAGCTTGAATCTTGGGACTTGAATGATGAACTTGTGAAAGAAACCCTATTATTGATGTTTTCTTGAACATTCTTGAACTTGGAAGCTTGAATTCTTGGATTTCTTGGGGAAAAGGGTTTGGATTTTTGTTCTTGGGAAGGAAAGGGTTTACCTATGGATTTGATGATGAAAAGTGGGCAAATAATGCCCTTTTAGTATTTTAATCTGTCACTTGGGTGCTTAGGGGCAAGGAAAAATGACTAAAATGCCCTTTGGACTTGTATTTCTAGATACAGGAAAACATTACTCGACATCGTGGAGCTAGACGCGGTAACTACTGCTATCGCAACAGCTTACTGGTTCTAACAAAAATTATCATAACTTTTCGCTCCGGTATCGAATTAAGGCAAAATTGATATCGTTGGAAAGATAATTCAATTATGTAAAATTTGGTGGATCTTGATTTGAATAATTCAATATATATAAAAATTTATATACGTTCAAAATTGATCCTTGTAGAATCGAATTTCAAAATTTGGCCGAATCAAAGGCTCTTAGCTCAACTTTGCTCCAAGTGATTCCTATGACATTTTGTACCTCGAAAGTACTTCATACATTAGGATAAAGATCATGAAACATGTATTCAAAGATAAATCATGGGATTAGAGTTTACATACGTAGAAACGACTGATCGATTTCTTGCTAAAAAATGTGGGTGTTACATAACGAAAGAGTTGAGACAAAGAAAATATTATAAGTCTTCAACTATATTCACTATACAAAAGAGAGTTATTATATTAGTGAAAAAAAGAGTTCAGACAAAGAAAATATTCTAAGTCTTTGACTATATTCACTATACAAAGAGTGTAAATATATGTTGAAGGAATGTGCTCTTATGGTGGATCTTTGGACTCTTCAACTAATCTGGAGTTGCTTGAGTTGTACATCGTTGATGGGATGTTGTATCCTAGAGGGGACAAATCATGATATATACTATTGGATCGGTGTAGATTATGCTGTAGTGAGGTTGAATCTTCTTAAAGAGAGCGAGATATCCGTGCCTCAGCCAAGAAGAAGATTATTTTATTTTCTTTACTTTTGTTCATTTAATTTTCAGTTGTAATCATTTATTGTAATAGTGGTATATTACACCAAAAATTTTAAGGAGATTCATATTTTGTTATAGTTTGAAAAATCGCGGATATCATGATGAGAGATCTCAAAAGATGGATGGCAAGAGATAGACACAAAAAGTATCTTTCTACTTCTCTACTCAAGTGAAGGAAAGGTAAAAACTTTTCTACTTATTGCGGAGGAAAGGTAAAAAAAATTACCTATTATTTTTCATGAATAAAATGATACTTTTCATGAAAGTTTATTAAGTCTCAAAATAGTGAGGGCTAATGAAATGAGAAAAAATCACCATGAAAAATATAATTTTTTTTATGAATGTATTTACATTATAGTGAATGTCTATCAAGAATATAGATAAGATCTATCAATATCTAATAAGATCTATCAAGATCTAGTTGATATCTATCAGGATTTGAAGTATCTGTCTTTTAGTCAGAAACTAGGAGTATTTTTCTCTATAAATAGAGGGGTTTTGTTCATTGTATTCTGAATCGTATGATCTCTCATCTCAAGAGAAATAGAGAAGTCTCCCCTCTTCTCTCTCTATTTATTCTTGTTGGTCTTACTTTATATTTCATAATATTTCATAATACATTACCAACACGAGACTTTGCCAAATAAGATGAGATTATAAATCTAAAAGTAATTTCAAGGTTAGTAATTCCTTTTGTTATTTGTCTTTTGCTACTAATGATATAATTATTATTGAATTTGAGAAAAAATAATTGTTTTGAAACCACTTATGCTTTAAATTTGTTCATGAAGAACAATATTGTTAGAAGATATGATTTATGGATATAAGTCTCATCTCATTAAAAGGGTAAGATATTGGGTTAAAAGTTCCAATGCACCATGATGGTAAGATGTTGGGTCCAAGTCATATCGATTTATATCCTAAGACGCCTTTATGTGGATAAGATGTTGAGATTGAATCTCAATGCACTATATTGATGATATTATGATGGATAAGATAAAATAATAGGTGTTTCATGAAAAGTCATGAAACATATCCCATTGATATGCTCTATTCCATGAAGCTAATATGGTAGCAATATATAATGAATCTGAAAGTTGACAACTTGCTCCATTCTTGAAAGAAATGTGATAGCAGTGCATAATATGTCTGAAAGAAGACAAGTGATTAAATTTACGAATATAAGCATGAAAAGACAATATGATAATCTTATCAAAAGTGATAATATTTTCACATGCTTATTATGACTATAAGATATGTTAGAGAAATTATATGTATGCCTCGATTTTCTCCTAAATTAGCAATATCATGAAAGAAGTTATAAGCTATTAAAATTTGATAGGCTTAAGGCGAGATTGTATTCTATTCCTGGGGAAAGAAGATTTAGATTGTTTCAGTACAAACATGCACTTGATTGTGATGGTATCACAACTCACCTCCGAAAGAGGCAGAAAAACTGAGAAGAGTTATTTTGAAATCCACTTCTAAAGTAGTAAATCTGGAATTTATTCATGTAATAGTAAATCTGTAATTTACTAAAGAAAAAAAATACATGTCCTGGTATTTACTACTATAAATGGGTTTGTAAGTTGATATGAACGATTGTGATATCTCGAAGATGTGCATATTGAATATTAAACATGTATTGAAGAACTAGAAGATTCTTCAAGAATTGTTTATGTCATGTGTTCTCATGATAAGTTGGTTGGATCGACTAATATTGGGATTGGATCCCTTCAAATCTAAAAAGTATAAAAGGTGAATAAGGGTCCGTTCGCCAGTCATGTGATCTATTAAGATGCATCGATATAAGATGATCACATGTACGTTTATTGTCAATATACAGTTAGACATTAATCAAACTACTTGCTTAATAAAATTGAGTCAAGAGCATAACTTTCAGATTGTGTAATCAAAGCAATTCATCTTGATGATAATGGTTTGACATTGAATGCCTTTGATAAATAGTTGAACAGTTTCTAATGAGAACAAAAGCTTGATGTGTTGGTTTGAATTATGAAATATTATATACAAAAGTACTTGTATGCATCAAACCAATAAATTATGATTAATTTCCCCTCAAAGTTGGTTCTGAGTCAGGAATCATGCGTTGTCCATCTAATAGTTCTGATATGCAATATACGATTAATGAATATACCATGATGCACAATGATGGATTCCTCAAAGAATATGAATGATGTATGTTAATTTTCCTAACATAAGGAGGGGATTATAAGCAGCTATGAAGTATGTTAGGAATTATCATCAGATCCTCATTAAAAGGATAATTCAAGTCATATGTCGAAAGCATTTACTGACTCAAATTTAATCTCATACCTAAGCTGAAAGTGCTCCTATTTTTTGGCCATAAAGGACAAAATCTACGCATACGTGAAGCATGGTAGACCACTCGGTTCCAAATGAAATAGTCCTTGTAAAGAATAAGGATCAAATAATTATAATAAAAAGGCAATGTGCTCTTGAAGAGCCTAGACATAAAACTTCATGAAACTTATGAGAGGTTCAGGTACCTGAAAAGAATGAATTGATGAGATCTCAAAATGTTATGTCGCATTGCGAACCGATACAAAATTGAATATCATTAATGATATCTTTGATACAATATTGGCACAATATTGTAAAAGATTATAAGGATCTGAATTCTACGTTTATTTAAGCATGCTGACATAGAAATATTTATCAAGTGACATGAAAGGATGCATCTTGGTAAGCATAAAACTTATTTTATTTGCAATCCAAACACTTGAAGATGTCACACGTGAAATGCTGAATTTTGTCACTTGACAAAATTTATATGAAAACTTGTAAGGATTCAAAATATTTAAAACATATAAAAGTTTCTGGGAAACTTATTATAATCCTTATATTGTATAATTTTATAGCTTTAAAATTATTGAAACTCTTGGAGAATTTTCAAAAGCAATAGATTATTTGCTGAAATGAGAAATATGAAGTATCATATCTTAGTGCAATTGGTTCACAACACTAATGTATCTTGCAAATACTACAAGGCTTGATATAGCCGTTTCAGTCAATTTATTAGCAAGGTATATTTTTGCTCCTATTAGGAGACATCAAAATGGGATAAAAGAGATTAGTTTATTTTATTCTAAAGCTTGCAGTCTCGATCTTATTGATTATGCTGATGCTGGGTATTTATTTAACCCGCATAAATTTCAGTCTCAAACATACTATTTTTTCACATGTAGGGACACAACCATATCTTGGATATATACAAGACAGTCTATCTAGCCACTTCATTGAAACATAATGAGATAATAGGTATTCATGAAGCTAGCCAAGAATGTATATGGTTAGCGTCCATGATATATCTCATTCGAGAAAAATATAGTTTGAAATGTGATAATGTATTCACAGTTTTATACATAGATAATGCAACATGTATAACACATCTTAATGGAGGATTCATAAAAGGAGATAGAACGAAGCACACTTCACCAACATTTTTCTATACACACGAGCTACAAAAGAATGATGATATTAACATGCAACAGATTCATTCGAGTGACAATATGACTGATTTATTCACCAAGTGTCTTTCAACTACAACTTTCAAGAAGATGATGCACAAGATCGGGATGTAAAGGCTCAAAGATTTTCTCATTAGGGGGAGTTAATACACGTATTTTTTTTCTTATGAGGTTTTGTCCCACTGGATTTTTCTTGTAAGGTTTTTAATGAGGCAGTCGAAATGCGTATCATTAGAGATGTGTACTTTTTTTCCTTCACTAGATTTTTTTTCCCACTGGATTTTTTTTTAGTAAGGTTTTAACGAGACATATTATCTATCAACTAGGCATTCAAGGGGGAGTGTTATAAATGTATTTACATTCTAGTGAATGTCTATCAAGAATATAGATAAGATCTATCAAGATCTATCAAGATCTAGTAGATATCTATCAGGATTTGAAGTATCTGTCTTTTAGTCAGAAACTAAGAGTATTTTCCCCTATAAATAGAGGGATTTTGTTCATTATATTCTGAATCTTATGATCTCTCATCTCAAGAGAAATAAATAAGTCTCCTCTCTTCTCTCTCTATTTATTATTGTTGTTCTTACTTTATATTTCATAATATTTCATAACAATTTTTACATTTTTGAGACTGCTTTGAAAAAAGTTACAAGTGCATAAATTAGTCTTGGAATAAATCACATGTTACTATTTTCATGTGACTCGATGTCTTTAAATTTGGCTCTAACATATTATCAAATAAAGGATAAAAAATGTTGAGTAGCCATTTGACATTAAATATTTGGGTAAGATAAATTTCATTTTAGGAATGAAAAATACCTAATAAATCATGTGATGAACTTTTCCTTGACATGTCACATTGTAGTGAAAAAAAATTGTGAAATACATTTTATTGATTGTATAAGCCATGCAACTCCTTTTTATTTAAATATGTAAAGGTTGTGTGAGGAAAAAAATGAGTTTAGTAGCCTAATAAAATTTGAGGTATGTGGCTAGTCGTATTTGACCTGAAATTGTGTAAAAGTACCTAAGCAAGTTATAACTTATACAAGCAAAATCAGGTATATTTACTTGAAAAATCGTGGATAGTTTTATTAAAATAAATCCTGTTGTACTTAAAAGTATTTTTGATGCAAATGAAAAAATATTGGTGCTATTTACTAAAATAAAGAAATAAATTATGATTTCGGGGGCTGATTTTGTTGACTCAAATTTGGATCTTCCAATCGTTTGATCAGATAGTTCAGATTTAATTTAAGAATAAAAAAATAATAATTATACATATATATAACTGAAAATTTTAGGACCCTTGAATTAGAAAGAAATCAATGATTAGATTATTTTGTGTTTGTTGGGTGAATTTTGTGCTTCTTTTGTTGAAGTGCAGGTGTAACGCCCCGAAATCTGATTTCCGGGATGCCACATGGCGCTCTGAACTACACTCAGTCCTGAGCTAACACTGGCTGCTTTTCCACTTAATCTTAATCTCAACATGGGAAAAATATGAATATGAAAACATAATAAATGCAGAAATCTTTTCTGAAACATACTAATCTGACAAGTCTTCGTAAAGCAATACTAAAAAATTTGAATACTGAATCAAAAGTCTAAAACTGAGTCTAGTAGTCCGACAAGCCTCTACTAACTAAATCTAGAGAGTCACTAGGACAGGCCCCAGCTGACTCAAACTGTCTGAAATGAATACTGAATCATCTACTAATAAACTGAAAATCTGAATAGCTAAGTCACTGAACTAAGAGGACTCACCAACTGCAGAGATGTAGATGAGATACTGTAAGATCACTCACGCTGCTGAGACTGAGCCCCTGAACCTACATTATGAGACAATGTAGCACATAGACGTATATGTGGATCAGTACTTTGATGATGTACTGAGTATATGAGGGTTAATGCAATAAGTAAGCAATACCATCACAATTTATAAAATCATGCATGCTAAATGTAAATGACTCACATAGGCTTGAGTAATCTGAAATCTAAAGATCATAAATCATGAATAGTAGAGCACATAATATAAATCTTGTGAGCCATTACACTTAGTTCTAAAATCTGTATTCTGTTGTTAATCTCAAATCATATAGGCTAAAGTGAAATTTGAAAACTCATTCTGTATGAAAAAATACTTTATCTGAAGGGAATTCTTTCAAAGCTTTTCTTTACTAGTAGGGAGGTTTTTCTAACTGACATAAACCATGTGAGCCTTCATGGAGTCTAACATTCTTGTCCCCCTAAGGAGAAATCCTCACGTTAGGGAGATGAGTCATACTCTTGCCATGAAGTATAACCTATCTAAGTGATCACATATCTATCATCCATGTAGAAGTGGGAACAATCTAAATCCTACGTTGGCACGTAGTTCTGGGATATGAAACATTAGTAACGTATCCATCTTGGTGCTAAATACTACTCTCATTAAATTTGTATGCTCATTCTAATGGAAATCTACTTTTAAAATAATCTAATGGTTTATAGTGAAAACCAACCGTATATCTGTAATCTGAGTCTGGAAAATGGATTTCATATCTATTCTGAGACCAAAAGGCCAAATCTTTATCAATAATCTGAAAGAAATCTAGTCATAGGGTGTTTATAGCACAAAAATTCTTGAAATAACAATCTTTAATTAGGGTTTAATGACTCATGCATCAAACTCATGTTAAAACATCATAATGTGCATGGTTGATAATGTAAACATTGATAATTAATTCAAAATCTAGAAATTTTTGCAATATGCATGAAAATATGATCATAATCATGTAATTCAACTTCTAAATCATTGAAAATCTCATAAGCTTGTAAATAACATTAATGGGTATAAACCCTAACTTCAATTTCATGGAAAATCGTATAAAATTTAGTAAAGTCATAATTAAAATAAGTTTTGGATACAAGGATGAAAGAATTATCCTTGTTAAATACCCCCCCCCCCCCATACCTTAATTGATGAACTAGATGCTAAAACTTGAATCTCGGATCTCTGTTGATGCTTTGAAGATGAATTCTTAGAGTTCTTGTATGGGGAATCCTTAATCTTGAATCTCTTTGGAGAATTAATGAAGGAATTTAGATTTCTTGGGGAGAAAGTTTGAGCCTTAGGGTTTTGCTTGAGAGAGAGTTGATGAAAAGTGGATGTAAAGTGCTTTGAAGGGGTTTAATTCTTTGTTTCAGATGGATTAGGGGTTTGGGAAATGCCCTAAGTTCCCCCTTTTTAAAGTTTAGTTAGAATTTAAACAAGGAAAGAAATTCTCAATTTTACCCGCCACTGTGATGCGCCACTATCGTGGTGGCTTACTGAAAATCAATGACTGGGACCTGGAAATTCTCTGTGATGCAGAGATATCATGATGCTATGCTACATTTCCATTTGGTCCATCACCGCGACACGCCACCATCGCGGTGAGCCACTGGAAATGGACGAATGGGAAATAAAGCTTCTCCTTTATGCGGGGAAATCACGAAGGTCTATTGGATTTTGACGAATGGGAAATTAGACCACTTTACGACACACCAATATCACGGAGTCTTACTGGATTTTGACAATTGCAAATTTTGCCTTCTCCAAGATGCGTCAAGTGCCCACTTAAAAATGTCATAACTTCTTTACCGAGTATCGGATTTAGGTGAATTTGGTATTGATGGAAAGATTATTCAATTTTCCACATGATGGGTAGTCTAAATCTGGAAAATTCCACATAGAATAATTATTATTCATTTTTTAAGCTATCTCTTAACATTCTAGAATGAATTTTAAGCTAAGAAGGTTCGAAGTATTACAATATCTCCCATTTGGGAACATTTGTCTTTGAATGTGGATAGTTAGACTAAGCATAATGATGAATCTGAGGCTATGTAATAGCATGCACAGCTGAAATAAATTGCAAAACTAAATCTAAATCATTCTGAGCTTCTGAGTAATTCTGTGAGTGCATGAACTTACATGAGGACAACTAAATAGCTGAATCTGTGATTAGAAAAGAACTGAATCAAGTAAGAGTATTACCTTCAGCTAAATTTGAGTTTGTGGAGAAAAGGTAAGGTTACTTGGCTCGTATATCTTCTTCTGCTTCCCAAGTGGCACCCTCAACGTACTGATTCTGCCAAAAAACTTTGACCAAGGGAGCTTCTTTGTTCCTTAGTCTGTGGATCTGATGATATAAAATCTCAACTGACATATCTTCATATGAAAGGCTGTTTTGAATATCTGAGCTTTCTAAAGGAATTAAGTAGTAGAGTCACCGATGTACTTCTTAAGCATAGAGATATAGAATACAGGATGAATGGCTGACAAGTCTGCGGGAAAATCAAGCTCATAATCTACTCTCCCAACACGACTCAGAATTTTATAAGGGCCAACATATTAGGGACTAAGCTTCTCCTTTTTGACAAATCTCTCCACCCCTTTCATGGGTGGAATTTTCAAATACACTAAATCACCAACCTCAAATTCGAGGTCCCTTCTTCTCACGTTTGTATATGATTTCTGATGTCTCTGGGCTATTTTCAATCTTTTTCTAATCAACTTAACTTTCTCCATATCTTCAAACACTTTATCCAGCCCAAGGAAAGTGACTTCACCCACTTCAAACTAACCTATGGGTGATCTACATCTCCTCCCATAGAGAGCCTCAAATAGGGCCATCTGAATGCTAGAATGATAACTGTTATTATAAGCAAACTCAATCAAAGGCAAATGCTCATCCCAACTACCTTTGAAATCAAAAACACATGCCCTCAACATATCTTCTAAAGTTTGGATGGTCTTGTCTGCTTGACCATTTTTCTGAGGGTGGAAAGCTGAACTAAGATGAACTTGGGTACCATGACCCTTTTAAAAAGCTCTCCAAAACTAGAAATTGAACTAAGTACCCCTATCTGAAATGATAGACAAGGGAACTCCATACAGTCTGACTAACTCTCTGATGTACAACTTAGCATAATCTTCACCTGTATAAGACGTGTGAACTGGAAAGAAATACCTGGCTTAGTCAATCTATCTACAATAATCCATATCAAATCATGATGACGACGTGAATGGGGTAAAACAGTCACAAAATCCATATTCACCTCTTCCCACTTCCAAGTGGGGATACCAAAATCTTGCAATATACTACTAGGTCTTTGGTGCCCTACCTTAACCTGTTGAAAAGTTGCACACCTTTCTATAAACTCTGTTATATCTTTCTTCATACCACTTGACTAATAGATTTCTCACAAGTTGGAGTACATCTTAGTAGCACCTGGATGAATAGAATAACGTGCACCATGCACTTCAGCCATAATCCATTGTCTCAACTCATCAACACGTGGCACACGTAATCTACTCGCCATCTCCCCCTTGGGAGAAAACCTCCACCTTTTGGTCTTTAACTAACTTCTTCAGTTTGACCAAACTAGAATCTATATCTTGCTTCTCCTTCACTTCAAAAACTAGGGAAGATTTGGTACTACTCTGAACCCAAACATTCCCTTTAGCTGAGTCCACCAAACTAATACCCAATCTATCCAAATAGTGGACTTCTTGAGCTAACTCTTTCTTATCATTCTCCACATGAGCAATGCTGCCCATAGACAATTTATTAAGGGTGTTTGCCACTACATTGGACTTGCCTGGATGATATAACACAGTCATATCGTAATTCTTCAATAATTCTAACTATCTTCTCTGACGAAGATTCAACTCTCTCTGGGTAAACACATATTGCAAACTTTTATGGTCCATGAATTCGTCAACATGTATACCATACATCTAGTGTCTCCAGATTTTCAAAGCAATCACTATAGCAGCTAACTCAAGATCATGGATTGGGTAATTCTTCTGATGAGGCTTAAGATGTCTAGAGGCGTAGGCTATGACCTTACCTCTGTGCATCAACACACAACCCAAACCAACCCTAGAGGCATCATAATACACCACAAAACCGTCTGTACTATCAGTTTATGCTAGGACTGGGGCTGAAGTGAGTCAAGTCTTCAACTCCTGAAAACTCTTCTCGTAGGAATCTGACCACAGAAACTTAACTTTTTTTGGGCCATTCTAGACATAGAGGATGTAATAGATGAGAAATCTTCAATAAAACATCTGTAATAACCAGTTAGACCTAAGAAAATCCTAATGTCTGATGGAGAGATAGGTCTAGGACAATTTCTTATGGCTTCTATCTTTTGGGGATCGACTCTAATGCCATCGGTGAAAACAATATGATCGAGAAAGGCTACTAATCTTAGCCAAAACTCACACTTGCTGAATTTGGAAAATAATTGATGATCCCTGAGTGTTTGCAAGATAATTCTAAGATGGTCTACATGGTTATCCTCACCACAGGAGTACACAAGGATATCATATATGAATACCATAACAAACATGTCTAGATACTATTTGATCACTCAATTCATGAGGTCCATGAAAGCTGCTAGGGCATTAGTTAGCCCGAAAGAAATAACGAGAAACTCAAAATAACCATAACGGGTTCTAAAGGTTGTCCTTGAAATATCACACTCCCTTACTTTAAGTTGATGATAGCCGAATCTAAGGTCTATCTTTGAGAAATAACTTACACCTTGGAGTCGATTTAATAAGTCATCAATTCTAGGAAGAGGATATTTGTTCTTGACTGTGACCTTATTTAGCTGACGATAGTCAATGCACATTCGCAAAGAACCATCTTTCTTTTGCACAAATAGGACGGGAGTGCCCCATAGAGAAACATTAGGCCTTATGAAACCTTTATCTAAAAGATCTTTCAGTTACTCTTTCAACTCCTTAAGCTCTATGAGAGCCATACAATAAAGAGGGATAAAAAATAAGCTGGGTGTCTAGGAGAAGGTCAATATGGAATTCTAATTCTCTATCGGGGGTTACCGTTAGGAGATCTTCTAAAAAAACATCAGGAAACTTATTAACTACACTGACTGACTAAATTATTGGAGTCTCAGACTTTGTGTCTTTGACTCGAACTAGGTGGTAAATGCAACCTTTGGATATCAACTTTCTGGCTTTAAGGTAAGATATGAAATGACACTAGAGACACTGAATTACCTGACCACTCAAAGACTGGCTCATCTGGGAACTGAAACTTCACCACTCGAGTGCGATAATCTATGGTTGCATAACAAGAATGGAGCCAATTCATACCAAGAATAAGATCAAAATCAACCATATATAACTCTATTAGGTCTGCTAATTTAACCTTTTGAAGAATAGTGATAGGATATTTTTTATAAATCTATTTGGAAACAACTGACTCACCTTCTAAGGTGGAAACCAAGAAGAGCTCAGGGATCTTTTCAGAATTTATCTCAAAATTTACTGCAACTAATGGGGTCACATAAGAGAAAATCGACCCGGGGTCTAACAACACATAAACATCAAGATGAAAGACACAAAGCATACCAGTAATAATATCTGGGGAATCTTCCTACTCCTGGCGGGATGGTAAAACATAGAACCTATTTTGGTGCTGACCGCCATCGGTACTGGATGGTGTGCCCTGAGGAGGATCTAGGCGACCTAAAGGAGCTGATGCCCTAGTAGCTCAAGTATGGGGATGGACATCCCTATTTCCTTGTGTAGCATGTAGGGATTCTGTGATTCCGTGACCCATATGGCCATAACCATAACAACTTTTCTAACCCCACAAATATTCACCCACATGATTCTTACCACACTTAGCACATGGAGGATGATTGGGCTTCCCACTCATACTATTCTGAGATCTGGACATAGAAGACTTACCTCACTGTTTCTATCTATTTCTGGGTACAGGAGTGTTGGCTGAAGAAGGTGCGGGCATAGATGTATAATTCTAAAACTGCGGTCAATTTTCACCTTGAGATCTATCTTGGCCATACTCAAACTGCCCTGATCTATCCTTCTTATTTACTCTCTCTCTCTTTCCTTTAACTTTTCTGCCTCAATCTATTGAGTATGCATTATCAACCTATCAAGATCCATGTCTCCAATGACCATAGCAGTCCTACACTCCTTAACTATAATCCAGACACACCGGTCACAAACTTACTTATGCTTGACCTAGAGTCAGCCATCTGATCAGCGACATAATTAAACAAATGGTTAAACTTAAGGCAATACTCCTTCACTATCATTGAGCCCTGCCTTCGGTTCATAAAATTTTCTATCTTAGCTTTCCTCATCTCATAGGGAAAAAACTTGTCTAAGAATGCATCCTGAAAAATCTGCTAAGTCATGGGAGCTGCATTCTCCCCTTTCCTTTTCTTCCACATCACTACCCATTTATATGCAATATCCTTCAGCCTATAGGATGCCAATTCTATACTTTTCTCTTTAGAAATATACATAATTCGGGTGATCTTCTTCACCTTATCTATATAAAATTATGGGTCCTCACCTGTCTTCAACCCAAAGAACTCTGGTGGGTTCAGTCTCATTAAATCTCGAATTTTGGCTGTGGCTAAGTCCCCATCTTACTAAAGTAGGATTGTATCCTGATGGTTACCGTGAATATTAGATATAATAGATTGGGCTAGCGCCTGGAAGGTAGCCCAAAACTCTGTATGTGACACATTCTCATTCAAAGGATTTACGGGCTGAGGTGGCTAGTTATCATTTCTACGTGCGTTAGCTCAACGAGGAGGCATTTTTTGTCACGTGAAATCATGAGTTATAAGTAGATAGAGACACTGAATGCACGATAATTTTAGGGGGTGCGGATAACTTGGGTAACTTGCGTGGATAACCTGTACTTAGATAACTAGTATATAACTAGTACTTACTAGTTTTATCATGTTAATTGAAATGCTATGTCATAGCATTCCTTAGTTATTTGTTTTAACCTTATTAATTCTTCTATATTATTTTTAAGGTATACTATATGTTCCATATTTCTAGTTTTTATGTAGTCAAGTAGATTCTTTTTCATAAGTGTTACTATTAATCTTATTTGCTCTATATCTTGTTTCCAATATTCTAAGTATTTGTAGTTTATAATTTTATCCTATTGTAGTTGTAATACTGCAAATTTCTTTGTAATAATTTATTCTAATTGTACTATATCTGATATTAAATTCTAGGTTATTTATTTTGTTAATTATCCTATCTTTTTCTTCTATGAATAATTCTATGTTTAGATCATAATCTAAACTATCTTTTAATTCTAGTTGTTCCAAGGTTTTATCTATCCAAATTAATCTTTCTTTTAATTGTCTTCTTCCTCTTCTAAGCTGGTTTCTATAATTAATTTCTTCGTATAGCCAACTTTGTTTTTCTCTAACTCTTCTTATATATTCTAACATTTTTAATCTGTATAATATCCATCTGAATAATAACTATCTAAATATGAGCAGTAGCTATCATTATATAAGTGTAAGTTTTCTATAGAACTTAATAACTCTTCATTAACATGAAATACCTCTTCGTATATAATTTTCCTTATATCTACTATTTCTATATCCTTAAGTACATACAAAACAAGTATCTTAAATTTATTATCATTCCATCAGATAAGTAGGTAGTCATTTTATTTTATATGATTCTCTTTTCAAAATAATCCTTTCAACCATATACATAACAAAATATGATTATCTTAGATCACTATATACTAGATTATTCTTAAATAATATGTTCTTCGGTCACTATTAGCATGGTAATCTGGATACTTTTTCCCTAAAATAGAGCTTTTACTCTTGTTACTCCCCTATCATGGCTTCTTTGCCTCACCAGTTTCACTTTTAGGATGGCATAGTTCTTGGGAATTTTTCTCCTTTTCCACTTTGCTAATAAACTTCTTAACATGCTATTCTTCAAATAATTCTACTTATTTTATTATATCATGATTGTCAGGAATTTATGAATTTAGCTATTCATAATTATAAATGAAATACCTGTTCTGGTAGATTTGATAAATCGGTGTTTTGTTCATCCATAGCTTTTCCTTAGAAAAATATCTGTTTTTATTAAATATTCAAACTTTTCTGTGTACAAGAGAGAAGGCTTGCTTTCAACACCTGAAAGTCTTGCCTTATCTTGGCAAATGACTTGCCTATTTATAATCTACAAAAACCGCGTAAACTGTTTACATCTTTACACCTGTCCAAAAAAAGCTTTACAAAAAGCTATTTTTTCTATCCCTACTTTACATTTGTCAAACTTTACGAAAGTAGAAAAAGACTTAAGGTAAAAAAAGTCTTAAAGCTAATCTAAAAAGACAAAAAAGTTAAAAAGGCTATTTAATAGGCCTAAAAAATCAAAACTTCATAATAATTTACGTAGAAAAGTTATCTTATTCCTTCATATGTCACTTTCACCTTTAATATCTTGTTTTGCTTTCTTTTCTTCATCTTTATCTTGGCCGATTTTTCTTCGTTTGTTGTCTCTTTCTTTTTTGTCATTGGTCCATCTGTATTTGTTTTGATTAACTCTTGACTTCTTCGTTGTAACTGAACCTACGGTATAACATTATCTTCTCCATGACATTTTGAGCATAAATGGTATGGATATTTATGTGCTATTATCTTACAGTATCTGGTCAATAACTCTTCTGAAATAAATTTTTCCTTAATTGCTCTGGTAGTAGGTTGCCTTTCTGGATTAAGTAGTGTCATAATCCATCTTTGGACTTCCTGCATATCTGCTTGTCATAACTCTCTTGAATTCAAATATATCATTATCTAGTCTCTTGAATAATAAGTCCAAATCGGATTCTGATTTAGAAAATTATTCGCTAAATCTTGGATAATTATGGATATTCCAATAAGCCTTTTATTTGTATAAAAATCTGGTATATCTATTCTTGGTATTTCTTCCTCTGATTCAATATCTTCTGGTATGATCATATCTTTTGTCATTCCTATTTTCACGACTTGTATAACTGGTTTAATCTCATCATATAATATCTCTGCAGGTGCTGTATAGAACTTTACAAAATATAAATTGCCTTTAGTTATCTTTTTGTAAGTGGTGATTGCTTTATATACCTCTGGTATAGCTGCTAATTCACTTCCGTTTTGGGTATATACAGTATTGAGTAGTCCATAATTGTAACATATTTTAACTAGATTTGGGCTAGTTTTTGGTAATGCAATTAACTTATTGTATCCTTATAACTTTTGGGTTATATAATCTGTATTTGGTTATTGGATGTTCGTAGCTTTCGGGTTATGATTTAGATAAGTTTGTATCTTGTGGATGTTTTCAATATATGTAATACCCGTACTTATTCCTAGCTAGAAATCATCTCAAAGATGCTAGTACTTTCTTTGAAATACAAATCTATTTTTGTACCCATGGTATTTTTGAGATTTCTGCTTTCTATCACATGGGAAATTGAGTTAGCTTTCTAACGATACCAATTTTGTCCAAATCCGACACCAGACAAGGAAGTTATGGATGTTTTACTCAGAACTAACTGAAACGCCCAGGTGCGACGTCGAAGTTGACGGACCGCCAAACAAGTGACAGACTGCCACTTTGACCGTCACATCCAAGGCAGTAGGGCCACGTTCTGGATAAGGATTGACAAATGATTTAACGGACTGTTAGATTTTTGACGGACCATCATCCAGGCCGTCAAGTCTTATCCAGTGAACCCCATTTCTGGTCCACATATGATGGTCAAAATGACAGGCCGTCAGTCAGGATGTCACACCCCACATTCAGTTTATTTCCAGGCCGTTTTAACAGGGGTATTTTTGTCACTTACCACTCGCCTATATATTCCCAGATGAGTCAAAATTCAACCATTTTGCTCATTATTATTTCACAAACAAAAACTAGGGTTTCTCTCTAAATTTAATCTCCAAGAACAAGACCCAATCTTCTTCAAAAAAATCAAAGGATTTCAAATCCTTCAAGTTCAAAAACATCAAGAACCTTGAGTCAAGTATGCGTAGTGTTCATCTATGGATCCATTTCATTCATAGAGCTCAAGAACCATGTTTTAAATATTATTTTGTGATTGTCTTATTGTGATATGAGCATGTACATGTTCATGATTACTGTTTAAGTTTCAAGATGATATCTAAAGGTGTTTTCATGAAGTATACGTGTTTGTTAGTTGAAACCGATGATCTATATGTAGCTTAATATGGTGAAATTCATGAGCACACTTAAGCTAAAAGAATACATGCAAAGTGTTTGATAATATGCCTAGGATGATAGATTCATGTCCCATGATTTAATAGTGCTTAAATGACAAGTCCGTACTCTATGCTTTACGATTTCCTATGAATTCCATGTGAGTGATATGCTTTGTTGTTGTGATATGGATTGACCATGATATTGAAGCTATGCAAGTATATACATGTTGTATGAATTTCCTTTCCATGTATAAGATGTTGAGAACTATGCTTAGTGTTAAATCTCCTACTTATGATATTGTAAATTGTGGATTCTACCCTTACGATCAAGTCAGTCATGTGTGTCAGTTTTCTTTCATCGAGTCCTGGGGGTACTTGTACCCAAAAAATATAGTTTTGTTCCTAGAGCCATGTCATGTTATCACGATAATCTCATTCAAGCCATGATTTATAGAACTCAGTCGGTCATGTGACTCAGGAAACCTCAGAAATCTCATGATCTCATTTAATTCTCATATAGTAGTACTATTGCATCTGTCAACGGAAGTCAATTACTCAGTCCATGTACCATCAGTTAAATCACGTTTAGTCTCTTCAGATGGGAGTAGAAGTTAGCACCGAGTGAACCCAATGACGGGAACTCACCTACCAGTTTAGGGTGTGATTCTTAGTAATCATCCTTGTGTTCCAGAACTGCGCAGCCAACGTAGGTTGAGACATCTTAACCTGTCATATTAGGGTTGATGAGGTGGCTTAATATATTAGTTTAGGGTTTCTACTGTTCCCATTTTGTGTACCTGCCAGATAAGGGTCACTCACAGTTGTCCTTATCAGTGGCCTGGTATTAACACCCTTCCAGTCGGGGCAGAGATTGGACCCCGACTTAGCTATCTGAGTTATTGGGGCATGTCGGTCAAATAACTACCTCCCATAGTTTCAGTCTCAGGCTCAGCAAAAGAACTCAGATAGTTCTTTAGCAGTATTCCCGGACTATCAGATACAGTTAATTCAGTTACAGTACAAAACTCAGGCAGTTACATCAGATTCAGGACTATCAGACATAGCCACCCATGTTATCATAATTCCAATATTATTCATGTTAGATATCAGTAAACAATGTATTAGCGTACAGATCTAATTATCAAATATTCACGATTCCAGTTACTATGTATGCATGTTTGCACTCTTACGTTTATATTAGTCAGTCAGTTAGCATCGTTCATGCATGTAAACCCTTTTGTATTTAGCCTAACTCTCTCGTATACTCAGTACTCATAGTTGTACTGATGTTTTTATGCTATGGTGCTTTCTTTCATGTTACCCCATAGGTTCACAGATACGAGCTCTAAATCAGTAATAGCAGTAGCATTCCAGTCGTAGAGTTGCAATGAGTCCTTATCTATTTGAGGATGATATTATTTATTTTATTTATTATTTCAGTTCAGTTTTTCTAGATGGAGTTAGTTGGAGACATGTTCCTTCAACTTCTTATTCCGACAGTATTTAGAGGCTTTCAGATTTAGTTCAGATTTGATTCAGATTTCAGTTGTTTTGGGTATTTGTTACCCCACATGAATGTTATGATTTGTCAGACGGTAAGAAATTACTTGACTTCATTTATTTCTTAAGGCTATACTTCAATTCTGACTTAAAGAAATTCAATCCATAATGGATGAGACTTTCGTGCAAGAGCGTCCCTTACTGAAATTGAGAAGAGGAATTTCCCCAGCTCTTCTTTCTTTCATGGGATGGACTCGAATACGAAGGTATCAAATGAGCTATATCAAACTCGCATGCCCAGTAACCCATGTGTGGTATTTAAAACGTCTTCCTAGTTATATTGCGAATCTTTTAGATAAACCTTTTAAAGAATTAGAAGGCCTAGTATACTGTGATGTGTGATTTGATCGAAATTCTGATTTTACAGACTCGAAAGTACAGTAAGGTTTCTTGGGGGTTGGAATCGGCATTTTCTGCCAAGGCAGGATGATCAGTAAAAAGTTGTTGAAATTGACAATAGCAAGAGTGTCGCAGCTCCTGGATCTAGAGATCCCTATTCTCGAACTCGAGCAATCGGTTATATTCCTATTGAGAGGGATAATTGTAGAGTTCCTTCTTTAATTCTGCCCAATACTCCCCCCTCTCTTTAGAGAGCATAAAAGGGCTATTTTCATCACTGGGGCCAGCCACAAAGGAATAGGTTTGAATGTTGATATATACCGTCTTTCAGCTGACCTTTCCAAACCATGCTTCGCAATCAAGCTAGAAAAAGACTAAGCAAGTATTGTCCTAATGAAATGGCGGATAGTTTAGTATAACATTCATTCCTGACCGCCGCTGCCTGCTTAAGACTAAAAGCTAGTAGTGAGACTTCTATTCTGTCGCCCTATCTAGTAAGAGCCTCTAAAGCTATGTTTGGCGTAATCAATAGTTTAGTTGGGCTCGGCTTTACTGAAGAAGAAGGGGCAAAGTTTCAACTACCAGACTACTTCTATACCAAACGCACTCTACGAGTGGATTAGTTGAGTGACTAGACTGATACTCTAAACGAGACCAATACTAACCGAAAATAAAAAAGGAGGTTGAGGAAAGCCCCAAACCCTTAGGGTTGTAGTTACCTATAACTCCTAATGATGTCCCGCTAACTAGCTCCATGTGAACTGTCTATTTCATCAACTCCGAAGGTAGGAAAGAAGTGCATAAGCCCCTTTAGAGATAGGGGTGAGTACTACACGAGCTCGTAAGTAAAGTAGGGAGCATGTTCTAGTTGGTCACTGGAGTTCCACATAAATGAGCAACCACGAATAAAGGAGCAAAAGATTGACCTTCTTTTCCATGGCCACCTTTCTTCGAGAAATGTCAGCATCTTGAGAGTGTAATAGAGAACCTGAGATCCGATGAGAACAATCAGTCGAAGGATCAGAGCTTAGAGCCTTTACTTTATGTAAAGCACACTCACTCTAACGGCGTACCTTTTGCATGATGGGTCAGCGAGGAAATGGTAATAGCGGCTTAAGCCATTAGGTGTAGGTGCTTTCCAGAGGTGGAATCTTCTAGTTCTTCCTATTTGAACCGAAACCGATCGATCTAGCCATGAGCAGGTTAAAGAGAGCTCTAACAGGCCTTGGAGGACCGAACCCACGTATGTGGCAAAATATGGGGATGACTTGTGGCTAGGGGTGAAAGTCCAACCAAGATCGAATATAGCTGGTTTTCCGCAAAATCTATTTCAGTAGAGCGTATGATGTCGATGGCTTGAGGTAGAGCACTCAATGGGCTAGGGTGGCCTCATTTTGCCTTACCAACCCCAATGAAGAGAGAGGATGGACTGAGCCCACTAGAGCGAAAGTGCCCTTCCTTTTCTTGCTGGACTCTACCTATCTTGGTCTGATTCCTTCAACCGGGCTGAATGAAGAAGAGTCAGTCTGATGACGGAGAGGGGAAAGCAAACTCCTGGTAGTCCTTTCCTTATGGTTGTATTCTATGCAGTTGAACCTTATGTCCTATTATTCATGTTTTCCATAGTATTACGTCATATATTGTAGTGTACAGGTACAGATATCAGTCATGGGTTAGCTTGTGGTCCTTCGGGGTCATAAGCACCGTGTTACATTCTAGTTTAGAAAATTAGGGCATTACAAACTTGATATCAGAGCCTAATGTTCAATAGAGTCCTAGGAAGTCTGAAAGTCACATTTAGTAGAGTCTTGTGTATGGGTATGTTGCGCGCCACATTTATGTGCAAAAGGCTATAAGATGTTTTAGGAACAGTTTCTCTTCTTTCGGTATTAATATCGTGCTAGTGAGCATAATCTAAAGTTAAACTCTCAGTCTAATTCGTTCTTCTCTTATTTTAGAATATGTATCCAAGGAGAAGAAACCAGCCAACTCCTCATCCCGAAGATCCTTTGGGCGAATATGTTTCTCATATAGAGTTTAGGGCCACATTCACCACCCTTGCTCAGTCTGTGGTTGCCAAAAATGAACGGCCACCAATTATTCTGGCCAATCCAGTGGCCAACTCAACCGCATCTAGGATTCGAGACTTCACCCGAATGAACCCTCTATCTTTCTTTGGGTCTAAGTCTGATGAAGACCCTCAGGAATTCATTGACCAAGTACAGAAGGTCATAGACATCATGGGAGTTACTTCTTGTCAGAGTGCCGAGTTAGCCGCATACCAGTTACAGGATGTTGATCACACCTAGTACAAATAGTGGAATTTTGAGAGGTTAGAGAATACAGGTCCTATAGAGTAGGAGGAATTTGTCATGACTTTCTTAGACAGATTCTTTCTCCAAGAGCTGAGGGAGGCAAAATTTCTAGAGTTCATCAACCTCAGTTAGGGAAATATGTCGATTAAGGAGTATTCTCTCAAATTTAATCAGCTAGCCATATTTTCCCCTTATGTGGTTGCAGACAACGGGGCTAAGATGAGCAAGTTCGTGTCAAGGGTAATGATAGTGTGGTAAATGAGTGTAGGTCTGTGATGCTAAACAGTAATATGAATTTAGCTAGGCTTATGACTCATGCTCAACAAATAGTGGAGCAGAAGATTAGGACTAGGGAGAGGCAGAACAAGAGAGCAAGGTCAGGGAGTTTCAGTTTTGATCAACCAAAATCAGAAGGAGGAAACCGTTCACAGTTTTGTCCTAAGCTAGTAGTTCGAATTCCTTTCTCTGCCAATGCCCTAGTGCCAAAATTTAGAGACAGCAACAGAGGTCGAGCACCAAACTCTAAGTCTCTGGGTAGTGTCAGTAGTATCTGATCTAATCCCCTGTGTCAGACTTGTGGTAAGAACCACAAGGGTACCTATAGAGCTGGTTGCGATGTTTGTTTCGTTTATGGTAAGACAGACCACAGGTTTAGAGAGTGTCTGCAGTCAGGTCTGCGGGTTTAGCAGAATCATTCAACATTCCAGTCCGATCGCCCAGATCAGTAGGGTGCCACTTCCAGTTCTACTAGTGGGCAACGCACAAACAGACTCTATGCTCTTCAGACCCGACAGGATCACAAAAATTCTCCTGATGTCGTTACTGGTACATTATAGATTTTCCATGTTTATATTTATGCTTTGCTAGATCCAGGTGCATCCTTGTCTTTTGTTACTCCTTATATAGAAGGCGATTTCAGAATCAATCTCGAAATTTTAGCAAAGCCCTTTTCAGTCTCTACCCCATTAGGTAAAACTATCATAGCTCAGTGGGTATACAGGAACTGCCCGATTATGATATTTCAGAAAGCCACGTTAGTAGATTTAGTCGAGTTAGAGATGATTGATTTTGATGTTATTCTCGGCATGGATTAGCTTTATTCCTGCTATGCCACATTCGACTGTAGAACCAGGGTAGTTCAATTTCAGTTCTCGAATGAGCCTGTCCTAGAGTGGAAGGGTAGTACTTCATCTTTCAGGGGTCAGCTTGTTTCCTACCTTCGGGCAAGGAAAATAATTTCTAAGGGGTGTGTGTATCATCTCGTGCATGTTAAAGATTCCAATTCTGAATCTCCTAGTTTTGAATCAGTCCCAGTTGTAAATGAGTATTCCAATGTGATTCCCAAAGATCTTCCAGTCATTCCTCCCGAAAGAAAAATAGACTTTGGCATTGACCTTATTCTAAATACTCAACCTATTTCTATTCCGCCAAATAAAATGGCACCAGCAGAACTCAAGGAACTAAAAGATTAGTTGAAGGATATCTTAGATAAGGGATCATCATGCCCAGTGTATCCCCATGGGGTGCACCAGTCTTATTGTATGTAAGAAAGATGGTTCTCTCAGGATGTGTATTGATTACCGTCAGCTCAACAAAGTTACGGTCAAGAACAAGTATTCTCTTCCCAGGATAGATGACTTGTTTGACCAACTTCAGGGTGAAAGGTTATTTCTCCAAGATAGACGTCAGATCAGGCTACCCTCAGCACAAAGTTAGAGAATGTGACATCCCAAAGATAGTTTTTCGTACTCGGTATGGTCACTTTGAGTTTTTAGTTATGTCCTTTGGTCTTACCAATTCCCCAGCCACTTTTATAGACTTGATGAACCGGGTGTTCAAGCAGTACTTGGACATGTTTATCATAGTCTTCATATATGATATTCTGGTCTATTTCCACACTGAGCATGATCATTCAGACCATCTCAGGATTTTTCTTCAAACTCTCTGAGATCACCAGCTATTCACTAAATTCAGTAAGTGTGAGTTTTGGATAAGATTAGTAGCATTCCTTGGCCATATTATTTACAGTGATGGCATTAGAGTAGATCCTTAGAAGATCGAAGCGGTAAAAACTAGCCTCACCCCATCTCTCCATTAGATATAAGGAGTTTCTTGGGATTGGCTGGCTATTATAGATGGTTTATCAAGGGATTTTCTTCTATTGCATCCCTCATGTCCAGATTGACTCAGAAGAATGTCAAGTTTCAGTGGTCAGATCCTTGTGAGAAGGGTTTTCAAGAGTTAAAGACTCAACTCACCTCAGCTACAGTTCTAGCTCTTCCAGATGGTTCAGACGATTTCATAGTCTATTATGATACCTCCAGAGTAGGTCTAGGTTGTGTCCTCATGCAACATGGTAAGGTCATAGACTATGCCTCCAGATAGTTAAAGTCCCATGAAAAGAATTATCCTACTCATGATCTTGAGTTAGCAACCGTAGTATTTGCCTTACAGATTTGGAGGCATTATCTATACAGAGTTCATGTAGATGTCTTCACAAATCATAAGAGTCTCCAGTATGTCTTTTCTCAGAAAGATCTCAATCTTCGTCAGAGAAGGTGGTTAGAGATTTTGAAAGATTATGACATGAGTGTCCTTTACCATCCAGGAAAGGCCAATGTTGCGGACAACGCTCTCAGTAGACTCTCTATGGGTAGTGTTTCTCACATTGAGAATATCAAAAAGAAGATAGCTCAGGAAATCCATCAGCTCGCCAGACTAGGTATTTTCTTAGTCGATTGTTCAGAGGGTGGTGTATGTATTCAGAGTAGTTCAGAGTTATCTCTAGTTTTTGAGGTGAAAGAAAAGCAAGACAGGGATCCTAGACTTGTCAAGCTAAAAGTGTCAGTTTAGAATCAGAGAGTAGAGGTTTTCTCCCAAGGGGGATATGGGGTTCTTCATTGTCAGGGTCGTGTGTGCGTTCTAGGTGTAGATGACTTAAAGTAGTGAATTCTTACAGAAGAGCATGGTGCGTGATACTCTATTCATACAGGGGCCACTAAGATGTACCGCGACCTGTGGGAAATCTATTGGTGGAGTGGGATGAAAAGAGATGTTGCAGAGTTTGTGGCTAAGTACTATACATATCGGCAAGTTAAGATAGAGCATCAGAAGCCTAGTGGACCCATGCAGGAGTTCACCATTCCTATTTGGAAGTGGGAAGAAGTGAACCTGGACTTCGTGATGGGTTTTCCTCAAACTCGTCATCAGCATGATTCAGTTTGGGTTATTATAGACAGGATGACCAAGTCAGCTCATTTCCTTCCAGTTCATACCTCTTATTTAGCCGAGGATTATGCCAAACTCTATATCAAGGAGTTGGTCAAATTACGCGGTGTTCCATTATCTATTATTTTAGAAAGAGGTACCCAGTTCACCTCTTACTTCTAGAAAACATTCCAAAAGGGTCTTGGTACCCAAGTCCATCTCAGTACAACCTTTCATCCTCAATTAGATGGTCAAGAAGAAAGGACCATTCATACTCTTGAAGATATGCTAAGGGTGTGTGCAATTGATTTCAAGGGAAGTTGGGATGATCACTTGCCTTTGATTGAGTTTGCATACAACAATAGCTATTATTCCAGTATTAAAATGGCTCCATTTGAAGCTCTCTTTGGAAAGAGGTGTAGATCTTCAATTGGTTGTTTTGAAGTTAGTGAGGCCTCAGTCATAGGTCCTGACTTGGTTTTTAATGCCTTTGAGAAAGTTTAGTTGATCAGAGAGAGACAACGGCCTACACAAAGCCGACAGAAGTCTTATACTGATGTTTGTAGAAAGGATCTCGAGTTCGAGGATGATGGCTATGTCTATCTCAAGATCTCTCCCATGAAGGGAGTGAAGAGGTTCGGCAAAAAAGGGAAACTCATTCCCCGCTATGTCGGTCCCTTCAGGATTCTCAGTCGTTTAGGTAAGGTAGCTTATGAGCTCGAATTGCCTTCAGATTTAGCCTCAGTTCATCCGGTCTTCCATGTATTCTTGCTCAAGAAGTGCGTAGGTGACCCAACAGTTGTAGTCCCTATTCAGAGCATTGATGTTCAGAACAGTCTCTCTTATGAAGAGATTCCAGTAGAAATCTTAGACTATCAGACTCGTCGATTGAGGAACAAAGAGGTCCCTCTAGTTAAGGTTCTTTGGAGAAATCAGTCCGTCAAGGGAGCTACTTGGGAAGCAGAAGCAGAAGCAGATATGCGTACCAAGTATCCTTACCTCTTCTCTGTCGATTCAGATCAAGCTCAAGGTAATAGTTCGCCTTAAGCTTGTTCAGTTTCATATTCATGTTCCCATTATAAACGTGGCATCTACTACCATTTCATACTCTGTCATGCATTCATGTATCAGTTTAGTTATAAAATCATACATCAGCTATGCATTCTCATCTTGACAAACTCAGTTTATCAGAATACTCAGTCATGCATTCATGTATCAGTTAACCATGCATCAGATATGCATGAGTTCAGTATGTTTAGCATGTCAGTCATGAAGTCATGTCTCAGTCACTTATGTTTAGTTCATGTTCATTTATTATTTTCCCTCTTAGTCAGTCTCATTCATGGACGAATGTTATCAAGGGGAGCTATTGTAATACCCGTGCTTATTCCTAGCTAAAAAATCACCTTAAGGATGCTAGTACTTGCTTTGAAATACAAATCTATTTTCTTACCCATGGTATTTTTGAGATTTCTACTTTCTATCACGTTAGAAATTGAGTTAGCTTTCTAATGATACTAATTTTGTCCAAATCCAACACCAGACGAGGAAGTTATGGATATTTTACTCAGAACTGACGGAAACGCCCAGGTGCAACGTCCAAGTTGACGGACCACCAAACAAGTGATGGACCGCCACTTTGACTGTCACAGCCAAGGCAGTAGGGCCACGTTCTGGATAAGGATTGACAGATGAGTTAACAGACCATCAAATTTTTTACGGACCGTCATCCAGGCCATCAACTCTTATCGAGTGAACCCCATTTCTGGTCCACATATGACGGTCAAAATTACGGATCGTCAAGTTTCTGACGGACCGTCAGTTGGTTCGTTATACGCCACGTTCAATTTATTTCCAGGCCATTTTGACAAGGGTATTTTGGTCACTTACTACTCGCCTATATATACCCAGATGAGTCTGAATTCAACCATTTTGCTCATTATTATTTCACCAATAAAAACTAGGGTTTCTCTCTTAGTTTAATCTCTAATAACAAGACCCAATCTTCTTAAGAAAATCAAAGGATTTCAAATCCTTCAAGTTCAAAAACATCAAGAACCTTTAGTCAGGTATGTGTAGTTCATCTATGGATCCATTTCATTTATAGAGCTCAAGAACTATGTTTTAAATATTATTTTGTGATTGTCTTGTTGTGATATAAGCATGCACATGTAGATAATTGTTGTTTAAGTTTCAAGATGATATATAAAGGTGTTTCCATGAAGTATATGTGTTTTTTAGTTGAAACCCATGATCTTTATGAGGCTTAATATGGTGAAATTCATGAAGACACTTAATTTAAAAGAATGCATGCAAAGTGTTTGATAATATGCCTAGGATGATAGAATTCATGTCCCATGATTTAATAGTGCTTAAATGACAAGTCCGTGCTCTATGCTTTACGATTTCCCATGAATTCCATGTGAGTGATATGCGTTGTTGTTGTGATATAGATTGACCATGATATTGAAGCTATGAAAGTATATGCATGTTGTTTGAATTTCTCTTCCATGTATAAGATTTTGAGAACTATGATTAGTGTGAAATCCCATACTTATGATATTGTAAATTATGGACTCTACTCTTACGATCAAGTCAGTCATGTGTGTCAGTTTCATTCCATCGAGTCCTGGGGGTACTTGTACCCAAAAAATATAGTTGTGTACCTAGAGCCATGTCATGTTATCACGATAATTTTAGTCAAGCCATGATCTATAGAACTCAATCAGTCATGTGACTCAGGAAACCTCAGAAATCTCATGATCTCAGTTAATTCTCAGATAGTAGTACTATTCTATCAGTCAACGAAAGTCAGTTACTCAGTCCATGTACCATCAGTTAAATCACGTTCAGTCTCTTCAGATGGAAGTAGAAGATAGCACCAAGTGAACCTAAGGATTGGAACTCACCTGCCAGTTTAGGGTGTGATTCTTAGCAATCATCCTTATGTTCCAGAACTATGTAGCCAGCATAGGTTGAGACATCTTAACCTGTCATATTAGGGTTGATGAGGTGGCTTAATATATTAGTTTAGGGTTTCTACTATTCCCATTTTGTGTACCTGCCAGATAAGGGTCACTCACAGTTGTCCTTATCAGTGGCGTGGTATTAACACCCTTCCAGTCGGGGCAGAGATTGGACCCCAACTTAGCTATCTGAGTTATTAGGGCATGTCGGTCAAACAACTACCTCCCACAGTTTCAGTCTCAGTCTCAGCAAAAGAACTTAGATAGTTCTTCAGATTTGAGTATTCCAGGACTGTCAGATACAGTTAATTCAGTTATAGTACGAAACTTAGGTAGTTCCATAAGATTCAGGACTGTCAAACACAACCACCCATGTTATCATGATTCTAGTACTATTCATGTTAGATATCAGTAAACCATGTATTAGCATACAGATCTAATTATCACGTATTCACGATTCCAGTTACTATGTATGCATGTTTACATTGTTACGTTCATATTAGTCAGTCAGTTAGCATCGTTCATGCATGTAAACCCTTTTGCATTTAGCCTACCTCACTCGTATACTCAGTACTCCCAGTTGTACTGACGCATTTGCGCTATGGTGCTTTCTTTCACGTTACACCATAGGTTCACAGATACGAGCTCCAGATCAGCAGTAGCAGTAGCATTCTAGTCGTAGAGTTGTAGTGAGTCCTCATCCATTCGAGGATGATATCATTTATTTCATTTATTATTTCAGTTCAGTTTTGCTAGACGGAGTTAGTTGGAGACGTGTTCCTTCAACTCTTTATTCAGACAGTATTTAGTGGCTTTCAAATTTAGTTCAGATTTGATTCAGATTTCAATTGTTTTGGGTATTTGTTACCCCATATAGATGTTATGATTTGACAGATATTCTATGCAGTTGAACCTTATGGCCTATTGTTTATGTTTTTCGCATTATTATGTCATATATTGCAGTGTTTAGGTACAGATATCAGTCATGGGTTAGCTTGTGGTCCTTCGGGGTCATAAGCACCATGTAGCATTTTGGTTTAAAAAATTAGGGCGTTAAAATATATGATCTGGTTATGTGATTATAGGCTTTCTTATCTTGGTTTAGGCTATCTAGATATGTGGTAGTTTGTGCGAGTATGAACAAGGGATCTTTTTGTGTTTTTGGTATAAAAATGGCTTGTCAAATATCTTGTTCAAGTTCATATTTAGATTCCTCCTAACTCATTTGCTTGTACCTGGAGAAATAGATTGACAAATGTTATGGGTTTTATGGAGTATCCCAACGTCTCCTTTTAGCTTTGGAATTTTATTAACTTCCGATCGACATAGCTCTGCAAACTGCTGAGTTATTTGAGTCATGGCTTTAGAATTCAGTTTAACTTCATTAGTCTTTAACTTTTCTATCTCATTTCCCATACTATCCACTTTCAGTGAAAGCGTAGTTAGGGTTTTGAGTATCTTTTCTAGAGTATTATCTTCTGTAATATCAGTTTGGGTAGCTTTGTCTTGATATGTAATCTGCAATAACATTCTTGTTAGTCTTGATTACTTCAATTGTAAATGTAAAATTTAATATATTTAATACTAGTCTCCGAATCTCCTTCGTTGTAACTGAATTTGTATTTTCTTTGTTAACCACCATCGTACTTGTGTATTATCTGTTCATACAATAAACTTGCTATATATAATATATGGCTAAAATGCTAATAAACATTTATATAATGAACATAACTCTTTTCTATTTATTTCTGTAATACCCCGTATGTTTTTAAGCTAGGAGACAAACCAGTTTTCCTATGTATGAAACCTCCTATCCTGTGAGTAGCATGTTAGTGCATGACTTACAATGAGTATCCTAGAGATAAGATAGCTTATGATACATTAAGCATGTTCATATGAGTCACTTCAGTTAATACAAGCTAAGAGTTTTTGAATCCATCAAGTTTTAGTGTTTGATTTTGCAAGAGTCATCTTTGAATGAGTATAACTTGATGCTAATGTGGTATTTCTGCATATTTCTACCCACCAAATTGTAGATAATTGAATTAGCTTTCCAACGATACCAATTTTGCCTTAATCCAATACCCGAACGAAAAGTTATGCCCATTTTCGTGAGAGATAGTAAGGATAGGCAATTGGTTAGGCGCCGCCCAACCAAACTTAGGTGATTGGTTAGGCGTCGGCTAAGTCAGTTCCAATGCCAAAAACACACCGTTTTGAGTTATTTTGAGGGTAATTAAGTCTTTTAACACTCCTTACACATCCCTAAACTTAATCCTACGAAATATATAGCTTCTAAACACATTACAACCCTATTAACATCTCAAAGCTCATCATCCAAGAGCACCATAGGAGAAAAACAACTAGGGTTGCACAATCAAGCTTGAAGATCAAATTTCAAGGAAATTCCTCCGTCAATCATCAAGAACCTCCCTTCCAAGGTATGCCTAGTGTTCATCCACGGATTCCTTTAGTCCGTAGAGTTCAAGAATCAATCTTTAAAATACAAAAGCTTGGTTGATTGTGGTAATATGATCATACCCATGTTGATGCTTATTTGTTTTGCTATATAATAGTATCGTGACTGTATATCTCATGAAAGTTATGTTGTTAGTTGAAAAACATGATCTTTAGATGTATTGATAGAATGCAAGTATGAAATCCACCTATGCCTTAAAGAATGCAAGGTGTTTGATAAAATGCCTAGTATGTTAGAACTTCATATTTACATGATTTCATGATATCTAAATAACAAGTTCATGTTAGTCACGTGAAAATTATGTGCTGTTATTGTTGTGGTATAAATCATGTATGATAATGGAGATATAAATTATGTACACAAAATATATCCATGCTTTCCCTACCATGTTTGAGATGTTGAATAAATACATGAAGTATAATATCCCCAAATCATTACAATATGAACTAAACGTTACATGTTGTCGTTCCCTTACGCTTGAATGGTTTCCATGCGATTGCTATGAATAGTATATGTTGTCGGAATGCCCATGATATTAGAATATGAGATTTATTACTTGATTATAAGCATTCCTATTCATGATAGATATTATGATGACCATGTACTTCATGAAATCCCCCACTCATGTATTATGGATTTTTATTGATGGTCGTGTACTCAAGAAATTCAAGTTGTGTCAGTTTCCTTCCATCAAGTCCTGGGGGTACTTGTACCCGAAAAATATAGTTGTGTGCCTAGAGTCATGTCATGTTTTCACGATACTCTCAGTCAAGCCATGATCTATAGAATTCAGTCAGTCTTGTGACTCAGGAAAACTCAGAAATTTCAGTAATCTCTGTAGTCCAGTAATCTAAGTAATCTCAGTGCTCAGTAACCTCAACAACCTTAGTATTAACAGTCAACCTCAGTAACTTCAGTACTCTCAACCAGTCCTCAAAACTCAGTACATTTTATCAGTCATTGGAATCCAATAAACTTAGTTTTGCTCTGCTAAATAATACCACTAGTATCAGTCCAGTTAATCAATATCAGTTCAGCTAATCAGTTCAGTTTTGTTATTCAGTTCATCTTCGTTATTTAGTTCAGTGTCCTTTAGATAGGAGTAGAAGTTAGCACGTGAACCCAAGGATGGGAACTCACCCGCTAGTTTAGGGTGTGATTCTTAGTAGTCATCCTTGTGTTCCAGAACTACTTAGCCAGCGTAGGTTGAGATATCTTATCCCGTTAGATTAGGGTTGCTGAGGTGGCTTAACCCGTCAGTTTAGGGTTCCCACCATTGTCATTGAGTACCTGCCAGTATAGGGTTCTCACAGCTGTCCTTACCAGTGGCGCGGTATTGATACCCCTCTAGTTAGGTTAGAGATTGGACCCTAGATTAGCTATTATAGCATATTTGGGGCATGTCGGTTAGATAACTACTTCCCATAATTTTAGTTACAGATTTCAGGACTGTTAGCTATAGCTACCCAGTCTCAGTAAAGAACTCAGATAGTTCTTCAGATTTCAGTATATCAGGACTGTCAGATACAGTTAACTCAAAAATAGAATTAAACTCAGATAGTTTTCTTCAGATTTATGGACTGTCAGATACAGTCACTTATGCTATCAATCACAAAAGTTATCAGAACTCATGCTATCATTACTCAGCTTCAGGACTGTCTGATACAGTCAATCAAACCGGTTCTTCATAATTCAAACTATCAGAAACAATCATTCCTTTATCAGTAATATAGTATCAGTCTCCTAGTATTCAGTAATACAGTATCAGATCCATCACTTATTGGTGATTTACATATCAACATCAGTAAACTCAGTCTTTTAGAATCTCATTATCAGTACACTCATATTGTCAGTATTCAGACTCAGTAGTCCGTATCTCCACGAGTTCAGTTATAGTTACGTATGTATGTATGTACTCTCATGTTCATATCAGTTAGTATTGTCCATGCATATAACCCTTTGCATTTAGCCTACCTCACTCGTATACTTAGTACATTCAGACGTAATGATGCATTTGCGCTATGGTGCTTTTTCTTATGTTCACCATAGGTTCAGAGGCATGAGCTCCAAATCAGCAGTAGATTCCAGGATCAGCAGTCAGAGTTAGACGTGAGTCCTCATCCTTCGAGGACATGATGATTTCATTTCTATTTCAGTTTTCACTTTATTTCAGTAGTTGGAGTTAGTTGGGGACATGTCCCATCAACTCCTTATTCAGTTCAGTTAGAGGCTTTCGAACTAGATGTCAGATTAGATGTTCAGACTTCAGTATTTATGTTCCTTTTTGGTATTGTTATACCATATTTTTCAAATATGTATTAGTATTGAACCTTATGGCCTTACAGTTCATGTTTTCACATATTTTATGAGATATTATGTAGTTTATAGGTACAGATATCAGTCATGGGTTATCTTGTGGTCCTTCGGGGTCATGAGCATCGTGTAGCATTTCGGTTCAGAAAATCGGGGCGTTACAAACTTGGTATCAGAGCCTAAGGTTCAACAGTGTCCTATGAAGTCTGAAAGCTGCATCAAGTAGAGTCTTGTACATGAGCGTGTTGTGCACCACACTTATGTGCAGGAGTCTATGAGATGTTTTAGGAACATCCCTTCTTTCATGTCTCAAGATCGTGCTATAACAAGTTTCTTTAAGGAAACCATGTAGATTCATATCATGCACCCCTCATGTTCACTTTACCTTACTTTCAAGGTAATAGAAATAGTGAATTTCAAAGTCCTAAAGATAGGGCTTTCTCAGACAGTCCCTCCAGTCAGTTATGGGATTATCCACAGACTCAAACAGTATCCCATCAGTTCATTATTGTTCCAAGGTCATACAGATTTTATTCATGATCATGAGAACTCATTCTTGAACCCAGAAGTTTAGCAGTAGTAGAGTTGGGGTAGTATTATTCTATTTGATCAGATTATGTATTCATGGGGATTAGATAGTAGGCTTGAACAGTACAAGCTAAACACTTAAGTTTATTGACTCAAAATTAAGCATGAAGGTGTGAATGTGATATTAGCAGTATATGAGGAAACAGAATCAGATGATGTGTTTAGTAAGACAGACAGGTGTTGAACATAATGTAGGTATGTGATGGTAGATCAAGTACCTAACCCAGGCCCTCAGATTTCAGTAGTAGAGCCAGTATGTGTAGAAAGCAGTAAGGGAAGATGATGATAGGCGAATTTACACGCCTATAGCACTAGATTTTGGCCATATTTTAGCCAAGTTTTGAGAACAAATTATATATTTCATGCACTTTTAGTCCTTTTTCCTGTAAGTGAGCTAACGAACATGATTAGCAAGTTTTCAGGTATAAATGATGCAGAATTCAGCATTTTATGGATAACTTGACGCCAAAGAAAGCTTCACGAAAGGAGGAAAGCAAAGCTTGGACACCAAGGACTAAAAGTGATGCATGGAGAACCTGTCCCAGGCAAAAACAGCAATTCTAAAGACTTTAGGGACTAGCAGTAATTTATTAGGATTAGGATAATGATACCTTAACCTAGTAGGATTGGGTTAAGTAATTCATTAGCTTAGTAGGAATAGGATATGGGTATTATAAATACCCTATTTTGCTAGAGATTTTATTACATTCCGCCATTCCATTCATCCCCCATTCCATCAATTCCCATCCATTCACCATCCATCCATCCATCAAAACAATTCTCTTTATTAATTTATTCTTGACAATTTTCTTTCATCTATTCGACTTTTAATTTTCACAACAAGAGAACGGCTACTAGCAACAGAATTCACGTCACAAGTGATGCCCAAAACAACTTTTCGTGAGCTTGTGCTTATTTTGATATGATGATAATGTGTATTGTGTTTTCCGTTGCAATCATGAGTAGCTAAACTTCTCTGTTGGGGTTATGGAAGCCTTATGAGATACTATCTATTGCTATGAGTTTGTAAATTCGTGACACGTATGCTACTTATATCATTATTCTCTTTATCTTAATGCAAATTCTTGTGGCTGCAGACGCATAGAATAACGCCAGTATAGCATTAACTTGTTCGAAAGAAAAGTTATATGTCTAGAAAAGAGATAATGTCAAGGTAATAGGGTCCCATCCCCTATTAAAAAGTTAGTGCCGTAACTGGATTAACCTCTTGGAGAATTTGTACCGTTAGATACGCTTTAAGCTCGAAAGAGTTAAAGTGAAATAGTCCTTGTTTAGGTCGAAAGACGCTTGGATTTACCATCGAATACAATTCTCTATAAGCACATGCATGTCTGAATTCCGCATAACTCTTAGCCAAATAGAGACGTAAAACTCATAAGGTGGACATAATCCCAACTCCTCAATTCTCATTGTTTTACAACCTACTAAACATTCTTTCTTTTTACGTTGCTATTTTCAGTTTTTACTTTAATATTTTGGTTACACATTACAATCCCCCCTTTTTACGAGACTTACACTAAAAGTCTAGTAATCGTTGCTTACTTGTTGACCAAGCTATTCCCTGTGGGATCGATACCCAACCCAGTTGGGTTCTATATTTGACAGCGACCGCTTTACACTCCTACGAGAGTTGTAGATTGAGCGTTATCAAAAATTGGCGCCGTTGCCGGGGAATACGGTTGTCAACTAAGTTTGTGATAATTACTAGACCCTTTGGTCAAAGATTCTCGTACTTTTACTTTTAGTTGTTGTTTTTGTTTTATTCAGGTTTGTTCAGTGCATCAATGAATGCTCAACGTGAAATTGAAAGGATAACTGCTCAAGTGCATCAACAGAATATTGATAACCCAGGCCGTGTAACAAATCCTGATGATGAGGACCTGGGCGATGAGGAGCTACTAAACCCATGACGTACTGCTGAGATGGCGGTACCCATGCAGAGGAGAGATCGCCAAGCGCGATTGAGGCCTGATCGCCGAGCTGTGCAGATTCCTTTTAATGACGATGATGACGATTTGGATGAAGCTGGTGCCACAGGAGCCATTATTCTGCCACCCTTGGCACCTGGAGCAAAGTTTAATATCACTAGCACCATGATTTAGCTTTTGCAACTCAAGGGATTATTTGGTGGACTAGCAGGCGATGATCCGAATATGCATCTGATCAACTTTATTTCTACATGCAAGTCATTCGACAATCCTGGCGTTGGATAGAATGCAATTCGACTGCGCTTATTTCCATTGTCTCTATCTGGGGAGGCAACTCTATGGTTGAATGGGCTGACTCCTGATTCTATTACTAATTGGAGGCAATTGAAACACGCTTTCCTAGAAAGATTCTTTCCGCCATCCAAAAGAGCACAGTTGAGAGATGAGATCACAAATTTTTGGCAGCTTCTAACTGAAGCTCTCCACGAAACATGGGAGAGGTTCTAGATGAAGCTTATGCGGTGCCCAAACCATCATATGACCAATGTCCACTTGATGGAGATATTATACAGAGCTTTGAATTCGGTGACTAAGCCAGTGGTTGATAATGCGGCTGGAGGATCATTCATGGACCTCACCTTTGTGCAGGCAAGCAATGTGCTAGATCGGATGACAAACAAAGTAGAGCTTGGTATACCTGGGATTCTAAGGTAGTAAGCTCTACTGTATCTTTTGGCATGACTGCAGAGCAGAGACGATGACAAGAGGATCGTGACCAAGACATGGCTAACATGAAAATGCAGATGGATCTTCTTACAAAGCATCTATTATCAGGGAAGACCAAAAAAGTTAAAGCTGTTGCATCAAAAGGAAGAGAGGAATCCGATTCCGAGGAAGAAGCCAACTACTTGAACAATCAGGGGGGTTTCCGAGGCAATGCCCAAGGAAACCAAGGTCGGAACTATTATGATAATTCAGGATATAAGGACCGTGATCAAGGTAGTTGGAAGGATAAGACTGACAGGAGTGGTTTGTATGTTCCTCCTGGAAGACGTGACGCCGCTGCATCTGGTTCTGGAAATATGTCAATGGAAGATATTATGGCTAAACTATTGAAAGGAGTAGAGGCAACTAATACGGGAGTGAATGAGGTGAAGAACGACTTGTCCTCAATGAAGCAATTGGTTGACTCGCATTCCACTTCAATAAAACAGCTGGAGCAACAATTGAGTCAATTATCTGCGGCATTCAATCAAAGAAAGGTTGGCACTTTACCTAGCAACACTGTGCAAAATCCAAGGAACGATGGATCATGCATGGCTATTACTACCAGGAGTGGTAAGGTGCTGGAAAATTCATCCCAAAGCAAGCAACTGGCCGAAAATAAAGAAGATGAGGACGCCATAGACAATGACCAAGACGTCTATGATGTCACCCCTAGTGGTTTGCAGCCTAAAAATACCAAAATTCGAAAGCAAGAGGAGAAGAAATCCGTGGAGAAAACAATTCCATATCCACCACCACCTTTTCCTCAAAGATTGAAGAAGATTGCGGATGATACAAAGTTTAGCAAATTCATGACGATGTTAAAGCAGCTGACCATTAATGTTTCGTTGGTAGAGGCACTAGAGCAAATGCCTGGGTACGCAAAATTCATGAAGGACCTTTTAACAAAGAAGCGGGTGGTAAGCTATGAGCCGGCAGATAATGTTCACCATTGCAGTGCAATCGCTACAAGATCGCTAGTTCAGAAAAAGGCCGACCCTGGTACCTTCACTATTCCTTGCACTTTTGGCTCTTTGAACTTTGGCAAGGCATTGTGCGATCTGGTTGCTAGCATCAATTTGATGCCACTATCCGTCTACAGGAAGTTGGGGTTAGGCGATCCGACACTAACCAATATGAGGCTCATGATGGCTGATAGGTCGGTAAAACGACCTGTGGGTATCTTGAATGATGTGTTGGTGAAGGTTTTTTCATTCATCTTTCCTGCAGACTTCGTTATTTTGGATTGCTTGGTGGATTCTGAAGTTCCCATAATCTTGGGACATCCTTTCCTTGCAACAGGAAGTGTGCTTATTGACATGAGAGCTAATGAGCTTTTATTTCGGTTGAATGACGAAGTGGTCCGCTTTGATATATGCAAAGCAATAAAGCAGCCCAGCGATATTAATGTGTTCTCTGTAGCTGATGTTCATTATGAGGATAAGAAAGCATTATCTATAGCAAAACAGCTTACTGTTGAGCCATTGTCTGCTGCGCCGCTGAATGTTGAGCATGAGGATGATAAAGATTATGAAGAAACTACGTGTGCTCTAACAGAAATAGGGTCCTATTCTAATACTCCTAAGAAGTTAGATCTTGATCTTAAGAGTCAACCGTCACCAACAGCGAAGACTTCCATTGAAGAGACACCAATGTTAGAATCGAAAGATCTCCCCAATTACCTAAGGTATACGTTCTTGGGATATAGAAATACACCTCCGGAGAGTGTTGCGGATGATTTAAGTGAACAGCATGTAGAGGCTCTTATCTCTGCTCTGATGAGGTACAAGAGAGCTATGGGTAGGAAGATTGATGATATAATTGTTATCTCTCCTGAGGTATGTATGCACAAGAGTCATATCGAAGAAGATTTCATACCTACAAGTAAGTATCAGCGTCGTCTGAATCCATTCAGGAAACGATGCCCTATCTATCTCGATGAAGACTAAGTAATCGAGATAGCTATGTCGTGCCGCGACAATAAATCAAGCGCTTGGTGGGAGGCAACCCATCATTTTTAAATGTTTTTAATTGTTTTTGTTTTCTTAGGATTTTGTCGAGCCACGACCAAAACTAAGGCGCTTGATGGGAGGCAACCCATCGTTCTAATCGTTTTTGTTGTTTTTGAGTGAATGTAGGTACAAGAGGTGTCAAAGAGGAGATTGGTTTCAAATTTTGATTTGAAAGTATTGCATGTTGAAGGTGGTAAGTTAGGAATGAAGAAGCAAAAGGCTATGGATTGAGCATTGCTCATGAAAATATAGGCATCGAACAAGGCTAGGCCTAGGTAAAACTAGGCCACGAACAAGGCAAGGCCTATACTATGGACTAAGGTCTCGGAATCTAGTGTGCCATAGCATAGGCGCCGCCCATGCTCAAGTATGCCATAGCATAGGTGCCGCCTATGCTAAAGCCTTTTGTCTCTGAATCTCATATGCCATGCTAAAGGCGCCGCCTATGGTCACTATAGGCTTTGCAATAGGCGCCGCCTATGGTCACCAAATGCTTTGCAAAAGGTGCCGCCTATGCAAAAGCATTCTGCTCAACTAGGCAAAGCCTTAGGCGCCGTCTATGGTCACTTTTGGTCTCCAAATCCGATTTTAAATGGGTCAAAACCCGACCCAAGCTTGTTCTATAAGTAAGAGACTTAGTCTTAGACCAAAAACACATTGCAAACCTAGCATAAGCGCCGCCTACCTCTCCAAATCCTCTCAAAAAAAAATTTTCCTTTTACTCTTTTACTTTGCAAGAACATCATCCAAGGTCATCAACCAATCTCAGGTACAATGGCACCCAAAGCAAGACAAGGTAAAGATAAGGCAACCACTTCCCAAAAAGGCAAGAAAAGAGGACGAAAAGAGCAAACTGAATCCTCCTTGCTACAAATACCTCAAACGCACTTTTGGATAAAGTGGGGTACGATTTGAGGAAACTCTAAGGATGAAGACTCCTATGATGATTCCAACGAAGGGGGTATGACCCCCGACATAGAGGAGGAGTCCGACTGACCAGGTTCTTCTTATTTATTTTCCACTGAGGGCAGTGTGTCCCGTCTAAGTGTGGGGTGGTGGTATTTGCATGCTACACTTCTCTATCCGCATTTGCATTTATGTTTGTTTTGTTTTTCTTTTTAGTAGTTAATTTTATTTTTTTTTAGTTAAATTTTTTTAACTGCGCATGAAATTATTCTAATAGGCAACATGAGATTATAACAAGAGTTTGTGCTAAAATCATGACTATTGAGACGTTTAGGCTCTAATTGTGACTCATTATGTGATACTGTGTGGTTCAATTCCTTCATCTGTTGGGGCAAGAGTCTATACTACTCCCAATAAAGTTGACCATGTGCCTTGTGTGAGTGAGATAATAGTATATTCTATGTTTGTGGCTGATGCTAGAACTTGCCTGGTATGTATGTAAAGCGAAAATAAGTAGTGTAAGTCTAGGAGATGATTTAGGCATTTCTTTGGCAACCTATGATTGTTTACCTTCATTTTATCTACCCATGGACATCATCCTAGATAACCCCCTTTGAGCCTTTAGCCTATTTTCTTTGACAACCTCATATGTAAGCCTAATCTATTTTTTCAAGACCATAATTTGATCCAAATTCCTAAATGCTTTAAAGTGTAAAGTCATGTGACAAAATAAGAGGAAATTGGGTGAGTATGATGCTTTAGAAAGTAATGGTGCTTGAATTTGTTATGAAAAATAATTGCTATCATAAGAGGTGTGTTATGAAAAGAAAAAGGAAAAGAAAACTAAAAAGTTAGTTATGTTCAAAAATTGAAAAACAAAAGAGGTGACAAAGGGAGGTAGATTAAAAGAAAGTAAAAAGGTTGTTTGAAAGAAAGCATAAATGGCATATTGTGATGTATTAAAGCACTTAGAGAACTTAGTCACTATTTCTGGCCAAAATAGTCCTACCCGTCCCTTAGCCTACATTACAACCATCAAAAGACCTATTTGATCTTAAGCTTAACATTCTGATATTTAGTGGAGCATTACACTAAGGGCAAGCCTATGGTCATCAGTTGCAGCATATGAATTCTTTGTGAGAGTGAGAGCAAGGATACTCTTATACCCATGTTCGAAATATATACTATACTTATGAGTGATTATGGGTAATATATGGTGAGACACGCATGGTTGATGAGTTTTGGGTAATTGTGTATGATTCTTTGTTCCTTAACTTTTGAATACTAATTAACCATCATCACGAGTCTATATTAGAGGTGAAATTGTTTCTACTAATGAGCAGAAAACTACTCTTTGTTAATGATTGCTATGCTTGTCTTGACGAATATTTTGTGTTGCTACTGTGAAACCCTAAGTTGATGTTTAGATGGACATGATAGTTTGTTCGAGGACGAACAAAGCTTCAAATGTGGGGTGTTGATGATAGGCGAATTTACACGCCTATAGCACTAGATTTTGGCCATATTTTAGCCAAGTTTTGAGAACAAATTATATATTTCATGCACTTTTAGTCCTTTTTCCTGTAAGTGAGCTAACGAACATGATTAGCAAGTTTTCAGGTATAAATGATGCAGAATTCAGCATTATATGGATAACTTGACGCCAAAGAAAGCTTCACGAAAGGAGGAAAGCAAAGCTTAGACGCCAAGGACTAAAAGTGATGCATGGAGAACCTGTCCCGGGCAAAAACAGCAATTCTGAAGACTTTGGGGACTAGCAGTAATTTATTAGGATTAGGATAATGATACCTTAACCTAGTAGGATTGGGTTAAGTAATTCATTAGCTTAGTAGGAATAGGATATGGGTATTATAAATACCCTATTTTGCTAGAGATTTTATTACATTCCGCCATTCCATTCATCCCCCATTCCATCAATTCCCATCCATCCACCATCCATCCATCCATCAAAACAATTCTCTTTATTAATTTATTCTTGACAATTTTCTTTCATCTATTCAACTTTTAATTTGCACAACAAGAGAACTGCTACTAGCAACAGAATTCACGTCACAAGTGACGCCCAAAACAACTTTTCGTGAGCTTGTGCTTATTTCGATATGATGATAATATGTATTGTGTTTTCCGTTGCAATCATGAGTAGCTAAACTTCTCTGTTGGGGTTATGGAAGCCTTATGAGATACTATCTATTGCTATGAGTTTGTAAATTCGTGACACGTATGCTGCTTATATCATTATTCTCTTTATCTTAATGCAAATTCTTGTGGATGCAGACGCATAGAATAACGCCAGTATAGCATTAACTTGTTCGAAAGAAAAGTTATATGTCTAGAAAAGAGATAATGTCAAGGTAATAGGGTCCCATCCCCTATTAAAAAGTTAGTGCCGTAACTGGATTAACCTCTTGGAGAATTTGTACCGTTAGATACGCTTTAAGCTCGAAAGAGTTAAAGTGAAATAGTCCTTGTTTAGGTCGAAAGACGCTTGGATTTACCATCGAATACAATTCTCTATAAGCACATGCATGTCTGAATTCCGCATAACTCATAGCCAAATAGAGACGTAAAACTCATAAGGTGGACATAATCCCAACTCCTCAATTCTCATTGTTTTACAACCTACTAAACATTCTTTCTTTTTACGTTGCTATTTTCAGTTTTTACTTTAATATTTTGGTTACACATTACAATCCCCCCTTTTTACGAGACTTACACTAAAAGTCTAGTAATCGTTGCTTACTTGTTGACCAAGCTATTCCCTGTGGGATCGATACCCAACCCAGTTGGGTTCTATATTTGACAGCGTCCGCTTTACACTCCTACGAGAGTTGTAGATTGAGCGTTATCAAAAATTGGCGCCGTTGCCGGGGAATACTGTTGTCAACTAAGTTTGTGATAATTACTAGACCCTTTGGTCAAAGATTCTCGTACTTTTACTTTTAGTTGTTGTTTTTGTTTTATTCAGGTTTGTTCAGTGCATCAATGGATGCTCAACGTGAAATTGAAAGGATAACTGCTCAAGTGCATCAACAGAATATTGATAACCCAGGCCGTGCAACAAATCCTGATGATGAGGACCTGGGCGATGAGGAGCTACTAAACCCACGGCGTACTGCTGAGATGGCGGCACCCATGTAGAGGAGAGATCGCCAAGCGCGATTGAGGCCTGATCGCCGAGCTGTGCAGATTCTTTTTGATGACGATGATGACGATTTGGATGATGCTGGTGCCACAGGAGCCATTATTCTGCCACCCTTGGCACCTGGAGCAAAGTTTAATATCACTAGCACCATGATTTAGCTTTTGCAACTCAAGGGATTATTTGGTGGACTAGCAGGCGATGATCCGAATATGCATCTGATCAACTTTATTTCTACATGCAAGTCATTCGACAATCCTGGCGTTGGACAGAATGCAATTCGACTGCGCTTATTTCCATTGTCTCTATCTGGGGAGGCAACTCTATGGTTGAATGGGTTGACTCCTGATTCTATTACTAATTGGAGGCAATTGAAACACGCTTTCCTAGAAAGATTCTTTCCGCCATCCAAAAGAGCACAGTTGAGAGATGAGATCACAAATTTTTGGCATCTTCTAACTGAAGCTCTCCATGAAACATGGGAGAGGTTCTAGATGAAGCTTATGCGGTGCCCAAACCATCATATGACCAATGTCCACTTGATGGAGATATTATACAGAGCTTTGAATTCGGTGACTAAGCTAGTGGTTGATAATACGGCTGGAGGATCATTCATGGACCTCACCTTTGTGCAGGCAAGCAATATGCTAGATCGGATGACAAAACAAAGTAGAGCTTGGTATACCTGGGATTCTAAGGTAACAAGCTCTACTGTATCTTTTGGCATGACTGCAGAGCAAAGGCGATGACAATAGGATCGTGACCAAGACATGGCTCACATGAAAATGAAGATGGATCTTCTTACAAAGCATCTATTATCAGGGAAGACCGAAAAAGTTAAAGTTGTTGCATCAAAAGGAAGAGAGGAATCCGATTCCGAGGAAGAAGCCAACTACTTGAACAATCAGGGGGGGTTTCCGAGGCAATGCCCAAGGAAACCAAGGTCGGAACTATTATGATAATTCAGGATATAAGGACCGTGATCAAGGTAGTTGGAAGGGTAAGACTGACAGGAGTGGTTTGTATGTTCCTCCTGGAAGACGTGACGCCGCTGCATCTGGTTCTGGAAATATGTCAATGGAAGATATGATGGCTAAACTATTGAAAGGAGTAGAGGCAACTAATACGGGAGTGAATGAGGTGAAGAACGACTTGTCCTCAATGAAGCAATTGGTTGACTCGCATTCCACTTCAATAAAACAGCTGGAGCAACAATTGAGTCAATTATCTGCGGCATTCAATCAAAGAAAGGTTGGCACTTTACCTAGCAACACTGTGCAAAATCCAAGGAACGATGGATCATGCATGGCTATTACTACCAGGAGTGGTAAGGTGCTGGAAAATTCATCCCAAAGCAAGCAAGTGACCAAAAATAAAGAAGATGAGGACGCCATAGACAATGACCAAGACGTCCATGATGTCACCCCTAGTGGTTTGCAGCCTGAAAAGACCAAAATTCGAAAGCAAGAGGAGAAGAAAGCCGTGGAGAAAACAATTTCATATCCACCACCACCTTTTGCTCAAAGACAATGACCAGTATGTAGCCATCAAAAACTCAGTTGCCAACTCAATTATAGTTTTAGTATCCAACACTCAGTGATCAGTGTTCAGTCCTTGAATTCAGTACTTCTGTACTAACTATAGTCTTAGTTATAATGTCATCTTCAGTTTAGTAACCAAATTTGAAACTCAGTTCAGTTCCAGACATGCTTGACCATAACATTCAGGTTGTCAGTACTCAGTTATTAGTGTTTCAGTACCCCAGTTTATAGAATACCTCAGATCCATGTCGTACGCTTGGTCTCGTATTCGAAAATAATACAGACTTCATGAATCCATGCTCAGATACCTCATTCTACTCAGTTAGTCCTTATCCCCTATGCATAAAACTCAAAAATCTCGGCCCAGCTATTCAGACTAAGTACAGTTTAGCTTTGTAGATCCAGTATTCAGCTATCAGTTATTCAGTTAATCAGATAAGTTAGTGTATATATGCACTCGTGTTCAGCTCAGTTCATGTATCATGTCTCAGTTTCAGATACTAGCTATTCAGTCATGACTCAGTTCCTAGGTGTCTTGCGCATCGCCTCAATTTCCCTCAGTAGCTCTTCCAAGTCAGTATTCTTTAAGGGACATAGTGTCCCAAGGGGGAGATACATCATACCCCCAAAATTTCATGACATAAACATGCTGCTCTACTTTTTTTTGATGAATCCAGTTTGGAGAAGGGGTACTCATAAGTTAACCTCAAACTCCAACTTCAGCCGTATGCCATGTTTTCAAGATTCAGTTCAGATCATGATATTCAGTATATCTACCACATCCCAGACTTAGTTATGTTCTCAAGTTTCCAATCACGCGTATGGAGTAATTAATCTCAAACTTATCGGTATTATTAGTTCAAGGTAACAGTTTTTCTTAAACTTACTCATTCTTATGTTCATATTTTAGTACCAAACTTGGTATTCAGTTCCATGCTCAGTTTTTAGTTCAAAATTGATACCTTTACCATTGCATGTTCATGATTAAGTTTAGTCATGAATTCACGCATCAGATATGCGCGATCAGCTCATCAGTACTTTCAGTCATGTATTCACGTATCATGTCAGTCATATAATCATACATCAGATATGCATGGATTCAGCCTTTCAGTTGTGCATCAGATATGCATTCTTATTTTGAGAAAACTTAATTTATTAGAATCCCCAGTCTTATATTCATGAAACAGCTTCCCATGCATCAGATATGCATGTTCAGTATGTTGTGCTCAGCTTTCAGTCATGCCAGTCATTAACCCATGTTTCAGTAGTGTATGTCTTGTACTTACTTCATATTATCATCTCTCCCACCTGAGTTAATTTCTATTCGAGGATAAATGTTCCCAAGGGGGGGATATTGTAATACCCCGTATGTTTCTAAGCTAGGAGACGAGCCATTTTTCCTACGTATGAAACCTCCTATCCTATGAGTAGCATTTTAGTGCATTACTTATAATGAGTATCCTAGCAATAATATTTCTTATGATACATTAATAATGTTCATATGATTCACTTAAGGTAATACAAGCTAAGAGTTTTTGAATCCATCAAGTTTTAGTGTTTGATTTTTCAAGGGTCATCTTTGAACGAGTATAACTCGATGTTAATGTGGTATTTCTGCATATTTCTACTCATTAAATTTTAGATAATTGAATTAGCTTTCCAACGATACCAATTTTGCCTTAATCCAATACCTGAGCGAAAAGTTATGCCCATTTTCGTGAGAGACAGCAAGGATAGGCGATTGGTTAGGCGCCGCCCAACCAAACTTAGGCGATTGGTTAGGAACCGCCTAAGTCAGTCCCAATGCCAAAATCACTCCATTTTGAGTTATTTTGAGGGTAATTAAGTCTTTTAACACTCCTTACACGTCCCTAAACTTAAACCTACAAAATATATAGCTTCTAAACACATTACAACCCTATTAACATCTCAAAGCTCATCATCCAAGAGCACCATAGGAGAAAAACAATCAGGGTTGCACAATCAAGCTTGAAGATAAAATTTCAAGGAAATTCCTCCGTCAATCATCAAGAGCCTCCCTTCCAAGGTATGCGTAGTGTTCATCACGGATTCCTTTCATCCGTGGAGTTCAAGAATCAATCTTTAAAATACAAAAGCTTGGTTGATTATGGTGATATGATCATACCCATGTTGATGCTTGTTGTTTTGCTATATAATAGTATCGTGACTGTATATCTCATGAAAGTTATGTTGTTAGTTGAAAAACATGATCTTTAGATGGATTGATAGAATGCAAGTATGAAATCCACCTATGCCTTAAAGAATGCAAGGTGTTCGATAAAATTCCTAGTATGTTAGAACTTCATATTTACATGATTTCATGATATCTGAATAACAAGTTCATGTTAGTCATGTGCAAATTATGTGCTATTATTGTTGTGGTATAAAACATGTATGATAATGGAGATATAAATTATGTACACAAAATATATCCATGCTTTCCCTACCATGTTTGAGATGTTGAATAAATACATGAAGTATAATATCCCCAAATCATTACAATATGAACTAACCGTTACATGTTGTTGTTCCCTTACGCTTGAATGGTTTCCATGCGATTGCTATGAATAGTATATGTTGTCGGAATGCCCATGATATTAGAATATGAGATTTATTACTTGATTATAAGCATTCCTATTCATGATAGATATTATGATGACCATGTACTTCATGAAATCCCCCACTCATGTATTATGGATTTTTATTGATGGTCGTGTACTCAAGAAATTCAAGTTGTGTCAGTTTCCTTCCATCGAGTCCTGAGGGTACTTGTACCCAAAAAATATAGTTGTGTGCCTAGAGCCATGTCATGTTTTCATGATACTCTCAGTCAAGAAATGATCCATATAATTCAGTCAGTCATGTGACTCAGGAAAACTCAGAAATCTCAGTAATCTCTGTAGTCCAGTAATCTAAGTAATCTCAGTGCTCAGTAACCTCAGCAACCTCAGTATTAACAGTCAACCTCAGTAACTTCAGTACTCTCAACCAGTCCTCAAAACTCAGTACATTCTATCAATCATTGGAATCTAGTAAACTTAGTTTAGCTCTGCTAAATAATACCACTAGTATCAGTCCAGTTAATCAGTATCAGTTCAGCTAATCAGTTCAGTTCAGCTTAGTTATTCAGTTCAGTGTCCTTCAGATGGGAGTAAAAGTTAGCACCGAGTGAACCCAAGGATGGAAACTCACCCGCCAGTTCATAATAATCATCATAAGATATGGGTTCATGCTTCAAATTCATAAAAATCAAATAAAAATCATGCCTTTGTAAAGAAAATTACTTTTGGGCACAAGAATGAAAGAGAGTTTTTGTTGAAAAACCCCACATACCTTGAATGATGAACTTTAGATCGATACTCATTTTTGAGATGCTAATCATGCCTTTGAATGATGGTTCTTGGAGTTCTTGAACTAGGAACTTGGAATCTTGAATAAATTTCGAGAATTAATGGTGAACTTTGGAGGTTCTTGAAGTTGGATGTAGGAGCTTAGGGTTTTCTTTTTGAGGGAGGTTGATGAAATATAACATATATTGCTTCTAATAGGCTTTAATATAGGGTTTGGACGGATTTTTGGTGAGGGGGAATGACCAAAACGCCCCTAAAAATTAAAAAAATCTCAAATCTATCCTTTGGTGGACTGTTTTGATAGTCTGAAGTAGATCAACCATAACGTTTTACTCCGATATTCAAATTGGATGAAACCAATTTCAATAGAAAGAGACTCTCATATCTTTCCGTTGATATATAGTATCCACCCAGATCATTGTGTATGAGGAGTTATGATCGTTTGAAGTTGACCCAAAAATTCACTTTTGATAGGCTGAAGTACATCGACCATAACTTTTTGCTCCAATAGACAAATTGGATGAAACTAATTTCATTGAAAAGAGAACTTGCAGAGCTTTCCGTTGATATATAGTAGATCACTCAGATCATTATGTACAAGGAGTTATGGTTATTTAAAGTTGAAGCAAAAATACGCTAGGCCTCTGTACTTTTTCCTGCACGTTTTACTGTTCATTACTATTCACGGTTCGATCGGAATGTTCATAACTCCTCGCTCGGGTGGACGTTTTGGATGATCCACATATTGTTGGAAATCTTATTCGATACTCTACGCAATGGTGGGTCATAATCTAAGATATTTCGCACGAAAAATTTATAATTCATTCTAGAAGATAGAACCCAACACGTTTACGCGTAAAATTTCAATGAAAAATTTCTCGGGGTATTACATCATCCCCTCTTGGAAACATTCATCCTCGAATGACGCTAGACATGCCAAGAGTAGATAGGGAATAGAGCATACAGATGAAACCATTCGTTAGACTCATTACCACATCGTTTCTCACCCCGAATGCAACATAGAATGCATAAATTCAAGAAACTACAGCTGAACACATAATAAATGACAACTGAACTGCTGCAACTTTTATCAAAAGTTCATGATTTAGGAAAGAACGGTACCTTTGGCTTTATCAGAGTTCGCGAAAAATAGGTGCGGGTACTTGGATCACATATCCGCCTCAGCTTCCCAAGTTGCACCCTCAATAGATTGGTTTCGCCACAACACCTTGACCAAGGGAACTTCTTTGTTCCTTAGTCTTCAGACACTGAAATCAAGAATCTCAATAGGAATCTTATCAAAAGAAAGATTTTCTTGAATGTCAGCACTCACAAAGGAATCCACTACCACAGCATCGGTAATATGCTTTCTAAGCATGGAGACATGGAATATTGGATGAACAGAGAACAACTCGGAAGGCAACTCGACTTCATAAGCTACATTTCCAACACAGCTAAGAATTTTGTAAGGACCAACATAACGGGGACTAAACTTCCCCTTCTTTTTGAATCTCTTCACCCCCCTCATGGGTGAAATTTTCAGATACACTAGGTCACCAACTTCAAACTCAAGGTCTCTCCTTCTAACATCCGCATATGACGTCTGACGACTCTATGCAGTTTTCAACCTTTCCCTAGTCAACTTAACTTTTTCCATAGCCTCAAATACCGAATCAGGACCACTCACAGCTGCTTCACCCACCTCGAACCAACCTATGGGTGATCTACACTTCCTCTCATATAAGGCTTCAAACGGAGCCATGCCAATACTAGAGTGGAAACTGTTATTGTAAGCAAACTCTATCAACGGTAAGTGATCATCCCAACTTCCCTTAAAGTCAAGTGCACAAGCTCTCAATATATCCTCTAAGGTTTGGATGGTCCGCTAAGCCTGACCATCGGTCTACGGATGAAAAGCAGAACTCAAAAGCACTTGGGTACCAAGACCCTTCTGAAAGCTTTCCAAAATTGCGAAGTGAACTGAGTACCCCTATCTGAAATGATAGACAAGGGAACTCCATGCAGTCTGACTAGCTCTCAGATATACAATCTAGCGTAATCCTCACCAGTATATGAAGTATGAATAGGCAAGAAATGAGCAGACTTAGTCAAACTATCAACCACAACCCAAATGGAATTATGATGGCGTCGGGAAGGAGGTAAACCAATCACGAAGTCCATATTTATCTCTTCCCACTTCCAGGTGGGAATATGAAACTCTTGCATCATACCACCAAGTCTTTGGTGTTCAACCTTAACCTATTGTCATGTTGCACACTTAGCTACAAACGCTGCTGAATCTTTCTTCATGCCACTCCACCAATAGATTTCCCGCAAGTCTCGGTACATCTTGGTGGCACCAGGATGAATAAAATATTGCACCCCGTGCACTTCAGCCATAATCCTCTATCTCAGATCATCAATATTCGGGACACACAATCTACCCTGTAATCTCAACACACCATCTCCCCCTTGGGAGAAAACCTCTACTTTTTGGTCCTTGATTGACTCCTTCAATCTGACCAAACTAGCATCTAAGTATTGCTTTTCCTTCACTTCTGAAACCAAGGAGAATTCGGAACTACTCTGAACCCCCATACTACCTTTAGTAGAGTCAAACAACCTAACCCCCAATTTAACCAAACTATATACATCACGAGCCAACTCTTTCTTACCTCTACCACATGCGAAACACTACCCATGGACACTCTACTTAGGGCATCCGCCACAATATTGGCCTTGCCCGAATGGTACAGCACACTCATATCATAGTCCTTTAACAATTCTAACCATCGCCTCTTCCTAAGATTCAATTCTCTCTGGGTAAACACATACTGCAGACTCTTATGATCAGTGAAAACATCAACATGGACACCATACAAATAGTGTCTCCAGATTTTCAAAGCAAACACAACAGCAGCCAACTCAAGGTTATGGGTGGGGTAATTTTTCTCATGGGATTTCAACTGTCTAGAAGCATAAGCTATCACCTTACCCTTCTACATCAATACGTAACCCAACCCAACTCTTGAAGTATCACAGTACACCACAAAATCATCAACACCATCAGGCAAAGTCAAAATAGGGGTTGAAGTGAGTCGAGTCTTCAACTCTTGAAAACTCTTCTCAAAAAATTCGAACCACAAGAACTTCACTTTCTTTTGGGTCAACCGAGTCATAGGAGACGCTATAGAGGAGAAACCCTCAACAAAATGGTGGTAATAGCCAGATAAACCCAAGAAACTTTAGATATCAGTCGGAGAAATAGGTCTAGGCCAATTTCTAACAGCTTCGGTCTTTTGGGGATCAACTCTAATACCCTCGGAAGAAATAATATGACCCAGAAAAGCAACTGACCTTAGCCAAAACTCACACTTGCTAAACTTGGCAAATAACTTGTAATCTCTAAGGGTTTGCAAGACAGTTCGGAGATGATCAGAATGTTCATCCTCACTACGGGAGTACACCAGTATATCATCGATGAACACTATGACAAACATATCCAGATATGATCTGAACACTCGATTCATGAGGTCCATAAAAGTTGCTGGGGCATTAGTTAACCCGAAAGACATAACAAGAAACTCAAAATGGCCATAACGAGTTCGAAAAATGGTTTTGGAAATGTCACACTCCCTAACTTTGAGTTGATGATAGCCGGAACGAAGGTCTATCTTTGAGAAATAACTTGCACCTTGCAATTGGTCAAACAAATCATCTATTCTCAGAAGGGGGTACTTATTTTTTACGGTGACTTTATTTAGTTGGCGGTAACCAATGCACATACGCAAAGATCCATCTTTCTTTCTCATAAACAATACAGGAGCACCCCAAGGAGAAACACTGGGCCTTATGAAACCCTTATGTAGTAGATCTTTGAGTTGCTTTTTCAACTCCTTAAGTTCTGTAGAGGCCATACGATAAGGAGGAATAGAAATGGGCTGAGTATCGAGAAGAAGATCAATCCCAAACTCTAAATCTCTATCAGGAGGTATCCCTGGGAGATCATCCGAAAAGACATCAGAAAACTCATTGACAACATTAACAGATTGGAGAGTTAGAATATCAGACTTAGTGTCTTTAACTCTAACCAAATGGTAAATACACCCCTTGGAAATAAGCTTTCTAGCTTTGAGGTAAGAGATAAAATGACTCTTGGGTGACACAGAATTCCTACACCACTCAAACACGGATACACCCAAAAACTGAAACTTGACCACTCGGGTCCAACAATCAATAGAGGCATAAGAAGAATACAGCCAATCCATACCCAGAATCACATCAAAATCTACCATGTCTAACTCAATCAGATCAGCCAACAAGACTCTATGAAGAACGGTAATAGGACACTTTTTATACACTTTCTGGGCAACAATCAAATCACCCACTAGGGTAGAAACTAGGATAGGCTCAGGACTCATTTCAAAATTCACGGCAATCAAAGGTGTAATATATGAGAAACTGGATCCAGGATCCAACAAAGCATACACATCAAATTGAAATATACGAATCATACCATTAACAACATCGGGGGAGTCCTCGCATTCCTGGCGGGACGATAAAGCATAGAATCTATTCTGGCATTGCCCGCTAGCATTGCTAGAAGAGGCGCCCTGAGCTGGGGCTGGGCTAGTCGCTGGAACTCGAGCACTAATAGTATGAGTCTGGGTCTGAGGGCGATAGTCACGAGGTCCTTTTCCATCTTGTGGACAATCTCTAACTCTGTAACCCATGTCACCACATCGAAAACAACCCCTCTTATCACCCCAACACTCACCCGAATGAGCCCTACCACACTTAAGACACAGAGGACGATTTAGCTTACTGCCAGCACTGTACTAGGACCTGGATGCATATGACCTGGTACCTTGCTCCTGCCTACCTCGAGGCATGGGATCACTAGCAGATAATGGTGCTGGCATAGACGAACGATCCTAATACTGAGGGCGACTCCCTCCCTGCGATCTATTCTGACCTTGTCTGTGCTACTCGGACCTAGCTCTCTTATTCCCTCTCATTCTATCTCTCTCCTTAATCTTGTCTGCCTCAATCTGTTGGGCATGAGTCATCAGCCTAGAAAGATTTATCTCACTATTCAGCATAGCAGACCTACACTCCTTAACCACATAACTAGACACTCTAGTCACAAACTTACTCATACTAGCTCGATTATCAGCCACTAAGTCAGGAGCATACTTGGCCAACTGATTGAACTTTAGACAGTACTCCCTAACAGTCATAGAGCCCTTTCGTAGGTTCATAAGCTCTTCCACCTTCACCTCTCTTATCTCCAAAGGGAAAAACTTTTCCAGGAATACATCTTGGAACTCTTGCCAAGTTGTAGGGACAACTCCCTCACCTCTACCTTTTCTCCAAGCAACAACCCAGTCATAAGCAAGGTTTTTCAACCTATACACAGCCAACTCCACACTATGTTCCTCAGATACATGCATCACCTGAGTAATCTTCTACACCTCTTCTGAAAATAACCATAGATCCTCATCAGACTTGGACCCATACAATTTTGACGGATTCATCCGCATGAAGTCACGGATCCTGGCAGTAGCTGAATCACCTCCCTGCTACTATGGAGCTGGGGCTGGGTTGGCCTGAACATTTGTAGTAACAACTTGGGCCAGCGCCTGAAAGGCTGCCCAAAATTTATCATGAGACACGTTTTCATTCAATGGGTCAGCGGGTTAAGATTGCTGACCATCATTACTTCTTCTTGCTCGACGTGGAGGCATATTTTTGAAAGAGGAGAGCACGAATCAATAGCAGAGAGAGACACTTTAAGCAATATAGACTTCTGAAAGAAAAAATCACACTTTTTCCTAAAACGTCTTGTAGCCTCTTGCTCATAGATATGGCGCTACACACTGATGATCAAGACTCTACTTAACGCGGCTTGTCAGACTCTCTAGGATACCTTAAAGCCTTAGGCTCTGATACCAAGTTTGTAACGCCCCGAAAAATGGGTCCCGGAGTGTCACACGGTGCTTGAGGCTACGAGTAGCCCCAAACTAACCCTTTGAGCCATTTTCATTCAGTTCAACACAAATCAACGGGGTTTCCATAAATAACCCTCAAATATCAATAGAGTAATCATCATCCAAGAATATTTGAATGTCAGAAAGATAACAAAAGATGACTTATTAGTCAACTCCCAACATCTATACTAGTCTTACAAGCCTCTAAGAAAATCAATAAAACCAGCGAGCCATTGAGACATGCGCCAACTGACTCATACTCAATTATCAAATGTAAATAATTGCGTGAAACCAACATCAGACATCACGTCCTCGGAACATAAGGACTCACCACAATAGAGGATGTAGAATAGTGTGCCCGAAGAATCATTGTCGAACCTGGAACTAAGCACCTGAACCTACATTCTGAGAAAATGCAGCCCACATCCGAAAATGTGGGTCAGTACCATGGAAAGAAACTGAGTATATGGGGTGTATGCAGTTGTATAAACATCATCATCATAGATATTTATAAGAAATATGCAGGATGTATGAAAAACTCACATAGCCCGAAGAAAATCATCATAATCATGAGAGGATGAAATAAGTACAATAACACATGTGAGTCATCATATAAATTGTCAATCACTTTCAGTTCATCAAGAATATCAATTCTCATAATGTAAATATCATTTAAATCTTTTGAAAGAATAACTTTCACAATTCTACTTTCAAATTACTTCATCATTCATCACAGACACAAGGAAACACACACACACTGGGAGATCCTATAACCGACATAAACCATGTGAGCTACATAGAGTCCAACGTACAACCCATGTTGGGGAAAGACGTCCTATCCTCGCCATCAGAGTAGGACTATTGATATCAAATCCACACAAACTAGTGATCACTATATAAATCAGCCTCAGGCTCATTCCTACAGGGGCACGTAGTTCTAGAGAAGTAAGGTCACTTTATACCTCCCACTTGATGCTAAAAAATTTTCCCAGACTAGCTCAGATCATTTCAAAGACAATCCACAACAAAATAATTTCAGTAATATATAAATATACATCGGGAGCCATTATGCTTTCCATCTATCAAAATCAACCACATTATGGATTTCTTTCACACTCGAGTTCAAAATAACTCCATTAAGACCAAAAGGTCAAATCATTCAAAATATCTCAAATATTCAACATCAATGTGCTTATAACACACACTTTCTAAAAAAAAAACAATTTCCAATGGGAATTCACGACCCAAATATCAAAATCATGATAACTATCATTCAAGATTCATGCTTTATATCACCACACATGTAAATTCATATTTCAAAATCATAAACATCAAGATTTCATGATAATCATCATAAGATATGGGTTCATGCTTTAAATTCGTAAAAATTAAATAAAAATCATGCCTTTGTAAAGAAAATTACTTTTGGGCATAAGAACAAAAGAGAGCTCTTGTTGAATAACCCCACATACCTTGAATGACGAACTTTAGATCGATACTCATTTTTGAGATGTTAATCGTGCCTTTGAATGATGGTTCTTGGAGTTCTTGAACTAGGAACATGGAATCTTGAATAAATTTGCAGAATTAATGGTGAACTTTGGAGGTTCTTGAAGTTGGATGTAGGAGCTTAGGGTTTTCTTTTTGAGGGAGTTTGATGAAATATAACATATAATTCTTCTAATAGGCTTTAATATAGGGTTTGGATGGATTTTAGGTGAGGGGAAATGACCAAAACGCCCCTAAAAATAAAAAAAAATCTCTAATCTGTCCTTTGGTTGACTATTTTGATAGTCTGAAGTAGATCAACCATAACGTTTTACTTCGATATTTAAATTGGATGAAACTAATTTCATTAGAAAGAGGACTCTCATATCTTTCCGTTGATATATAGTATCTCACCCAGATCATTATGTACGAGGAGTTATGATCGTTTGAAGCTGACTCAAAAATTCACTTTTGATAGGTTGATGTAGATCGACTATAACTTTTTGCTCCGATAGACAAATTGGATGAAACCAATTTCATTGGAAAAAGGACTCGCAGAGATTTCCGTTGATATATAGTAGATCACCCAGATCATTATGTACAAGGAGTTATGGTCATTTAAAGTTGAAGCAAAAATACGCCAGGCCTCAATACTTTTTCCTGCACGTTTTATGTTCACTACTATGCACAGTTTGATCGGAATGTTCATAACTCATCGCTCGGGTGTCCATTTTGGATGATCCACATATTGTTGGAAATATTATTCGATACTCTACGCAATGGTGGATCATAATCTAAGACATTCCGCACGAAAAATTTATAATTCATTCTAGAAGATAAAACCCAACACGTTTACGCACAAAATTTCAACGAAAAATTTTCCGGGGTATTACAACATCCATATTGGGGTGTTATTTTATCCTTGCAACATTCTAAATTTCTTATTAATGTTTTTTTCATTTTTATTTCTTCTCTGTATTTTTCACATATATTCCTATACCATTGTTGTAAAAATTTTATTCTTGCTCCTAGGGTATCTACTATTTTTGCTTCATCCCAACTCTTTATTATTTTTGAACTAAATGGTTCAGGTAATTTACTAAAATATAATCTTCTCACTTCTTTACTTTCTTCTGTATTATATGCTCTCTTATAGTAGTATTCTTTAAATGCACACGTATATTCATCTATATATATCTCATATTACATATTGCTAGTTTTAACATTAAATTCCTATTTGTATCTTTTTCTTTGTTTTATTTTTCTTATTTTGTCGTCATACTGCTAAATTCATCTCTTATAGCAATTTCATATTTTTTCAATATGTCTATAGGTGTTAGTTTAGTTACTGTTGTTCCTTCTGTTTCTTTATCATTTCTTAATACCTTTTATTTCTAGTTAAATTTAAAAATCATAATTTTGCTGTTCCTATTAGTGTTTTTTCTATATATTCTGGGATATCTATTGCATTTATACCATTGTCTACTAATTGTTTTGTTATATATCCTATCCATAATTGTATCGTTTTAACTACATCTATTACACAATCTAGGTCTAATAAGTTATATTTTTTATTAATTATTTGTTTTAATGTTCATTTGTTATATTCATCCTTTAGGTTATATTTTTTAAACTTATTCTTATAATAATATGTAGGTTTTCTTATTTCTGATGTACTAGGTACTATTTTTTCATCGTCCTTTTTATCAAGAGTGTTTATTTCTGTGTTTGTATTTTATAAGCTTTCTTTATTAATTACTTCTTATTTTTCATTAATTTCCAGTTTTTCTATATTTGTTAAGATTTCTGTATATGTTTCACTATCTTTCGAATCATAATTATCTGTTTCTTAAGCATCTATTGTATTTATTTCTATTTCATTAGTTTTCAATTCTTTATTTTCTAATTTTTCTTTAAATTGATTTATCTCAATTAATAATTTCTTCTTTTTCTTTCTGTTTTTTTCATACAGCTCTTTTAGCATTTGTAGTTCTTTTTCTAATTCAACAATCCTATTATTTTTAGTTTCTTCTATTTTTCGTATTTCTTCTGTAGTCTGTTGTTTTATTTTATCTATTTCTTTTTTCCTGTCTATTTTTTATTTTCTCTTGCTATTCTTGCCATAGCTGTTAATTTATCTTCTAATTTTAATTCTTCTTTTTCTAACATTAAATATAAATGTTCACCTATTTTCTTATATCTTCTTCCTAAATTAGAAAATACTATTCTTATTTTTAATCATTCGTGATTTTCATATGTTTTTTCATCTATTATTAATTCTTCTTTGTTCATTTTATCTACTTGATAGTGTATAGATCATGTTGGTATATGTATTCGAGATTATCTATTTGTGATTCTAAATATGATATTTCTTCCTTTTGTGCTTTTATTGATTTTTGGCATACTCCAACAATCATGTTATATTGTAGTCTTTCTTTTCTTATTTTTAATTCTTTTCGTTTTTCAAATATTATTTGTTTTAGTTCTTTATATTTTTGTGATTTGGTTATGTTATTCATCTGTACAATATATATAATATTTTGGTGGATACCGAAATCTGATTTTATCATAATTAGGTGGTATGTATCTCATTCTTCTAGATTTAAATGAATTATTAATTTTGCCTCATTGTTAGATATTAAGGTAATTAAGTAAGCTAATCTATGGGGGTTTTCTTTTGTTTTATTTAACTTCTTATATTTTGGATAGTAACTAGTTAGAATTCTTTTAATTTCTCTAAAAGCTTGTGTATTTTAAATGGTCTTCTCATATTTAACAAATAAATAACAACAAGATAACTTAATTAATAATAGTCTCATAATCAATAATTAAATTAACATCTCCAACATTTCTCTTGATTAACACATATCTACTTGTGTATTTTTTTTATTAAATAACATAGCTCTGATATCAATTGTATACTATATCAAATACCAATCATTTCGTAGAATATTTGATAACTTGTACAATTGTAGTATTCATAGTTTATCATTTTATCCTATAGTAGTCTATCATTTTATCATTTATCATGTTTGATAAATGATAAACTATATTAATATAGTATTAATATAGTTGTAATACTATATTAATCATTTTATCATTTATCATTAACTACCAATTAATGATAAACTACAAATACTACAATTGTACAAGTTATCTACGAATACTTAGAATATTGGAGACAAGATATGTTAACACATATCTACTTGTATATATTTTTTTAAAATAACATAGCTCTGATACCAGTTGTATATATATATATATTTTTTTACAATGAAGAAGAAGGCAAGAGTTAATCAAAATAAATACAGATGGACCAATGACAAGAAAGAAAGAGACAACAAATAAAGAAAAATCAGCCAAGATAAAGATGAAGAAAAGAAAACAAAACAAGATATTAAAGTTAAAAGTGACATATGAAGGAATAAGATAACTTTTCTACGTAAATTATTATGAAGTTTTGATTTTTTTAGTTCTATTAAATAGCCTTTTTGACTTTTTTATCTTTTTAGATTAGCTTTAAGACTTTTTTTACCTTAAGTCTTTTTCTACTTTTGTAAAGTTTGACAAATATAAAATAGGGATTCAAAAAATAACTTTTTGTAAAGCTATTTTAGGATAGGTGTAAAGATGCAAATAGTTTACGCAGTTTTTGTAGATTATAAATAGGCAAGTCATTTGCCAAGATAAGGAAAGACTTTCAGGTATTGAAAGCAAGTCTTCTCTCTTATACATAGAAAAGTTTGAATATTTAATAAAAACAGATATATTTCTAAGAAAAAACTATGGATGAGCAAAGCACCGATTTATCAAATCTACCAGAACAGGTATTTTCATTTATAATTATGAATAGCTGAATTCATAAATTTCTGACAATCATGATATAATAAAATAAGCTCATGTTAGTTACTTTATAGTAGAATTATTCGAAGAATGGCATGTTAAGAATTTTATTAGCAAAGTGGAAAAGGAGAAAAATTCTCAAGAACTATGTCATCCTAAAGGTGAAACCGGTGAGGCAAAGAAGCCGTGATAGGAGTGTAACCATAGTAGAGGCGCTGTTTGGGAAAAAAGTATCCAGATTACCATGCTAATAGTGACCTAAGAACATGTTATTTAAGAATAATCTAGTATATAGTGATCTAAGATGATCATATTTTGTTAAGTATATGGTTGAAAGGAATATTTTGAAAATAGCATCATATGAAATAAAATGACTACCTACTTATCTGATGGAATGATAGATAAATTTAAGATACTTGTTTTGTATGTACTTAAGAATATAGAAATATTAGATATAAGGAAAATTATATACGAAAAGGTATTTCATTTTAATGAAGAGTTATTAAGTTCTATAGAAAACTTACACTTATATAATGATAGCTACTGCTCATATTTAGATAGTTATTATTCAGATGGATATTATACAGATTAAAAATGTTAGAATATATAAGAAGAGTTAGAGAAAAACAAAGTTGGCTATATGAAAAATTAATTATAGAAACCAGCTTAGAAGAGGAAGAAGACAATTAAAAGAAAGATTAATTTGGATACATAAAACTCTGGAACAACTAGAATTAAAAAATAGTTTAGATTATGATTTAGACATAGAATTATTCATAGAAGAAAAAGACAGGATAATTAATGAAATAAATAACCTAGAATTTAATATCAGATATAGTAAAATTAGAATAAATTATTACAAAGAAATTTGCAGTATTACAACTACTATAGAATAAAATGATAAACTACGAATACTTAGAATATTGGAGACAAGATATGGAGTAAATAAGATTAATAGAAACACTTATGAAAAAGAATCTACTTGACTACATAAAAACTAGAAATATGGAACATATATTATACCTTAAAAATAATATAGAAGAATTAATAAGGTTAAAACAAATAACTAAGGAATGCTATGACATAACATTTCTATTAACATGATAGAACTAGTAAGTACTAGTTATCCAAGTACAAGTTGTCACGGAAGTTAACCAAGTTATCCGTATCTCCCTACAATTGGTATCAAAACTATGTTATTTAAAAAAAATATATACAAGTAGATATGTGTTAACATATCTTGTCTCCAATATTCTAAGTATTCATAGATAACTTTTACAATTGAAGTATTCGTAGTTTATCATTAATTGGTAGTTAATGATAAATGATAAAATTATTAATAAAGTATTAAAACTATATTAATATTATATTAATAAAGTTTATCATTTATCAGACATGATAAATGATAAAATGATAAACTACTATAGGATAAAATGATAAACTACGAATACTACAATTATACAAGTTATCAAATGTTCTACGAAATGTTTGGTATTTGATATAGAATACAATTGGTATCAGAGCTATGTTATTTAAAAAAAATATACAAGTAGATATGTGTTAATCAAGAGAAATATTAGAAGAAATAAAATAAAACAACAGACTATAGAAGAAATACGAAAAATATAAGAAACTAAAAATAATAGGATTGCTGAATTAGAAAAAGAGCTACAAATGCTAAAAGAACTGTATGAAAAAAGACAAAAAAAAAAAAGAAGAAGATGATAAAGAACAAAAATTATTAATTGAGATAAATCAATTTAAAGAAAAATTAGAAAATAAAGAATTTGAAACTAATGAAATGGAAATAAATACAATAGATATCGAAGAAATAGATAATTATGATTCAAAAGATAGTGAAACACATACAGAAATCTTAACAAATATAGAAATACTAGAAATTAATGAAAAACAAGAAGTAATTAATAAAGAAAACTTAGAAAATGCAAACACGGAAATAAACACTCTTGATAAAAAGGACGATGAAAAAATAATACCTAGTACATCAGAAATAAGAAAACCTACATATTATTATAAAAATAAGTTTAAAACATATAACCTAAAGGATGAATATAACAAATGGACACCAAAACAAATAATTAATAAAAATTATAACTTCTTAGATCTAGATTGTGTAATAGATGTAGATAAAATGATACAATTATGGATAGGATATATAGCAAAATAATTATTAGACAGTGGAATAAATGCAATAGATATCCCAGAATATATAGAAAAAAGACTAATAGGAACAACAAAATTATGGTTTTTAAATTTAACTGAAAATAAAAGGTATTAAGAAATGATAAAGAAACAAAAGGAACAACAGTAACTAAACTGACACCTATAGACATATTGAAAAAATATGAAATTGCTATAAGAGATGAATTTAGCAGTATGACGACAGAAGAAGAAAAACAAAACAAAGAAAAAGATACAAATAGGAATTTAATGTTAAAACTAGCAATATGTAATATGAGCTATATAGATGAATATACGTGTGCATTTAAAGAATACTACTATAAGAGAGCATATAATACAGAAGAAAGTAAAGAAGTGAGAAGATTATATTTTAGTAAATTACCTGAACCATTTAGTTCAAAAATAATAAAGAGTTGGGATGAAGCAAAAATAGTAGATACCCTAGGAGCAAGAATAAAATTTTTACAACAGTGGTATAGGAATATATGTGAAAAATACAGAGAAGAAATAAAAATGGAAAAAACATTAATGAGAAATTTAGCATGTTGCAAGGATAAAATAACACCCCAATATGGATGTGAAGAAAAATATTATAAGAAGACAAAAAGACATAAGAAATATAAGAAATACAAAAAAATCAAAATATAAGTATAAGAAACCAAGAAAAAGATATTATGTAAAAAATTAAAAATATAAAAGACCATATAGGAGAAAGAAATATATAAAAGAATGTACTTGATACAATTGTGGCAAACTAGGACATTTAGCTAGAGATTGTAAAATGCCTAAAGACCCAAAAAAGAAACAAATATTATAAATAAAGATGAAAATGCAGAATATATGCAAATAGATTATATAGATTACGAATTAGAAAGTGAAGATAATATATATGAAATTTCGGAAAATGAAACAGATAATGAAATAGCTATGAATTAGATGAATCAAATGACTGAAGAAAATATAAAAATAATAACAATGGAAGAATATTTAAATGAAGAAGGAACAGATCAGAAAATAATATTTGATAGTAATATATTTGACGAGATAAAAGGAAAAGAATTAGATTTAAGTATGGAAAAAATATTTAAAATACCAACAATAAAAAACATATTTAGTAGACGAAAAGAAGAATACTACGTAGTAAGCCAAAAAGAACTTGTAATAGATTATAGATTTGCAAAAGGTAGAGCTAGTATACCACTAGTAACAAAAAGAATAATTAATAAAGAAATAAATGATTCAAAAAAAAGTAAAGACCTAATAAAACACATACACCTTAGAGGAACAGAGATATTAATAAAAACATGTTTTAGAGAAGGAATAGATACACCTATAGAATTATATTTAGCAGATGATATAATTATAAAACCTATAGAAAAAAGTATAATAACTGCAATAAGAGGAAATTTAATATACCAAAAATTTAAATTTATAATAAGTGCAAATTATTTAGTGGCAATAACAGATAAAAACATAGATAAATCATTAGTATTATATTGAAAAATATCAGGAATAGAACTAACATCAGGAAGTAAAATATTTACAGCAAGATGTAAAAATCTATATGTATTAACAACAAAACATAAAATAACAGGAAAAAATAAAATTAATAAAATACAAATAGAAAGTCCTTTCGAACAATTTGTAAAAACAATTGATAATAATGATTATAGTTACAAAAACATAGATATAGAAGGAGATTTAGAAATAATAAATGATAGAATAAGTACAACAAAAAGAATAGCTTTCGAAAAACCAGAATCATCAAGATCATCGAAAAGACCAAATCATGAAATAACTTCAACAGTTAATTTAACTAAATATTATATGACGGAAACAATAAATGAAAAAGAATATTTAATACTTCTAAATACAGGACAAGAAGAAAATTATATAGCAAAATATCTAGTCAAAAATGAAGAAATAAAATCTAATAGTAATATATGCCCAGATCTACCAAGAAGTTTAATAACTACTAAAGATACATCAGAAAAGGAAATAGTAATAGGAGTTAGAAAAATAAAAATAGAATTTGAAATAAAGGAAGATATGCAAAAAATAGACATAATATTAGGAATAAAATGGTTAGAACAAGTAAAACCCTACAATATAGAACATACACAAATAACCATAACCTATAATAGAGAAAAATTATTAATAAAAAGAGCTTTGACATGATATGAAAATATATGTACTTAAGAAAATAATAGTAGAAGGATATTATAATAGATATTATACACCTATGATAGATACAGGAGCAGAAGTCAACTTATGTAGATATAATTGTTTGCCAGAAGACAAATGGGATAAGCTAAAAATACCAATAGTAGTCAAAGGATTTAATAATGAAGGAAGTTTAATTACTTATAAAGCTAGAAATATAAAAATACAAGTATGAGATAAGATATTAACAATAGAAGAGATCTATAATTATGAACTAATATCAAAAGATATGCTTTTAGGAATGCCGTTTTTAGATAAACTATACCCACATATAATAACTAAAACACACTAGTGGTTTACAACACCATGTAAACAAAAGGTAAGAGCAAAAAAGTTATTAATAAAATAAGAAAGAAAATTGATTGGATAAAAGGAAGTGCAAAAATCACACAAAAATTAAAAAAATATAAAAAATACTGAAGACACAATAGAACTAATTATATTTTCTATAAATAAAGAAGAAATAACTATATTTTCAATAGATAAGGTAGAAATAACAAAGAAAAAATTAAGACAACTATACAGTGAAGATCCATTAAAAGGATGAGAACAATATAAAACTACTGTAAAAATTGAGCTAATAGATAAAAATAGTATAATAACCCAAAACCCATTAACATATAACTTTGATGATTTAAAAGAATTTAAAATGCATATAGATGAATTATTAGAAAAACAATACATACAAAAAAGCAATAACAAACATAATAGTCCAGCATTTATAGTAAATAAACACAGTGAACAAAAAAGAGGAAAAAGTAGAATGGTTATTGATTATAGAAACCTAAATGCAAAAACTATGACATATAATTTTTCAAAACCAAATAAGATATTAAAAATAAGACAAATACAAGGATATAATTACTTTAACAAATTTGACTGTAAATTAGGATTTTACCACCTAAAGTTGAATAGGATTCTAAAAAATTAACTGCGTATACGGTACCACAAGGATTTTATGAATGGAATGTATTACCATTTGGATATAAAAATGCACCAGGTAGATATCAACACTTTATGGATAGTTATTTTAAACAATTACCTAATTGTATAGTATACATAGATGATATACTACTATATACAAAAACTAAAGAGGAACATTTAAAATTACTAGAACAATTTGCAGGTATAATAGAAAATTTAGGAATAGTTTAAGTGAAAAGGTAGCTGAAATTATGAAAAATCAGATAGAGTTTTTAGGAATACAATTAGATAAAAGTGGAGTAAAAATGCAACAACATATAGTACAAAAAATAATAAATTCAAGAGAAGAATTAGATACAAAAAAAGAAATTACAATCATTTTTAGAATTAGTAAACCAAGTAAGAGAATATATACCAAAATTAGCAGAAAATCTTAAACCATTACAGAAAAAACTTAAAAAGGATGTAGAATACAATTACAACAAAGAAGATGCTTAGTTAAAATTTTCTAAGTCTTAGACCGCTTAACAAGCTTTAAAGAACTGAATTAAGCTTAGGATTTTGTGGGGTCTTACAATATCTCCTCCCTGGGAACATTCGTCTTTGAATGAGACTAACTAGGCTGGGAATACTGACAGGTTGAACTTGCTTACTTGGACATTCACAATTGAAAAATGATTACAAGACTAACACTACTGTTATGCTGAAATTTCACACTGAACATGCATATCTGATGCATGAGTGTGTGGCTGAACATAGTTTGTGAATGCATGACTGGGATTGCTGATAAGCCGAGTTTCTCATGGTGAGCATGTATATCTGATGCATGAATACATAACTGAGTCTGCAATAGTAACCAATACCAAGTCTATAAAGGGATATATGAGCATGGAACTGAGTAAGTTTAAGGAAAAACTGTTACCTTGGGCTGAGTCTGAGTTTGCAGATAAAAAGTGAGGATACTTGGTCCGCATATCTGCTTCTGCTTCCCAAGTAGCTCCCTCAACGGATTGGATCCACCAAAGAATTTTAACTAGAGGGATATCTTTGTTCCTTAGTCTACGAATCTGATAATCAAGGATTTCGACTGGAACCTCTTCATAAGAGAGACTGCTCTGAATATTTAGGCCTTCTATAGGTACTACAACTTCTAGGTCACCTATGCATTTCTTAAGCAAGGAGACATAAAACATTGGATGTACTGAAGCTAAGTTCTAAGGTAACTCAAACTTGTAAGCTACCTTTTTTAAATGGATGAGAACTCGGTAAGGATCGACATATCAGGGACTGAGTTTCCCCTTCTTGCCAAACCTCTTTACTTCCTTCATTGGAGAGATATTCAAATACTCATAATCACCAATCTTAAACTTGAGATCCTTTCTTCGCACATCAGCGTACGATTCTGTCAGTTCTAAGCTGTGTTAAGCCTTTTCCTAATCAATTGAAATTTTTCTAAGGTATTAAATACCAAGTCGGGTCGTACTACTGTGGCATCACCCACTTCAAACCAACCAATGGGAGACCTATATCTCCTCCCATAGAGCACCTCAAACGGAGCCATCTAAATGCTGGAATGATAGTTGTTGTTATATGCGAACTTAATCAAAGGCAAGTGGTCATCCCAGCTAATTTTAAAGTCAATTGCACACGCTCGCAGCATATCCTCTAAAGTTTGAATGGTCCTTTATACTTAACCATCTGTATGAGGATGAAAGGCTGTATTGAGGTAAAATTGGGTACCAAGACCCTTTTGGAAGGCTTTCCAGAAATGAGAGGTGAACTAGGTACCTCTATCTGAAATGATGAATAACGAAACTACGTGCAACCTGACCAACTCTCTGATATAGAGATTGTCATAGTCCTTAGCTGAATAAGAGGTATGGATTGGTAGGAAATGGTCTAATTTGGTCATCCTGTCTATAATGACCCAAACTAAATCATGTTGATGATGAGTACGAGGCAAACTTGTTATAAAATCTATGTTCACCTCTTCCCACTTCCAAGTAGGAATACTGAACTCCTGCATAGGCCCACTAAGTTTCTGATTCTCAATCTTAACCTGCTGACATGTAGAGCAATTAGCTACAAATTCTACAATGTCTCTCTTCATCCCACTCCACCAATAGATCTCCCGTAAATCACGGTATATCTTAGTGGCACCTGGATGAATAGAGTAATGCACACTATGCGATTCTACAAGAATCCGCTGTCTCGGGTCATCTACACCTGGCACACATAGCCGACCCTAACAACGCAATACACCATCTCCTCCTTGGGCGAAAACCTCTATCTTCTGATATCTAGTTGATTCTTTTAACTTAAATAGGTTAGGATCCCTATCCTACTTTTCCTTCACCTCAGACACCATAGATGATTCTGAGCCACTCTATACCCATACACTACCTTCTACTAAATCTACTAAGCGGACACCTAGTGGGACAAGCCGATGAACCTCCTGAGCTAACTTCTTCTTATCATCTTCCACGTGAGCAACACTACCAAAAGACATCCTACTAAGAGCATCACCACTACATTGGCCTTGTTTAGATGATACATAACACTCATATCGTAGTCTTTCAGTAACACCAACCACCTTCTCTGATGAAAGTTTAGGTCTTTCTGAGAGAACACATACTACAGGCTCTTATGGTCTGTGAACACATCAATGTGCACCCCATATAAGTAATGCCTCCAAATCTTTAAGACAAATACAATAGTTGTTAACTTAAAATCATGAGTTAGATAGTTCTTTTTATGGGGCTTGAGCTGTATAGAGGCATAGGCTATGACCTTACCTCTCTGCATCAAAACACACCCCAAACCAACTCTGGAAGCATCACAATATACCACAAACCCATCTAAACCATCTGGTAGAGTCAACACTGGAGCTGTAGTGAGTCGAGTCTTCAACTCCTAAAAGCTATTCTCACAAGAATCTGACCACAGGAATTTGACTTTCTTCTAAGTCAATCTGGATATAGGGGATGCAATAGACGAAAATCCCTCAACAAATCATCGGTAATAGCCAGCCAAACCCAAAAAACTCTTAATATCTAATGGAGAGATGGGTCTGGGCCAGTTTCTCACTACTTTGGTCTTTTGGGGATGAACTCTAATGCCATCATCGGAAATGATATGGCCGAGGAAAAATACTGATCTTAGCCAAAATTTTCACTTGCTGAATTGGGCGAACAACTGATGGTTTCTTAGAGTTTGCAATACTATTCTGAGATGATCTGCATGATCATGCTCACTGTGGGAGTAGACAAAAATGTCAGGTATAAAGACTATAACGAACATGTCCAAGTACTCCTTGTACACACGGTTCATCAAGTCCATGAAAATGTTGGGGCATTGGTAAGACCAAATGACATGAATAAGAATTTGAAGTGACCATACTGAGTTCTGAAAGTTGTCTTCAGAATGTCACATTCTCTGACTCTAGCTGATGATAGCCTGATCTGAGGTCCACCTTAGAGAAGTAACTGGTAGTCTGGCACCCTGAAGTTGGCCAAATAAGTCATCGATTCTGGAAAGAGGATACTTATTTTTCACCGTGACTTTATTTAGCTGACGGTAGTTTATGCACATTCTGAGGAAACCGTCTTTCTTATGCATGAATAGAATTGGTACACCCCACGAGGATACACTAGGTCTAATGAATCCATTATCTATGAGATCCTTCAACTGTTCCTTTAATGCTTTGAGTTCCGCTGGAGCTATTCTGAATGGAGGAATAGAGATGGGCTGAGTATTTAGGAGAAAGACTATTCCAAAGTCAATTTCCCTTTCGGGAGGAACTCTGGAAAGATCTTCGGGAAACACATCTGGGAATTCATATGCTACTGACACCGATTTAAGATTAGAGGTTTCTAAACTAGAGTCTTGAACTCAAACAAGATGGTAGACACATCCCTTAGATATCATTTTTCTTGATTTTAGGTAGGATATAAGCTGACGCCTAAGTGTTGAAGTACTACCTCTTCTCTCTAGGACAAGTTTATTCAGAAACTAAAAATGGACGATTCTATTTCTACAGTCAACTGATCCATGGTAGGAATGAAGCTAATCCATGTCGAGAATGACATCAAAATCTGTCATCTCTAATTCTACCAAGTCTGCTAAAGTGACTTTCTGAGATACCATAACCGGACAGTTCCTGTATACCCGTCGGGCTATGATAGATTTACCTACTGGGGTAGAGACTGAGAAAGGCTCCACTAAGATTTTAGGACTGACTCCAAAATCAATAGCTATATATGGAGTTACAAAGGACAAAGAAGCTCCTAGATCTAGCAAAGCATAAATATGTAAATGGAAAACTTGTAACATACCAGTGACCACATCAGGAGAACTTTACTGATCCCATCGGGACTGAAGTGCATAGAGTCTGTTTGGTCATTACCCATTGGTGGCACTAGAAGCGGCACCCTGTTGATTCGACGACCGGGCTGAGCTGGGGGACGATTAGGCTGACCTTGGGAACCTGACTGGGGATAATATTTGACTCTATGACCTGGCTTGCCATACTCAAAACACACATCGCTACCAGCTCTGTAGATACCCTAATGGTTTCTATCACACTTCTAGTAAAGGAGGTTGGTTCGGGTGCATCTAACATTACCCTGAGGTTTAGGGCCTGGAGCCCTGTCCCTAGGGCCATCTTTGAATTTCGGTGCTGTAGAACTGGATGAGGACGGAGTTGGAACTGAAGATTTTGGGCAGAACTGAGAATGATTTCCACCCTCTGACTTAGACTGAGCAAAGTTGAAGCTACCTGTTCTCGCTCTCTTATTCTTCCTCTCTTTCTCTCTATTATTAGCCTCCACTATCTACTGAGCATGGACCATGATCCTATATATATCCATCTCTTTAATCAACATCGTGGTCCTATACTCCTTGACCACACTGTTAGACACACCTAACACAAACTTACTTATTTTTAATCTGTTATCTGCTACCACATAAGGGGCATATCTGGCTAACTGAATAAACTTAAAAGAATACTCTTTCACTATCATGTTGCCCTGCTTAAGATTAATGAACTTCAGAACCTTAGTTTCCCTCAACTCCTGTGGGAAAAACCTATTAAGGAAAGTAGTGGCAAATTTTTCCCATTCCAAGGGCCCTGCATCTGCAGTACTCTCTGTCTTCCACTGCTTGAACCATGAGTAAGCTACATCCTGCAACTGATATGCAGCCAACTCATCGCTCTTACTAGTAGTCACCCCCATAATATCTGTGACTTTTTACACCTAATCAAGGAATTTCTGTGGGTCCTCATCTGACTTAGACCCAGTAAATGGCGGGGGGTTCATTCGGGTGAAGTCCCAAATCCTGGCTGCAGCAGTATTGGCCATTGGATTGGCCGGTACGGCAGTTGGACGTTCATTCTGAGCTGCTACTGAATTAGCTAGACTAGTAAATACAGCCCTGAATTCCACATGAGAGACGTGCTCGTCTAGAGGATCTGCCTAGACGGGCTGAGAGGCTAGCTGATTTCCTATCCTTCTTCCATTTTTTTTGGAGGCATGTTCTGTAAATATAAGGGAGAAAGGACTAGATTGAGAGTTTAATTTGAGCTTATGCTCACTCGCACGACATGAATACTAAAAGAAGGGAAACCTTTCCTACAACATCTCGTACCCTCTTGTTCATAAGTATGGCACGCTACACACCCATGCCCAAGAATCTACTTGATGTGTCTTTCAAACTTCCTAGGACTATATTGAACCTTAGGCTCTGATACCAAGTTTGTAATGCCCCGAGTCTGCACCCCAGACGCTACACGGTACTAATAATCCCAAAGGACAACTAGCTAACCCATGACTGATACCTGCTGGAAGCACTGTATAACATTCACACTGTGATAACAATATATCTGAAATAAATGCGGAAGGTAAGCTAAAATTGCCATAAGGTTCATCACTAAAAACACAAAATGAATACTGGAAAACTAAATACTAAATATCTACCTGAAAGTACTCTAGTCTGAAAGCCTCTATAGTCAAAACATGGAGTTGATGGGGCAATCCCCCAACTAACAATAACAACAACAACAACAACAAACCCAGTGTATTCCCACCTAGTGGGGTCTGGGGGGAGGGGGTAAGATGTACGCAGTCCATACCTCTACCTCTAAAGAGGTAGAAAGGCAATCCCCCAACTAACACCGACTACTGAAAAGTAAACTGAAATAATGAAATAACAACTTTTTCCTCAAACTATGAGGACTCACCTCTAAGTCTGTTGCTGATAAGTTGGACTGCTAACAGCGTTTAGGAGCCCGTGCGTCTGAACCTATGATATAAGACATCATGGCACAAAAGAAAGGTATGCATTAGTACTTTGAATGTACTGGTATGCTAAGTGAGGTAGGTTTATACGCATGGGTTCATGTGCATGAACAATAACTAACTGAGTAACATAAAGATAACTAAATGAAAATACATGCATGAATATATAAACTGTAACTGAGATCATGGTAATACTGAATACTGAGTTCTGAGTACTGATTAACTAATATCTGAGTTTACTGATAACTAATATACTATTAGCTGAGTGACTGTTTATGATAGTATGGATTCTGTGGAACTATGCGGAGTTCCGTTCTGAGCTGAGTGACTATGTCTGATAGTTTTGATTTTTCTGTAGAACTGAACTGACTTCTATATTGAGACTAGAGCTGAGATTGAGGTTGTGGAAGGTAATCATCTAATTGACATGACCCTTCTCTGAACTGAATTTGAGTCCTACCTCTAACCCTAGTTAGAAGGGTATTAGTACCGTGCCACGGGTAAAGACAAGTATTGAGTCACCCTCATCTGGCAGGTGCAATGAATGAGAACAGTGGTACCCTCAACTATCAGGTTAAAACACCTCATAAACCCTCAACATGCAGGTTGATGTCTTAACCTACGCTGGCTACGTAGTTCTGGAACACAACGACTATTTCTAAGGATCACACCCTCTGCTAGCAGGTGAGTCCCCATCCTTGGGTTCACTCGGTGTTGAATCCTACTCCCAACTGTATTGATACTGGACTGAGTTCTAAACTATACTAGGTTTGACTGAACTCTTACTGATCATGTTAACTGACTGAACTGAACTGAGTTCACTGGGTTCTGAACTGATTGCTGACTGAGTTCCAAATTGATTACGAACTACGTTCTGAACTGATTACTGAACAACTAATCAACACAATATCGACTCTATCCCGTAACTATATTATAGCTCTAGGTAAACAACTAGATTGTCGGGTAGATACCCCCAAGACTAGATAGCATAGATTATAAAACACAGCACAGCCTTGTCACATGAAAACTAAGTACTTAATCACCAATCATTCATTGAGGCATTTCGACAAACACTTGTGTGACATGATCTTGTATACATGGTGACATGAAATGATTTCATTACTCAACTCACATAAACAATTAATCAAACACTTGGAGGCATAGTTTATGCATATAGTACTATACAATATGTAGGCATCATAATTTCAATTGTCAATTTCACAATTTAAAGGTTTTAGCATGATTTCACATGATACTACACATATGTAAATAATTTCACATAAATCTTGCAATTAACCACGAATTAGAGACCTCATTAGCATAATAGTCATGAGCACGCTCCATTCAAGTCATGAAATTCATCAAATCAATTAACATGTAGTTGAAAGGGTTTCTTGAACTCCAAGGGTGGAACAAAACCCTTGGATAAACACTTGACATACCTTAATCATTGATTTCTTGAGAGTGGTGATGACTTTCTTGGAACTTGGACCTTGAATGTGATGAACTAGGGTTTGTTCTTGAGAAATTTCAAAGAGAATGAGTAAATTTTGCCTTTTGGACGGCGTAATTACATGTTTTGGGGCTGATTCGAGGTGGAGAAAATACCCCAAATACCCCTCTGGATGCTGTTTAAATTACTAAAAAATATGCCCAGTAATGCGCAACCCGACGCTTCACATCATTGGGGTCGACGCTATGACCGATGCGCCGCGTCGAGTCCGCATCGGCTCATTAGAAATTAGCACTAGGAGTTGGGAAAAACATTTATCAATACGATAGGCAGCGCGACGCATCGAGATTGAGTGATCCACTGGTTTGGACTTCCAAATATGCCTCAAACGATGTTCGAAAAATTCAAAATTTGTCCGGAGACACCTACTAATATTCCCGATCATGGATCAACCCAAAAATCGACATTTAAGGATCGTATGGATCATGAAATAAGTTTGCCAACTCATGAAGGCTAAAATAACACTACGTCTAAATACTTTGTTAAAATTTTCTAAGTCTGGGATCTTTTAACAAGCTTTAAAGAACCAAATTAAGCTTAGTATTTTGTGGGGTCTTACACAAAGTTATGGATTGTCCCTTATATTATATAGATGATGGGTAGCTAAAGCCCACTGTGGGCTGGAGACCACCCTTAGCCTAACCACCTGAGCATAATAAATAATAGCGGAAGCAAGACCAAATAATAAGAATATTATAAAATTAATAGGAAGGTTCTAAAAAAAAAAAACAAATAACCAACCCACACATTATTCACAAAACTTGTAAAATAAGATTACTAAATTAGGTCAGGACATACCTCCGACCATGACAATGGAACTCTTCAATTCCCAAAAATCTGGAAAAAAAAAACTAATGAAATGGTAAAGCTTTTCAAATGATGGAGGCTCACCACTTCACAACAACTCAAATAGTATCCGAATCACCTAAGACTGCACATGAATAAATATATAATAATATAAAAATATTAATTATTAAAAATTCAATTTGAGATAGAATAAACAAAAAAATTCTCGTGAGGACTAAACAAATTAGGTTTCTCTTATTATTATTGTTGTTGTTGTTATTTTCACATAAAATAAGACCAAAAATTTTGAATTAATTTTTAATTGGTTAGATAAAGATCTCTCGTGGTGTCACTTTCACTTATTTTATGACTCATCACTTTTTGCACGGCATTTAATAAGTCCATATAATTGCTCAATTTATTAAAATGGGTGAAAGCTTGCAAAGTCATTAAAATTTAATTAGGGTTAAAATGGATAAAAGAAATATATGTGAGGATCACCAAATTCAAAGATCCTCACTTATATATAGTTATAAAATGAAGTTTCACGAGGCCCGTGCTAAGCCCGGACCCAAACTATAAAAATAATAATTTAAATTTAAAAATATAATTTATATTATCTATTTTTACTTTATAAGCAGCATATCTAATGATCCATTAAATAAGTTTTGTAGATAAATTTTCATAATTATTAGAGTTGTTAATCACATAATTGGATAAATTTAAATAAAAATATTATTTATGAGCAAGAAGATATCAACAGAGAATTGAAATATATCTTGTATAATAGCATAATTTAAACTATTTAATAATTACGCTTCGATGAAAATCATAAATATAAAAAAATATTGATATTTTTATAAAATTTGGGACTATTTATTTCCTAGCTATAGATAAAAATAAATTTATTTTGATATTTATTGTATTTTAGTATCCCTCGTGATTTTAGTGACAATAGTTTTTGCAAATTACATTTTTTCATCTTTAGAATCATCTGGGGGGAAAAGTCAATGTTTTCAAATTTATATTATGATAATTATAACCTTAATTAAGAGCCTTTCTATAAATTAACTTAATAAGGATATTAAATGATAATTGTATTATATTAATATATCACTCCATTCGATCTATTTACTTATTATGTTTATTTTTTACACACCTCTCACAAGAGTAACCTAATCGTTCCATTTTAATTATTGATTTATACTTTTTTCATGTCCATTACGAGAAACAATAAATACAAGATATTATTTATTATACTATAATACCAAAAAGAACTATAAGGTTATAGTTGAAATTATTGAAAATTTTATTTTTTTTATTAAAAGTTAGTTTGATTTATTTATTTATTTAGTTAAAGTGATTGTTGATTTAAAATGAAAGGTGTTTTAATTAAATAGCAATCTAACATGTGGCAAGAAAAAATTAATTATAAAAAAACAAGTGGAATGGTCTTAATTAATTAAAAGAATAAGGGTGAAAATAGAAATATGTAATAAAAAGCACTTTTAGTTGCCATGTGTAGTAATTTCATTTCACCAAAAAATTAAAATACCAAAAAACCCTTGTGAGGACTACCAAATGTCAAGATCCTCTCTTATATATAAGTATACTAGATACTGATGCCCATGCAAGGCAAGGACATTTTGGCAATGTGCAAAAGAGATCCAACTTTGGGAAAGATTATTTCTTGTTTGTTTTAATTGTTTAGTATAGGAGTAAAAGAAAAGAAATATAGTACAATGAACCGATGTTAACATAATATATACATTCAATGTAGTTATTTAATAAGGAACAAAAAGATATTTATAAAAAAAATACTATTATGTATAATTCAATTACAAAGATCTAAGTAAAAATATTATTAAAATAATATACGAGGACAAAACTAATAAATATAAGGGAAAAATAATATGCATGTGTAACCATTTTATTGCACAATAAAAATGAGGATAAAACTAAAAAATATAAGGAAAAAACCATATGCATGTGTAACCATTTTATTTACTACTATATATAAGCGAAGGTTGAAGTGACTAAAATTACCGAAATACCTTTGGTAGTCACCTCAACCTTCACTTATATATAGTAGTAAAAAGCAATATGCATGTGTAATCATTTTATTACACCATAAAAATGAGGACAAAACTAATAAATATAAGGAAAAAATCATATGCATGTGTAACCATTTTATTTACTACTATATATATAAGTGAAGGTTGGGGTGACTAAAATTACCGAAATACCTTTGATAGTCACCCCAACCTTCACTTATATATAGTAGTGGTAGTAATTTATTCGTTTATCCTCATTTTTATGGTGCAATAAAATGGTTACATATGCATACTGTTTTTTTCTTATATTTTTTACTTTTGCCCTCATTTATTATTTTAATAATATTTTTATTTAAACCTTTGTAATTGAATTATACATGGTAGTATTTTCTTATAAATATCTTTTTGTTCCTTATTAAATTACTTATTTTTTATACTCCAGGGGTATTTTGATAATTTTATGGTGCAATAAAATGGTTACACATGCATATTGCTTTTTCCTTATATTTATTAGTTTTGTCGTCATTTTTATGGAGCAATAAAATAGTTACACATGCATATTGCTTTTTTCTTATATTTATTAATTTTGTCCTCATGTGTTATTTTAATAACAGTTGTATTTAGACCTTTGTAATTGAATTATACATGGTAGTAATTTTTTATAAATATCTTTTTATTTCTTATTAAATTACTTTTTTTATACCCCAAGGGTATTTTGATAATTTTATGATGCAATAAAATGGTTATACATGCATATTACTTTTTTCTTATATTTATTAGTTTCGTCGTCATTTTTATGGTGCAATAAAATGGTTACACATGCATATTATTTTTTTCTTATATTTATTAGTTTTATCCTCATGTATTATTTTAATAATATTTTTATTTAGACCTTTGTAATTGAATTATACATGGTAGTAATTTTTTATAAATATATTTTTGTAATAATAATATGATGATAATAATAATAATACTAGTGGTGGTGGCGGCGGCGGCGGAGGGGGTGGGGGTGGGGGGACATATACATAACTCACATTATTACATGACTTTGTCAAAAAGCATAATTAATCTTTGTATATGTAATTAAATTGAGATCGGGTATATTTAAATAACAAAGTTATTAACTAATATGTAAAATAAATAAATTACCTCGTCGTTTCAACATGCATTTGTTTAAGACATCAAGTAAAATCAGTTTTTTGATCTTGTATGAGCAACGACAAAATCAATTTCTGAAACCCAAGAGCAGCTGCTTTAGTTCTATAATGGCCATCCTTCATTTTTCTACAAAATGTTAAATTTTGTTAGTAAGAAAACAATCGTAATAGGATACATAAATTGACATAAAATGTTCAGTTTAATAATGATAAGACTTACTTTTTTGCATGTAACTTCAATAGACCTTCCTCAATCCACTGCTTGTACTCATCAATAACACCTCTCGACATATTGTCGGATATTAAGAAATCATCAAATACGAATTTCTGTTTATTTCTATTGTTTCATCCTCAATGGATTTTGAACCAGAAGCAAACTCTGTTAGGTATGGTGAATTGAATATTTTGAATTTAGTCTTGATCCTCTTAGTAGAGGATTTTTGTAGCTTGATGTACCGTGACAACTGCATCAGAAAAATCTAGAGGAAAATGACTATCAGAGATGAAATGCTGGTTGACCGTTGCTTTTGTTGGAATAACCACTTCGAGAGGAAGTTCATCCACTAGTGCTGCCAGACCTTCCATTATTGCGTCTATATCTCGACTTGAGCCGATTCTAAAATTGTACTTGAGTAAAATTAATAGTACATATTATGTTTATAGTGTTAGTTTTGATTAAATTCGTTGGCGAAATTGATGACATGTATAAAAGATTTGACATATGTATTGAAAAGATATTGATTTTCTGTATTTACGGGTTGATCTTTAAGGATATGGTCGATAATTGATGTTTCAACATTGACGTAGTTCGATTTCTGATTCACCACAGCTTCAACAAGAACATCTAATGTGGCATTTTCAATATCCACACTACACCCTTCAAACTCCTGTTAGAGATAACATAAAACATATAGAAAAATAAATTTCTTCATTCTTTTAAGGGTCAATTTAATAAAATGAGATAAGTAACCTTGGATAGTTTATGTATTGAACTACGGTTTTCATCAAAATAAGCATCCGCCGACATGTTATCACTAGACTCGTCGCCTATAAATTTATCAGTGTCGTCGACAACCTATAAGTTGAAAAGGAGCATTGCATGATTTTTTATGACATAGAATTTTTAGACATTCTGTCAAATGCCTCTTGACATTCTTCAGTCCATTCAACTTTAACATTCTTCTTCAACAACTTGAATATTGGCTCGCAAGTTGTCGTAAGTTGAGCAATGAATCTACTGATATAATTCAACCTTCCAAGTAAACTCATCACCTCCGTTTTATTTTTTGGTGGAGGTAAATCTTGGATAGCTTTTATTTTTAAAGGATCTAATTCAATACCACGTCGACTGACTATAAAACCCAAAAGTTTTCCTGACGGAACTCCAAATACACATTTTGCTGGATTAAGTTTGAGATCATACCTCCGAAGCCTTTCAAAGAATTTTCTCAAATCTTTGATGTGATCAGATTGCTCTCTCGACTTAATGATCATGTCATCCACATAAACTTCAATTTCTTTGTGCATCATGTCATGAAACATTGTGGTTATTGACCTCATGTAAGTTGCCCCAGCATTCTTTAATCCAAAAGGCATAACTCTATAACAATATGTTCCCCATGGAGTAATAAATGATGTTTTTCCGCATCTTCTGGATCCATAATGATCTGGTGATACCCCGCATAACAATCCACAAAAGAAGAAAGATCATGTTTGGCACAATTTTCTAACAAAATATGAATATTGGGAAGTGGAAAATTATCTTTCGGACTTGCTTTATTTAAATCGCGATAATCAACACACATCCAAACTTTGCCATCTTTCTTTGGAACAGGGACAATATTTGCCAACCAAATAGGATACTGGGCCACTCGAATGACTTTAGCCTCAAGTTGCTTCATGATTTTCCACTCATGTCAGTTTTGAGTTTTCTTAACTTTCGCTTGACAGGAGGAAAAACAGGATCAATTGGCAACTTGTGAACTACCAAATCAGTGCTTAAACCGGGCATATCATCATAAGACCACGCAAAGATGTCTCTATACTCATGCAAAGCTTCAATTATAGCTTTCTTTTGTTGTGGTTGAACATGTACACTTATCTTAGTCTCCCTAATATTTTCAAGATCTCCTAAATTGATCGCCTCAGTTTCTTCCAAATTGGGATTTGTCTTATTCTCAAACTGTTTGAAATCTTTGCTTATATCCTTAAATGGTTCCTCTTCGTCGTATTCAACCTCCTTATTCATTATTTCAAAATTAGATTGGGTTTTTAAATCTGGTTGACAATTCGTCATGCATGTCATATCATTAGAATCGGCATAGAAAGAACTGTATGATAGAAAATAAATAAATAAACATCAGACCCAAAAATAAAACAAAAGGAGACTGTAAAAAAAACAAAGCTAGAAAGAGTCTTAACCTAAAATACCAAGGTAAGGGTATGAATTACAATCCTAAAATTATTCAGAAAGAAAAACAAGCTACTAAGATTGTAAGAAAAACAAACAAACTACCAAGACTCCTTCATAATAGGGAGAGGAGTGGCCTCCCAATTGTTAAGTTGGACATCAGGGCCGACAAACTACACCTCTGCATTACTGGTACCTTCCCCAATTTCAACCATATCAGCTTCAATGAACATATTCTGAAAAAGATCAATCAACTCTGTATCATCATTATTCATTGATTCTGTAGTAGGTAACTTGGAGGATCCGACATCACTGAATTTTATAAAAGACTCATGAAGTGGCGGTATCGGCTTGGTAAGTGACCATGACTCTTTCTTACGCTTTTTAGCTTTCTTTATATCTTCAGCAGTAGGCTCGTATCCCAAACCAAAAGTACCAAAGTTCTCATAGAGGTTTACCGGATGAACTATGCCTTGCAAAAACATCCCTAGACCTTTTCCTGGTTCAAAACCATGCTTCAATATTTCATTCACTACCATAACAGATGCAGAGGACAATTGTGGTCTTGCGATGAGATTCCCCTCGAGGATATGCTCAACAACCACTACCTCAGAAGCTTGATGAATTAACACATTGGTAGTATTTGCTTCGATGGAAGAAACAGAGTAGTCTTTATACATTGATAAGTCTCCTTCACCATGAACCACTATCTCTTGCCTTTCACATTCGAATTTGACCATTTGATGCAACGTTGATGCGACTGCTTTAGCCCTATGAATCCATGGCCTTCCCAATAACATATTATATGAAGCATAAATGTTCAGTACTTGAAAATCCATAGCAAAATCCACAGGCCCAATTGTCAATATGAGTTCTATTTCACCCATGGCATCAGTTTTTGATCCGTCAAAACCTTTGACGCACACATTGTTAGGTCGGATTCTTTCCACATTAACATTAAACTTTTGTAAAGCTGACATAGGACAAATGTTAGCTCCTGATCCTCCATCAATTAACACTCGAGTGATGATGGAATGTTCGCATTTCACAGAAATGTACAGACCTTTGTTATGCTCCGTACCTTCTATAGGCAATTCATCGTCTGAAAAAGTAATTTTATTTGCTTCAACTAGCCTTCCAACAACTTTTTCCAGCTGATTTACTTTAATCTCACTAGGAACATATGCTTCATTAAGAATCTTCATTACAGCCTTGCGGTGTTCCTCTAAATGTATCAATAAAGACAACAAAGAAATCTGTGCTGGTGTCTTCTTCAACTGTTCTATAACAGAATATTCTGGCAATTTCATTTTCTTTAAGAATTCTTCAGCTTCTTCATCCGTGACAGGCTTCTTGACTGTCATTCGTTCTTCACCACCTTGTTTATTCTTTCTTAACTCTGCTGGAGCATAACATCTTCTAGATCGAGTTAATCCCCCTACTTCATCTACATCTTCAATCACTTTTTTTCCCTTGTGCATCACCACAACGCGATCATAATTCCAAGGAACTGCCTTGGTATCAACCATAGGCAGCTGTGACACTGGTTTAATAACAATAGGAGCTACATGAGATCCTTTTATGATTAAAAGAAGCTTATTGGATCTTCCGGGAATAATGAGTTTTGGCTTTATTTGACTTGACCCAATATTTTCTGAAATCTCTTTCCCCATCACCAAGGGATCATTCGATGATTCGGGATTTGCTATCACCACCTCCGCTTCTGCAGGCCTTTCTTTTGTTAAATCTACAGCATTTGCTGATTTTTCCGAATCAATTTTAATTTTAATGATCGGCTTAAAGAGAATCGTAGAATCTTCACCACTGAGTATCACATTGAGCATATTTGTTTTATTATGATCTGGCAGCGGATTTTGATTGACATTTGGAGTGCCTGGACTTTCTACCATAATCTGTTGGGTATTAATCAACTCTTGAATGGCTCTTTTCAGATACCAACATTTCTCTGTGTCGTGCCCTGGGGCATCAGAAAGTATTCACATCTTCTAGAATAATCCAAATTCTTTGGAGGAGGATTCGGGATCCTTCTCTCAATTGGGTTTAGAACATTCATTTTTCTCAGTCTATGAAATAAACTGGTGTAAGATATTCCAATAGGAGTGAAATTATCTTTTACCATGTTATCCCTTTTGAATTCTGCTCTAGGCCGAAAATTAGACCTCGGAGGGCTTCTTTGAACTTGCGGGGCTATTGGATGATTTTCGATTGCTGGTGTACGCCACTGCGGGTAAGAAGGACCTCGAGCATATGGTTGTGTATTGTAAATAGGATATTGGGGAGGTGGAACAAAATATAATGGATTTTGCGCGTATGGTTGACGCGCACCTCTCCAATTTTGTCGTGGACCTGCCATGACAGTTACTACATCATCTTTTCTTTTCTTTCCCCCAAAACTTCCTGTACCACTTTGAATTGCCTGTGTTGTTGCTTTCAAAGCGGCCTGGCTGATGATCTTTCCTGATTTGATTCTGTTTTCTACCATCTCTCCAACTTTGATAACTTCTGCAAATGTGCTTCCGATAGTAGAGAGCAAATGATGGAAATAATCAGGTTCTTGTGCTTGCAGAAAAATATCAATCATTTCAGATTCTTTTATCGATGGTCTAACTCTTGAAGCCTGCTCTCTCCATCTGACGGCATATTCTCGAAAACTTTCAGTCATCTTTTTTCTCATGTTGGCAAGCGTAGTGCGATCTGGCACTATCTCAATGTTATACTGAAATTGTTGAACGAAATCTCGAGCCATGTCTTCCCACATGTGCCAACGGGAAATGTCTTGGTCAATGAACCATTCAGAAGCTATCCCTGTAAGGCTTTCTCCAAAGTACGCCATCAATAATTCTTCTTTTCCTCCTGCTCCCCTTAATTGATTGCAAAACATTTTCAAATGAGCTACAGGATCGCCATGTCCTTCATATTTAATCAAATTTTGGCATTTTGAATCCTATCGGCAAATGGACATCAGGAAACATACATAAATCTTTGTATGAAACACTTTTTGGTCCACCTACTCCTTGCATATTTCTCATACTTTGTTCCAGGCTTCTAACTTTTCTAGCCATTTCCTCCTGTTCCTCATTCTTAGCAATCTTCTCAATCACGATAGGAGTATCGCGTTGATGAACATGATAATGTGGATTTTGTGATTTGAAAGTCATTTCAGGAGGATATAACATATCATGATTTGGTTTTCCCATATTCTTTGGTATTGTCGGTTGAATACCCGCAATAGCTGGCGCTACAGAAGTAAAAAGTGGGTTATTTGCGACAGATGGATTTGGTGGGCGCACGGTAGAAGTACCAGAAAGTCCAGACATATTAGCAAATGGGCCAAATCCTGGTGGGTAAAATGGATCACTAGTTTGAGCTGGGTCAGAATTTGGATCATTTGAAGTTGAAAGTCCAGGGATTGAAGAAGACGGGGCTTGTCCATTCAACCAAGCTTGGTACATCTCCGCTATCTTTTGTTTTAATGCCTTTATTTCTTTCATTGATGTTACTTCCTGCAAAATCAACTGATTCTGCTCTTCTTCACTATCAGACCCTATATCTTCTCTGCGAGTCATTCTTCTTTTACCCTTGTAACTGGTGTTATATGGATGTGATGCCAGTTTAAACCACAAACCAACCACCAATTATTTTATCTTTCTGTAATCAAGTAGCAAACGGGTAAGTGTTATATATTTAACACATTATAATGCCACGTTATATGTCATGTTTCTATATGCATTTCCCAACCTATCATGGAAGTTTTGTGTTTCATCCCGGCTTTTCTAGGCATATTTTCAAAAGTTATGATCGAACCCTTTGGAGGGTTGCCTACGTATCATGTCAGGACATGAATCAGATCTTGCGTAGTTCGGGAGGAATTTAACAAAATTGTTTTGTCTTTTTTTTTTATTTTTGTATTATTATTGAAGAAAATAAATAAAGTAAATGAATTAAAACATATGTAATATATATAGAAATAAACAATCAACTTCATTACATTCTACGATAAAATAACTGACCCAACTCCTAAAATAAAACCTACTAACTGACATCTGAAAACTAAAAGACATAATATCTAAACAATAAATTTTTAAAACTGAAAATGAAAAATTATGACAAAGAAAACAACGATCCATTCAAGTATATTTCGATTTAATATGTCCTCCCAAACTCAAATATATGTCCTCCAATGAAGTAGTGAGTCGTTGTGCGAAAGCTGGTACTTGTGCCAAAAAGTCCTCACAGTCCAACTGCTAATAATCTAAACCCATTCTGGCAGTATCCTACGCTACACGGTGGACCTTCCCTCGAAGAGAACTGAAAGCCTGATCCCATTCTTGGGCCTGTCGATCTCGGAAATTAACTATCTCTTTTGCACGTTGTTCACGAGCAGAAACAACCTCCAACTGTTCTCACAATATTCCTTTTTCACGAATCCACTAAGATCTCTCTCGATCAAATTCTTCTTGCATATTCTTTTCAACTTCTTGAAGTTGTTGTCGGCGAGATGCGGCAAGTTCTGCAATGTGTGACCCCCTAGTGGTAGCAAACTTGATTTGTCCCCGAAGTGCAACCTCAATAGCTGCTGACTTAGCTTTCTCTTCAGAAAATTCCCTTTGTTGTTCATCTATTTTTGCCCTGGCATGCTCTAATTCTTCTCTCAAAACTTGGTTGGCTTCATGATGTTCTCGCATGGCTCTTTCAATTCCTATCCTGATTGCAGCTTCCTGATCTATAGGTCCCTTAACCGATCTTTCTGGTCTGACTGGAGGACTCGACTGTTCTTTAAACCATTCCTGGTAATCTGGGTGCACTTCTCCTTTCTCACGCTCTATGACCATCGTTTCAATTCCCATAATACGGCGACCCTCCCAAATCTGCTGGGCTAAATCTTCTGGAAGTGAAATCTCTGGTCTGACCTCAAATACGAACTCAGCCATGTCTTCCGTTATGGGAATTATTTGACGCCTGCCTAGCTGACGTAGAACTCTCAATGGAACATACGGTTGAACACCTCTAATACCCATTAATAACAAGAACGGACGAATGACAGAACTATGTATGACTTGTCTCCAAGGGAACCAATGGAGATTCCAAGTGATTTTATCTGTTGTCAACAAACGAAAAAGTTTAATCCAATCTCCAATTTTTTTTGGACATTTATATTTCTCCATCCTTTCCTCGTAATCGTTGATGCGATTAAATCGTTCGGGATTGAACCTTGTCAATGTAGGACGTTGATAAAGATGCTCCACAATCCACATCTGTAACAAGATATTACATCCCTCAAAAAAACTTTTTCCTTTCTGACAAACAGTCAGAGCACGGTAAATATCAGCTAGGATCATTGGTATCATGGTGTAATCTTTCTTAATCAGTATCTGTACCACTCCCGCTAAACAAATATTAATTTTTTCTTCTCTTCTTAGGAAGACCATAGTGCCTAAAAAGGCTTCCATGAATGCAAATCGTCTGTGAATTTTCCAAGCCTCAAAACTTCCCTTATTACAATGTTCTTTACCGTACTTTTGAAACCCTTCTTGCCTTCCATATCTGTCATACAAAAACTGTAAGGAAACCCAACCTTTTTTCATTGATTCTTCTTTTGTGGTTCCTTATGTTCATGAGCTTGCAAAATTTGTTTATCGAAATAAGTCTTGGGGCTATAAGTTTCTTCCGATGCATATCACCATATCCAACATAGCCTGCTATCTCTTCTAAAGTTGGTGTCAACTCAAAATCTGAAAAGCGAAATACATTATTCTTCGGGTCCCGGAAATTCAGTAATGCATCAATCACCTCCCTATTAGGGTTGATTCTCATGATACTCGTTAAAAAACCCAAATACTTATGTATTTCGCCATAATAGAATGTATTCATTTCATTCCACCATAACCAAAGTTGCAGAGGGGTACAATCCACAACCTGAAGCGGTACATTCCCATCTCTCTTTCTCTTTGGACGCTTTCCACGAACAGGGGGGGACATTTTATACCTATTTGAAAGGGACATAAGATTAATAAATATCTAGACTTAGACAAAACTTAATTTATTAATTTTGAAAAGAATTTATAACTTAACCTACTGCGACCATTATTTAAACTTAGTTGCAAAAAAAATAATTTTATCAAAAATCGAAGCGAGAGAAACAAGATTGATAATAATTTTTTTTTTAATTGACTCTATCAAAAACTTTACTATAACAGACTTCTAGACAATTTTATCTATATGTTTGAAGACAATATTCCCTAAGTACAAAAATAAAATAAAAGGACTCAGAAATAAAGAAAAATAGAATGACCGTTTTATGTATGAAGTTGTATAAAATTTTCAGTCTCACGACCCTAAAGGTTCAGGACTTGTTAAAATTAATATATATATATATATATATATATATATATATATATATATATTTTGTAAAAACTTAGCCTCATGATCCCTAAAGATTCTGGGCTGTTAAAATATATTTATAAAAATTGGACTTGAAAATTAGAAAAATAATTATGAAAATAATCATATTTTCAAAATATTTTCCAATTTTTTTTTAAAAGATAAGGTCGTATCCTGGGAAGGACTTCCTACATATCTCACAAAGATGTGAGAATCAGACCCTCGTATTTTAAAAATAAATTTTTCTTTCAAAAATGATCAACTAAATTTGAGAATAAATTAATCTCTCGTATTTTAAAATTGCCTAAAGCCGGTCAACAAATAAATAGTCTTCCAAGCAAATGTCAAAGAGCACGTAGGATGCACATGTTGGTCTTTATAAATTTGGTTACCTGTCCTAGACAGACTCGACCCCTGTGCCGAGTCCCGCTAAGTCAAATGCATATGATGCAAATAAAGTGGTACCTAATAGGGATAACCAGATTCTGAGTTTTCAGTTCTTCTAAGTTAAAACCTAATAGGGATAAGTGTCTAGACTGGCTTACTCGAGCAGACACTCGAGCCGGGGAGGGACAACTTGGTCAGTAGCAGGGCAACACCGCCTTCGTTGTCGATCCGAACCCCGCCTAACATGTGTGACTATATCCTTCACCAGGTGCCTTGACACTCCGGTTATCTAAAAAAGAAGGTGGGATGCATATGCTGCATTCCCTCTATCCTATTTCAGAGACTCAGAGGGGGTACGTGAGAGAAGACAATATATAATACAGTTCAAATAATATCAAAGCAATAAATGAGCAACAAGTAGCACATAAGGCCAACAAACAAACACAATATTAAAATAATTAAAGCAAGTAAAAGTCAATATCTAAAGCTCGAATTCTAAATATTCTCCAGCAGAGTCGCCAGAGATGTCACACCCCTTTTTTTTTGCCCGAGGGATCGAGTCGAAGGATTTTTCCAATTAAAGTGACGATATTGAATAGGGATTAAATTATTTACAGAGTCGCCACTTGGAATTTAGTTTTGGTGTTCCAAGTCACCTTTTTTTTTTTGAATCCCTAATCAAAAGGAAATGACTCTTATTTGGTCTGCGAAAACAAAAAATGGGTAAGGAATTCTGTTGATCGAAGGGAAGGTGTGAGGCACCCCTCGAATCCCGTGGTTCTAGCACGGTCACTTTTATTGACTTATCTCAACTTAAATTATTTTAATAAATTATGCTAAGGCCTAAATTGCTCATTTTATATATCTAAAATCTCGTTTATTATTAAATAAATCGGTGACAAGTTGAAAAATATTTGTCAAGTAAATTTTAGAAAAATATTTACCAAGGTGTATTTTTTACATCCTTGAATTATTTTTAAATGTCTCAAAAAGATGTGTGCACCGCATTCTTAGTTGAAACGAAAATTTTAAACGTGCCTAAAATTTGTCTAGCGTTAAAGGAATTTGTTCATCTTTCGTAAAGTCGAGATAATTTTTTTTTTTAATCTATTTTTACTCTTTTGTTTTATCATTTAAGACGGATTTTGGATAAATTTGCAATCCATTTTTCTTAAGCTTACACTAGTTAATAACTGTTTAGATCTTAAAATTGATTTAATTCTAAGAAAAATATTTTAATGATGATAGGATTGAACCAATCATTTTAAAATATTAATCTAATATTTTATAAAATAAAACTAATTTTTCTATTACAAAATAAAAATCTTTCCATGGCTCTACTAACTTCGTTAAAAATAAAAAATTCTATTTTATAATCTTTTAAAAAAAATTCTAACCAAACAAGATGTCAGAAATATAATAAAATTATGGAGTAACTCGTTTAATCATCACATGAATCATGAGAATTTAATAACAAAAAAGAAAGATAAGACAACAAATTATAAGATATAAAAGGGACGACCCGGTTCATACCTACTCCGTAGGTGTCGGGGAGGGGGAGATCACTCCGGGCCTGACCTACGCGCCCTCACCCCAGCTTCGCTGGAGGGGCGTTTCTAACCCCCGACCCTGGCACACCACGGTAAGCAAGCTTACCGCTGAGCTAAGGCCATCCCTCAGCGGTAAGTATGCAAAAAGATAAAAGTAAAATTCCTAGTACTGTAACTATAAACTTTAAACATCCTTAGCCCTTCACATTTTTGTGCATTACAACATCTTTCATATCTTTATTTTACTCTTCTACTAACATTTTTCTATTGCAATTTTATTATCCTATATTTACAAAAAAATAAAAAAAATCTCCTGCACGTTTTCTTTAAGCATTTTTTTTTTCGTCAAGTTTTTTTATTTATTCTAAGTGTTTCTAATGTATTGCTTCCACCTTTTTATATCTCTATCTTTTACTAAACAAACAATATGATCTAAAACTAAACATTTCACTTGAATATACATGCATGCATGCATGAGTCGTAAATCAAGGTTTATAACATAATTATACACTAATTGCACATCAACTAAATGTAACTTTACATTTTTAACACCAACAATTTTGAAATTATCTCATTTAAAGTTCAAACAAACCTAACTAACATATATAATAAACTACATGTACAAAATAATACAAAAAGGTATTGAACTAACTTCATTTATACTTTAATTCCCAACAAAACTTATATTAGTATAAATTAAATTGAATAAGAACCTGTATGATGAATTATACAAAGTAACGAAGCGAAACACCGTCACCAAAAACTCGATTAAGAACCCAAATCAACTTTTCAAAGAATTCTCCATGTTTTTTTTTATTGTTTTTGGTTTCTCCGTTTCCTTTTTTTTTGTTTTTTGTGTTTTTCTAAGTGTTTTTTTTTTTTTGTCAGAACTTCTTTGGCTTTGTTTTCTTTTTTTTAGTCTTTTCGTTGGTTTTTTTTTTCAAATCCCCCCTTTTTGTTTCCTCTTCTGTGTGTTTATATAATGGTATATATGTGTATATAGAAGGTTGAAGTGTGAGGGAATAATGGGGAAAGTGGGGGAAGACGTGGGGTTGGGTAATAAGGATAACGGGGTTGAGGGAAATTAGGGATGGGTTGGGTTTTTCTTTTTCTTTTTTTTTTTTTCAGGATAAGATTCCTTTTTTTTTAAATTATAAAAATAACAAAAAATAATAAATAAATAAATAAGATAATAGTAACAAATAAAATAATAATAATAATAATATAATAATTAATTAATTTTTATATTTCAAAAAATACAATAAAAGTCTAAAAATAGTCAAAATAAATTATATAATTAAGATAGTACAAAAACTACTAACTTATTTATTAAAAAAAAATTATTTTATTATTTTTTTTTTAAATAGGAATAAAATAAAATAATATCCTAAAATTAGTTTCATTTAATTATTTATATTATTTTAAAAATAAAATAATAATCAAAATAATATATGATTAAATATAAATATAAATATTTAATATCGATAAACAAGTTAGAATTAGGGAGGATCAAAAATCACGTGTCTACAGAAGTAGTAGGCACATCAGTAAAAATCCACGAAAAAACAAGATCAATATATATCAAAAAAATTAAGTATAAAAAATCATGATAAATTTATATATAAAACAACCAATGTAAACCTATTATTTAGAAAAAATACCCTTTTCTTTGTCTTTCTTGGTTGTGACGATATCCATCTCTTCAACATGCTCTTGTGATGGTATATCTCCTGTTTGTGATTAGCATTATAGATATGAAAGAATAATTTTGATAGCATCAATTTAAATCAAGAAAAAGGTATAAATAACCTTATAATGCTTCTACTTTAAACTTATATTGATTCCTTTCTTTTCTGCCCAAACATTTGCTTCTACACCATCCTATGTAAAAAATAACAGAATTAGTTACAGAAGATCTAACGTCATATGATTTAACGATTATTAACAAATAAATGAGTTGTATATTCGTAAAAAAAGTGTGAAGTCCAAATACACATACCTTGTTGTCAATTAAACTTTATGTATATGACATATATAAGTATAAAAATGTAAATGCACCTACGTAAGATGAATGGTCTTTATGACTTGTAACTGTCATTGTTGTTTGGTCGTGGTCATATACATAACACAATGTATGTATATTAAACGAATATACACATGTAATGTCCTTTTACATCACACTGTCTATGTATATTAAACTATTATGTGTGCATTTTAAAGGAAAAAAGAACGAAAACGACATACAACAATTTGTGATGTATATGAAATTTTTTTGCAATATTTATGAAAAAATAGTCAAATAATGAAGTTACATATATAGTCCATATACAAATAAAAATCCACTACTTATATAACATAGATTCAATACTGGTTACCTTTTTCTCGGTGTGTTTGTTGTTTGTCAACATCTGCATGAGTTTGGAATGTTGTTTATCAATATTGACATTTGAGTCTTCATGTTGTTTAACAATTATATCATGAAGATCGTTGAATTTTTTGTCAACCTGCACATAAAAAGACAAAGAACATCTGAGTGTTTTCACAATTTAATTTATAGTGTTTGATCTTATAAAAAAACTTGCATAAGACTATATAACCGACTTTATCTCGTCCCACATCAGAAGTGGATTGATTAACAGACTTGCTAGAAGATGTGGGACACATCTTTCCTGCATCAACATGCTCTGAAACAGAATTTGGTGTTTTGTCTGTTGGCATATATCCTCTTGAAACAGAAGTTGGTATTTTATGACGTTTTTGCATCTCCACAGTTTTAGCATCAAAAAGAACTGTCCTCCCCCTCTTTATAGGTTGTGATATTGATATATCAATATTGAAACCTGCCTTTTTAAGAATTTTTTGAGTTGGTACTATACTGAAATCCTCAAAATCTTATAGCTCGGAGTTCGAATGTGTATGTATGTCAACAGTAGGCCGTTTACCACAACGGACTACCGAAGTATCATGTGAGAATGAAAATTCAGGTTCATTTAATTCAATGTCCTCAATTACTGGCAAATCAATCCTTTGTACTTCTTCACGAGTTGGGTGTATATTGTTGTATACAAACTATTAAGCAAATAAAAAATTAACAACTTTAAGAGTCAGTTAAACTCAACAAAATGAAATAAAAACATGAACTCAAAATAATTTAGTAAATACTACCTTGCTGAATATACCACCCATGAACTTCTCGTACTTGACCTTGATCCAAACAACATTTCAGTTAAAAAATCTTGGAATTACATTTCCCACCAACTCAGCTATCGTACTGTCTACCTCGTAACAACATTCGTACATCCATACATTCAGCATATGAGGCATTCCTCCCATTTGGTATAACTATTTTTCAACAAAGAGATCTTGTCTCCACATTGCCATAAGCTTTTAAAATGAAGTCTTCCCCTATGGAAATTGTTCGTACCTTTCATCCGCAACCATCACAAAGTCGTATCTTCTAATAGTTGCATCACGTATTTGCGAATATACAAAAGTAAGAATGAAATAAAGTATGGACATGTTCAAAGCATCAGTATTGTTGTCGAAGTTTCCCAACTTGAAACGCTGAACAAAAATCATATTTTTGACAGAATTTTTTGCATCTGGGAAATACTTCGCCATTAATACAGACTTTGATGATTCAGTATACAGGTGATCCTCGATGTTTCCTGTACATTTAAGTCCGGATATTATAGCAAACTCAAGAATAGAAAACTTGAGAATAGTTCCCTGCACATAAATATGTATTTCATTCGGGTTATCTTGCTCTATCTCAAGCATGGGTAAGCATTTGAAAATTTGACCCTGAAAGTTACACTGAGGCATGTCTAAAAAAGAACCAAAAATTATTTGACGAAAAATATTTTGAACTTCTTCATCAAGATAGTTCTTGATATATGATCCAAAATCGCGGTTGCAAAAATTATCAAAATGCAATGAATGCGCACAGAAATTTTATATTCTGTATTTCAGACCCTGTACAAAATGAAAAAGACATCATAAACTCTGTGTATATGGTCAAATTTATAACTCTTATGGAATATACATTTCTTTTTTTCTATATACATAATATTACTCATGTATATGATAATCATATACAAAAGGGTGTCATCATATTCAAAAGGGCGTTATGTAAATAAATTGGCAACTTCTACAAACATAGCATCACATATGTATATACACTAGCATCACATATGTATATGTCTATCATATACAAAAGGGTATTATGTATATACACTGACATAACATAGTTCAAAAAATACAGCTTACATATGTATATGTCTATAATATACAAAAGGGTGTTATGTATATACACTGACAACTTCTAAAGGAACATCAAATTGATGAAAAAAATTAAAAATCTACAGCAAAACTAGAAATCATCTCCAACTAATAAAATGTTAGAAAACCTCACATTACTGAAAAAACACAAATATCTCAGTACAAATTAACAATCAAATTTAAAAACAAAAAATCAGAAAAACCTTTGGTAGACAACTTAACTAATTCAAAAAAATACAGCATCGCATTTGTATATGTCTATCATATACAAAAGGGTGTTCTATATATACACTGACATAACATAGTTCAAAAAAACAATATCACATATGTATATGTCTATCATATACAAAAGGTTGTTGTGTATATACACTGACAACTTCTAAAGAAACATCAAATTGATGAAAAAATTAAAAATCTACAGCAGAACTAACAACCATCTCCAAATAATAAAAAGTCAAAAATCTCACATTACTGGAAAAAAAAAATATCCTAGTACAAATTAACAATCAAATTCAAAAATAAAAAATCAGAAAAACCTTTGATAGACGTGGTCGTGCAACATCATTTTTTTTTTGCTTTTCTTGATGATTCTCCAATTTGTTTTTTCGACCTTCCATCAGCAACTTTCCTAAGTTGTTTCATCTTAATGGGATAGTTATGATGTTTTGATCTGTTTTCAACAAAACTAGGGTCCTCGTCATCAAATTCTCCGAGAACGAACCCATCTACCCGATTTGTTGGTTCATTATGCTCTAGCTGAGTTAATCTAATATAAAAGAAGGGAAATCATCCATTTACTAAGAATAAGTAGTTAATTTAGAATATGTTAATAGAAGAAATTAAAAATCATTGAAACGGAAAAGGGAGAAACCTAAGTTCTATTCTATATTTTAGTAAAGTAGAAAATCAAAATATTACTCCAATACTGCAAAAAAATTAATGAATGAACAACATGCAACAACTTATTCATTCAAAATCTCAAAATTTTAGTAAATTCAAAAAAAAAAAACTAACCTCAAATCTTAAAATTTTAGAATGTTAAGTGGATATTTAGTTAAAATTTAATATCAGTGAGTAGCAGTTGGACTCAAACACATTTGGATTCAAAAATGGTAACCGCTTCTTGATTGTAGGCGTCTTCCAAGGAGCATAAATCATAAGTCAATTTGGTAAAGTTTGATAAAGCTATGTATATGAATTTTAAGAGAGAGAAATTGAAAAAGTGATATTTTTGTAATAAGTTTTAATAGTTAAGATTTTGTGTAATAAGTGATAGTTAAGTTGTTGCTTTATGTAATTTTTAGAATAACAATTGGGTTTATGTTAAGAAATATAAAGCAAATAAAGAAAAAGAGTAGAGAGAGAAGAGAGGAGGCTTCTTTATTTCTCATGAGAATTCTTGAGGAGTGAATTACAATGAAGGAAAGCTGTAATACCCCGTATTTTCGTGCTAGAATTCTAACCGTTGTTCCTGCACGTCTAAGCTCTAATCCAAGCGATTCTCATGTGAATACAAGTTGAATGATCATTATCCTAGTCTATGGAGTAGTTTAGAGGTGGAAAATGTTTATAGCAATGACCTAGAACAAGGTTGAGCTAAGACCAATTGATTCATCCAAAGTTTGACACTCGATTCTGCAAGGGTCAACTTCAAACGTGAATATCTCTTAATATACATGGAATTTTTCATCCTAAGACGTATCAAATTGTATAGAATCGAATTATCTTTTCAACGATACCAATTTCACCAAAATCCGACACCCGAGCTAGGAGTTATGGCTTTGCGAAGTAGAGTGCGTCGCCTAACCAATTGCACATGGCCACTAGAAATCATATGCGATAGCATATGCAGCGCCTATGTAAATATAGGCGATATCATATGCGGCGCCTAAGTAAATATAGGCGATATCATATGCGACGCCTATGTAAATATAAGAGATATCATATGCGGTGCCTAAGTAAATATAGGCGATATCATATGCGGCGCCTATGTAAATATAGGTGATATCGTATGAGTTGCCTATGTAAATATATGCGATATCATATGCGGCGCATATTTTATGGTTTCAAGTGACTTAAACACTCCATTTTTGGATTAGTTTGAGGGCAATTAAGTCTTTTGGCACTCCTAACACACCCGTAAACTTAACCTTTCGAATTTAATAGATTCTAAACACATCATAACCTTATTATCAGTCTAAGTGCATCATCCAAGAGCACTAAAGGAGAAAAACAACTAGGGTTACACAATCAACATTGAGGGTCCAATCTTTCAACGAATCCGTTACCATAAAGGTATATGGGGTTATGAATAAAAACACCCTTTCGTTCTTGTGCCCAAAGTTTGCATTATTTTACAAAGATACATGATTTTTACATGTTTTATCATGAATTTGAAGTGATAAATCTTATCCTATGTTATTGTTCAAGATACTATGATTATTTTGAATGTTTAGAAAATAAACTCCATGAGTTTGAGATTATTGTTATGATTAAAGGCTGAAATTTTTCAGATTTTCATATAAATTATGCATGCTTGTGATATAAAGCATAAATGTTGAAATGTTTTGATTAATTATCGCTATAAGGGTCACTAACCCACATTGAGATTGTTGTTTTGAGAATTTATGTGCTACATGCACCCATGTTTAGACTATTTTTGATGAAGTATAGAAAGATTTGACCTTTTGGTCACAACAGAGTTAAAATCCACTTTATGAAACTAGTTACGGATTTTATCATTTATTTAACTTAAGAAATATTAGATTACCCTTAAAGTGAATTTTTCTTGAGATTTTTGAGCATAATATTGGGAGTAGTATTTAGCACCGAGTTGGGTATGTTACTACAGTTTCATATCCCAGAACTACGTGCCACCATAGGTTGAGACATTGACTTCCACTATATGGGAAAAATTGAGATAGTGATCACTGAGATGAGATTGTTCTACACCGATGGCAAGGGTAGGACAGCCCTAACCTTATGGGGGCAAGTCGTGGGACATCATGGGTGCTCACATGGTGTACATATCGGTTAGAAGAACCTTCCAAAGAGTCGTCCCTTATTCTTAGATTGATTTTTACTGATTTAAAAGAGATTTGAAATGCAGATTTATGATGTAGTCAATATGCCAGATTTCACTAAGATTTCTTGATGAGAGAATAAGAAAAGAATCTTGATATTTGGATTAAGTGTAATGGCTCATGATATCCAGATTGGTATGTTTAAATATTCATTGTGTATGATTTCAGATTTTAGATTTCTTTCAAGCTTTATGAGCCATTTACAAATATCCTGCATGATTTGGAAAGAAAACTTATGACATGATCGTTAAATATATATATATATATATATATGCATATAAATATGTTTGTTTAATGCACCCCCATGTACTCGATACGTTTCCATGGTACTGACCCACATATTCATATGTGGGCTACATTTTCTCGGTATATAGGTACAAGGTATAGTGTACATCTTCAGATCCAGTCAGTTCGCGTCATCCAGTCAGCAGGTGATGGGTCCTTTTGATTCAAGGGCTTGAGTTAGTTATACAGTTCAAGAAGCATTGTATTTTCTTTATTCAGTCGTATTGAGTTGGGTTAGTTGGGAGTCATGACCCGGCTACCTACAGTCAATACTAGTAGAGGCTTCATAGACAGTCAGTAGAATTTGATGTATTTCGTTTCAGTTTTGGTTGTAAAAGAAGAGTTGTAATCTTGTAAATTTAGTTTTGTATCTATCATATTCAGAAAAGATTTATTTTCCGTAGATTTGTATAGATTTATACTTTTTGTTCAGCTTCTTATGAGTTATGCCAGTAGAAGGGTTAGCTTGGGGTCACTTGTGATCCTAAGCACCGTATGACATCTCAGGACCCGATTTTGGGGCGTTACAAACTTGGTATCAAAGCACAGAGTTCAAGTGTCCTATGGTGTCTATGAAGCCGTGTCTAGTAGAGTCTTGCGAAATGGTACGAAGACGTCTATACTTTTCTTCGAAAGGTTACATGGCATTTAGGAAATGTCTCCATTCTTTCAAGTCTTAAATCATGCTATAGAAAAGTTCTCCAAAAAACTTATACAGATTCTCATCTTACTCTAGCCAGGCCATCTCTGCCTTATTTCCAAGGTATTAGAAACAATTGAGCTTCATTCTCCATAGATAGTTATGGGACTATAAGAGAGCTAGAAAGTATCCTGTCAGTACTTTTGAGTTCCAAAAATTGAAGTGTTTTATCAGGCCTGTAGAAATCGTGCACAAAGCCTGAGTCAGATGTGCTTTTGAATTTCTCCTCATAATCCATAATGATAATCTGTACTTCTCTATCTATGTTCTTGAAGTAACATGTTCAGCAAGTTCCATTTCCTCCCCAGATAATGCTTTTATAATTGCTAGCAGAAGTTTTAGAAGTTTATAAAGCGGCTTGAGAGGAGCTTTCTAGTATGTTATAAGTCCATCATATTTGAAGTTATACCCTTGTTCTTATGAGTTATTTAATTAAGACAGAGTAAGGTGTATTCTTAGATCGTTGAATGTTCTGTGTCAAGTTTCTATCTCTTGTATTATGTAAACTTGTTATCATTATGTTTGTAAAAAATCAAAGTCTAGTGAAGCCGTGTGAGGCCTATTTCGATTCACTAGCATAGTTGCTTTGTTATCATCTAATTTTCTTGTTCAAAATACAAAACCAAAGTCTAGTGAAGCCGTGTGAAGCCTATTTTGATTCACTAGCAACTTGTTATTTATCTTGTTGTTCTGGTGTTAGTTGAAAGTGTGGGTTTTTGTGTAGTGACAGAAGTAGTAACGTTTAGTTAAAAGTCTTGTGTTAGTTGAACTTGTGGGTTTAGAAGTGTAGTGGCAAGAATGGTGGTAAGGGCGATTTATTGAATATGTATAGCTGAATTTTTGCTTATGATTGAATTAGTAATGAAGTGATATACCCTTGTTTGTTAGTTTAGTGAAGTTAGAGAAGGAGATTATTAGTTAAGGTGGATTGTTGTTTGCTTGAAGTATGAAAAGAGTTATTGATGGTATTTGTTGTGCTAGGAAAGTATAGGTTTTAATGGAAGTACTTGGTGGTTGAGTATTGTTAATTTAGGCTTTCCTGAGATTGCAAGAGGAAGTTTAGTTGAAATTTATAGAGCTATGAAAGTAATTTAGGTGTGAAGATGGGTAAATGTAATGATGTGAAGAAGGAGGATATGTTAACAGATTATGAATAAGATAGGCCATATGATTATGATCGATTGTCATTGTGTACTAGTTTTTCTTAATGCTATGTTCTATAGTTTTGAAGTAAAAATTATGTGTGAGATTGGGTTGTAAATCATGTTTAACTCTAGACATTAAGTTTGAACAGTTGATGGTTTGGTGGTTGATGCTAGTTATATGGAGGTGATCTAGTAGGCCCGAACAATGTATGCAAGAGTGTAAGATCATGTGTTCGTAATTAAGTATGATGTAGAGGTGTGCCCAAGGTGCTATGGGGATGCATTATTTTTCGAGGATTATTGCATATTGTGTGGTTTGTAGTAACGTTGAGTTGCTAGGTGGAGAAAGGATAGTTAGATAATTTATGATGTTCTTGATAGCTAAGTTAAGGAGTTATGATTGAAGATGTTGAGCCTTTTAAGTATGATTATTATTCTCATAGTTTGGGGAAAATATAAGTATAGAAGTGTGATCTTGGTAGGCTATGATTATGTGATTAGAGATGTAGGTATGGTTGCAAATGAGAGTGTAAGTCTTTGATGATGATTATTAAAGCTAGAAAGTTAAGGATGACAGATGGATGGGTTGTTCAAGAATGAAGTCGGTAAGTTCGAAATTAGTTTATTCTTGTGAGTTTAGCATTTATGTGTAGATATTAGAATGATGAAATTATGGCTTAATCTCGAAGCTATGGAGTAAACCTTCAGGCTTAGAATACCAGCTTTGACCTAATGGGGAGATGGTTAGTGAAGAACCAAACCAAGTTTTGAGAATTAGATTGTGATACATGTCAATAATGAGTTATGATGAGATAGTGATCCCTTTTTACTCCAGAGTATTCCTTGGATTTCAGTCATTACAACACCAAATCCATCACTTGCGTGATAAATCCATGCCACATGCCTATGCTTATACCCATTATGCATGCTCAAGCCCATTCTCAGCTTCTAGCAAGCATGTAACAGCTTTACTCTGTGATTCGAGTTATCTCTCATGAATCTATGAACTCCAGTCTTATGTTGAATAGCTCATGATAAGTATGAACTCATGTTTCAAAGTATGAACAGTTTTTAAACCCATGATATTAGTGAAGATTGCATTATATCATGTATGTTCTCAGCTTAGATTTCTTTAATGAATCCATGCCTTTGATATTTTATTCCTCAGGCGTAAGATAAGTGTTAATATTATGTATTGTAGTTTCCGTGCTTCAGGTTCTTATGTGTTAGCCCTTCGGTGACCTCTTCCTATGTTAAGATAGTGGCGATGACAGTGGATAAGCAATGGTTTAGATGTGAGAGAGTTGATGACCCTCATTAAGAAAGATTATTTATACTTTTCTATCTAAGGCTAAAGTGTGAAGTAAGATTGAGGCCAAGTCTTTGATACATGTTATGGTTAGTTAGAAATTATATGTATGTTTTTAAGAATAGTGCAAGAAAATTGTTGTTGATAAAGGTTTAGAAAATATGTGAAGTATGCCTTTATGGGTATTTGCCTTAAAGTTATATGTGATTTTTAATGATAGGCTTGAATGTCATGTTAGGTGTAAGATGATGAATGCAATATGCACTAGTGAATCCATATCAAGAGTTTTAAATTAGTCATTGAAGTGGTAAGGCATGTTATGCTTAGGGTGTGAGTTCTAAGAAGATGTAGAATATTGAATCGTGTGGTTTAGACTAGTATTGTGGAGTGGCATGTTGTATCTTATGATTTTTGAGTTATTCTTGGCCTTGGTGAGAGGACTTAGTTTACTTTAGACCTTGCAAAAAGATTTATCAGTGCCTATGTAAGAACTATAAGTTAAATCAAATGAGTATGGTATTTAAGGGGAATAGTATAGTTGAGAGAGCATTTGAGAAGTGATACTAAGCTTGAAAGTAAGAAGTTGTGTTGCCTACGGACTAGCAATCCTATCCTAGTTTATGAGTTATATAATTATATTCCATGCTTCCTTAGTCAAATGTCTTGTTCAGAGCATGCCCAAAATTCTTTGCTCCCTAATGTCAATAGAATTTCGTAGAAAACTGCTGAAGCAAATACTTCATTTGAGTATGGGTAGTCAGTATGATCCAGTCCATATAGCCTACAGTCTAGTTTAGCAAACAAGGAGATAAGCTCCTATAGATTCTTAATTTTTCAGCTAGTCTTACTATCCACAGTCTTATACGTATGTACATTCCAAGAGGCAATGTGTTTGTGTCCAATTAAACTATGAATTCAGCTCAGTTCATGCATCAGTTTCAGTTTCAGATATTAAGTCATGATTCAGTTCGTAAGTATCCTGTGTAGTATCACAGTCTCTTCCTAGTATTTTCATCAAAGTATTATCATTCGGGGATGAACGATCCCAAGAGAGGGATATTGTAATACCCCGAGTTTTCATGTCATAAACCTCTCATCCTTTCTCATGAGATCAGATCCAGTGCAAAGTAATGGTTACTCATAAGTTGACACTCTCGTTTCTATCTTAGCCATATAGTTATTTTTCTTGAGGATTCATGCACTTGCAGAGCAGTTTAGTAGCTCAGTATTCTTGAGATCCAGTGATTCAGTTCTATTAGTTACACATGATAGCTTGAAGACTAATATTCCTCTGTGTTTCAGGTTAATTATCCATATTCGAGGATGAATGTTCTCAATGGGGAGATAATGTAATACCCCATATTTTCGTACTAGAATTCTAACCGTTGTTCCTGCACGTCTAAGCTCTAATCCAAGTGATTCTCATGTGAATACAAGTTGCATGATCATTATCCTAGTCTATGGAGTAATTTAGAGGTGGAAAATGTTTATAGCAATGACCTAGAACAAGGTTGAGCTAAGACCAATTGATTCATCCAAAGTTTGACATTCGATTCTACAAGGATCAACTTCAAACGTGAATACCTCTTAATATACATGGAATTTTTCATCCTCAAACCTATCAAATTGTATAGAATCGAATTAGCTTTCCAACGATACCAATTTCACCAAAATCCGACACCCGAGCTAGGAGTTATGGCTTTGCGAAGTAGAGTGTGTCGCCTAATCAATCGCACATGGCCACTGGAAAGCATATGTGATAGCATATGCGGCTCCTATGTAAATATAGGCGATATCATATGCGGCGCATATCTTATGGTTTCAAGTGACTTAAACACTCTGTTTTTGGATTAGTTTGAGGGCAATTAAGTCTTTTGGCACTCCTTACACACCCCTAAACTTAACCTTACGAATTTAATAGATTCTAAACACATCATAACCCTATTAGTAGTCTAAGTTCATCATCCAAGAGCACTAAAGGAGAAAAACAACTAGGGTTACACAATCAACATTGAGGGTCCAATCTTTCAACGAATCCGTTACCATAAAGGTATATGGGGTTATGAACAAGAATACCCTTTCGTTCTTGTGCCCAAAGTTTGCATTATTTTACAAAGATACATGATTTTTACATGTTTTATCATGAATTTGAAGTGATAAATCTTATACGATGTAGTTGTTCAAGATACTATGATTATTTTGAATGTTTAGAAAATAAACTCCATGAGTTTGAGATTATTGTTATGATTAAAGGCTGAAATTTTTCAGATTTCCATATAAATTATGCATGCTTGTGATATAAAGCATAAATGTTGAAATATTTTGATTAAGTATTGCTATAAGGGTCATTAACCCACATTGAGATTGTTGATTTGAGAATTTATGTGTTGCACCCATGTTTAGACTATTTTTGATGAAGTATAGAAAGATTTGACCTTTTGGTCACAACAGAGTTAAAATCCACTTTATGAAACGAGTTACGGATTTTATCATTTATTTAACTTAAGAAATATGAGATTACTCTTAAAGTGGATTTTTCTTGAGATTTTTTAGCATAGTATTGGGAGTAGTATTTAGCACCAAGTTGGGTATGTTACTACGGTTTCATACCCCAGAACTATGTGCCACCGTAGGTTGAGTCATTGACTTTCACTATATGTGGAAAATTGAGATAATGATCACGGAGATGAGATTGTTCTACATCGATTGCAAGGGTAGGACATCCCTAAACTTACGGGGGCAAGTCATAGGACATCATGGGTGCTCACATGGTGTACATTGCGGTAGAAGAACATCCCAAAGAGTCGTCCCTCATTCTTAGATTGATTTTACTGATTTGAAAGAGATTTGAAATGCAGATTTATGATGTATTCAATATTCCAGATTACACTAAGAATTCTTGATGAGGGAATAAGAAAAGAATCTTGATATTTGGATTAAGTGTAATGGCTCATGATATCCAGATTGACATGTTTTACCATTCATTGTGTATGATTTCAAATTTTAGATTTCTTTCAAGCTTTATGAGCCATTTACAAATATCCTACATGATTTGGAAAGAAAACTTATGACATGATCGTTAAATATATATATATATATATGCATATAAATATGTTTGTTTCATACACCCCCATGTACTCGGTACGTTTCCATGGTACTGACCCACATATTCGTATGTGGGCTACATTTTCTCGGTATATAGGTACAAGGTATAGTGTACATCTTCAGATCCAGTCAGTTCGCGTCATCCAGTCAGCAGGTGATGAGTCCTTTTGATTCAAGGGCTTGAGTTAGTTATACAGTTCGAGAAGTGTTGTATTTTCTTTATTCAGTCGTATTGAGTTGGGTTAGTCGGGAGTCATGAACCGGCTACCTACAGTCAGTACTAGTAGAGGCTTCATAGACAGCCAGTAGAAGTTGATGTATTTCGTTTCAGTTTTGGTTGTAAAAGCAGAGTTGTAATCTTGTAAATTTAGTTTTGTATCTATCATATTCAGAAAAGATTTATTTTCCGTAGATTTGTATAGATTTATACTTTTGTTCAGTTGCTTATGAGTTATGCCAGTAGAAGGGTTAGCTTGGGGTCACTTGTGATCCTAAGCACCGTGTGACGTCTCGGGACCCGATTTCGGGGCGTTACAAAAAACCCTTTTATTTATAGGGAAAAACTAACCTTGAATTTCTAACTTTTTCTTAAATAGATATTCACTATATATGGTAAAGTAGACATTCACTATATATGGTAATATATTTATAACACTCCCCCTTGAATGTCTAATTGACAGATAATGTGACTCGTTAAAATCTTACTATAAAAAATCAAGTTAAAAAAAATTTTAGTGAAAAAATTTTAGTGAAGGAAAAAGAGTACACATCTCTAACAATACGCATATAGGCTTCCTCGTTAAAAACTTTACTAGGAAAATCCAGTGGGACAAAACCTCGTAAGAGAAAAAGAGTACAATGCGTATTAACTCCCCCTGATGAGAACATCCTTGAATCTTTACATCTCGATTTTGTGCACCATCTTCTTGAAAGTTGCAATTGAAGGAGACTTGGTGAATAAATCAGCCACATTATCACTGAAAGAATCTGTTGCACGTTAATATCACCTTTCTTTTGTAACTCATGTGTATAGAAAAACTTTGATGAAGTGTGCTCGTTCTATCTCCTTTTATGAATCCTTCATTAAGATGTGCTATGCATGTTGCATTATCTCTGTATAACATTCTGGGTTCATTATCACATTTCAAACTATATTTTTCTCAAATGAGATGTATCATGAACCTGAACCATACATATTCTCCGCTAGCTTCATGAATAGCTATTATCTCAGCATGATTCGATGAAGTACTAAATAAACTGCTTTGTATATCTCCAAGATATGATAGTATCCCCACATATGAACACATTGAATGTTTAAGATCGAGTTTTATGTGGGTCAGATAAGTACCCAACATCAGCATAACTAACAAGATCAAAACTACAAAAATAAGCCCATATCAATAGTTCCTTTTAGATACAGTAATATGTGTTTGATCTCATTACAGTGTCTCCTAGTAGGAGCAGAACTATACCTTTCTAACAAATTAACCGAAAAGGCTATATCAAGCCTTGTATTATTCATAAGATATATTAGTACATCAATTGTACTAAGATATGGTACTTCAGGACCAATCCAAATTGGTATATTTCTCATTTTAACAAATAATCTATTACTTTTGAAAACACTCCAAGAGTTCCAACAATTTTCAAGCTATAAGCTTATACAATATAAGGATTATAAATAAGTTTTCCAGAAACTTTAATATGCTTCAAACATTTTGAATCCTTAAAAGTTCTCATGTAAATTTTGTCAAGTGACAATATTCAATATTTCATGAGTGACATCTTCAAGTGTTTGGATTGCAAATTAAATAAGTTTTATACTTACCAAGATTCATCCTTTCATGTCACTTGATAAATATTTCTACGTCAGCATGCTTAAATAAACGTAGAATTCAGATCCTCGTAATCTTTTACAATATTGTGTCAATATTATATCAAAGATATCATTGATGATATATTATTTCGTGTTGGTTCACAGTATGACATAACATTTTGAGATCTCATCACTTCATTATTTTCAGGTACCTTAACCTCTCATAAGGTTTCATGAAGTGTTATGGAGTGTGCTCTTCAAGAGCACGTTGCCTTCTTATTATGATTATTTGTTCCTTGTCCTTTGTAAGGATTATTTCATTTGGAACCGATTGATCTACCATACTTCATATATGCGTAGACTTTATCCTTTAGGAAAACAAAATAGGAGCACTTGCAGCTTAAATATGAAATGCTTTCGGCATTTTACTTGAACTATCTTTTGAATGAGGATCTGATGATAATTTCTAACATATTTCATAGCCGCTTATAATCTCCCCCTTATGTTAGGAAAACTAGCATACATCCTCCATTTTATTTGAGAAATCCATCTTTGTTCATCATGGTATATTCATTAATCGTATATTGCACATTAAAACTATTAGATGGAATAGTTGGTTCTTGGCCTTGAACCAATTGGGAGGAAAAAAAATAATCATAATTTATTGCTCAAATACATACAAGTGCTATTGTATGCAACATATCATATTTCAGACCAACACATGAAGTTTTGCTCTCATTAGCAATGGTTTAGCTATTTATCGAAGGCATTCAATACCAAACCATCATCATCAAGATGAATTGTCTTGATTCCACAATCTAAAAATTATGTTCTTAACTCAATTTTATTGAGCAAGCAACTTTATGAATATCAAAATGCAGGTTGAGAATAAATATACATAGTGATCATCTTATTTAATACATCACATGATAGGTGAACGGGCCCTTATTCACCTTTTATACTGAAACTTTTCAGATTTTAAGGAATTCAATCCCAAAATTAGTTGGTCCAACCAACTTATCATGAGAACAAGCAACATTGAAAGTAATGAAGAATTTTTAATTCTTCAATATATGTTCAATTCTTAGTATGCACATCTTGGGATGTCGCAATCGTTCATGTCAATTTATGAACTTTTATTCGAACAAATTCCAAGTTTACCATGACATGTAAACTTTTACTTTAATAAATTTCAGATTTACTATTACATGAATAAATTTCAGATTCTACTTTAGAAGTAGGTTTCAAAATAACTCTTCTCAATTATTTTGCCTCTTACGAAGGTGGACTGTGATTTTCTTACAACCACAAGCACGTTCAAATTTATATACAGTCACATTTACCCCCAGAGTCTAGATTTGTATTTATAATAATCAAAATTCTTATTCCCGAAGAATAGAACATAATTGTTCCTTATGCATATCAATTTATGATAGCTTAGAACCTCCTCTTTCAAGATATTGCTACTTGAGCAAATCAAGGCATACATATGTTGTGGAGAATTTTTATCTTAACATATCTTTCAGAGTACATCATATATTGCTACCACATTCACTTCAAGAATGGAGCAAGTTGTCATCTTTCAAACTTATCATATATTGCTATCATATTCATTTCTTGGAATGGAGCATATTCAATGGGACAGATTCATGTTTATTTATCAAAAACACATTATTTTGCCTTAGCCATCGTTATATTATCAACATGGTGCATTAATATTCAAACTCAACGTCTTATATATATAAAGGTGTCTTGGGCATAAATCGATGGGACTTGAACCCATACATGGATTCATATCGTGATTTTGAGAGGATGACCATCTTCAAGTAGCCAAACATTTTTTTAGGCTATTCCATAAAATAAGTGGGTCCTTAGTAGTAAGGTATTCAATTTTCAGAATTTCGTCAAGATGATGACTAACAAAATCATAGTCTTAGCACGATTTTAATGAGATGTTGTATTTTCTTTCTTTATGGCGTCTCAAGACCCATAACATCTAAATGGATTTCAGCATTCAATACTCATTAAAGGTAGTTCTTGCTCGAGGCAACGAACTTAAATTTTGTAAGATTATTAGCAATATGAAAAGAAAGAAAATAATACATTGGCCTTCAAATTGATACAACAGAGTTTCCTGCTGATAACGTATTATAAAATAATAAAAAATAAAGAAGAAGAGTAGAGAGAGAAGAGAGGGGGCTTCTTTATTTCTCATGGGGATTCTTGAGGAGTGAATTACAACGAACGAAAAAATCTTTTATTTATAGGGGAAAACTAACCTTGGGGTTTCTAACTTTTCCATAAGTAGATATTCACTATATATGGTAAAGTAGACATTCACTATATATGGTAATATATTTATAACAGTTTAGATATAATAAGTTGGAATTGAATTAATGTCAACTCAAATACTCTTTTCCCATCAAAATTAATCTTATTGATTCTTCTTACTATGCTAAACATTATTTTTTGAGACATACGTATATAAAGTATTGACATAATTCTGTATGCGCATCCAATTTAATAATGGGTAACTTTAATTTTTATAATATATATATATTATAAGAATATATATATATATACATTAAATTATATATAAGATTATAATAAAATATACACATACGCATATAATGAAATGTATTTTATGAGAATAAATAGTCGTAATATAGTATCTAAAAAATAAAATTAGACAAAAATGTGAATGTGATTATCAAAAGGATCTTTTTTTGTGATTTTGATGTTGAAATAATCATTTATATTTGATTAAAATATTTTACCATATGACAAAAAAATAAATCCTCCCTCTTTTTCTTTATTCTTTTTTTTTCAAAATTCGAAAAGATGAAAACATAGATTCATTTTGAAAAATTATTTAAGGACAAGAAGAACTAAAAAATAATTAAGAAAAAAGAGCGAGCCAAAATTGTGTATCACTAGTAGCAAACTTTGACCAACATGGGTTGTGGTGCAAGGGTGGACTACTCTTCAATGCGGGTATCAGACACCGAGTGAAAAATCAAAATAAAATGTAGCAAACTGTGTTAGGCCTATCCAATCATGCTTTTTTCATGTGTGATTTTTACTTTTTGAATTGTAAACGTCTACTTGGTAAATAAAATATTTTAGTCAACCCCTCCGCTCCACCCACCCACCTCACCCCACCCAAAAAAAAGTAGCAAGGAGAAACCAAAAAGAGAAAAAGAAATATGTTATAAAATTACACGATTTATTATAAATAATTATTAAAGATATTATTGTAGATGTCTATAACTTCTAGGCATTACTCCTCCTTTAAGTGTAGTAGCTCTCTCACCTCCACTACCTCCTCATTGTTTATCCATTCTCTCATGTTCTTTCCTACTTTCTTATGAGTTAATGCCATGTTTATGATACCTCTTGAAATTCCCTATGTAATACTACAAATAGATGTCTTAAGGAAGATGTTCTACACACTTGAACAAAAAGAACTTATTATATATTGCTCTTTTGTTATTTTGTTCTTTACTGTTCCTCTTGTCTTGTTCTTTACATTGATATTCTTATTTTTAATATTGAAACACGTTATCTGCACGACCTTACTCTTTTTTCAAGTTTTCAATCCGTTAGGTATAATCAAGTAACTTGGTTGAATATTGTAGTTTGTTATTTTCTTTAACCAAACTTTTAATTTTTATATTAAAGTTACATATGAAGAATTAAAATAATATAATAGCATTGACCAAATTTATATGCATACTAGAAAAATATACATTACATGTTTGTTGTCCTAAGTTTCTGTCACTTTCATATTTTTTTCACTATCATAGTTTGTATGTCTCTTGCACTTAATTTTTCTTATCATATACAACATGAAATTTAATTTTAAAATTGTTAGACAATAATATTTTTGGTGTAAATTTTTTGTTTCATATTTTGTATTTTGTTTATAATTATTATTTTGGTTGATGTTTTCATGGTGTATTTTAAAAGCCTTTGTTTTTGTAAAAAATAAATAAAAGTAACGCACTGTTTTATCAAAAAAAAAGTGTTAAATCTTTGAAAGAAAAAAAAAAAGGTCTACTAGTTTGAGATTATGTTATTGTATTACTGTCTAACTTCATTATTTTTATGATAGTTTTCATCATGTTAAATTTGTCAAAGCTTGAATTTGTGTAACTTGACATCTCCGAAAAAATTACTTGTCATGGGTTTTAAACGCTGAAATTCACCTAACTGTTAAGGGTCTTGGTGTTACTATTACCCAAATAATGCAGCGTGGAGTTAGGACAAAGTCAAGGTTATGATTTTCCTTCGTCCTCATCTGGATTAAGGACTGAAGGTTGAATACCTGACAGTGAAAGATCCACTTAAATTGTGGATGATTTGAAAGGAAGGTGTGACTATCTAAAGGTCACGGTACTGCCTAGAGCTCGTTCTGAGTGGATGCACTTATGGTTTCAAGATTTTAAAATCGTTATTGAATATTATTCTGTTGTATTCGGGATTGTTTATGTCACGCCCCAAAATTCCATCGGGCCAGACTAGCACCCGAAGCCAAGAAGGCCCGGGAGAACCCGTTCAAATACCTGTACTTTCACTTACATGTCACAAAAAATTTGGACAGCACTTCGTTGCATATAGAAGGATCTAATTACCTGTATCAGCACAACACGCACAAATATATATATAATACTTGGCCGTCGGGGCCACCACATATACAAATATAACATCACTATATAAACTTCCATGACTTTACCCTTCCTTATGTCTACAAAGCCTCTAGGATATACATGACATAACTAGGGTCGGGACAAACCCCCGCCCACACACGACTCCTGTACAATGACAAAACATAAGGAACCGACTCGGAAAGCTCCGAAGCAAACTGGAGCTCACCAACAATAGCTGTATGATCTGGCTCCTATCTATGCTGTGAGTGAGCTGAAGCACCTGTGCCTGCAGCATGAAATGCAGGTCCCCCGTGAGGGACGTCAGTACGAAATATGTACTGAGTATGTAAAGCTGTAAATAATCATATGTGATATGGGGGATCAAGAAAATCAGACGCAAGTGAATAAATCATAATAGAAGTGAACCACACTTCATAAACACTTTTAGGATCATGCGCATTATCATTAATCTGAATTGAGTTCTTGAATTCAAACACATTTGTGGAAAGGTATACATTCGTTCATTTCATTCTTTACAATTATCAATCGGCATTACCTCCTCCTCCCGAACCTCCAACCACCTAACAATAATCAATACTGTATCGTACTGTGACCATTAGGCTGCCCCAGTACATATCAACTGGGATCGACCCATGCTAGGCTTATGCCCCTGGGATACCACCCATAAACACATAAATAGGGATCGACCCATGCTAGGCTTATGCCCCTAGGATACCACCCACACGTATATCAAGTAACACACATAAGAGATCTTTCCAATAACTTAGTTCAAAAGCTTTTGAGATTATTACATTAGTGTTCATGCCAATATAGTACCTTTGGAACAACCATACATCAATAGGAATCAAGTAATAGACCTTCTATACAATAACGATGTAATAAGGACTCATTGGTACATCAACAATGTGTTTCAGAATCATCAATATCACAACAATGAAATAGGAGCCTTTTGGTATATCAATGAAACATTTGACACTTTATAGAATGGAAACAACTTCGTTGGTAATGTAGAACAATACATGTTTTTGGACAACCTCAAAATCTTACTTGATCGAACATTGGTGTTTTCATGCCAAAGAACATTGTTAGAGTATGCTTTACATACCTCGTTGTAGATTCGGATACCAATTCAACACAACTTCTTGCCTTTACAAATCACTTATCTACAATGAAATGTTTGGCATCTAGGATTAGCAACCCAACACCACAATTCTCTTTCATAATTCCATACGACCAATATTTGCAAAACATTCCAAAAACTAACTTGAACAATAGGTTTATGTGTATATATATATATAATCAGCATTTCAATACCACATCATCAATACCAAATCCCTTCACAATTAAACATAATCCAACCATGCACAAGAATAATCCAACATTATTTCCCAATTATCTTTCAACAACAATCAAATAACATACTTCTTATGCTCACATGCATATATATATATACATATCCATATAAATAACACCAACATAATTTACATCCTTACCATAAAATGGCCCTTTTGGTTTCGAAGTCCTATTGGCACAAATAAGGAGTGCTTCTCGAAGCCCTCGAGACGGTGAACACAACTACGGAATCAATTTGGATTTTCTACGGTTGAATCACAAGATAATTGGAGTTGAAATTAGGCTAGGGTTTCTTATTTTCAATAATTTGATGATAATTTATGGATATGAGACTAATTATATGTATATAATGACCAATTTTCGTCCATGAGGTGATGGAAAATGACCATATTGCCCTTAAAAATTTAAGTAAATCCGAATCTGTCCATGGTGGACTGTTTTGACAGGCTAAAGTAATTCGGCCATAACTCTTTTATCCGATATTGGATTTGAGTGAAATTGGTATCGTTGGATAGATAATTCAAAGGGATTTCATTTCATATAAAGTAGGCCACCCAGTTCGTCCTGTACAAGGAGTTATGATCGTTTGAAGTTGGCCCTAAAAAACTATTTTGAGAGGCTGAAGTAAAACGAGTATAACTCCTTACTCGGATGTTGGATTTGGATGAAACCAATTGCATTGGAAAGAAGACTCAAAGATATTTCTTTTGATAGGCTGCAGCTCTCCCATTTCATTATATTAAGGGAGTTATGATCGTTCAAAGTTGACCCAAAAACTGGCAGACCTCAGTAGTTTGTGTGCAGGAAATTTTCCTGCACATTTACTGTTCACATATCCCAGCCACCGTTTTATAGTTTCGAACGTGCTCGATTATATCCAAAACTTATCCATTTTTGAAAATCTTTATATAGTTGGAAAGCTTATTCAATAACCTTCGTATGGAACCATCGACGGGCAAATTCCGGTATAAATAAAGTCGATTCCTATACACATATAATCCAACTATACACTTGAAACCATCTCAAAATAATCAATACTCATACTTAAACTCATGTATACCTAACTTATGATCAATACATATACTCCAACACATATAACCATGGCTAATGCACGTAATTAAGTACGGGGTGTTACAGTTTATCTATTAAAACTATGTGGGAAAACTATAAATAATGAGAACATAAAGGAAAAAGTACTTAATACTTTTTATGCCTCAAATGTGATATTGCAGCAGCAATACCGTGAAAAGGGCTTTCAGAAGTATTCTGAATTGATCTCATGCCTTTTGGTGGTTGAGCAACAAAATGTCCTTTTGATGAAAAATCATGAAGCCTATCTCACTGGAGTTACTCCATTACCGGAAGCAAATGGGGTACAAGAACATGGTCAGCCTGAAAGACGATAAGATCGGGGTCATAAAAATATGAGTGGATGTAACAGTGGCAAGGAACTATGCAATAATTGTCATGGGGGTAATCAGAAAAGGGAGAACCAAATTGGTCCTCTGAACAATCCTTCAAGGGGCAATTGTCATCGTTGTGGCATGAAAGGCCATTAAAAGAATGAATGTCGAACGCCTAAGCATTTTACTAGGCTTTATCAAGAATCTTTTAAAAGAAAAAAAATGAAGGTGGGACCTCTTCTAATACCCGAATGGAGTCACACTTGACTTTCAAAAATAATGATGAGGCAGGACCTTCACAAAAATATAATGACAATGTTGAGGTAAATTTGATTTTGAAATATGATGATTTTGATAGCCTTGATGATATTACTCATTTGAAAGTTGAAGACTTTTTTGGAGATTAAAACTAAATCTTGATCAATTTATTGGAGGAATGAATTATGTTATTTTATTTATGTAGTTTTTTTTTAGTTATCATGTTTTTTCATTATGTTATATTTGTTTTTCAAGAAAAAATTATTTAAGTTTCATAGTAAGATTGTGAGATTTCACATTTTTTATCATGCATTTTTATTTTTTAAAGATAATAAAAATTCCTCAATCTTCAATTGGATTCAAGATGAGTAATGGAGATATATGTCTATTTGATAGTGCTACAACTCACACTATATTAAGAGAAAAAATATTTCTCTAATTTGATTATGAAAAGGCCTATGTTAAAACAATATCTGATAGTACAAAGTTGATTGAGGGTTGTGAAAGAGTGACCTTATTTTTACTTGGGGGAACAATATTGACTATTGATAATCCATTATATTGTAGTAAGTCTCAAAGAAACTTGTTAAGTTTCAAGGTTATTCGCCAAATCGGCTATCATATTGAGACTGCAAATGAAGGAAAGATTGAATACCTTTAGTTACTGCAATAAAGGCAGGAAAAAAGTTTATGTATTAAAAACTATCCGCACTTTCTTCTGGATTGTACCATACAAGTATTTGTACAATTGAATCGAATATCATAGTAAACAAAAGGTTTCCAGGTTCTAATTATTTTATCATTTTGCATGACCGATTGGGTCATCCCGATTTTAATATGATGAACAGAATTATTGAGAATTCACATGGGCATACTTTGAAAAATCAAAATATTCTTCCATCAATGTAATTTTCTTGTACTACTTGTTCTCAAGGAAAGTTGATTATTAAACCATCAATAGCTAAGATTGAGATTGAATCTCCTACATTATGAAACGTATACAGGGTGATATATGTAAACCAATTCACCCTTTATGTGGACCTTTCAAATATTATACAGTCTTGATAGATGCATCTACAAGATGATCACATGTGTGATTATTATCAACTCACAATATGACTTTTGCGAGATTGTTGGCTCATATAATAAGGTTAAGAGCATAATTTCTAGATTATACAATAAAAACTATTCGTCTTGATAGTGCTGGTGAGTTTACATATCAGCCCTTTAATGGTTATTGTATGTCCACTAGAATAAAAGTTGAACATCCGGTTGCTCATGTTCAAACTCAAAATGGTCTGGTAAAATCATTGATCAAACGTCTTCAATTCATAGCTAGACCGATATTAATGAGGAAAAAACTTCCTGTTTCAACATTGGGGCATGCTATTTTACTCGCAACAATACTTGTGCATATAAGGCCAACCATTTATCATAAATTTGCCCCATTACAATTGACTTTTGATCAAGAATCAAATATTTTTCATCTTAAAAATTTTACGTGTGAGGTATATGTACCAATTGCTCCACCGCAACTCACAAATATGGAACCCCAAAGAAGGTTGGCGATATATGTTAGGTATGAATCTCCTTATATTATAAAATATTTGGAATCTATGATCGGAAATTTATTTACGGCAAGATTTGTTAATTGTCATTTTGATGAATCAGTATACCCAACATTAGGGGAAGAACATAAGCAGCTGAAATATGAGATAGATTGGAATGCATTATTACTATCTCATTTAGATCCTCAAATAAATCAATGTGAGCAAGAGGTTTAAAAGATAATTTACTTGCAAAATGTTGCAAATCAGCTGCTAGATGCATTTACTAATCTTCCAGGGGTTACTAAATTTTATATTCCAACTGCAAATGCTACAATTCGAGTTGATATCCCGATAGAACAGGTGGTTAATGTAAATGAATCTAGGCCACATTTGAAATGTGGTAGACCAATTGGTTCCAAGGATGAAAATTCTCTCTAAAAAAATTAATAATCAAAATGATCACGATATGATGACAATTGCTCAAAAAGAGCATCGAGATCTAACAAATGAGACTACTGAGTAGGTTAAAATACCTTAAACTAATGAGAATGAAGAAATCTCAATAAGTTATGTCGATGAATAATCGGTGAAATTGAAATAATATTGTGGTCGACAATATTTTTTCTTACAGTGTTGCTACTGAAATAATGCAATAAGATGATGATTTGGAACCAAAATCCGTCAATGATTGTAGACAGAGAAATGATTGACCAAACTAGTAGGATGCAATTTAATTGAAACTGACATCACTTGAAAAATGTGAAGTTTTTGGATCAATAGTCCGAACACCTGAATGTGTCAAGCCAATGGGGTACAAATGATTTTTTGTGCGAAAACGAAATGACAAAGGTGAAGTCTTAAGATATGAAACACGACTTATGGCACAAGATTTTTCACAAAGGCCTAGCATTGACTATGTAGAGACATATTCTCCTATGGTGGATGGAATTACCTTCAAATATATAATAACTATAACAGCTCATGAAAAACTTGATATACGCGTAATAGATGTTGTCACAGTCTATTTGTATGGCTCATTGGACAACAATATTTTTATGAAAATTCTAAAAGCCTTCAAAGTGCCTGGAGCATATAAAAGTTTGCAAGAAACTTGCTTAATAAAGCTCCATAAATCCTTATATGGATTGAAACAATCAGGGCGGATATGGTACAATGGTCTTAGAGAATATTTGTTACAAGAAGGGTACAAAAATTACCCTATTTGTCCTTCTATTTTTATAAAAAGGTCAGGATCTGAATTTGTTATAATAGTTGTGTACGTTGATGACTCGAATATCATTGACACTCCCACAAAACTTTCAAAAGTTGTTGAGTGTTTGAAAAAAAAAATTGAAATAAAAGATCAGAAAAAGACAAGATTTTGTCTCGGCCTACAGATTGAGTATTTGACAAATGAAATTTTTCTCCATCAATCAACATACACTAAAAATATTATAAAATGATTTTACATGGATAAATCACATCCAGTGAGTATCCTAATGTTTGTGAAGTCGCTTGATATAAATAAAGATTCATTTTGACCTCGAGAAAATAATGAAAAGCTTCTTGGTGATGTAACTCCATATCTTAGTGCAATTGAGGCACTAATATATCTTGCCAATAATAATCGACCAGATATTTATTTTGTGGTAAGTTTATTGCAAGATTCAACTCTTCCCTAACAAAAAGATATTGAAATGGTGTCAAACATATATTCAGACATCTTCGGGGAATCATTGACTTAAGATTATTTTATTTTAATGAATCCAAGTCAGAAGTGATTGATTATGCAGATGCATGATACTTGTCTGATCCACATAGGGCTCATCTTCAGATAAGTTATTTATTTATATATGATAGCACAACTATATCATGACGTTCAATGAAGCAAACATTAGTTGCAACTTCTTCAAATCATGCAGAAATCATTGTCATTCATGAAGTGAGTCAGGCGTGTGTTTGGTTAAGATCAATAACTCAACATATTCAGAAAATGTGTGAATTTCCTTTGAATAATGATATTCCAACAATATTGTATGACGATAATGTTGCATGTATAGCTCAGTTGAAAGGAGGTTACATTAAAGGAGACAGAACAAAACATATTTCACCAAAATTTATTTTCACTCATGATTTTGAGAAGAAAGGTGAAATAAATGTTCAACAAATTCATTCGGTCATTAATTTGGCAGACCTGTTCACTAAAGTATTACCAACCTCAACATTTGAGAAGTTGGTATTCAAGATTGAGACACGTCGTCTTCGAGAAATGAAATGATGCTTACATCAGATGAAGTAAAGTATGTGTCACACTCTTTTTTCCTTGGCTTATATTTTGTCCCAATATTGTTTTTTGACAAAGTTTTTAACGAGGCAACAAACAATGCGTATAAGAATATATGTGTACTCTTTTTCCTTCACTAGGATTTTTTTCCACAAAATTTTTTTAGTAAGGTTTTAACGAGGCACATTATCTTTCAATGGATATCCAAGGAGGAGTATTGTAAATAATTATTAAAGCTATTATTACGGATGTCCATAACTTCTAGGCATTACTCCTCCTTTGAGTGTATAACTGCCACACCTCCACTATCTCCTCATTGATCATCCATTCTCCCATATTCTTTCCCACTTTCCTATGAGTTATGTCATGTTTATGACACATATTGAAATCCATCTAAGTAATACTATAAATAAATGTCTTGAGGAAGATGTTCTACACAATTGAAAATAAAAAACTTATCATATATTGCTCTCTTGTTATTTTGATTTTTGTTGTTCCCCTTGTCTTGTTCTTTACATTGATATTCTGGTTCTTGATATTGAAACATCATTTGGCTTTTCCTTTCATCATTTTTGGGGTTCAAAATTTAACTATAATTGTTTGCTTGGGAAAACTATAGCTTGGAACATGAACAAGTACATTAACACATCTTATTTCCATTTTACCGATTTCAAATCTTTACAAAATAAATTATTAAATGCCTCATACTGACACCGTGTTGTGAAATAATAATAAAATGTCAAGATAATAAAAGATATAACTAAAGAAATTGAAAGGCTCTTTAAATTGAATTACAAATAAACTTAATTGACTTCTTATTAAAGAAAATACAAGTTGTTGTGCAAGTTGCCTGCACATGCAAATTTATTCAATTGTGTGTTTATACGATTGTAAGTTTATTTGATTACAAGTTTATCCAATTACAAATTTACTCAAGAAATTGTGCAATGAATATCCAAAATATGGTATATTTATGACAAGCTATTCAATGAAAGGATTTTTTACTTTTAAAGGAAAAGTTATAAATGATATCTTAATTATATTTTTTTTTTGGTAAAAACTATTTAATGTTTTTCTTTAAAAGATTATTTTGAATTTTCATATCTAACATTTTATTGTCTCACCAATTCTTATTAGCACAATGAAATTTGCAATTTTGCCATTACTTTGTCTTAGATTATTATTTTGGTCCTTTAAGATACATGATTTTTTTTATGATCCATAAATTTTTTATTTTGCATCATAATGTCTAACAAATTATGTATACATCCGTAAAAAAAATATGATCCACTAGGCATAAGTTCAATATTTGATGAAAAATAAGTAAATTATCTTGTTTGGAGATAAAAATTTAAAATTCATCCATTTAAAGGGCAAATAGTGCAATTAAATGAAAAAGTGCACGGTATAATACGGAGAAAAATATTTATCCGACAAAAATTTATTTCTTACATGACATAGCCGCTACGATTCCTTGTTTTCATTCATTTTGAGAAAGTGAATTTCCTCTTCGGCTGCTTTTCATTTCTGGAGTTGAATTTTGAACCAAAATGGAACATTTAAGGTGATTTTTCCTTTTATGGTATTAATTAATTTTCACGAAATAGTGTTTTTGCTGAGTTCACTGACATTAGGGGTTGATTTGAGTCTATTTTGACCCAATCGTAGCACTTATAACCATGTAAAGTTGAGATGTTCAAAGTTTTTCTATGAATTCTGTGGTTTATTATGATTTTTTTGATAAATTGATGGTTGTGGTTCGTTGGGCTGTAACTTCAGAATTGTGGTTAAAATTCGAAATTATTTGAAATAGAATTGACCAATTTTGACTGGTGTTTTGTAATTGAAGTTCATAGGAGATCAAACACATTTCTTGTATAAGTTTGTATTATAACGTTTAAGTGTATACAAGCCCCTCTTATACACTTATATACAAAGATTTATACCCTGTGTACAATAAGGGGTCGTGTGTTCCTCCTTCTTACTAGCATTTTTCCAGGTACTCTCGAACCAACATCTTTTGATATCAGGAAAAAAGTCATTTCGAAATTAGGTATCTCGAGATTAGTTATTCATTCTCAAGATAACATAAAAATAACACTACAATTTCGAAATATCTAATCCTAGAATAAGTTATTCCATGCATATTATTCGATAAACTCATCGTAAAATTAATTTCAAAATTAGTTATCTTTTATTCTTTGTACCAAACGAGCCCTAAGTATGTAATAGTATTGTATATTATATGCATATACGTTATTGCGAAAAAGGAGGGGGCTATATGGGTGTAATGTGAAAATATGAGCTACACATGAAATATATTTTTACAAAAATCCCTTTATTAGAACCTTAAAATTTTTTCCTTAAAACTTAGAACGACATCGTATTAAAATCCCTCCAAGAAACCCCAAATCAAAATTCTAAATCCCTATAAACCCCAACTATTTCTGCTTCACTAAAAATTCTCAAAGTTTATACATTTATTCGCCATGGATGAAGACGAAATTGAGAAAGCAGTAGTAGCCTATTTGAAAAAAAAGGGATTCAAACAAACGGAGCTCGCTTTTCAAGAAGAACAACAACTGAACAATAACAACAACAACAACAACAACAACTCCGCTAATTCCCAAATTGACCCCGACATTACCAAAAAAATCCTTTCTTTTTCTGAGTAAGTTTCTTAATTTTCATTAATTTTATGTAAAAAGGGCAGCTCGGTGCATTAAAGCTCCGGCTATGTGTAGGATTTGGGAAGGGATGGAATACGAGGATTAACTGAAATGTATGAATGCTTAATTTGCCTTGAAAGATAAAATTAATTTTAATGAAATGTGTTCAAGTAGAGCAGAACTGAAAATATAGAGATTTGTAGACCCGACCCGGGTCTAGTTTAGGATTGAGACGTTGTTGGAACAAGTGCAGCACTTCTTCACTCTTTGAAAACATTTCTGTAAATCCCAAATCGACCCTGTTATTATCCATAAAGTCCTTTGTTTCTCCGAATAAGTTTCTTAATTTTATGTAATGTTTACTGTTTTGCTACGAGAATTAGCTGATTGAGAAAAAAGGGCATCTCGGTGCAGTAAAGCTCTTGCTATGTGTAAGATTTTGGGGAAGGGGCGGACCATGAGGATTAGAGGATTAAGTTCGAAAAGAAATATGATTGAATGCTTAATTTGCCTTAAAAGATAATTTAATTCCAATGAAATGTGTTCAAATAGATCAGAATCGGAAAAAAAATCCTCTCTTTCTCTGAGTAAGTTTCGTAATTTTCCTTATTTATCTGTAAAACTTACTGTTTTGCTACGAGTATTAGTCGATTGAAAAAAGGACAGCTCGGTGCACTAAAGCTCTTTTGATTAAATTTTAAGAGAAATATGCTATGAATCCTTAATTTGCCTTAAAAAATAAATTAGTTCCAATGAAAGCGTTAAAATAGAGAAGAATTGAATATAGAGATTCATTGACCTGACCGGATGTAGTTTAGGTTGAGAAGTAGTTTGTTTATTGGAAGAAGAGCAGCAGCAGCATATTAGAAGCAGTTCTTCTTCACTTTTCAATAGCATTTCTGTAAATTCCCAAATTGACCCTGAACTGCCCCCCCCCCCCCCCCCACAAACATCTTTTCTTTGAGTAGGTGTTTTCTTCTACCGTATTTTATGAAAACATACTGGGTACGAGGTTGTAGTTTTAGTTACCATTTGTGTTACCTGTGTTGGAAAATAGTTAGTTAATTGTTTAGTATGAGAAGGAAAAGGTTATGAATAGAGCGGAATGGAAATAGAGGTGGATTTATGAGCTGATCTGAACTCCTTAGGATTGAGGCTTAGTTGTTTCAAGAAGAGCAGCAACAACAATGGGCGTATTTGGTATGAAGGAAATGTGTTTCAATTTTCTCATGTTTGATTGGAAGCCCCAAAGTGTAAAGCTAAATTACCAAATACCCATAAAAGTAGGTGAGTTGACACGGTACATTCAGGACGAGGTGCCTTGGTGTATGTTATTTGCGGTTGACATAGTATTGATTGATGAGGCATGCAACGGAGACAAAGTACTTTGACTGCAAATTTAGTGATGCAATTTTCGAGGCAGGCGTGGAAATGTGAGTAGATGCCCCATGAGGAAGTTTGAGAGGTTGGATATAGTAGGTATGAGGAGAGGTAGAGGTAGGTCGAAAAAGTATTGGGGAAATGCGATTAGACAAGACATTGATGCGGGTTTAGGTTATCAAGGACATGACCTTAGTTAGGAGGGTGTGGAGGATGCATATGAGGGTGGAACTTAGAAGGTTAGCAGGTAGTAGAGTGTTGATTTGCTCTTCGAGAGTTTAGGCTAGTTGGTATTTGTCATTGTACTAGCCATATTATTGTAGTTCTTGCTTTTGATGTCTATCATCATTTGTTGTTTATTGTGTTCTGATTATCACACTATTTTGTTGTTGTTCTTGTTCCTTTCTGGTAGGCTTTGCAGTGCTTCCCTTGTTAGTTGCTATGTTTTCTTCACTGTTTTCTTTTTCTTTATACTTGGATGTGCTGCACTTGAGTCGAGGGTCTTGCGGAAACCACCTCTCTACCTTCACAAGGTAGTGATAAGGTCTGCGTGCACTCTGTCCTCCCTAGACTTCACTGGGTATTTCTTGTTGTTCTATAGATATAGATAGATAGATTTTATGACAAGATTTTCATTTTCACACCGGCTGACTCTAATTGGAAGTCTTGAAAACTGTGATAAAGCATGCTTTCTGGTTATTTTCTTAGCATGCATCTTTGATATCATTCTGAATTTAAATTTTCATGCTTGTCAGATTTGAAACTGGTCCCGAACGATACCAAGAAGAATACAGCAAGCTTCGGTCATGGGCTTATAGTTCACTGGATTTATATAAGGTTGGTCCCTTGACTTGTGCTAACAGTTACATGAGAGGTATTTTATATAGTATGACGATGGATGTCTCCTCATGACATGTGATGCACTAATGAAAGGCCTGCTTCCGTTAATACCATAGACAATAGACACAAACAGAAAGGAGAGGTTTTCTTTTTCTCTGTTATTAGCCCTTTCTATTCCTTAACATAATGTATTGGGTTGATCAAGTGAGCATCTTGACCTGTTAATATTTTGGCTGCTGTGCTTTCTGGCAGTGACAAGGTTTTTGGAATTCAGTTTCTAATTCACAACTCTAGTTTATTGACTTCTGTTATAAATATAGCAGTGAGTCGAGTTAAGTTTAGACTAAACATAAGCATGAATAGCATTGTACAAGCTAGGTTGTGTGATTATACAAGTCAGATGAAAAAAATGACATAATGGTTCCTTGTTTGGGGTAGGTTCAAAATGGTCATCTTAAATATACTCATGAACGCTTTTGGTCCTTTAAGTTCACCAAAAGACAAAGTGTTGTATCAAATATTTAACAAACTTTTGTTGGTAAATTTAACAGGAATTGTGAAAAAAACGATTTAACATGATTCACATTTAGAGTTACAATTTTTGCCATCTTTGCTAATTTTAGTCTATTTTTGGAGGCTGGTGCAGCTTTTGAAGTGCAATTTCTGTTTTTTTTTCCGGCTATACGGTGCAATTTTTGGTGTTATGTTTTCTAAGATTTGACAGGACTTTCTGGTGTTTCTGGTTAGATAATTATTTTCACCAATAAATTCTAACCACTAGAGTTTGTTAAATGTTTTCAGATACCAAATGCCTACTGTTGGCAAACTTACAAGGCTAAAATTGTTCGGGGAGTATATCATATAGGACCATTTTGAACCTACACTCAAACATAGGGGATCATTTTTGTTCTCTCTCCAAGCTAGACACTTCCTTTTGACTTAATCTTTTTAGGCTTCAATGTTTTGTGGTTTTCTGGAATAATTGAAGCTACCTTCGATGTATCTCTGGATTTGCTCCAATACCAACAGATCTGATTTAGATTGAAAAGAGGGAAAGTTGAGCTAGCTCACGAAGGGGTTGGGATTTGCATTCCCTTTTCCCTTAATGATCTGCCCCTTGTTTCAATCGAAATATTTATAATCAGCTCCTTCTGTTATTTATCCATCTCTCCCCTTAAAATCCTCTTCATGTAAATGGAAGTTATTTCATATCCTAGAGAGTGCAGTCGTATTGTCTCTAAAGAAACATAAGATCTATTGGAGATAACACGAGACAATGTTAAATACCAGAGTCTTCTATTTTCTTTTTTTTTTGGCCGTTTCTCTTCCTGCAGTTCTGTTACTGCTTAAAATACCTTCTGATTCACAGAAACGATATTTAAATTTGTCGTGTCTAACAGGTTGGTCATTGTGTATATTGGGGTTGTTAGTCTTTTGATTTTAGTTATGTATAATTCATTTGAAATCATCTTAAATTATGCTAATTATTGTTATCCTATTTCATCTGTTAACCAAGTGCATTGCTATTATTGGTTCATCTAAACATATATATATTCAATCTTGCAGCATGAGTTGCTTCGTGTGTTATATCCTGTATTTATTCATTGTTTCATGGAACTTGTCGCTAAGGGTCATCTTCAAGAAGGTATACTTTATCAGTTAAGTTTTGGTTGTGTTTTTATATTTGTGGGATAATTTTTAACAGTTCTTTTATTACCAGCACGAGCCTTTTTCAATAGTTACCGTGAAGACCATGAGATGACGCATTTGCGTGATCTTCAGAAGTTAGAAGGCGTCCTCTCACCATCCCATCTAGAGGTACATCACTAACCTAGCACCTGTATGGATGCCCTTGCCCTTTCCCATGCTTAAGTGTGTCATATGCTCACTAAACATATCGTGAAATGCAGGAAATGGAATTTGCTCATTCTATACGGGTGAGCAAAGTGAACATAAAGATGTGTCAGGTACTCTCTTCATCCTTCTGCTTCTTCTGGTTGTATTTATATTCTGGTACTATAGTGCACACTAATGTCTCAACTGTGAAAGCCAAGTGTGTCTGGGGGTTGTTAGCAATTGATGATAAATGCGTATTGAGTTACAGAGGAGAAAAAGAAACTAATGTGATATTTCAATTTTGAGTGCATCCTCTTTCATTTCCTGATCTGGACCACTTTTATTTTGCCGTGGAACTTCAACTTTTTGACAAAAAAATCCACCTCTTTCCCAATCTTTTCTTTTGAGATGATAAAGTGTGAAATTGATACCAACTTTGTGTTAGAAAGAGAGCATGAAACTAGTGACATTTGCTATCTTCTCACTCTCTTTTAATTTGAAGCAGAACTCCTATTAATTAAGTTGATGACATAGCAAACACCAATGGTTCGACATACTGAGAAATAAGAAATGACAGAAAGTGATTAGTTCATCTCAAGGTCATGTAGGTTAGTTGAAATTAAGTACAATGTTTTGTCTGATATTCTCATAACCATGTATCTTATCACCATGCACATTGAAGGAGCAGTCATTCACCTGATGTTTTGTCTAGTTTGGTGGATTTACATGCAGCTGATAACTGTTTCTTGGGCAATAGACATGTCTGGCACCATTTTATTACTTTTTGCCATGCACATCTTCAGAGCTTAACTGGATTAGCCTTTTGATTTGCTTTTTTACTCTGAAACAGTACTCCTATGACCTTTTGTTGCAATACTTGCACAAGTCAGAGTCTATTACAATGCTTGGGATCATCAATGAGCGGATTAATTTTCAAGGTGCAGTTCCCATCTTTGCAGTTGCATTCAGCCTTTCAATTTTCAACTATGTTAAATGACCATTTGCATTTAGTGGAAATATTTATGCCACCACGAAGTGTTTAGGAAGGAGCAATAGCATCTTTTTCCATATACATTGTAGTGATAACCCAGCCATATGAGAAGAAAGAAGAGAAAAAACTTGTGAGTGAAGCTGGACTCCCGCATTTGACATGTCTATTCCTTGACTGTTCTCCTGATAGAACAAATTCCCATCATTGCATCCACTGAAGAAAGTCGGGGAAGGAAACACGTACCCGTTCAAAGTCAACTCCTTTTTGTTAGATCATTGCTTGTTTTGTCCCTCCTATGAGTCAATGACCATTGGCTGTCTTTACCCTCTGGAACCGCAACACATGAAAAGAGGAAGACTGTCACGTTTATTATAAACAGTGGTGAATTTGACCATAATTTCTTCCTTCATATTGCTTGGTTCTTTCATATGTGCGCAAAGCACTCTAGCTTTCCATAATTTGTCTCCAGCTTCTGTTTCTTGGTTCAAGGCCTGTTTTAACTCAAAGAAACTCCAATTTTTTTCTTTAGAAGCTAAAACTTCTCAAATTACAGGGAGAAAAAGAAATAATATGGAAGCCTTTAATGAGATATTGCAGATGTGCTGTTTTTGTTGCTGAGTTGTCATGGTGTTGTGGGAGAACATGATCACATAGGAGGAGCAGTAAGTGATGATTTCACTAGCTGTAGTGACTATGCGCTTCTATTGGGTCATTACACAGAGAGATTGTTAAAATTAAAGTCAAATATTTATTGGTATTGATCACATAGGAGGAGCAGTAAGTGATGATTTCACTAGCTGTAGTGACTATGCGCTTCTATTGGGTCATTACACAGAGAGATTGTTAAAATTAAAGTCAAATATTTATTGGTATGAAGAACAGTAATTAGATGAGTTATAGATGCAGGAGCGCATTCCAAGTTTTGTTTATAAGCATTTAGTTCTTTTCCTCTTTATCTCTTGCATTCGGACTCCCCTTTTTTCTTGTGCAAGCAATGGCAGAGTAATAAGATGCAGATGATTTACTCAATCAACTCTGTGGTATGTTTGACACAAGAACCAAAGACATGCTCTTTTCCTGGTAATCTGGCAATCTTCGAGTTAAATTGTCCTAAACAACCCTATGAATAGTTTACTGGCCCATGATCCCCTTGTGCTTGGCCCTTAATTATTACTATAATATCTGGTGTAATTTTAGAGTTACGTATTTATTAAATTAAGTACAATATTAAGCTAATTTTGTATCAAATGACAGTTTCTCCTGGACAGCCTGGCTCTATATCTGATGACGCGGAAGTTGTAACTCTTGTTGCAAGTGGCCATGATGCTAGTCTCATAAATCAGAAAGAAGTTCATTGGGGGGTAAGCACACCGTGATTACCAATAAATTAATCTTTATGTTTTTGGATTGGATTGTGTGGTAAATATCAGCTTTAGACTATTTTACCTGTAATACTTAGCTATTTGATGAATATTCTTGTTGTTGGTCAACTGACCATGAACCAATTAAATTGGCGAGCTGGAAGTCTGCATTACCTTTGAACTATGTGTCTCAAGGTATTTAGGATAAGATCACATGTGTTAGTGATCTAAAATTATTCTATCAAGATTCATTTTAGGAAATTAAAAAGGGCCCTATAGTTCAGAAAAGTAATTAGAGACCATTTGGATTCGGGTCCGGACACCACTATTATAAAAATTCGCTTATTCTAAATTTCATATCTATGGGTGTGGCGAAGTGGCCAATGAAGTGAATAAAAAACTATGGGAGATCAGGGTTCAAGTTCCAGTATAAACAAAGGTGCTAGGTGTTTTTTCCTCACCTACCTAAGTCTTAGTGGGAAGTCTTACCTGTGTATGTGCTGGTGAAAGGTAGTAGATTCAGATTCGCTCAAGCTGACTGAACAGCCATATTAAAAGGAAAAAAAGAAGAAAACGAAGAGTGTGGAGCTGCAAGTCATAAACAAGTGATTAACTTACTCCTTTGCGTATCAACTTATATTATCTTAGGAGAATATTCCACTATCAACTAGTTTTAGCCATTCTAGGTTCATGATTTGTAAATTTTAAGGATTTGCTTGGGTTATGCTGTTGAAAAGGGTCAGCTTAAATGTGTTAGTATCTCATGCTATGTTACTTGGACTAAGCATTTTGGCCAAATGGCTGTGTCGGACATCACATTTCTCATTGTTGATGGAATTAATGTTGGATCTGGTCAAACATGATGGGGGTAATTAAGTGGGTGCAAACCTTGGAGACGAGACAAAATATACTAGGTGATTTCTTTCCATCTGTCCAAGCTTGGTGGGAGGAAGTAAGTATCTAGTGGAATATTCAATGTTCACACAAGTTGGCCTAAACACCACTGTTTTTAAATTAAAAAAATATGGGATTATTTTACTTCCATATGGTGGGTGAAGAGGCCAGAGAGACAGAGAGTCAAAAGGTAAAGAACATCATGATGGAGTTGCCCCTTCTTTCTCCTTAAGATCCTCTTTCTTTCTTTTTGTTTAGTTTCTGAGAGGGGGAGAGATTGATGTGTGGGTTTTCCAAAATTCTTTTTTCTTTTTCTTTTTCTTTTCTCTTCACTTTAGGGAGTGGGAGAGAGCAGATTAGCTTTTGCTTCCTATAAGATGGGCTATTTTCCCAATTACTTTTTGCTCAAATATAAAATCGACTGAATATTTGGTACTACAAAAATATTGTAGCAGGGCTAATGAGATAATAATCATAATATTATGACCTACCTTTCGCGGTGGAACGGCCCAATCTTGCGTTCCATGTATATTTGTATATGGAGTGGGCCAATCCAAATAACAAAGCGTATTAATGAATAAAAAATGAGGGCATAGATATTGAGCGTGAATTGATCACTTACATTTTTATCAATAGTTTCCTTTACCTGTGTTTGATATTCTATTTGTATCCAGTATCCACATGTCCTAGACAGAATTTAATTAGTCTGACACCTTGACACGGATCATATCCCATGATTTTAGCAGTCTGTGTAATTTAGATCTTCTGTGTTTTAAATTTTGTCCCCAGGAGATGTTTTAATAATTTAACTTGCAGCTGCTTGAAGATTCTTTAGAAGAACGGATAGAAAAGACAGGAGGTTCTGTTCCAGATGCGGAAAAGTTTGACGGAGATCCCAAGGAAGGAGAGGTGGAAGAAAACAAGGTGTTAAATTTCTGCCAGTTCATTTCATACTTGATCATTCATAAATATTTCCCACTTAAATTATTATCTTATCTTTATATTTAGTTAGTGGTGTAAATTTTATTTGATGGACATCCTTCCACATTTACTTTCTTGAAAAAGTGACATCCTTCCACATTTATTATTTTATTTTGCCTTTTTTTTTTTCAGAAGAAGTCAGTTGAAGGTGGAAAACAAGGTGCACCTCTTAAAAAGCTAAAGAAGGACAAAGTTGGGGTTGCAACAGGGAAATCTTCTCGTACAGAGAGCAGCACCGTCACAACTGCACCACGTGTCAAACCAGAACTTGCTTTACCTGCTATGTATTCTTCAATCCTATTACCTTATTTACCAAAGAAAAAGAGAGGGCACTATTGTGTTTTTCAACTCCTACTACATCCCCCTCCACTTGGAAAAGATACTCTTGTTGGAGGTCATAATTTTATTTGAAATATTGTCATCATGATCCATTAGGGAAACATTAAATGAGGACAACAACAACTGCAACATACCTAGTCGGGTCTGGGGATGGTAGAGTGTACGCAGTCCATACCACTACCTCAGGAGAAGTAGAGAGGCCGTTTCCGAAAAACATTAAATGAGGAGTTGCATCAAAAAGGAATATTATGATGGAGAGGAAAATATGATTGAGCTGCAATCCGTTCTGTGGGGTGTCATACTCATAGTATAGTTCCTTAAATGCATTCATATACTCTTCAAATAACATGGAAAACATGGCTGCCAGGGAACTGATAAGTAAATAGTTTTCTTGTACAGTTGTACCAACTACATTATTATTCATATCTCTGGGCAGTGGGGAGCATGTTTTACAACAACAACAACAAACCCAGTGTATTTCCACATAGTGGGATCTGGGGAGGGTAAAATGTACGCAGTCCATACGACCACCTCCGGAGAAGTAGAGAGGCTGTTTCCGATAGACCCCCGGCTCAAGAATTACATGATCTTTTGTTCTTGGTTCTTTCTTTCTCCTTTGTTTTCTTTTTCCAAAAATCCTACTCATGATTAAGGTTTTCACTTAGACCTATCCTTGATTTGAAGTTGGTAAATTTGTGACAGTATTGATCTTAAACATTTCTTGGATCTTGGATCATCTCTGAAAGAAAATATTTTTCACAGACCTGCAGAGGTAGAACTTTCTATTCTGGAAGACTTAAGGAACCGTGTACAGTTGAGTAATGCATCATTGCCCTCTGTTAGCTTCTATACATTTGTTAATACACATAATGGGTAAGTTTTCATGATCTTGAATCTTGTAGGTGTGCAATTTGTTTTCCAAAACATATCCTAATCTTGTGAGTTTATCTGTAAATGTCTGTAGACTAAACTGTGCATCAATATCACATGATGGATCATTAGTGGCTGGTGGCTTCTCAGACTCATCTCTGAAGGTGCTTGTAGCTTCTGAATGGCGTTGAGATTTTGTTTTCACAAATTAAGTATCTGTTGATCCTGGATGATCTTCTTATCTAAATCCCCCATTTTACAGGTTTGGGACATGGCGAAGCTTGGGCAACAAACTGGTCCATGTAAGTCCAATATGATGGTCCTGAATTCCTTTTAATGTATTGCTATTTCATGTTTCAAGATGTATATTAGAGGATTAGGGCTTGCAATTTCAGCCCATATTTGTGAAAAGAGTCCATTTAACCCATATTTATTGAATTGGATCACTTATATTTTACAACAACAACAAACCCAGTATATTCCCACATAGCGGGGTCTGGGGGGTAAGATGTACGCAGTCCATACCACTACCTCCGGAGAAGTAAAAAGGCTGTTTCCGATAGACCCCGACTCAAGACACAGAATAATACACAAATCCTTAATAAAGCATGGAACAAGGTGACAGTACATACCTACGCCACCCACAAGGAATAATAATCAAAGAGCAGTAAACAAACTCGTAATAAAGCATGCAACAAGGTGTCATAACAAGAATAATACCCTACCAAGTAATGCCCTACCCCAACGACCCAAAATGGCACTAGCCTTCTATCCTAATCCGCGTCCTCCAGATCTTCCAATCTAGGGTCATGTCCTCTGTGAGCTGTAATTGCTCCATGTCCCGCCTGATAACCTCTCTCCAGTATTTCTTTGGCCTACCGCTACCCCGCCTGAAACCATCCAAAGCAAGCTTCTCGCACCTACGAATCGGGGCATTCGTGCCCCTCTTCTTCACATGTCCGAACCATCTCAAACGGGCTTCTCGCATCTTGTCCTCCACCGAAGCCACTCCAACCTTTACCCGAACAGTCTCATTTCGAACTCTGTCACCCCTAGTAAGCCCACACATCCAACGCAATATCCGGATTTCCTCCCCCTTCAATTTTTGAATGTGAGAGTTCTTGACTGTCCAACATTCCGCTCCATACAACATGGCTGGACGCACTGCCACCCTGTAGAATTTGCCTTTAAGCTTAGGCGGTACCTTCCTATCACACAACACCCCCGAGGCGAACTTCCACTTCATCCATCCCGCCCCAATCCGGTGGAAGACATCCTCGTCAATCTCACCATTCCCCTGAATCATGGACCCAAGATACTTGAAACTATCCCTCTTACACACTGCGTGGGAATCCAACTTTACTACCACCTCGTCTTCCTGCCTCGAGTCATTAAACTTGCATTCCAAATATTCTGTCTTGCTCCTGCTCAACCTGAACCCTTTAGACTCAAGGGTCTGTCTCCACACCTCTAATTTATCATTCACCCCCGTATCTCGTCAATCAAAACTACATCATCTGCAGAAAGCATACACCAAGGTACCTCTCCTTGAATACGCGCGTCAACACATCCATCACCAAAGCAAACAAGTGCGGGCTAAGAGTAGATCCCTGGTGCAATCCTGTCACGACAAGGAAATTCTCTGAGTCTCCTCCCGCTGTTCTCACTTGAGTCTTGGCTCCATCATATATGTCCTTGATTACTCTGATATACGCCACGGGGACCTTGCTTACCTCCAAGCATCTCCACAGAACCTCCCTAGGGACTTTGTCGTACGCCTTCTCTAAGTCGATAAACAACATGTGTAGATCCTTCTTCCTTTCCCTAAACTGCTCCACCAGTCTCCGCACCAGGTGAATCGCCTCCGTCGTCGAGTGCCCGGGCATAAATCCAAAATAGTTGTTCGAGATAGACGCTATCCTTCTCAATCTCAACTCGACCACTCTCTCCCAAATCTTCATAGTGTGGCTCAATAACTTAACACCCCTATAGTTATTGCAGCTCTGAATGTCACCCTTGTTCTTATAAAGAGGGATCATTGTACTCCATCTCCAAGCCTCGGGCATTTTTGCCGACTTGAAAATGTCGTTAAACAATTCAATCAACCACCTTAAGCCCGCTTCGTCAGAAAACTTCCAAAAGTCCACAGGAATCTCATCAGGCTCCGTCGCCCTACCCCTATGCATCATGCGAACAACTTCTTTAACCTCTTCTACCTTAAAACGTCTACAATAACTGAAATCACAACAGTCCTCTGTGTGCTCCAGCTCCCCTAACGCAATATCTCTATCCCCTTCGTCATTCAATAACCTATCAAAGTATGACTGCCATCTCCTCTTACTGTGATCATCCTCCCCCTTAATACACTTCACCTGGTCGAGGTCACAACCCTTGCTCTCCCTAGCCTTTGCAAGCCTAAACAACCTCTTTTCCCCTCATTTCTCTTCTAACCCTGCATACAATCTCTCGAACGCTCCGTCTTAGCCGCCGTAACTGCCAACTTAGCCTTTTTCCTAGCTATCTTGTATTCCTCCCTATTAGCCCGCTTCTCATCTTCATCCTTACTCTCACCCAACTTAGCATACGCCTCCTTCTTACTCTCCACTTTCTTCTTAACTTCTTCATTCCACCACCAATCCCCCCGACAATGACCGGCTCGGCCCCTAGACATACCCAACACCTCACTAGCAGTCTCCTTGATGCACCTAGCTACCGTATCCCACATACCATCCACATCCCCCTTACACTCCCCCCCCCCATACCCTCCACCTTCTCCACTATCTCCCGCGCATTCGCCGGCGTTAAACCGCCCCACTTAATTCTAGGTCTACCCTCCTCACCCCTTCTCTTCTTGTCTTTCTTAATACCTAAGTCCATCACCAAGAACCTATGCTGGGTTGAAAGATTCTCACTTGGATGACTTTACAGTCCTTACACAACACTCCCTTTCCTAAGCAGCAAAAAGTCAATTTGGGTCTTGGCTATCGCGCTTCGAAAGGTGATCAGATGATCGTCCTTCTTCGGGAAGCTCGAATTCACCACTACCAACCCAAAGGACCTCGCAAAGTCCAACAGAGCAGCTCCCTCTTCATTTCTCTCCCCAAAACCAAAACCACTATGCACATCACCAAAGCCTCCCAGTAACGCCCCGATGTGCCCATTGAAATCCCCTGCTACAACAATCTTCTAACTAGGCACTCCTCTCACCACCTCATCCAAAGCCTCCCAAAACCGCGTCTTCTCATCCCTATCCAAGCCCACCTGAGGCGCGTAAACACTACACATGTTCAGGGTAGACCCGCCAATAACCAACTTAATAGTCATCAACCTATCGCTGATCCTCTTAACCTCCACTACCTGCCCTCTAAGCTCCTCATCTACTAAGATGCCAACTCTATTCCTATGCCTCACGCTACCAGAGTACCAAAGCTTGTAACCGTCTACATCCCTAGCTTTAGACCCTACCCACTTAGTCTCTTGTACGCACGCAATGTTGATCCTCCTCTTTTTAAGAATCTTCACCAGCTCAATAGACTTACCCTGAAGAGTATCTATATTTCAAGACCTAACCAGCAGCCTATCCACTCTAGCACCACATTTTCCTCTACCTCCCCTAACGTCAGACCTAGCCCCCACTCCCACACTCACCCTTCCCTCTTCCCCCGCCCCAATCCCCTCGGACATGACCCTATCCTACCATCAATACCCACAGCCGCAAGTCCAGGAAAATGCCCACAATAACAGTAATAAAGTAACAACGGGAAATAGAAGGCACACGTACAGTAAATGAAATAATCAAGAAAAGGTCAAAGCAGGTAAAGACGATACAAACAATATCCACCACTAAGCAAAGAAGCCAGTCACAACTATGCTCACTAGCAGCAAGTAACGAACGCAGAAAAGAGAGACAGGGATCAAAATAGTATAAAGCAGTCAAACTATATGAAGTGCCGAAATATGGAGTGACGAAATAATCAAAGTTTAGATGTCACCGGTACGCCTGCGTGCTGCTGGTCCGTCAATTTTGATATTGAAAATTGGTTGCCAGAAGGAGGTCGACTGGAACGGGACCGCTGGTTACATCGACGGAGTGTCACCGGAGTTTCGCCAGAGCATTTTCAGGGACTTGCCGGGATCTGTACGTCGACGGACGTCGAACCAACTCGTCTGATCTACCTGTTTGGCCGCTTATGGATACCTCCCCCGTTACCCGAGTCGAGCCGACGGGAAACCTAAACCCGCCGGCGATTGTCGCGACAGGAAAGATATGGAAAGGGTGGGGAAGATGATAACGAGGAACTGGGGAGAGCGATCTGAAGGGAGAGAGAGGTAGATTTTATCTACTTCTGGCTCGTCTACGCCGGCGTCAGAGTCCGCCGGTCAGTCGAGGTGGAAACGTTAAGTTGAACGTTACAAAGTGTACGTTGGAGAGAGAAGTCTGTAAAATCTATTCACTTAAAAATGGAATAGATATAGTATGGATCACTTATATTTTAAATGGGTAAATATGGACTTCAACTCATTTTAAAAGCTCATACAAATATGGGCAAAATAGGTAAAAAAATGGGTACCCATTTAAACACAGAGATCACCCACCTATGTTTAAAATTTCAGTTTTTTTCCTTTTCTAGTTTCTTTTCTTCTTTTTTTTTGTTTTTTCTTTCTTTTTTCCTTTAATTTACTATTTTTTCTTTTCTTTTTTCCTTTAATTTACTATTTTTTCTTTTTCATTTTTTTCACTTATTTTTTACTCGTTTCTTACACTTTTTTTTCTTCTATTTCATCAATCTTTTTCTTTTTCAATTTTATTTCTTTTTTTTTTCTTCGCATTCTTTTTTTTTTTGTATTTCTGTTTTCCCCTTTTTCATTCTTGGTTCGTCATTTTGTCATTTTTCTTTTTTTTTTATATATATTTTTTTTCCTCATAAAAAAAAAGAAGAAAAATGACAAAATGACGAACCAATATTGTCATTTTTCTTCTTTTTTTTATATTTTTTTCCTCATCTTTTTTTTCATTGCATTTTATATTTTTCTTCTTTTTTTTATATTTTTCTTCTTTTTTTTATATTTTTTTCCTCATCTTTTTTTTCATTGCATTTTATATTTTATAATTTTGTTTTACTTTAAATTTATTTGTATCGTACTATATATTTCAAATAATTTTATTATTTGAATAGCTTAGTTGTCAATATGTATAATTTATCAGTATTTATATACAAATAAGTGTTGAATTAATTGTATTTTTTCGAGACTAAAATATATAAATATACAATGTATCATTCAATGCAAATGTGTCATTAGTATTTGTATATCAAATTTATCATTTATATTTGTATAGAAACAAGTATCATTAGTATGCGTATGGTTCAAGTTGTATAAACATGTATCATTTGATACAAATGTAACATTTGTATTTGTATAATTTAGCAATTGTATTTGCATAATTTTATTATTTTTATTTGTATTGTTTAATTTATATCAATAAAATACAAGTTGTATCAATATATATAAATATAAGTGTTCGTAGAAAGAAAAATAACTGTTCTTTTTCAATTGTTTAAAAATACAAATGATACTGTCAACTACGAATGCAAATACAAACAAATGCAATTATAAATACAAATACAATACACGGTCAACTTAAAAATACAAATATAAAATAGATTTTTAAAAATACAAGTTCATCAATGAAAATAGAATACAAATACAAATACAAGCAAAATAAAACCACAAAATACAAATACAATGTGCAGTATAAGTGCGAATTATATTAAATATATATGACGGTGCAAACTATAAAATACAAATAGAAATACAAGTTTGAAGTCTAAAAAACAAATACAAATACAATTGCATTAAGTAGCTTGGTCCATCTTTATTCCATTTCATATATGGCAGAGGATCCACACAACCCTTGATTTATGGGAAAGTCCAGCTTCAAATCCGACTTCTAACTCCCTCATCTTAGAGTTCTCGTTAGAGCAGAAGTAAGGCACGAAACGAAGAGCTTAGGGTTAGGCAAGGCAGGAAGTACGTAGAAACCTTGATTTGTTTACTTCTTGCGACTACTAAAGATATTTGGTTTGACGAATGTAATCCCAAGATCTTTCAGGATACTATCTCTGTATCTGTCCATTAGGTGGAATCCACTTAAATGTACTTACACAAATTATAAATGTTGGGCGAATATAAATCAATATGCGCTTAGGGTAATTTCGTTATCATAAAAAAAAAAGAAAAAACCAAAAATAGAAAAAAAAAAAAAAAAAAAAAAAGAGAGGTAGAAGTTAGAGATAGAAGAGAGAAAAATAGGGTAAAGAAAGAATTGAAGAAAAAAAAACAAAAAAAAATCAAAAAGAAAAAAATAATGAAAAAGGAGAAAAGGAAAAAGAAAAAAAATGATGGTAAATACAAATACACTGAGTGGTTATGATATTTCGATCATCATTCATAATTTATACTCGACTTAACCATGTTCTTCGAAAATAAAAAATATAAAACATATAATATAACGAAAAAAGAAAAAAAAATGAGAAAAAAGTAAAAACAAAATTAAAAATAGAAAAAAAGGAGACTAAAAAGGAAAAGAAAAAAAGAAAGAGAAGCAATGGGTAGAGATAGAAGAGAGAAAAAAAGAAATGAACAAAAAATAAAAAAAATAAAAAAAAAATAGAGGCTACATATAGAAGAGAGAGAAAAAAACCAAAAAGAAAAAAACTAAAAAAAAAACAAACGGAAAAAAAGTCAAGTTGATATGATATAGAAGTTTTATGTTTTTGACTTTAGGAGTTAAAGTGGGTTGGAACCATTTTTACCCAATCCATATATGACCAAATCCATATTTACCTATATTTATATGGGCGGATTGCAATCTAAATCATTTTTGCTCGATCCATATTTAATCTGTCTAAATCGAATCCAATCCGCCCTTTGCCACCCCTACAGAGGATAGAGGTTGTACAGGTGCCTTGTAATATTACTGCAAGTCACAATATGGTGGCTGCTTTTATTTCTTTGATACTTGGATAAAATTTTATTTCACTGAGGGACTGGAGGGACTGGCCGACTGCACTAGGATTGTGAAGTTAGTTACACCTGAGATTATATAGCAGAAGCATGTTTAATTATGAGGGTTTTTTGACTGAACACATAGATGCAGCTTTACTTTTCTGACGGAAGAATTTCTTGAACTACTTCCTTTTCTCAAAAAGGTAAATAATTTGAATAATAATCGAAAACTCTCTTGTATACAAGCACTATAACCGGAAAAAAAAAAGCTAAATCATAATATAATTCTCATAGACAATATCCTATATTTTTATTTTTAGAAAGTAGCATTTGTATTTAAAAAACTCAGTACAAAGGCTGTGCTGGTAACCATGTAAAGCTTCCAAAACTACTGGAAATCCTTTCACTTCTCACAAGGAATCTATCATGTCGGGTATGAATTCTACATTATTTATATAATTCTCTTTTCACCAAAAACATAAACAACAAAAAACAGTTCATCTCTATCATTTGAATGGAGCTATTGCTGCCTTCAAAACATCTAGTGTGCCTTTCCTTCCAAGCTGTCCTCCAAATACAAGCTAGACTGAGATTTCTCCACTTCTTTTGATTGACGTTGTCTCCCTGATTGTGTCAGAATCTCAGTAAATCAGCTGCTGTCCTTGGCATTGTCCATTTGAGTCCAACTATACTTAGGAAGAATTGCCACAATTGAGAAGTTACACCACAATGTAAGAGCAGGTGGCTGTTAAACTCCGACTCTGCTCTGCATAAGTAACAGCTGGTGCTCAACTGGAATCCTCTCTTCTTTAAAAATTTTTCGAGTTAAACAGACCTATAAGAACTTCACAAGTGCACCAAAAAGAAAGAAGGAATGAAAAGCTACTCATCGAGTCTACATACTCGTTTTCCATCTCTTAAAAAGTCTTGAACCCCTCCTATAATATCGAAGTGATCAGTAATTGATAATTATGTATTATGAGGCTCATCGTGTAAGCTAGCGGTTTAATAGCTCAAATGTAACATGAGGCTACAACACTTCGAGTTTTCTAAAAAGGCTTGCATATCCACTAAATCTTCATTAGTCATTTGGTGGGGCTTGGAGGGGGGGTAAAAAAATTGTCTTCTGTTTGGTTTGTTCTGGAAAGAAATAAATCATGTGAAAATTTTGTCGAATCAGATGGTATAATATAAGTAAAAGAAATTCATTTATAAACACCAATTAGTTGCTAAACAATGTGTACAAGATGTGCATGTGACTAGGAAAAAAATCCAAATGGCGCAATATTTTGTGTTCTTTATTGATTATTTTTTGTTCCTTTGTAGTTAAGTTTTGACTTTTAAAATATAGCCTTTTATATAGTTGAGCTTGTGGTAAGTTGTTTATTCCTTTGCATCATCAATAACACTCTTAATATTGCATGTGATATATTAGGTCAAGGGTAGTTTTGCTATAAAAATTTGGTTCCACCTTTATCTTGTCCTAAGTGTAAAGCTGAATCTAATTACTGATTCTCTTACTATAATCCCCAAGTATAATGAGTAATCTTATAAAGCCGCCATATTTTGTTGTTAAAGCAAACTTAACCTTGAGCTGCTGGATTTGATAGCTCATATTCTACCTTGCAGAAAGGAAAGCAGACAAATATCTCATAGTTCACTCACTACACACGCCTTTGGAACAAGCTGATATGATATTCTCTATGACATATCAGCGATTGAGATTGAATCTTAAAATGATTTCCACTAAATAAGAAACTACTATCTCCAGCTGGTCTAGTGGTAAGAGCACATCATGTGATGTGCAAATTAGATGCATGTCACGAGTTTGAACCCAACCATTTCAAAAAACATGGCTTTTAAGTAAAGAATGTCAGAGGGTCGAGTCCAATATCCACCGAGTTTCAATTTTTTTTTGAAAACTACCATCTCCATACTCGTTGCTTATTGTGGATGAATTTGAGCAATTACTGAAGCAACTAATTTGAATAATTTGTCCTTCAAAAATAATATTAAATTTTTAGAAAGTAAATGAAAGGTTATTGCTTCGGGATTTTAGTTGTTGTTCTTGTTATAGAAACTATAAGGGGCCGTTTGGTTTGAGGTATTAATGTCAATAATCCCGGGATAAAAATTTTAATCACTCGTTTGGTTGTAAATATTTGGGATAACTTATCCCGGGACTAATAATTAGTTCCGGGATAAGTTATCCACCCAATTGGTGGGATAACAATCCCAAGATTATTTATCTTTGGTATAAAATTATACAATGACTAAAATACCCTCAAAACCTATGATTTCATTTCACATATCTCTCTATATATACTACAATTTTAATTATGGATTTTAATAAAAGTTAAATACTTAATAATTTTGACATAAATTTTATATTTACATTAAAAACTTATTAGTAATATATAATAATTTATCAAAAATTTAAATCTAAAATTCAAAATTCTTATTCCATCATTATCTCCAATTATCCGCTTTCATTGACCCGCCTCACATAAAGTATTTTTTTTAATTCATCCATATATATATTTTTTATTTATGAATATATTATACGTTAAATTTATTTGAATAATTATTCTCTAAAAAATAATAAAAATATCAACACCATTGTTGAATTACATATTTTAAATTAAATAGTTTTTTAATCACTTGAAAATTGATATGGTACATATCAATTAAAATGAATTTTAATATATTATATGAGTGATATGTGTTTAAATGAAATAAAATAAACAATAAATTCTCTTTTACTTTAACAAACTTAAGTTGGAAGTTTTTATTTCAAACTAAATAAGATGTAGTAAGATTTTTTTAAACTCATGGAAAAGCACACGCAAAAAAATTGAAGCTAAATAAGATGAAAGTTTTATTTTTAAAATACGCACGATATAATCATGAAAATGCACACACAAAAAAATTAAGCTAAATAAGATGAAAGTTTTATTTTTATGAATAAATATTTAAAGCTTGAAAAGAAATTATATAAAAAAGAGTTAAATAAGATGGAGGACATTTTTGTAATCACTTAATTTATTCTTTGAAATTATACCATGCATATTACTTTGAATAAAACAAACCAAACACTCAATAAAAAATAATCCCACTATAACTTATCCCATCATAACTTGTTTTCCAACCAAACGACCCCCAAGGAAGATTACAAGTTTCTATTTTCGTCATTTCAACACTATGAAAATATGTGAAAAGTCTTAACCGAGTATCTGTTTGTTTGACTCTCTAGAGGCAAAAGAAGGCGACTACTTTCAGGCCAGGGTAGCCATAGACAGTCGGATTATTCTTTAGACAATCATGCGTATCTGTTTCCGGCTATTGCTGACTTCGCCATGAGCATTATCATGTAGACTCGGGGTAATGTAGGGTGGAACTCATTTTACGCCTGCAAGTGCATGTATTAGAGCACTTAAATCCTCAACCCCATTTTAGGTCATTACTGGGTGATGATTAAGATTTATTTTGAGCTGAAAATGAACCCTTGCAGGATTATTTAAACGTAAAAGTAGTATTTCGATGCCAGCAAGGGATTCTTCGCATTATTCGTACTTGCAACAATCGAAACTTGCTAACATGTTGTGTTACTCTAAACTCTATTTTTCAATTTAATTTATATTATTTTCTTGATGTCCCAAACCAAAAGAAGTTACTTGTCTTTGAGCATTGCTGTAAACATCCAACATTTTGCGAAACATGTCAAGGAATGGTTGATGAACTGTGCTGGAACCAGCTTTTTTGCAGGGGGAGACTGATTCACCTTCAAATGAGCATGGGCTTGGCTCAAATGGAGGAAAAAGATGTTATACATTATTGCAGGGCCATTCAGGGCCTGTTTATTCTGTGTCCTTTAGTCCGTATGGGGATTTTCTTCTGTCTTCATCATCAGATTCAACAAGTATGATATCATATGACTGTGATTGCTATTAGCACTTTGTTAGTTCTTATCCGTTTGGATTATGATAGTTACTGCAATTCTAGTATGCACACTCTATAAGCATGTGACATTATTCGTGTGACCTCTTTGGCTAATTATTTCTATGCAGTTCGGTTATGGAGCACTAGGTTAAATGCTAATCTTGTTTGCTACAAAGGCCACAATTACCCAGTATGGGATGTTCAGGTAGGTTGCTAGTTTGTCATTTATTAAGTTTGTTTGATGATTCATATTTTGGATGTAAATATCTGATATATTTGCAATCTCTTCAAGTAACTCACCTAATTGGTCGTCAAATGGAGAATTTCCCAAGTTCTTAGATGTTAATGTGCCTCTCTTCATGTTCATACCATGTTTACCAAATAAATGTTTGATATTGTTTTACTAGGTGACTGCTAACTAAAGGGGGAAACAAATTTACATATTTGACATACTTCATATGTCTGAACAAACTAGTCCTTTTTATATCTTGGGGCTGATAAGAACTACTAATGGCATGACAGCATTGACAAGTTATTAGTTTGTCATTATTCATTAAAGATAATGACAGTGAAGCCCAAAAAGTGAAGATAAATGACAGTGAAGCCATATTCTAATGTTGAAAAGAAGTTTCAGAGTGTTATAGCTACACAACTTCTTTGTGCAGATTTGAGCTGATATTTTAGCTTGATTGCCATATAATTCTGCTTTCTATGGTTGGCATATTTTTGTTTTAGTCGCCTGAGCATTTGGTGCTCGCTCATGGTAACTGTAGATAACAGTCGTCAAAATGGGCAAATGAATGGCTGATTTTCACTTCACATCTTGGTGCAGTTTAGTCCAGCTGGACATTATTTTGCCAGTTCTTCACATGACCGTACTGCAAGGATCTGGTCTATGGACAGGATACAGCCTCTGAGAATAATGGCCGGACACTTATCCGACGTAGATGTGAGTATCCATTTGTGCCTAGCCCATGGGGAATTATTTTTTGATCTGATCATATAGGCTTCTATATCACTGTCTGTGGTTGGTATACTTGACCCACTTTTCGTTTCTGTCCTCTATAATTACTTGTCTACTGTTATAAAATGGCATTTTATTTCTGTCGCAATTTATATGGCATCCTTCCCATTTTGGGATGACCCAAAATGACAATATACGATACTTTCACAAATGACAACAATTCAAGTTCATTTAACTATCCTCATCGGGAGAGACTGGGCACTAATAAAATGCACTTATCATAAACATATCAGGTTAGTTTTGAATTTGGATCAGAAACTACAGTTAGTTGAATGATGTCATTCAAACTTTCTACTTTCTAGCATAATGTAACTGGTAAAGTTGCTGTTATGTGACTAGGAGGTCACGGGTTCAAGCCTTGAAAACAGCCTCCGGCAGTAATGCAAGGTAAGGCCGAGTACAATACACCCTTGTGGTGGGGCCCTTCCCCGGACCCTGCGCATAGCGGGAGCTTTAGTGCACCGCGCTGCCCTTTTTATTAAGCTGGTCTTAAGTATAATAGATATTGTTATTATAGAACTGTTCAGTTGCCCTGCAATGTTGGCATGGAAGCATTTTCAATTACTTTGATTTCTTGTAATTTCCTTTCAATGGACATAAATTTGAGAGCATGTTGAATCCATCATGTAGTGTGTGCAATGGCATGCAAATTGCAATTACATTGCAACTGGATCAAGCGACAAAACTGTACGCTTGTGGGACGTTCAGAGTGGCGACTGCGTCAGGATTTTCATTGGTCATAGGGGTATGATCCTTTCATTGGCGATGTCTCCTGATGGTCGATATATGGCATCAGGAGATGAAGATGGAACAGTCATGATGTGGGATCTCTCAAGTGGGCGTTGTATTACTCCTTTAGTCGGTCACTCTTCCTGTGTGTGGTCACTTGCTTTTAGGTAGGGAAAGATTTGAACTATATCTTTAGTTTGTGTACGTTAAGAGATGCACTCCTCAAGTTTGAAGTCATTGAAGATAGTTTATATTTCAAGCCTATTTGTCTTATTTCAGTGGTGAAGGTTCACTTCTTGCATCTGGGTCTGCTGATTGCACTGTAAAATTATGGGATGTAACCACAAGCACAAAAGCACCACTAAAAGAAGAGAAGTAAGTATTGCGAAAGCTGACATGTTCTTTGGCATTTATTTTCTTTAGATTGCTAATATCTTGCGCTCTCTCTCTCACTCTCTCTCAAAAACAGCAAATCTGGAAGTAACAACAGACTTCGGTCATTGAAGACCCTGCCTACCAAAGCTACTCCAGTCTATGCTTTGCGCGTAAGAATTATTATTATATTGCTTCTTTCTGTGGTTTTATTATTGGATCATTTAAAAGTTGCATTTTGTACTCTGCAGTTTTCTAGAAGAAATCTTCTATTTGCTGCTGGAGCTTTCTCGAAAAGTGCATGAATCCCTTGCTTGAAAGTTTCTTGGCGTGAGATCACATCATGGTGATTCGGAACATGGAGGACTTCTATTTTCTATGTCAGATGAACGTTGGATATGTAAATACTTATTTAATGTCCTTAAAATGCTATGGCGCTGTAGCCCTTGTATCATTGCTTATTCCAGAAATGGTATCAGTGGTCATAGTTACCGCATCTGCTAAAGCTATTTTTTTGGGAGTAGGATGTCTCAATCTGGTGTATGCTTGGCCATGGTTTACAGACATTTTCCCAGTTTCAAGTTTGTAGATTATTTATGAATTTTTATCTGAACTAGAAGGTGATTATCAAGCATTTGAAGTTCGAAAGTATCTGTTTTCTGGGGGTTTAACCAACTTTACTGTTTGACAACATATTTTACTTTTTAATTTGATCAAGGATTAATGAAATTTCAGGTAGTAGTACTAGGTACTGGTTAGTCAATTATATAGTGAACATAAACAACAGTAGATTGCTAAAAATCAACATGGGAGAATTCTCTTCTTTAGTAACAGCTACATGCCTATGGAATAGCCTATTTTCATAGCTATTACTTTCCTTCATTCAGAACTCATTAACTATATTTTATATTTTGGTGCACTGAATAATTTTTCTTCCGGTGTTCGGATTTGAGTCTGAAAGGTCCTCCCCGAAGAGCGAATAATGCTTTTTAGCCACGTGGTAAGTGTATAGAGTCAAATCCCTTTCCAAATCCTTTATAAAATTATCATTTGAGAGGGGGTATGTCCTATTTTACTAAATTATGAAATACTAAGTTGTGTTTACCATCTTTTTCATAAGGTGATATCAAGTAAATTGTCAAGAGTAAAGTGTGAGTATTAATGTTGCAATCAAATCAATATATATATATATATATGGCCTCTATTCTCATTTTTCTTTTTTCTCCTTTTTTTGAATTTTTTCTCTCTTTTCATTAATCAATTAATTTATTTAATAAATAAAAATGTCATATTTACTACATCTAATTATATAGCATGAGTTACAAAAAAAACTTCTATCTATTCAGATTCTTTACTTAAATGGTATGTCTCATTAACTTCTTTCTATTTAATTTTATGGTCTACCAATCTATAAAAATTTCATTTCTAGAATTCATTTGCACTGCAATTGGATGCAAAGGTTGTTATATATCTTCTTATGTTTTCTTTTTGAGTATGCTATTCTTATTGTGTTGTCCCTTTCACATTTTACTCTGCAACAATAAATATTTAGTAATAAAGATATCATGTATGATCTTATTTTTAAGTAGATATTTTGCATTGATTCTAATAAGCAAGGATGTGACATGTGAGATTTTAAATTATTTTCTTAGAATTTTTATTCATAGTGCATTATTTTTATGGTGTATTGTTTCTTACAGGAACGAAAAAGAAGATCAAATGATGCACATACATATGAAAAGAAGATTAGGAGACAACTATGAAAAAATTTTAGGAGGACAAAGGTAGTATCATTACCAACAAATTAACATAAATATTCTTTTGATAATTTTTTTTATTTCATTTAAATAGTTTAAAATTAGTATTTTATTAATTTGATTTTACGAAAATAACTTATGTGATATCTTCTTTTCACTATTTAAATGTTAAAGCAACAACTTGACGTTGCTCCTCCTGCTTTGGTTATAAATTTTAAGGAAGAAAATAAGTAACACCTTGACATGATTTTTGCTCATATCATATGTACTATAATTTTTTTATAATATCCGTCACAAATTCTTCAGAAATGATGTATTATAAAAGGATCCAGTGCAGGTGTAATGATATTTTTGAAAATTCATTATCATTAATTTATTAATCAACAATCATTTATAATATAATAAAATAATATTATATTTTTATTATTTTCTTATTTTTGCTACTCCTATCATTTTTTTTCTTCTTTTTATTTAATAGTTCTACACTTTCATTTTTATCCTATCGACTACACCTTATTATATCTTGATTATATTATTAATAAAGTAGATCATTTTATATTTATTTTATTGTTATTTTTTTCTATTTTTTCTTATTTATTTATTATACAAAAATGAATGTGTAAATTACTACTCTTTCATTTATTTATATTTTTAAATATAAACTATTAATATTAATATTAATTAATCAATACGTGTTTGAGTGATTAGTTTGTATCTCAATATATTAGCATATTGCAAAGTTACTAATGGTAGAGTAACTTTTTTGTGTTTGAATTCTTGTCTATCTAATTTTATTTTGACACTCCCTCTTGCTAAAGTTTGTACGACTAACATTTTAATATTTATTGATTACATCTGCAAAATTAATATTATGAAGTATAAATCGGGATTATCTAAAGGCTCTGTTGGCTTTGATTCTCGCATATCGTCACTAAAAAGAATACATGATTTCATGGCTTGCTGAAATACTTATGTATTTAGACGACTTAATTTTACTTCAGGTGTATATTATACATGTGCTTCTTTTGATTTTATTTCTTATTTGTTCATTATTTTATGTAAAAGATTGTTTTTGTTTATCTTTTTCTTATTTTTTGGTAAGTATAGGGAATGATAAATGTCATGATTAGGGATGTTAATAAAAACTCTAATTATTTTATTGTCATTATTTCTAAAAGCATTTAAAGAATCAGTAGGTATGATCTTAAATTTTAAAAATAATGTCATAACTAAATTATACTTTCTTCTGTAGAGTTGACTAATTGAGAAAGAAAATTTAAACTTAAGTTGTCAATTTAACATTCCAATGAATAAAAGTAAATTGTGTTTAAATACTTATTTTTTAAATTTGAATAATCTCAGGTTATGTGTGTTAAACTTGTATTTTATATGGGTAATTTGAAAAAGTGTTTATTATAAATAATTTTGACGGATCAAAAGATTTTGAATTGAGTTACTATCGCTACTTTGGTATTAAATTAAAGTATATAATAACTTGAAATGTAAAATGTTTAGAATATACATGTTGCAATGTTTAGATTTCTTTTGGACGGATAATTTAGGAGGAACACAATATTAACTTTATTGACAACACTTTTTGAAAGTAGCAGGTGATTTTGAAAGCTTTGATCAAATAGACTATATTAGCTTTAAATGCATAGTTGCCACTCAGATATATTTATATTTTTTTCAACAGAAAATGGTCAAAAACTTCCCCAAACCTTTACTCCAAATCTCAATTACACACCTATATTTTGCTGATTCTATGATTCCTAAATTATTTTAAAGTGGAATATTTACACTCCTGAAAATTAACGCCCAGATATTTTTTCAGGCGATGAGCTACACTGGCTGCCACATCATGTCACGTAATTCCACATAATATTACTTTTTTTAATATAAAAAGTTAATTACTTTTATTTATTATATTTTTTCTATATTCTTTTTCAATTTCCTTTTCAATTTCATTACTTTTTTCTATTTATTTCGTATTTTTGGACAATAATGATTCTCCATTCTTTTGTTCTTCTTTTTCTTTTCCTTTCTCTTCATTTGATTTTCTTCAATCTCAAACCTTTATTAAATAGCAAATTCAAAGTCGACTATTAAACTCAAAGTTTAGAAAAAAAAAAATTGCTTCAAGAAGGAAAATTTGCATGGCGTACATTTGCTTCAGGAACAAAATTTTTCATTCCTGTATTCGTTAAGTGAGTTCAATTGCAAACTCGTTGTTCAATTGGAACTCAAGAATTACTAGTTTTTTCAAGAAAGGTGATGTTGAGGAAGCACGCAAATTGTTCGACGAAATGCCTCAAAAAGAATGTAGGAACTGTATGATTTTTGGGTATGTAAGAAATGGAATGTTAGATTATGCTCAACAAATGTTTGATACAATGCCGAGCAGAGTTTATGCTCAACAAATGTTGGAAGTTTATGTTTCATTTCATGAGAACGATGATTTTTGATATGATAATTCGGTTAATGAGTATATAAGTTTGAATAATCTTAGTGTTCCGAGGAATGGAGCTTTTAGAGAGGTGATTGTTAGTTTGGATGAAATGGTAGCTGGTGTAGTTTGGCTGTTAACTGTGATTTATATCGGAGGAAATGATAAATTAGTTTTGGATTGGATGCCATTGTTGAGTTCTTGAAGATGTCATTGTTGAGTTCAAGAAGAAGAAGAAAGAAAAAATAATTAAAAATGAATAAAGAAAAGAGTAAAGAAATTTTAAAAATAAATTTTTTAAAAAAAATTCGTTCAAACACACTCTCTTGTCATGTCAGCATTCAGGGATAATAATTCTATTTTAAAATAGTTTAGGGAAACCTCACAAAGTATAAGTGTGTAGTTGAGATTTGAGTTAAAGGCTGAGGGCATTTGACCATTTTCGCTTTTGTCAATCTCACAATACCATAGCTTATAAACCAGTGCTATCCATCTCTCTTACCTTTTTTTCCCCGACCATTGAGTTTCCAATTGGGCATGTGATATCAACTCTCCTCCTAGTTATTGAATCCACTAATTCCATGGAGTTCCATATTAAAGTGCTATGTTCCAGCTACCTACCTCTCTTGGATTAGATTGTTTACCATCGTTAGCCTATTCATCCGAGTAAGCAATTCTAGCTCCATATCAATGTCACGATCGATATGATCACTAGAATTAAGATTGTTATTATAATTAATATCAATCTCATCAACAAAGAAAATTTTTATGCTTGAACGAAACACAGAAATATATACTAGGTATTTAACCAAAGAGGATCATCAAGTGAACCTAGCGTTAACATATCCCTAGAAGTGCGTAAGAATTCATTCCCTATGCTTGAACCATTATTTTTAATTTTGCACCATATCCGGGCATCGATGTGGCACCATTCATGATGTATTTGGCACCACATCTGACTGTTGATGTGGGGGTTTTGTGTGTTGTATCGAGTTAAATCACATGCTTCACCCTTTCGCAAGCCCGTTGATATCTTTAATTTTAGGTTCTATCGGTGCTCAAAATAATTTTATCTTCTTTATATTACTATATTTCTAGAGTCAATAATTTTATACGAAGAACTTACTTGCTCATACTCTCTCACAACCAGGTGGCGATGTAATAGAATCCTTGCTTATTTTTCATCACATCCCGGTGTCATAGAACTTGTACTTAGATGATACGTCCCAAAGATATTTATATTTTTATGCAACCCAAAAAAATTGCAATCAAGTTTACATATGTAATTAGCTAATTTACTTAAAGTCTTTCCCTTGTTCTTGGTCTTTGAACGACTAAATCATGTGGTCACAAATTTAATTAACGACTCTATTGTATGGAACAATATAGTTAAGGAACTATCTCATTTGATTACCTTACCTTGCGAATGCCAAATAAAGTTGCAATAATCAAGAAACTGAAGGCAAGAAGTGTTGGATAATTCGAAGAAAGTTATATGTTGGATAATTCGAAGAAAGTTATATCTTCCATATTTGTTGTCTGGTGTAAGAAAATTTGTCGAGAAAATAGTCTATTCCCCCTCCCCCCCTCCCCTCCTCCAACCTTTGGTCGAAATTTCAACTACACACTCAACCTTTAAAGGTGACCTATTACCTCCTAAACTTATTTTTACCGAATTTATTACCCCCCAGTTGCTAACCGATCATTGGACGTGACAACACCCGCCTCTGGGTGCGTCAGTTGACCAATTTCACTTAAATTCTTTATTTTTCTGATTGTCACGTCATTATTTTTAATAATATAATAAATATTTAAATTATTACTTTTTTTTTAATGAATAATTGTCATGTCATGTCTTCTTCTTCTCATTTTCAAAACAAAAATTCAAGAACTCATTAATGGAGTTCCTCATCTTCCTCATTAATGGATTTCTCCGAAACCAAGAAATTCTTTTTGCTCTGAAATCGAAACCAGGAAACACTTGAACTAAGGAAACAATAAGATTTCTCCGATTAATGAATTCTTGAATGAGGAAGTTGGGGAACTCCGATTCAAAAAACTTGAAAAAATTCAAGAACTTCGATTTCCTCTCTTTTTGCTCAAGATCGTCATTAATGGTGAGCTCAAAGTTTCGAATTTTCACAATGCCATATATAATTTCCAACATAACCCACGTATAATTTTCAACCCATTTCTCTGATTTTCTCTATTTTTACTCAAGATCCGTCATTAATGGCGAGTTCAAAGCTTTGAATTTTCACAATGGGGAAGAATTTGTCATTAATGACAATCTTGATAAAAAAGAGATGAAATTGGATTGGAGAACTTCATTAATCCGCCATTCAATATCCTCATTAGAACTTCATTAATCCGCCATTTTTTTCTCAAGAATTCTACTTTTGACCTAAGAAGATGAAATTGGTTGAAGAAGAAAATGAAGCAAAATGAAAAATGGGGAAGAAAAAGAAAATAATAAAGTTAAATAATTAATTTTTAGAGTAAAAAAAAAAAAAGAAAAAAATGACGTGGAAATGACATGGCATGACGTGGCAGCGCGTGCATCATACCACATTCCAAATGATTTGTTGTTAGTTTTCGAAGGTAATAATTTCATTTTAAAATAGTTCAGGAGGGTAATAGGTCAACATTGAGTGTGTAGTTAGGATTTGGGGTAAAGGTTGGAGGACTTTTGACAATTTTCTCAAAATTTATCTTACACCATACAACAAATATTTTTTATGGTTGGGGGGGCGGGGGGGGGGGAGGCTTTTGACCATTTTCTCAAAATTTGTCTTACACCGGACAACAAATATTTTTTATATATTTGACTGCCGAAGGTAATTATTTTTAACTAACTGAGCAAATGTGTAACTTGGACAAATGCTCATACTCTCTCCCTTGTAGGTACTCTTTCAATCCATATTTGAACTGAGTTTCGGTTTAACTAGATGCTTGAGGTTCGTACAACTAAACCTCTTTGCAACGAACATCCTCTAAAACATATGACTATAATAATCATATTCTTCAATGAAGCTCATCTTTCATGTAATGTTATATTACATGTTCTCTATAATAGCTAACAGTTAAACATGGGTCAAATAATGTTGCTCTAGAGAGGTTATACCACTCGCCTTTTGAGGTCAGGATGTAGAGGGGACTACTCACATGAGATGTAATGGCCAGAAAAAATTGATGGTCTTAAGAGTAGACGTGTGGGTTTATTTACGTCAACTATATTTAACCATATTTTTCCATTAAGTCAATCTTTCATGTTATGCTACATTACATGTATGCTATAATAGCAGTTCCAATAACAGTCAAAAGCAAACACACAATGGTACAAATAATGTCACTATAGAGGTACTGCTGTAAGAGACTAACCATGAGGTGGCTATTGCCGGGGAAAACTGATGGTCTAAAGAGTAAATGAGAGGAGTGGGTTTATGTCAAATAGGAACAGGAGTAGAATTGAATAAGTTAAAGGCTCATTCATATACCATATCCCACCAGAATCCAGCAAGCTAACCTAGTACCATCAAATAAATTATGCATCTTCTCCCAATCATATAAGAGCCTGTGCTTTGGAAGACCAGCTGCGAGGAGAAATAGAAGTAATTTATGATCAGCTTACACAACCATAAAATCCTCATCAACAGGGTATCTTCTTCATGTTCTAAAGGGCTAAAAGTATATAAGTAAATACAACTAGAAGCCAAAATGATAAATCTAACCAATTACATCTCTACCAATATGATTTAAACACTGAAAGACCCTACTCAGAAACCTAACACCACCGTACCCAAGAACCTAAGACGAGCATTCGCAAGCTGCGCCTCTAGATTGTGCCACACAGCAAATAGTATACAAGGCATATTAGGCACCATAGCCTCTTCAATGAGCCACCACGGGTCCAGGTATGTAAGTAGCAACTAAAAGAGGAGCTCCACTATTACAACATGTGCAACAAATAATCAGTTTTTTCCTCTCGCTCGCTTCTTCCCGCTCTTTGTCTCATTTTGCCGTTCCTTCGATGAGCTAGAGAATTTCTCCTTGATGCTGCTATCAGGTCTTTCCTTCGGGTTCTCACTCTCTTTAACCTTTGACGAACTAGATTTTAACTTCTCCTTGCCATTGGCACTGGGCTTGCCACCACTTTGGGAGGTTTTATTTTTGGACTTCATGGCAGCTTTAACACTTTCTTGCTTGGATTTGTTGGCTATCGTTGATGGAGTGTCTTGCCTGGACTTGGATTTTGGAGTACTACTAACATCTTTCGACCTGGCAGATAGCTTTTCAGTATCAACAGATTTGCCCGTGCTCTTTTTAGATTGGGCCCCAGACTTGTTGCTGATTGTGTCGTCAGTTCTCCCACCAGATTTTGAGGTGCTGTCTTTCAAGTTGAGCTTACCCTTGGATTTCTGTCCAGATTTTGTTGTGTCTTTTGACTTGCTGCAAAAAGAGCTCCATCACTGAAACCATTAGACTTCCAAAACTTCATGTTAATACGTCACAGAAACACATGGTTAAGGAGATTATTCAACCTTTTGGGTGTAGCCTCCATTTCGTGCTTTGATGATGGTTCAGTATTTCTAGGTTTTTTCTTCTTATGACTGCCATATCAAAAACAGAGTCAAAAGTCGCACAAAGTATAGTCATATACCGCTAGAATATTCAACAACAACAACAACAACAAACCCAGTGTATTCCCCACCTGGTGGGGTCTGGGGGATAAGATGTACGCAGTCCATACCTCTACCTCTAAAGAAGTAGAAAGGCTGTTTCCGATAGACCCCCGGCTCAAGACACAAGATACCAAACAAATACAAAGTAAAGCACCGGACAAGGTTACAAGATTACATAACATAACATGCATAACATAAATACGACATAAATACGGCAGCCATAAGTAAAAGAAAAAGAAAACAGAAAGGAAACAGAGGAAAGCACCCAGATTCGTACTAAAACAAGGAACAAGGAACACGGAATCATAACCAAACCAGGATACTACCCCCAGCAAGTAATTCCCTACACCAGCGACCCAAACTGGCCCCAGTCCTCTGCCCTAATTCACGTCCTCCAGACTTTCCTATCTAGGGTCATGTCCTCGGAGAGCTGTAATTGCTCCATGTCCCGCCTAATCACCTCACCCCAGTACTTCTTCGGCCTACCCCTACCCCGCCTAAAACCATCCAACGCTAACCTCTCACACCTACGAACCGGGGCATCCATGCCCCTCCTCTTCACGTGTCCGAACCAGCTCAAACGGACTTCCCGCATCTTGCACTCCACTGGAGTCACACCAACCTTCTCCCTGATAGTCTCATTCCGAACTCTATCCCCTCTAGTCAGCCCACACATCCAGCGCAACATCCGCATCTCTGCCACCTTCATTTTTTGGATGTGGGAATTCTTAACTGGCCAACATTCCGCTCCATACAACATGGCCGGACGGACTACTACCACCCTGTAGAATTTGCCTTTGAGCTTGGGCGGCACCTTCTTATCACATAACACCCCCGACGCGAGCTTCCACTTCATCCATCCCGCCCCAATACGGTGCGAGACATCCTCGTCAATCTCACCGTTACCCTGGATCACGGACCCGAGATACTTGAAACTATCCCTCTTACATACCACCTGTGATTCCAGCTTCACTACCACCTCATCACATGGAATAATGTAAAAATGGATTGTAAGCTACCTTCAAGTTCCATACGATCAGACTACTTGATTCATAAACACATCATGTGAGGAAAAATTGAAGCTATGGACCGGATAAAGATATCAAACCCTAATAGCATCAAAGCTTCAAAAAGAAAAAAATAAGAATCTTCTATTGTTTCATCAGTCGAGACATATTAACAAGTAACTTAGTGGTAAATAAGCAGTTGGAATACAATCTTAAATGAAAAAATGCAGGAGGATTTCAATAGGGAGACAGTTCAGATCTCCTAGATCAATCCAGTAAGCATCTCCAGGTGTGACTATCTGCTTGAAAACCAACTAAGAAAAAGGCGATAAATGGCTATGCTTACCTTTCAGAAGCTGCATCAGCACTTGCTACTTGCTCCTGTCAATAAATGCATACACTAATGTGTCAGAGAAACAGAACCATATTAGAACCATATTAAACGCATATATAATTGGTAACTAACCTCTTCTGAAATATTATCATCTTCAACAAGTTGCCAGCGTTCCTTCGAGAGATTGATTTTTTCTACATCCCCATCAACATAGTTAACCTAATAAGAAAATTTCGATCAGATATAAGAGACAATTCTATTTCATGCAGCAGAAAACAAACAGCACTCACTGTGAACTTCTTCTTGGAAGAATCATAACTGCCAACAATGCCTTCATAAAACCTGGGACAACAAATCAGTATTAGCAAATAATTCTAATTCATATCTGGAGGTATCCTCGACTTGCATTCTCCTTTCCCAAGAAGCATAACTATGCTTAGCAGCCATATTGAAGCTGAAATAGGGCTATCATTCCTAAGATATAACATACATTAATGCAGATAAAAATGTCCCAACTAATACAGAACTGGAGAACTTACTTGCTCGAATACAGTGAACTAAATATGACAGTAATTCCAAACTATCAGGTCAAGGGATGAACAGGAAATGAACTTATCTTCTATTCCGCAGCATAATAGAAGATGAACACTTACTTCTCATCCAAAGGCCACCAGACTTTGATCTTTTTACCAACCAGGTTCCTACCACCTTGCACAGCCTCTGTTACCTGACAAGTAATAAGCAGTATAGTGGCACTGTGCGATTAGGTATTTCATTGATTAATCACACAGGAGTACTCTAGAAGCTAAGTGGATTTCATCTAAATAAAACAGGTCGTCAAGATAGCTTTCCTCACTGCATTAAATATAGACATGCAATCAAAAATGAGTGTCCAAGAACACCAGTAACACAGAAGAGGACAAAGGAAAAAATAAGGCAGTACTGCCCCTGCCAAAAAGAGGAAGGAGAGGGGAGAGGAGAGAGGGGAGACGGGAGAGGGGAGAGGGGGAGCTTTTGAATTCGCAATCAGCAAGATTAAGGTAACATATGCACTTGACATTAGTTGTTTCCAAATACCAACGTTAGTTTTTGGAACACAACAGCTGTTAAAAACACGCAAAAATCTAGTTTCAGTTTTCCAAATTAGTTGGTTCTGTTTCATAGGAAAAATGCAACACAAGTATACTAGCACTAAACATGTTGCAATAAATGGTAATTTGATACTTACTTGCTATAACCACTATTGACTTCATAACAGTAATCAATTGGAAGAACTGATCAACTAAAAAACAATTTCCAATTTCAAAATAGAACAAGCATAGCACAGAACAACAGAACATTAGCATCAAAACAACCACAGGATAAAAATGGGTAAAACATGAACAGTGATTTGAAATGCTTACCCTGTTCTTGCCTGAAGAAGCCCTTTTCTTTGCACTTGTCATGAGTGTTTCATCTTCATCACTTTCATGCTTAATAGAGTTATCAGGAGACTCTGGCGTAGGTGCTCTCTCCTGCACAACTTGCCTACTACCCTGCACAACAAAATGACAACTGATGAGACAGACATGGAGGGTCATGGCCAGGTAAGTCTAACCCGAAAGTAAAGACAAACAGGCTCAGTTGTAAGAATTGCATAAACAGGAAAACTAGCATTGCCTATCACAATAGTATCTGGAATAAAATGTGCATTATACATGAAACCAATAATGGAAAATGCTTACCCTGCCCTTTCCTGAAGAACGTTTTCTCTTTACAGTAGTCCTGGGGATTTCCACTTCATTATCTTCATCCTGCTTAACAGAGTGACCAGGAGACTCTTGTGAAGGCACCGTCTCCTGCACAGTGAAATTGAGTACAGATAAGACGTACATGAACACAAATTGGCAGTCCAACAGGGAGATGAAGTCACGCCGAGGAGAGATAAATATCTTGAAAATCATAGTAACTAAAAGATTCAGCAATTTTTTACCAGACTAGCTTTTCCATGTCCACGCTTTTTGCCATCTTCTTTATTTCTCACAGATGGACCAACCTGACTCTTATTTTTGGTATCAATCTTCTTACCCGATTGCTTCTGCTTTTTAAGCTCTGTATCACTGGTGGATCCACCTTTCTCCTTACGACAAGGCTCTAAAGGAGTTTTCTTCAAAGGGCGCCTCGCCTGCTTAGCTTCCAAGTCACTTCCAGCTTCAAATTCCTTCTCAGATGCACTCTCTTCTTGATTTAAGCTGTCGTCCTTTGGCTGATCATCCTTCTTCGGTGCACTCTCATCAGGAACGCTCTCACCTAGGGATGAAGGAGCAACATTCACAACTTCCTCCTCCGATTCTTTAGGCGCAGGGTGTTGAGGAGTAGTTTCTGGTTCCTTCTCCAACGAGTTGCACTGCTCAACCGCTGGGTCTTCAGAAGCTGATCTTTGGTCATCTTTGTTTTGATCATTCTGATGATCTTGAAGTTTCTCTGCTTCTTTACCACTTTCTTCAGAAGCTTGGTGAGAAGATTCTGCTGAGTTTATTGAAGAGTTTGTCTTCCTTCCTCTTTTCTTAGCAGGTTGCTCTGACTTGGACTCTGACTTTGTAGATTTTTCAACCCTTGAATCATCAGATTCAGATTTGGATGGTATCTTTGAAGCATCATGAAGATCTACCTCATCATGATCCCCAGCCTTCATCGACGATTCTGTTTCAGCAGCCAATCCCACATTCTCCAAACTGACGCCATTACTTGTGATTGACTTGGGAGATCCATTCACAGCAGGATCAACATCTTCCGAACCTGCCTCCTCCCTTGCGCTCTCAGCCATCTGTACAAACAAGAAAAGTTTCCAACTAAAACCTTTAACTGACAGCCAGCCAATGACAATTGCAGGCCGTAAGCATACTATGGTGCTAACATGTTCAATTTAAGCATACTATGGTGCTAACATGTTCAATTCAACACCCAGCATCCGATATAAAATATCAGGTTGTTCACTGATTTACCAACTCAGAAAACTGACCCATTTAGACAATGTTTGGTTGAAGATGAAAATATTGCCATTTGATGTTGAATTTGAACAATAATGAAGTTGCAATTTTGCAATTTCACTTGCAAAAAATTGAACCTTTGTAAGAATCATTATTTCACTTCAAATACTCAAACAAGTTACTCAAATTCAAATAATCTATTTTAAGTGGGGTTGAGCACTGGACAAATTTGAAACACAAGCACAGATCTGCAAATAATATTTCATTATTTCGCACATGTTTTCTCTGTCCAACGACAACTAGATAATATCCAAACCACATCCCAAGCCTTCTACGCCTGAAGATGTTGTAGCCACTTTGCTCCCACCATCCTAATTGTGATAAGGATTCAACGCGATCTACAACAAAGTTGAGACGAGAGTCTGAGAAAATCACAAAAGAATTTATCCACAGCCTCAACCCGAGTTGCCTGAACACTCTCAGGTAGCCCAGCCAAATTGGTTTTGGGCACCTTGAAAACACATCAATATCAGATTTCTAGAGCCAGGTATAGGTGTAAATTACATTGTTAGCAGTTATAAATATCACCAGACCTTCAAGCAGTACTCATGCCAAAAAAATTCCAACAATAACAGGTCAGAACTAATAACACTTGAAAAAAAAGAAGATAATAATGGCTTCATTTCCTGATGTGCGACGGGTTGACATGGGAAAGACGAAGAAGACGACTTTTATTTTGACAAACATATTACCAAATGTTCAATCACTATAACAAGTGAAAGGGACACAGTCAATACAACTGAAGGGGAAAAGCAAGGCGTGCTGTGCAGCCCTGTCTATCACCAAAAGTCATGCATAAGAAACTATCCCTTGTCAATGCAAATTAGCGAGATATTAACTATCCCTCCCAATGCAAAATAGCTAGATATCTTCCACGAAATAGCAGAATTTCAGCAGTAACTGTATCCAAAAATATGGACAACCACAGACAGTTTTGGGGAGACATCGAGATATACACTTCTAACAATTCAGTCTCCACACATGCATAATGGAAGTAGAGCGCAAGAAAGGGAAGAAGCTCAAGTTCTGCTTGCAAAAGAAACTGACAAACCTATGTGGTTCATTAACACTCCAAGGCCAGCAGCTATTAACTAAACCCAGAACTTAAAACACGAGAAAGGTTATTATCTTAGACTCACTAGATTATGCCGGCACATGTAAATGTGAAGTTAGACTTGATGTTCGTCTATACAGCTACAGTTCAGCAGCAGAAGTTCAGACACAGAATAACTTAGAGGTAGTAGTTCACTAACCGATTGGTCCTTGGGAGCACTGTCATTAATACCATCAACAGCTGGAAGAGTCCCTTCCAACACTGAAGTAACAATTTTATCGTACTCATTCAAGGGGATTTGCAATGAGTCTACTGCTTGCGGCAAGTAAGGCTTAAGCTTCGCTGCACAGTTTGCAAGTACCGTCTCTCCCAACCTTTTAGCAATTGGTGTGGCCTCCTGAAACAAAACTATTAGTAAGTAGCACTTTCACGAGACTAGAGAGACCTAAGAGGTATAAAATGTAAGAAGAATGGCATCATATCTTTAAACACGACATACCGCACTGTCCTTTTTAACACTAGTCAATAGAGGGGTAAGCAATTCCTTGGGTACTTCTTCACTTTCTTCCAGCACAAGAGTCATGATTGTTACCATGGATGGGAAAACACTCTCAGAGTGATCCTCTCTGAAAGTGAAAGTCAGTGAATAAACTGTCTATTCATGTAATTACACTATTACAAGCTTAACATGTTCAATAGAAATTAGCATATAAAAAAATAAGAGCCTCACATGTGGTAGAGAACAGGGGGCCACAGCATCGCATAATCAACATTATCCATCTAATTGATATGTTTAATCAAACACATACAGTTAAACCAGTGCAGCAAGTAATTCATTAAAAAAGTGTACTAACAACCCAAAGCGAGCACTAGGGAAGACATGGTTATGAATGTATTGGAAGAAGGTTAATTTTTCATAGGTTTACGTACACTGTTGAAAGAAAAATCATGCCATTCATTCGGGTTTTAAATATCTTTAAAATGCAAAACCTACCAACTTGCTACTTTTTTACATATAGCTACCGAGAGCGTCTTTCAAATATTTTATCGAGGAAAAGAAAAACATGTTCAACTGATTGTTGTTTTCAGAAGTTAATTTTATTTCAATAAGAAAACTAGAGAAGTACCCACCAGAGATAACTTCTTACCCAATTTTTTTTCGAAGTTTCAGATTTTTTGCTGGTAATATCACCAGTTAGATATCTTCAAACAACTCTGTGATTCTGACATATCACTTATCAGTGAAAAAATATCTTTAAAACTAGAGGTAAATTATTTCAATGCACTCCAAAAAATGTATCAAATTGGATATAGATAATCAAAACAGGTAAAACCAACAGATATCCTCATTTCTACCCACAAACAGTCACACTAATCAAACTGAAACCCAAGTACAGGCACCCTATTAGCACTGCAAGACATTCAAAAGCATAAAAATAGAAGAAACACAAAACAAGGGGACAGAGGTTCAGGTTTTTGTTTTGAGAATGGTTCCAGTTAATTCAGCCATATTTACAGTTCAAAAAAATTCTTACAAGGATTCTAGAAAGTCTAGTAAAGTTTCTACCTCATAATTTCAGATATAATATCAGATCCTTACAAATTTAAGAATTTGCAAGTACAGTGTCTATCTTGTAAATTATGCTTGCCGTGCTTGGAAAGAAGACTTCTTAACTAGACACGAAGCACCACTTAAAATATAAATCACACATTTCTATGGAAAGTAAACATTAAAACTTCAGATATATTCTCTAAAACCATGTTGAAGTCTAAGAACACTCCAGGTTGGGTTTTATCAAAAAAAAAAAAAAAAAATGGAAGTTGGGGATTAATGACAAATGCTAAAGAAGAAGAGACACACCATTCCAGAAATCTTTAACCAAACATTTTTGATGAGGAAATTTATTAACCAAACATTATAGAAACAAAATTAATGTTGAATAATTAAGATATATTTGTAATACCTTATAGTTTTAATGAAATGCTGAAACATTTCAGTAATGAGCGTATCACATTCTAGATCCAGCATGACAACACATGACCTGACCTTGGCCACTGTCTCAAGGATCATCACCCTCTTATTATATGATCTGCTGGACTTGTCATTTAAATTCTCAAAGGATGATACAATTAATTGAAAGACATCCTGTATCAATCATACAAAATGTTATTGAAGGGCTGATATATGGAAGAACAATGAGAAAGCAACTTCTCATACCTTCATTTTCTCATCATCATATGGAGCGTCTGGTGCAGTAATTCTAGTTATCTCACTAATACAGGAAGCAACTGCGACCTTCACATCAACATCAGAATGCCTCAAGAGGTCATTTGCAACCAATGCCTTCATCAATGGAGAAAGTGCTTCATGCATTGACTTCCCCGGTGATTGCTCCACTTTGGACAGGAAAGACTCAGCTTGCTTAAAGGAGAGGAAACACCAAAAGTATTAAGATTGGGTAAGCAAAAGGCAGTGCATGAGCTTCAGTGAATGAAATATTGTATGCTATTAGCAAAATTAACTGTAAGCCCAACACCTTCCTAAGTAACAGATATAATAGCTTCTATTATGCTTTACCAAAAGCATACATTGATAGATGTCCACCCTTTATGATGCTGGACCAGCACCATGAAGGGATTACCTTCCTGCTCTCCTTTTTATTCTCTGTTTACAAGGTCTTAATAGCAGATTGCTGGTTAAATAAAGCTCAAAGACAAGGATGAATGACCACCTGAGGCATATCAGAGATATCAACTCTCTTACTGATCTTTGCGCTTAAAAGAGGAAACCAAGCAATGAGATCTCTTGTTCCAATAAATAGTACTTCTCACAGAACTAATGAAAATGAGCAAGAACACTACGATTCTTTTTTAATGCTTTTAGAAGAGAACAAATTTTAGAAAACCATTCTGAACAGACAGCTTTAAGAAACTATGTACAGGCAATGTAACAGGTATCCTTGATGGGAAAAAGTACATCCAAAAAAACAGTACGCAAGTATAAAGGACCTATAAAGTTAACAGAAGTCTCCAGCTCTAAAACACTTTTTGTGGATTATGGTACACCAAAAACTAAGCAATAATACACACTTGGGACTCGTGATTAACTACATTGTCCTTTTATAGTTCAATAAACTCTAGCATTTCTTTTCTTCATGTAACCAACCATACACGAATTCCAACTCGATGATTCCAAACAAGTTTTAGAGAAAACACTCCCTAACTCCTACTCAATGATCCCCTTGAAGAAATGCGGAAAAAACAAGGGTCAACTTGATGCCCTTCACTAAAGATCATGTTATGAAGTTATGACAATTAGCTGACACCATTTTTAACTGCACAGGCTAAGGTTTTTGTATTTTCTAAGAGATTTATGACAGCATAAATCTCACAAGCCAAATCTTCTAAACAATAATCTAAAGGGCATAACTTCTCACATTCATAAAAGCTTTCATTCGTATCACCAGAATATGTGATGCGCACCTGCAAGTTATCACGGATATTCTAGGAAACTCATGGTTCCAAATTTGGAACTGTTACTGTTAATCATTCTGTAACCAGGACCATGAAGAAGCACCATCATATTTTGCTCTACAACACAAAACCATACGCAAAAATTTTCACCAGGGACTACACCCAACAAAAGTAAGCATATTTCCTTACGGATTCGCAATTAAGAGGGGTTAAATCAATAAACCATTTGTCATTTGCATATGAAAATCATAACTTCAGATCCAATATTAATATTGTCCATACTCTGCTCCTTGAGAAACCCTCTAGGAAAAGCCAACAGGATTTTCAAACACTACCAAATGAACCTCAAGGGAGAACGCACAAACAAACAGAATGCCCACAAACTAATCCAACTTTTCAGCCTAAATGTTGACTAATCATTTAATACCCCCACAGAATGCCCAGAGTATCAATTACTTCTTCCAATTACTTTTTTTTTTTTTTTTTTTGAGAAAGAACTTTTTCCCTTTTTTTCATTTTCCCAACTTCACGTTCCTGAGAATTATTAGGCTGTGATGCACTTTCCAGATGAAAAAAAATGTTTTACTTATTGAGAGCCAAATCAATAATAAAAAGCTCCACCTGAAAATGCTGAGATTAAATCGACTATATCATGTTCAAATTATTTATCTATGGACATGATCATGTGTAAGACAAAAGTAAACCACAAAACTATAGGATCACATCAAAAGATTAAGACTGATGTATACATCACATGATGCAAAAAAAATGAGGGTTGCCTAGCGGGAATGCCCATCCACAACAAACCATAATGCTTCAAGATAGTTTTAACCAGACTCACAACCATAGACAGCCAGTTAATACGAAAATAAATTTAGAAGAGACACCAGGAAAGGCAGTAATTTTAAAAGCAGTACTTTCAAAGTGCGGGATAGTTCAACTCAAAGACAAATTGGAACAGAAGGAACATGTAGGCCATTAAGATTTTAATTAGAAAAGAAGTAAAGGACTAACATTAAACAAAGGGAAAGGACTAGAACATATGGCAATCATGCAGGGTAGAGGATAATGAATAAAGAGAGGTTTTTAATCCTATTTTGAATAATTAAAAATTGATAGCCACTACTTCACTATCAAAATAAATTAAAAGTTGATAATAGAGCTCAAGTGCTCGATATAGAGTAAGAATTAGAATATAGTCCTAGGAGAAGACATCTTCTACATCACAAGAAAGAGAAACTACAACAACATCATACCCAGCGTAATTCCACAAGTGGGTCAGGGAGGATGGTGCTACACAACCTTAAACACTAGCTTCAGTGGCAGATCCGGAATTTCATGACTATGGGTGCTCACACTTTAAGATAAACTTGTACCAATCAAAGAGCCTAATTGCAAGCTAAAAATCCTCAAGAAAAAACGGAAGAGCTATTATTTTCACTTCAGTGCAATAGCCAATAGGAGTTCTTTGGTTCAAGAAAGAAGAAAGGAGAATAATATTTCACATATACTAGTAACCCAAAAAGGCATACCAACAAGTAAGAAAGTATTTGCTTTTCAGTTGAAGAATTAAAATGAAGGCTCATGTTTAGACGCCAGTGCAAATGATTTCCCCCCTTCCTTTTTCGTTTTTCCAAATAAGATTAATGAGAAAGAGAAAGAAAAAAAATGAAAGGAAAAGATGGCATAGAAAAGGAAACAAAAAATACAAAAGAAGTAAGAATCAACACAGAGAAGTTGAGAATTAACACCGGAGAAAGTTGGAAAAACAATGTAAACGATTAAAACATAAGAAAATCAGCTAAATTTAAAAAGATCTTCTTTCATGGAGATCGATCTTGCATCTCTTCCAAAAAATAGAGAACTTTAACTTCCGCCCTAGACCAAAACACCCACCTCGCTTTCATCTCATGGGTACTCGCCTAGGTTTATATAGCACTTTTGGTATTTTTCTACTTAAATGTGTATAATTCGAGCAGCGGTCAATGGATGCTTGAGCACCCGTTATGCACTAAGTGGGTCTGCCCCTGACTACCTTACCTTGTGAGTAGAGATGTTGTTCCCAATAAAAGAAAGATTTTAATTCAGATTTTGCATAATTAAAAGTTGATAACCGCTACTTCGTTGCAACAACAAATTAAAAGTTGATAACAATGTTCAAATGCTCGATGTAGAATAAGAATTAGAATATTATCCCAAGAGAAGACGTGCCAAGTGTCTATCGTAAGGTCTGCGTACACTCTAACCACCTCAAACCCTACTTTGTGACCCCACTTTATAGCCAAACCCTACTTTGTGGCCCCACTTTGTGGTGGGACTACAATCGGTACAAAGAAAAGGGGCCATTTAAATGTAGACAATAACATAATAAGGGTAATCACACGTGGAATAATCACACGGGGTAATCACACGCAGGTACACTCTACCCTCCCATATCTTACTTTGTGGCCCCACTATCGGAATACAACATGCAAGGGACCACATTGAATGCATACAACATAACAAGTGTAATCACACACGTGGCGTACCGAGAGGATGGTGTGTACGGCACGCAACCTTATACACGCTAAGCTATTTCTAATCATCACTCGACTCAAGTAAAACATATCACAAAACATCAAAACCCTACCCTAAACTACTTAGCAAATACATCTTACACAGTTCAAAAGTAACCAAAAATCGTATAAAGCAATTTAACACACCAAATACACCTTCATATAACAAAAAAAAATAAAAAATAAACAAATACCGTTAACATCAGCACATCCATACACATACCAAAACAAGCACAACAAAAACAAAACACATAAAAACAAAATTTACAACAATAATAACATATGTATGACCTAGTGATCAACCAAGTGAGGTTGAGAACCTAAGGTCTCAGGTTCAAATCCGCCTAGCCTTGGTGGATTGCTTGTGGGAGGTATCAGGCATCACGTGGATTTAGTCGAGGTGTGCAAAAGTTAATCCGGACACCACGGTTATCCAAAAAATACAAAAATTAGAAACAAAAATTACACAACCAAAAAAAAAAAAAAAAAAAAAAACTTACGTCAAGCATAGGCAATAGTTCATCAAGTGAAACGGGATGTTCCATAAGCTTATCCCCAACTTCATCAATCTTCCGTTCAAGCTCGTTCTCTAGAGGCGCCATCGTTCTCCGTTATCCTTCTCTCGATCTTCTAGAAAGTTCTACAGATTCATACACAAATCGAAACCCTACAACAACCGAAACAGCAGCAATTCGTTCGAATGAAGAGAGGGAAAAAGGATCTTATGGGAAACCCTAGAACAACCAAGTGATTATTTGTTGTTGTGTTTTTTTTTTTTTTTTGGGTGTACTGGTAGCTCTTTTCTTTTGCTATTTATATTTTTTTTAGATTATATTATTTTGGGAGAAAGATAAATGGTGTAAATTAAGTATAGTGAAGAGAATCCCGCTGAGGGTCGGAATTGTATGGAGGAAATCAATTTTAGTTTAATTAGGAATTTCGAGTCCGCTCTAATGGAATTTCATGCGCGTGGCGTTTCTACATTTTTGAAATGTTCAACTACCCTGCATTACTTCATATTGTAGTAGTTTATGAACGAGTTCTAATAATTCTAGTTCATTTAACTACACTTAAAATATATATTTTATCTGATTATTACTGTTTCTTATTTGTTTTAACTTTATGACATGAAATGATTTATTTCTCTTCATTGCATGAATTCGTTTGAGAATTAAATATAAATATATTGAAATACAACGTCGTTCTATTAAGTGATATTGTTTTATGCGATATTATTTGAAATAGAAGTTAAAACTTAAAGCGGAAGTCTCGCTGACATTTATTATCCATTCTAGATAAACCAACAAAGTGATTAATATAACTACGTTAAGAAAATGATTAACTTTTGTCTGTAGTTATTATAAAAAAAAATAAATAAGTAAGATTACAAACATTATGACAATCCGCTTAAAATTTTAATTCCAAAAAATCTTTCTTTTTTGGGTAACTTGGGATATATTATGGAAATAGCAACAAAAAGTTCTTACAGGTTGCTGACAGCTTAGTCAGGTACAAAAATATAAGTATCTGGGTTTTCATAATTAGTACTATGATTAATTTTCCGAGTAAATTCAGTTCCTAGAATGTCTGCCCAAACATATTGTTGTGCATACACCGAAGAAACTGTCAAAAAACTGGTGGGTCTGAAGCTTTTCCTCTTCGTTCCTTCCTTAGTTAAGCAGTCTGCAACTTGATTTTGCTCCCTATAACAGTAGATTACTCGTGGATGCCCCACCTTTCTCAGAACAGACCTGCAAGATTCAAGGATGGGATCGTAGTGCTTGTTGCCAACCTTTAACGTATGAATTATTTCCATGGAGTCAACATTAATTTCAACAGCTAAAAGATTCTCGGATTCAACCATTTTTAGACTTTCCAGCAAAGCTAAGAGTTCCATTTGATTGTTTGTAGCATGAGGGAAACCCCTGACAAAGCCAATAACCCAGTCCCCTTATGGTTTCTAATTCAACCATCAATACCCCCAATGCCTGGATTGCTAAGGCATGCCCCATCCGTGTTTAGCTTGTAGCTTGAAGGCACAGGTGGGAGCTAGTGAATCTTAATGCAAATATCATGAGTAGGGTGGGAAGTTGAAGGGGAGAGGAAGGAATATTCAACAGCATTGGCATAAGCATCCTGAAAATAAGGAGTTTTATTGGAATTGTTGAAGGTGTTGTTGTTTCTGGATGTCCAAAGCTCCCAAAGGCAAAAAGAAAGAAGAATTTGGAAATTAACATGCTGATCAGGGATGGTTTGAGTGGATAAGTCTTTGAGGAATTGAAGAAGGTTAGACAACGTGAGGTTGGTAACAGTGGGCATGCGACAAGCCAATTTGGTGAAAGCATGATGCCAAAAAGAGGTAGAACGGCTGCAAAACCAGAAGATGTGACCAATGTCTTCCTCAATATTCGGGTAAAATTTACAAACGAGGTCGATAGGGACACTCATTTGATTAAGGGTAAGGTTACACGGAAGCCTATTGTGATGAATTAGCCAGAGGAGGTGCTTAATCTTATTGGGAATTTTTTAAGTCCAGATACAGCTGAAATTATTGTGATTGACCATTGTATGATTTTTCGAGGTGACCAGCTTATATGCTGATTTACTAGTGAAAACACCTTGTCTAGTGAGATTCCAGATTGGGTAGTCATTCTTATTGGTGGTATTTGGAATAAAAGCATGGTTGATGGTATGAAAGATGTGCGGAGAAAGTTGGGTTGCAAGGAGAGAAAAATCCCAGGAATTTTTAATCCATAAGTCCAAGACCTTTAAATCAAAGTGGTTATTTGGCATCGGACCATAGATAATCTTACAAAGAGGTTCAGTATTGGGAATCCACCGATCAATCCAAAAATTGACCTTATCCCATTTACGGATAATCCATCTAGTGGCTTCCGAACAGATGTTAAGGCCCTTGACAATGTTTTTCCAGGTCCTAGAAACACCTTGGGTTATGTTGCTGCAAAGGACATTTGCTTTAGATTTATTAGCTAGGATCCTTGCCCAAAGAAATTAGGGGTTTTTGGTAAACCTCTAAGCTAGAGCAGTGTGAGGGGTAGTGTTTTTATGACTAGCTTGTTGGATTTCCAGTCCTCCCAGATATTTGAGGTGAGTGATGGTTTTCTAATTGATCATGTGCATTTTTCGCTTAAAGTCTGTGGTACCCCATATGAAATTCCTTTGAATTGTATCAATGTGTTCATTGACATCAGCCGGAATGGTAATGTATTGCATGGTGTGATTAGGAATGTTGTTGAGAGTGGCTCTAGCAATGATGGTTCAGCCAGCTTGATTGAGCATTTTGGTTTTCCAATCGAAGAGCCTAGTTTTTATTCGATCGATAATGAATTGAAAGTCATTCTTGGTGGGGGGCTGTGGAACATAGAAAAGCTCAGATAACGACCAAAATTGTTTGTAGTAGGAATGGTTAAGGTGGAAGAAATGCCATGAGGGACCTCCTGTGTGCAGTTCCTAGAGAAGAGAATTTTTTACTTGGTCCTATTGATTCTCTGACTCGAAAAGGAGCTGAAAGCCTTGAGAACCTTTTTAACCGTGTCATAATTCTTTTGGTCAGCTCTAGCAAAAAGGGTAAGTTCATCTGCAAAGAAGAGGTGAGAAAGTTTAGGGCCTTTTCTACTGATTGCAATGGGAGACCAGTTCACGGTACTGACCTCATAATTCTACGAGGAAGGAGTTCCATGCAAAGGATGAAAATTTAGGAAGATATAGGACCACCCTGTCTTATGCCTCTAGAAGGAGAAAAAAGGGGGGGTTTGGCTCCATTGATAATCACGGAAATCGATGAAGTGGAAATACAGGACATAATGAGCTTAGAGAGGAGGAGAGGAAATTTAAAGAAAATTAGGGCTTTTCTGATGAAAGACCATTCAATCCTATCGAAGGCTTTTTCAAGGTCTATCTTAAGGATCATATGGCCAAGATGACCTCTCATTTTAGAGAAGTGACTGATGAATTCCTGGACAATTATGGCATTATCAGAGGCTCGTCTGTTATGAAGGAAACTAGCTTGGATAGGACCGATTAAATTATTGAGGAAAGGCTTGATCCGATTAGCGATGATTTTAGTGATGATTTTATATTGGGTGTTACAAAGACCAATGGGTCGAAAGCTTTTCAACGTGACTGCGTTTTGGCACTTAGGAATAAGGCAAAGGTAGGTGGAGTTGACTTCTGTATCTATCTTGACAGAAGTGAATACTTTATTATAGAAGGAGATGAGTTTCGAGTTAATAGTATCCAGTACCTCTGGAAGAAGAGAGGATGGAGACCGTTTAGTCTGGGAGATTTAGTGGCCTTGAAGCTGAAAAACAGCTTTCCGAATTTCTGCATGGGAAGGAATGTTATCTAGAAGATTGTTAGCGTTAGACGGAATGGAGCCAGTAAAGGAAGGGTTTGTCAAGCTTGAGTTGGGGGAGCTGGAGTGGTCGGTGGTGTAGAGGGATTTATAGAAAGAAAAGATGGAGTGTTTAATGTTTTCTTGAGAGTACATCCAGTTGCCCTGCTCATCTCTGAGGGAGGGGATTTTGTTTTTCCTCCTTCTATTGAGGGTAGAGGTGTGGAAAAATCTAGTGTTGGCGTTCCCCTCAGTTAGCTAATTAGCACGAGACTTAACTTTCCAGAATTCACACTCTTGTCTTAAGATTTCTCTATATTGGCTAGTTAAAGAGTCTTTAAGATTATGGAGAAAGGAGCTGGTAGGATAACGATGGCTATGTTGGATACCAGCTAGCCTGATAAGAATCTTTTTCTTCCTAGAGAAGATGTTACCAAAGACTATTCTATTCCAAGGGATGTTGATAGTTTGGAAATTAATAATTGAGCTAGTAAGTCATCATTATTAAGGAAAACTTGGTTTACTAAAGCAGGGAAGCCGGGGTGAGAGCACCACATGGGTTCCATTCTGAACGGCTTATCATTGGGGGATAATTTCCAACAAGGTTGATCATGATAGGGCAGTGGTCAGAGTGGGTTCTAGGAAGTTGAGTGACAGAGGAATCGGGGAAGAGATGAAGTCATTGCACATTTGTGAGGCATCTATCAATTCTTTCGAGGATGAGGTTATTCCTATTTCTGTATCTTTTGTTTGTCCAAGTATACTTACTACCTTTAAAGACAAGGTCAACCAGGTTACAATGATTGATGCAGTTCCAGAAGAGGTTAACTCTAGTATTTCTAATTGGGTTTCCTCCAAACTTATCATGGGCTAAGAGAACTTCATTAAGGTGACCCCCTACCAACCAGTTAGTATCAGGATGGATTTCTATAGAATTAGCCAAGCTGGTTAGTTGATCCCAGAGAGTTTTTCTGATATCAATGGGAGGACTAATATAGACAATACTAAGGAACCAAGAAGAAGGGGGGAGGTTACCTTGACTGCCACATGAATAGATTGTAAAGTGATAGAGATATCAGTGATGTCGAAGATATCTTCTTTCCACATCAAAATAATACCCCCTGACATCCCAACAATCGCAGATTAGATTTGGCATTTGATACTAAGATCCTGAGTAAGCTGGTGGTGATCACTCATGCGGGTCTGAAGAAGAGCCAGTATAGCAGGTTTATGGAGGGCTATCATTGCTTTATAATGGCAATGAAACTCCACGTTATTAGCGCCCCTAGCATTCCATAGTATGAGGTTCATCATTAATTTATTTTGGGGATGTAAGGGAAACACATTCACAGCCTTCCCTTCATCTCGGGGGTCCACGAAATCTCTATCTGTCTATCTAGGGTGGTTACCTCGGTTGTAAGGACTTCTTGGTTTCTAGGGTGGCTTCCATTTCTTGCTTGTTTTCCTTTAACATTTTCAAAATTCTTACTCTTTCCTAAATCTTTAGTGGCATAGGTTTTGTTGGTGGTGGCTCCACTTGTGAAGGAGAAGTTTCCAAAGGGAGCATGAGAGGACCATTCAGAAGCAGAGGTAGGTTGGGGGAAGGAAGAAGGGTATTGACTGCAAGATATGGCTGAGCGTTTGGGATAGAGATTCCATGGATAGGGTGTTCAATGGGTTGGATTGGGAAGATACCATCAGGGCACTCAACCAGAGATTGTTCCCATAGTTGGCTAGACTGCGATTCAGTACTTTCTTTGCTAGAAGAGCTAAGAACTCTGGGTTTTGAATCACAACTAGGATTTGTCTCCCTCCTGGTCTTTCTTGGAGAGTGACTGACATGTCCTGTAGTCCCATTTCCAACCATGAGTTTCGAACATGATCTAGAAAGAGAGGTTCGGAGATTAAAGTTAGGGGAAAAGGAGGGTTCATAATGAAGTAAAGGGATTTCAGAGAGAGCTGAAAGAGGAGAGTGCTCTTTATGGAGGGAGAGTGGTATGTCATGGTTCTTTTCCACTTGAGGGTAACGATGATAAAGAGTCATTTCAACCATGTTACATGAGGAAGACACAGAGTTCTTAGTCAATTTAGAGAAAGAGTTTTGTTGAGCGATTTGATTGTAATTTGTCATGTCACTCTGGTAGTTGGAGTTCGTAGTCTTAGTAAAAGTATCAAATCTATTAGTGGAGCCCATCTTTGACTTATTATTAAATGGAGTTTTAGAAAAAAAAAAAGAGGTTAAGTTTTTGGGCCTTATCGAATTAATCTTTTGGGCCTAAAAGATTATTGGTATTTGATTTGGCCCAACTAGTAGCCTGCTGAAGGATGCTTGGGCCATCAACAAGAGGAGGCCCACTCTTTGCGTTAGAGTTAATTGTCCTTTTACCAAGGGTTACCAAATTGGGCTGGTCCAAGGCAGAAATTTGGTCCATTGGAGATGTTTCCTGATCCTTACCCGGATTGGGAGGCTGTTGAGAGCCCACCAGAGGTTTTGTCGGAGAATTCAAGTTTTGGAGATGATCAGGAAACTTACCTGGATTGGGGTCATAAGTCTTGGATTTGTCGAAGGAAACTATCTTCCATTCTGAAGTTACCTGCTGTGTAGGGTTGTACATCGTTGATTCGAGATTGCTGGGGTTGTTCTCGTGGTCAGATTGCTTCAAATTGCACCCTCTGTTGGTGTGTCCTAATCGACCACAGGTAGTGTATAGGAACCCTTCACTCTCATAGCAGATTTACTGTTCGTGATGCCCAATTGTTATCGAATTACATACAAGGGTTTCTAGTTGAATTTGAACATATATGCGCGTGTACCGTCCTCTAAGAGAGGAAGATGTACATGTATCTATTTTCAGCAGACCCCCAATTTCCTTTCCAACTTTTTCCAGGATCGTGTAATTGTAAAACTCAGTAGGTAGGGAGGGTAATCTTACTCACACTGCAGATGACATGATTTTTGCACTCGCGGGTACGAAATTTGGCTCCCAAACCCGGATTGAGACATACGATCCTGCGACGAACCATGGGCTTTCTAAAAGAATCTTTCTTTGGCTTTCCTCAAGAGCAAGTTTAACCGTATAATAATCATCTCCTAAATCAATGAGGATTATGCTCTCTTGAAGCTTCTATAAATCTGTAAGTTTAGATCGGAGGAATTGATGGTTCACTTTTCGTCCGACACATTTAATGATGACCGATCTCTTCCAGGGAAGGTAGAGACGTTGTTTATCTTCATCCGAAAGGGGAATATGTTTTTGTTAGCTCCAATTTTCTCTGTGTTTAATTTTTCAAAGCTCATTGGAAAGTCTAAATTCCCATGGAGTTTGTTGCTAGGATCTTCTGCTGCTTCTTTATAAGACATTTTCCTTGAAGGATCTTCGTCCATCCTAGCCGGGGTTGGGTCAGGGGGTCCAGCGGAGGCATCGGAGGTGGTAGATCTGGGTTTTTTGATTTCGAAGGGGAAAACCTTGAGTAACAGCCCATTCAGAGAGAAAAAATAGTTGATGTTGTTGTAAGCAAGTTTTATTCCAAAAAATCTAAATATAATACTTATCCATAACTATATCATTGTACAGGCATTTCTCCAATCTATAAATTAAAGTGTGTAAATTAGCTTTTCATATAATTTAATCCTCCGAGAAAATGAGATTGTGCATCTTTAAAGTATGAATGCATCAAACTAATTAATCTCATTTAAATAAACGTAAATTACACTAAATATCATTGTAATATGATTACTATGTGAAATCTTCTATATTTTAGAATTAAAATACATCCTAAACATTTATCAAACATTTAAACTCTAGTATATTTAAAACTATTAGTTTCTCGACACATAAATTGTACGTGTATGTCAAATCACATAATATATATTTCGATAAAATAATATCAAACTTACTATATATTATCGAAGCATGAAAAACTTGGATTAATATCTTCCTAATTACAGCAGATTAAGTTAAGTTTCATGAGGAAGAAGATAACAAATATTACTAAGTTATTTATTTTGTAACTACAGACCAAATTACATGACTTTGTTCTTATTGAGTTGAGTTAGACAGTAAATTAAAAGAACGCTTAAGTTGGTGATTAGATATTTACAAAAACAGATTTTATTTGATCATGTGACGTACGTATTAGGCATAATTTTGACTTATGATTTGAAAATAACATATCATAAAATTACATGAACATGATAAATTGTTATTCGTTCTAAGCATTTTGGCCTAATGCATTTGGCAATAGGTCAGGGAGACGATTAAGTTATTTGCTTAAGACAAATGAAAATTAAATGTTATTTTGTAATACCCCAAAAATTTGGATCAATATTAGAACCATTCTTCGAACTCATGAGTAATAAATCTTAGTGCTTTGTTAGTGTTAATATCAAGGTTGAGGTGTATTAAAGCCTCAAATAACTCTTAGCTAATAGACGAATCAAAACATTCCTTACCGATTGAATTCTTGAGAAGGGCATTACCATATTCAACTTCAAATGAGAATATTTCCTATTATACAAAGAATTTTTGATCTCATAACCTACCAACAGATATATAATTGAATTATCTTTCCAACGATACCAATTTTGCCAAAATCCGATATTGGAGTAAGAAGTTATGACCATTTTATTGAGAGCTGTCCGAGCTGTCCAGGAGTGACAGACAAACTGACGGACCGTCAAGTTAGTGACGGCACACCACTATGGCCATCAAAACTGAAGCAGTAAGGCCTTTTATAGACCAAAAGTAACGGTGGGAGTGATGGTCTGTCACTCTGACCGTCAGATTTGTCTGAGACAGCACTGAAACACCATTTTAAAGAGATTTTTGGGTCATTTTCACCCTATTTAACACCCAATCACCCAAATCAAGGAACATAACTTCTCATTCATCCAAAACATTAAATTAGGGTTTCTTTCCAAGATCAAAACCCTTATTTCTTCTTCAATAAAAATCAATAGAGATCAAGAGGAGTCAAGGAATCAAGAATCTCTCTAAGAACCTTCAAGAAAGAAATTTCCCCAAGGTATGCGTGTGTTTATTTATGGATCCCTTTAATCCATAAAGCTTAAAAACCATCTTTTAAATTATGTGTTATGATATTTATGATGTTGATGATTGATTATCATGTTGTTGGAATTTGATGATGCCCAAGATGGAGTTTTTGTATGTTTGTGTGAGGCTATGGTGGTATATGATGTATAAATGGGTGAAATTGGTGGTTGAATACTTGTAATCTTGATGAATCCACCTATGCCTAAGATGTGCATGTAAGGTGTTTGTGAAAATACCTGATAGACTAGAATTCATGTATTGAATCTCAATAGGACTTAAATGACAAGACTATGCTCTTTTCCTTACGACTCAACATGAATTTCATGCTAATCGTTGTGTATTGTTGTTGTGATATGGAATGTTCATGAAATTGGAATCATGTAAGAATTTATATGTTATATGCTTTATCTTCCATGTTCAAAAATATGATAACCATTTGTAGTATGAAATCCCCTATTTATGGTATTATGAATTGTAATTATTGTTGAAGTGTTCATAAACTAGTTTTATAAGATTATGCTATGCTTTCTTGCAAATCCTACTTATGTATGAGATGTATGATAACCATGAACTTCATGAAACTCCCCAAGTTATGATATTATGGATTGATGATATGGGTCATATATTCAAGTAACGTCATGTAAGTCAGTTTCCTTCCATCGAGTCCTGGGGGTACTTGTACCCGAAAAACTATAGTTGTGTGTCTAGAGCCATGTCATGTTTCATGATATCTGAAATCAAGCTATGATTTAGTAGAATTCAATCAGTCAAGTGACTCAGGAAAGACTTACAAATCCCAGTACTCAAAAATTTCAGAAATCCTAGTAATTCCAGTAACTTCAATACTCTCAGTTAAGTCCTCAGATCTTAACAGTATTCCGTCAGTCAACAGAATTCAGCTTAGCTAAGCTAAGAAATACTATCAGTTCAGTTCAGCTAATTAGTTCAGTCCAGTTAATCAGTTCAGTTAACTCAGTAAATCTCAGAAATTCAGTAATCTCAATACTATTCCATCAGAAACAGAACATCATGAATTCAGTCCATGTACAATTCAGTCAATCCAAGTTCAGTGTTTATTCAGATGAGAGTAGAAGTTAGCGCCGAGTGAACCCGAGGATTTGAACTCACCTGTTATATGAGGGTGTGATTCTGAGCAGTCATCCTTGCATTTTAGAACTATGTAGCCAGCGTAGGTTGAAACATCGCAGCCTGTTATATGAGGGTAGATGAGGTGGCTTAACCTGTTATATGAGGGTTCCCACCATTCTTACTAGAGTTACCTGTTATATGAGGGTTGCTCACACGTTGTCCTTACTAATGACGCGGTATTGACACTCTTCCAGTCAGGGCAGAGATTGGACCCCAGCTAAGCCATAATGGCTCATATGCGGCATGTCGGTTAAACAACTACTTCCCACAGTTTCAGTCTCAGTATCAGTAAAGAAACTCAGATAGTTCTTTAGATTTCAGGACTGTCAGTTACAGTCAATCTAGATACTGTACGGAACTCAGATTGTTTCATCAGATTCAGGACTGTCAGATATAGTCACCCATGTTATTAGTATTCAGTATCAGGGCTATCAGATATAGCCACTCATGTTATCAGTTATATCAGTTATCAGAACTTATGTTATTAGCTGTATCAGCTATCAAAACTCATTGTCAGTCATACTAGATATCAGTAAACTCTTGTCATCAATACTCAGTTTCAGGACTATCAGATACAGTCAATTAGACCAGTTCTTCATAATCAAAACTGTCAGAAACAATCATTTCTTTATCAATAATACAGTATCAGTCTCCTAGTATCCAGTTATACAGTGTCAGTTCCTCACTTATTAGTGAATAATATATCAATATCAGTAAACTCAGTCATTCAGTATCTCCACATCGGTAAACTCATGTTGTTAGTATACAGATTCCGTAGTCAGTATCACCACGAGTTTAGTTTCAATTACTTATGCATGTATGTATTCCCACGTTCATATCAGTCAGCATGTTTAGGCATATAAACCTCATGCATTTAGCCTACCCCCACGTATACTCAGTACATTCAGACGTACTGACGCATTCGCGCTATGGTGCTTTCTTTTTATGTTACACCATAGGTTTAGAGGCGCAGGTTCCAGATCAGCAGTAGCATCCCAGTTAGCAGTGAGTCCTCATATTTCAAGGATATGATTACTATTTTTATTATTTTAGTATTTCAGTTATTTTCAGTTTATGGAGTTAGTTGGAGACAAGTTCCTTCAACTCCTTATTCAGTTCACTTAGAGGCTTTCAGACTAGATGTCAGATTAGATATTTAGACTTCAGTATTTTCAGTATTTATCTTTCGTTTGGTAGTGTTATACCATATTTTCAGATATGTATTAGTATAGAACCTTACGGTTATAGTTCATGTTTTCGCATATTTTATGAGATATTATGCAGTACACAGGTACAGATATCAGTCATGGGTTAGATTGTGGTCCTTCAGGGTCATGAGCACCGTGTAGCGTCTCGGTTCAGAAAATCGGGATGTTACATATTTAGTCCAGGTATTAATCAAATTCTATTGTCTCGACGATGACAGAACTCAGAAACAAAAGTCAAAACTTTAAGGGAAAGCCATGTTGTCATTTGTTATTATGTTGGATAAATCAAAGAAACGACTAATATAACTATGTAAAGGAAACAAATAATTTATGTTTGTAGTTATTATAAGTTACTTGAAAAATTGAGTAACATCACATGCATTGCGGTAATCAGCTTAATATTTTAATTCTAGAAAATAAAAATATTGTATTTACCCATATTATGCTGTTGCACGCGTAATTTCTTGAATCTATCAATTAAATTACAGAAATTAACTTTCGCTATAATCTAATCCTTTAAGAAGATGTAATTGTGCATTTTCAAAATATGCACACATCAAATTAATTGCATGTGTATGCCAAATCATATAATATATATTTTATTAAAACAATATATCAAATTTACTAATGTTGAAGCATGTAAAACTTAGATCAATATCTTCCTATTTACAACAGTTTAAATTAAGGTGTGTCAAGGAGTAAACAAATATTACTTAGTATTTCTTATGTAACTACAGACCTACTTGCATGTCTCCTAGTTTTATTGCGTTGTGTTATACAATAGACTAAGAGGATACTTAAATTTATGATTAGATATTTTTAAAAATAAATTTGATTTGATCTTGCGTTGCGCGTATTAGGCACAATTTTGATGTATGGTTTGAAAATAACATATCAAGAATTGCATGAACATGACAAATCGCTACTCTTCCTAAGAATTTTTGCCTAGTTTGTTATGTGTTTGCCAAAATGTTAAGGAGACACTTAAACTAATTGAAATCAGATTTTATTTAGTTCAAATATCAATTATATTTTATTCGCTCCACAATACAAATATATTTGAGACGTAACATTGATTGCACTAAGTGAGGTTATTTCATGCGACAGTCAAAATAAAAGTCAACTTTAAGCAAAGTCTTGATGTCATTTATCATCCATTCTAAATAAATCAAGAAAATGATTATTATAACTATATAAAGGAAACAAATCATTTTTATTTGTAACTACTAGTATAAGTTAACTTGAAAAAACGAGCAAGATTACAGCTATTGTGGTAGTCAGCTTAATAATTTAATTCAAGAAGATATAAAAATTGTATTTATCCACCATTATGTTGTTGTACACGTAATATCTTAAATTTATAAATTAAAATTCATAAATTAACTTTGGTGGCAATCTAATCCTCTAAAAAGGTGAGGTTGTGCATACTCAAAGTACAAACACATCAAATTAGTTTTTCACATTTGATAGAAAGTAAATTGTTCATAATATCATTGCAATATAGTTACTATGTGGATGTATCTTCTATATTTTAAACGTAAAATACATTATACATGCTTATCAAATATTTAAAATCCCTATATATTTAAAATTATACAAACATATAGCTTTCAATATATTTTTAAATCATGAATTTTAATTTTGCGACAATTCTATCAAATTTTATTGTACAGACATTAAGTAATTGATTTCAATGGAATGCATATAATTTGTGACAAATTAATAATTAAAATACAAACTTTAAAACCTCTGTTTTATCCCTTTTCAAATTTATCAAAGGAAAGACAAATTATTTGTAAGAAAATGGTTTTCGACTTCTCAAATTATTTCAAAACTTAGAAAAATGTCAAAATAACTTAAGAAAAATTACAGAATAACCACTTAATTTTTATAGAAAAAATCAAGAAAACTTAAATGAATTATAAATGTTCAAAAACAGAAATAAACCTTCAAAATTAGAGGAAATGGGTAAGGGTTCAATTAACGCCCTAACAAGGGTTTTAAGACACTTAAAAACGTCTGTTTTTAAAACGGTTGACCAAAATATTTAGACTAAATTAAAAGGCTAACTTTGTGAAAATGTCATTTTTTATAAAATATCGAACTTGAACCAAGCGATTTCGAAAATTATTTTATTTCGTCAAGCTTTTAAGCTGAAGAATATTTTAAACAAAAGTCTATTCTTTAACAATGTTACTTTAATTAAAATAATAATTTGTTTCATTTTAAGAGAGATTATTATTTTTTAAGAAATTCTATTTTTAGAGTCAATGTTAACTTAAAAATCTTAACAATGATTTTAAGAGGAACTATTAAGAGCCCGTTTGGATATGATTAAAAAAATTGTTTAAATGCTAAAACTGAAAAAAAATTGTTGATATGTTTGGTAAACAAGTGTTGTCAATCACTTTTTTGTTGTCAAAATAACTTAAATATCCTTAAAGTTGTTAACACATAATAATGTTAATTATTTATGATTCTTAATTCTAATACTTCAAAAATAATTTCTCTTTAAACACACTTTCAACGTAAAGTAATTATGCCAGGTCAATTTATAAATATAAGTTACTTTTTTATTTTTAAATATTAAAAAATAAAAATTTCAAGATATATTTTATATAAATATAGTATTATATTGTAGTATTGCAAGCTTGTAACAATTTGGTAATGTTAAAAAATATGTTACTGAAATATTATTATGGCTATTACAATAACGGTTCGTCCCTTTAGAAAATAGTCAAATCAACAATACAAGAGACTACAAAGAGTTCTTTCGATAATGAATGATGAGATATCATTCTTAAGAAACAATCTAAAAAATGAATATATTTAAATAAATTCATATATAAAAATAAAAAATATTCATAATATAATGTACATCAAGCATTAGAAATGTCATTATCAATCATGTCACGAAACCCCATCCAATACATACTACTTTGTTCTTCCATATTCTCAACATTTACACTGTTAGCTCTTGAAGATTGACTAACATCAGGATCAATCGAAGGAATATATCCCTCATTCTCAGCTGTTTTAAAAGCATCATCCACACTATATTTTTTTTTTTGTAATATAATTATAAATGATCATAGTAGCAAGAACGATGTCTCTTTGAGTATCAATGTGATAGTAAGGCATTTCTCTCAAAATAGACCACCTTACTTTCCAAACACCAAATGTGCGCTCCACGACATTTCTACAAAAAGAATGTAAATAGTTAAACTTTTCAATGTGTCCTCTTGGTTCTTGCAATTGTCGTGTTGCACCGCGATGAAATTCTGCCAAGTGATATCTCACATTATCGGCTTTGTATGGAGCTATATACCTCTTCATGTGTGAATATCCTGCATCAACTAGATAATATTTGTTTCCTAAAGGACAATATAAAAAAAAAATTTAATGAATTCATAGGGAAACTATTTACACCTGGAGCTTTATTAAGAGGCATAGATTGCACAAAATTATTTATCTCCTATTCAGTGACTTTTGTGATGAGATTACATTTGTGTTTTTGATACAAGCAAGGGTCCTTATTTATCACAACTAAATCTAGGAAAGATACTATATCAGCTGTTGTGCCCATAATACTAGAAAAGAATAAAATAAAATCATTCTCCTCCTATAAGGGGTTAGTAAGTTTGTTATCAGTAGCATCACAAATAGCAGCAATGTTGTTCCTCTTGATCCAATCAATAAATACTAAACACACATTCATGACAAGGAACAAGCAACTGTAAAATGAGAATGTACAGCATATCTCACTACAAAATCTACCAGTACCTATTTTATTCTTTTAAATCTAACAACACATACTACTCCGGCACTCACAGTAACAAACAAGCAAAGTGATATAATTTAATAATGGAAGAGGCTTGGTGAGAATATCAGCAAGCTGGTCAGTAGATGAGACATAGTGCGTGACCATCGTTCCTGCAAGTACCTCATCGCGAACAAAGTGACAGTCGGACCCAACATGCTTCATACGATCATGAAGGACTGGATCTTTGGTAACACAAATAGTGGACTGATTGTCACAATAAATCTGTGGTTTCGTCGGGGGAATGCCAAGTGCATCTGTAAGGTATCGTAACCACATGGCTTCAGCAACACCCGCAGCCATGGCACGATATTCTGCTTCTGTGGAGGAACGGGACACTCGCGTTTGCTTCTTGGTGCACCAGGAAATCAGATTCGGTCCCATCATAACAATATATCCAGTAGTGGACTTCCGATCATCTTTGTCGTTAGCCCAATCCGAATCAGAAAAAACAGATATATCAAACGAGCCCTTTTGAAATAAAATTCCACATTGAAGAGTACCTTTAAGATAGCGCAGAATGCGTTTCAAGGCCTGAAAGTGTTGTTCTGTGGGAGCATGCATTGATTGGGAGACACGATTGACTGCATATTGGATGTCCGGACGAGTAACAGTAAGATAATGAAGTCCACCGACGAGGCTCCGATATAGTGTAGGATCGGCAAAGGGAGTATTCGGCCCTGGGGATTGGCGAACTGCCATGGGAGTGATCGCGGGTTTGCAGTCTGTCATTCCAGCTCGATTTAGAAGTTCAAGGGTATATTTTGTCTGATGCATCAATATGGTTCCCGATTTGCGGATGAGTTCGAGGCCAAGAAAGAACTCCAGAGGACCAAGGTCCTTAAGTTTGAAGTCACGATGCATAGCCTCAGTAATTTCAGTGATGAGTGATGACGAGCTGCCTGTAATAACAATATCATCCACATAGATAAGAATGATGACTGTCCCTCGAGAACAGTGAAGGGTGAAGAGACTGTTGTCATGATGGTAGGTGCGAAAACCAAGACCCTGCAGAAAAGTAGAGAGGCGTGTGTACCAGGCACGTGGGGCCTGTTTCAGGCCATACAGTGATTTGCGAAGCTTACAAACATAGTGAGGACGGTTGGGATTAACATATCCCGGTGGCTGAACCATATAGATGTCTTCCTCAAGACGACCATGAAGAAAGGCATTGCTGACGTCTAACTGATGAAGCGGCCAATCATAGTGAAGAGCTAGAGACAAGACCAGACGAATAGTCTGTTGCTTAACAACAGGGCTGAAGGTCTCCTTATAATCCACACCATACTCCTGATGATACCCTTTTGCAACCAGACGTGCTTTATAGCGAGAAAGAGATCCATCTGAATTTCGTTTGATGCGAAACACCCATTTGCACCCAATAGACTTTCGGTTACTAGGCAGAGGTACCAAATCCCATGTACGTTGTTCATTCAGAGCCTGAAATTCCTCATCCATAGCTTGGCACCAGAAACTATTTTTGGAGGCTTGGTTGTAGGTAGTAGGCTCAGTTATGAGATGTGCATCAAAGGGTATTTGAGTGTGGTAGACTTTGGGTTTGAAGGTACCGGCCTTGGCTCGGGTTGTCATAGGGTGAGTGTTGAGTGGAGGGTGATTAGGAAGGGGTGGTGGAGTTGTATGATGTGTGGACGGGGGTTGGGTGGGGCTGCCGTGGGAGCTGGGATGTGAAGCGGTGGATGGGGTGGCTGTATGTGAGTTAGGAGTATGATGTAGGGAAGTGGTGGGTTGTGTGGCAGTCGGCTAGGTGTTCGGGTGGGAGGTTTGGGGGTTCGGGTGGGTGGGTGGTTGGTTCGAGTGGGTAGTGGTGTAGTGGGGTACCGGGTTAGGTGCCGAGTGAGCCGGAGCATGAGCGTGTGAAAAGGATGGAAATAATGGCACAATGCCAAGTGGATTGGGGGAGTATGGAGTAGAGGAAAGACTTGTGTAAGGAAATTGTTCCTCCACAAAACGAACATGACGGGAAACATATGTTTTCTGAGATACAGGATCGAAACATTTGTAACCTTTGATAGTGGGATGATAGCCTAGAAAGACACAAGGGGTGGACCGAGGTTAAAGTTTATGTTGAGTGTGTGGACGCAACCAGGGATAAACCAGACACCCAAACGGGCGGAGATGGATGTAGTCGGGTGGATGATTGTAGAGACGGGCATATGGAGTAGAGTTGGAGAGAGTGTGAGTAGGCATGCGATTTATGAGGTAGTTGGCAGTAGCAAGGGCATCAACCCAAAAGGAAACGGGTAAGGTGGAATCATGGAGGAGCGCAACAACTGTTTCTATTAGGTGACGGTGTTTGCGCTCAGCAACGCCATTTTGTTCTGGGGTATATGGACATGAAGTGTGATGAAGAGCCCCTAGACTTTGAAGAAAAACACCAAATGCATTGTTGACAAATTCTTTGCCATTGTCACTTCGAAAAATTTTGATTTTGGCATTAAATTGATTTTGAACCATTCGGTCAAAGTTGACAAAAACAGTATAAGCTTCGGATTTAAATTTCAGAGGATAAAGCCAAGTGAATTTACTGTAATCATCAACAAAACAGATATAATAACGAAAACCTTGAACAGAAGGAACTGAGGTTGGACCCCAAACATCAGAATGAATTAATTGAAATGGCGCAGTGGCCTTGTGTTCAGACAGTGAAAAAGGTAAACGACAAGATTTAGACACTGAACAGGACTCGCAATGTAATTTCTCTGAAAAATTAAAACCTAAGGAAGATAAAATGGATTTGGTGATGGCGGATGATGGGTGCCCAAGCCAACGATGCCAGGTGGACGAGAGAATGGCTTGACTCACAATAGACGAAGACCTGGATGGAAGAGTGTATAGCCCATGCTCACAGCGGCCCGTGTACCGCACCCGGTTCGTGGTATTGTCCACTATCTGGAAATTGGTGTCATTAAAAATGAGGGTGCAGTTATTATCTTTAGTAAAGTGATAAACAGATAAAAGATTGGATGTGAGGGAAGGGACGTGGTGAAGGGTTGAGAGATGAAATTTACCATTTGGGGTATAGACATACCCAGAGCCGGTGTTTGTGATGGGAAGGGATTGACCATTGCCTACTGTAATAGTTTCTGAGCCATGATACGGATGAGGAGCTTGAAGTTGTGAATAATCCGACGTCACATGGGTGTTAGCACCTGTGTCTAGATACCAATCGCCAGATTGAGCGTTTGTGGACGCATGCATCGCCCTTGATCCACCGGACTGCGATTTACATTCTGCGAGTCATCATAACGATACCAACAATTAGCCGCAGAATGGCCCCGTTTAGCATAAATTTGGCACGTCGGAAGATCTCGTGTGGGCCCCCGCTGGTTTCCTCGTCCCTGTCCGCGGCCTGACTGGAAGCCGTCCCTCGGTGGAGGCCCGCCTCTGCCTTGCTGCCCGGCGTTCCGACGGTCACCGCCGCCGCTGCCTCGCCCTTGGTTACGGCGATCATCACCGCGACCCCTGGCCGAGCCCCCGCTGCCAGCCGAGTAAAGAACCGTGACGCCAAGGGTGGAACTGGCTTCTCCGAGCAGTAATTTGTGTTCCATGTCTAGATTCAATTCTTCTGCATTAAGCCATCCAGACAGTTGATTCAGAGTGATTTCGACAGGTGAGAGGCGAATATGCTGTTTGAGAGAGGAATAGCCAGACGGAAGACCACGTAGCACGGCATTCACCACGTCTCGTTCAGGAATAATCTCGTTCACAGCATCTAGGTCAGACAGAATAGAGGCCACATCATCAAGGTATTGAGTCATCGTCTTCGTTCCCTTCCGAAGAGTATGCAATCTGTCACGCAACTGAAAGATATGAGCCATGGATACAGAGTTGTACCTTGTGGCTAGTGCGTCCCAAAGTGAAGCCGATGTGAGAAAACCCCGGGCGTGTTTGTGCACAGAGGGGCTAATAACTGCGAGAAGACAGGCTCGGATCTGAGTGTCTACGATCATCCACGGAAGGTAGTCGGGATTAGGGAGCATGACGCCGTCCTCCTCGGCTGTCTCGGGCGGCGGCTTCTCCGCACCGTCAATCCATCCGAGCAGCAAGTTGGCTGCGAGGGCGGTGCGGACGTTAAGTGCCCAGGCCGGGTAGTTGTTGTCAGATAATTTTTCGGGGATGAGATTGTGGAGATTCCTGAGCAGTAATTTTACTCCAGACGGTAAATTTGACAGGGGATCAACAACCTTGTCCATGGCGCCGACCTACGACGGAGGAGGGAGGCCGTGCGGCGTGGTGTAGACGGTGGCGGCGGCGCACACACGTCGGAAAAGAGGAGAAATTAGGGTTTGGGCGGAAGAAGAAACCCTAGCTTTGATACCATGATATAATTTAATAATAATTGATCTTATTGATATTGAAGGGGTTACAGCTGTATATATAGAGAACTGAAGAATAACTAATTACAGAATAACCCAGATGTATTTAATAATTATATATGTAGTCTATTACAAAGCCAATATGATAGCAATAATTATACCAATCTATAAATTCAATCAGCGAATACTAATCATAGATTTACCACAAGGAACTAGCAACGGCAATATGAGAAGATACAACACCTCCTACGGAAACTTGCAGGAATGAGACAAACTATCAAAAAAAATCAATTTTTAAAATTTAAATAACATGCAGAGATTCTATATGAACGGATAGAGAAGAACTTACCACAGGCTCGACACGTAATTATGAAGTTTCTGAAAATAAAGAAGAAACATGAGAAAACTAGAGGGAAAAGATGAAAAAAACGGCAAAAAGAAAAATAAAGAAAAATCATTAAGGACTACAAAGTTTAGGGTATTGATGAAATTAGAAAAAAATATAAGGGATAAAAAGATAAATATTTTGGTCAAACCTAAAAAAATTTAATCTAAAAAATAAAAAGCTAGGGGTATACAACTTCTCAATTTTTTTTTTAATCCACTTTTAGCTTTAAATACCAAACACCTAAAAAAATTAAAAAAAGTAATTAAAATCTAGTTTGACCAGATTTTAATCCTATCCAAACACCCTTTAAATAAGAAACATTTAGTCAATGAAAGAGTTTAAACTTATTAATTTAACAAAACCTAATTCTTTTCATGTTAGAGAAAACTATTTTAACCTAAAACGCGATTAATTATTACTTGAACAAACTCAAGTCATTTTAATGTGAAAATATTTGTGTTCAAAAGATTAACATAAAGTTCATTTTACTTCATTTAAAATAATAATAATAATAATAATAATAATAATAATAATAATAATAATAATAATAATAATAATAATAATAATAATAACAATAATAAAAGGGAAATTCAAGTAACGAACGAAGGAAAAAGGAAGATAAAAGAAAAAGGGAAAATTACAAAATTACATAACTTACCTTTCATTAATTACAAAAAATCCCAACTCATCAAACTTATTACAAAAATCCCATTTTTGATGTTTCTCTCTCTAAAAGGAAATATACATAAGTAAGATGATTTCTTTCATCGTTTTTCACCCTTAAAACTCTCCTAAAATCAAGCATCGGTTACCATTTTGAATACAACTGTACTTGGCTCCAAATTACAGCATTAAATTTCATCTTAATCTCCATTAATCATTCTGATTTTTGAGTATTGAGGCTCGTATTTTTTTCTCGATCATTTTCTGAACCTATTTTGGGGGATTTTTGAATGAAGAAATTGTTCCATGTTCTTATTAAGTATTGTTGGGGGTTTCTTCTTTAACCAAATTTTCAAAATTGTCCATTTGAAGTACAGTATTAACAACTTAGTACTTTGTTAATGGAGCATTCTCCTTAATTCAATTTTGGGGGCTTTTTGAAAGAATAAATTGTAGCATGTTCTTATTAAGTATTTTTGGGAGTTTTAATTTAACAAAATTTGGTTGTTATATCATTATTGACCCTTTTTTGTTTAAAAATCGTCCATTTGAAGTAGAAACAAACATATTTGTACTTTGTTAATGGAGGATTCTCCTTCTTTTAGCTTAGGTTTAACTCAATTAGATACAAATGCGGGAGTTGGGTTCGTTTCCGAAGTTTTGACTACGAGGAACCTAACTTTGTCGAGAACAAATCTAAATTTCGTAACGACCCCAACAAGATGAAAGAGATTAGAAAAGCTGCTGCTGAAAAGTTAAAAAAAAAAACAGTTGAAAAATCATCAAGATTATCCAAAAAAAGATGATTCTGGACGTCCACGTCTTCCTAAGGTATATATAATTTTTTTGTTTTTGTTTATGTTGGGTATATAAAATTGTGGTGAGCTTTTTATTTAAAATACAGTGATCTATATAGTTTAATATACATAAATGAATAATGGGTTTATGTAAATTCGTATGTATATGTTAAACATACATTACTCAACACATATACATAAGTTAGTTTTTCCATTATGTTATGTTATGTTTGTCTGATTCACTGAACATGCAATATGCATATGAATAAAATATACATAGACTTCAATATGTTGTTAAATTAATACTACATTGTGTTCTTCATATACATCATATTTTATGTGTATATTATTTGAAGCGGTAGTTGGGATAATGGATATCAGGTATGTATATGTTGACATATACATCAATTCTGATGTTTTTTTTTGTTGTGTATTTAAACCAATAATTCTCACAATTCAATGTTATGTATATGTTAGTAATATACATAAGTTTAGTATTTAATTTGACAACGCATGCTCATTGACATATATATGTTGGGTATGTAAATTTGCAGTGAGTTTTTTGTTTGAACTACAGTGTTTCATATAGTTTACGTTTTATTATTTTAGTTTGATGCACTGAACATGCCATTTGTTTATGAATGATATATACATAAACTTTAATATGTTGGTAGACTACTACTGTGATATGAACTGGATATATATAATGTTTTCTTGGTATAAGATTACTCAAAGGATACAATTTCTGAATGAACATCCCTTTGAGGTTGAGTATGTTCAAGACATTATGCAACAAGAATGTGACAGTGTGTAAGTATACTTATATATTTTATTTGTTTGCAATATTACTGTACATGTATTAATGTATTTGCTTTTTTTATTGCTAGTAAATATTACGTAATAACGTATAAGTTTTTTATATGCATGACAGGGACTGTAGAGTCTTTGTTGCTGGGTATGCTGAATACCTAAGTGAAGGAATGAACATTCCTTCAGATAGTTTTTAAGCAGAATACCATCAAATGCGTTACGCCACACTCCTTCAAAAATAAGGTATTCAAAAAGCAAAGAAAAGTTATGTTAGTGAAAATGATGACCCTTCAAGACCAAGGTCAAGAATTATACGAATTCCGGGTGAAAATAAAATAGTTAGCATTGACTAGTGTTGGTGAAGAACATTGTTCAGATTTTCTGTGTTCTCCTGAAATTTGTTGGGATTGTTCAAAATATAAGTACTTTAGTTGTTTTGTATGGTAGAATACAATGAAGTTTTTGTTTAACATATACAAGCTGCTAGACTGGCACCTATGTCATGTATGCTTAACGAGGAGCAGAAGAGTGCAATTAAAAAGATTCTTGAGTGCAAAGGAGGGGCTCCATATGTTATCCGTAGGCCACCTGGTACAGGCAAAACAAGGACTCTTATAGAAGCTGTTATCCAGCTACATATTATGAGGAAAGATGCTCGAGTTCTTCTCTGTGCACCTTCAAATAGTGCTGCAGACCATATACTTGAGAAACTTGTTAGTCAGCAGAATATTGGAGTGCAGGACCATGAGATTTTGAGTTTGACTGCACTCACACTTTCTTTAGACAATGTGAATCCTAGTTACATTCACTTTTGCAATGTTGAAGATTATGGTTTAAGTGTCCTCTTCTCAGGGACCTTAAAGGATTATCATATCTTCATATGCCAGTGCATCTCTTCTTTATGCAGAAGGCATCAAATGGGGCCACTTCTCTCATATTTTCTTGGATGAGTCAGGACGGGCATCGGAGACTGAGACCATGGTTCCTCTGTCATATCTTTTAAGGAGACAGTAGTTGTACTTGCTGGTGTTTCACACCAACTTGGTCCTATAGTTTTCTCAAATGATGCCGAAAATTATGGATTGGGGACGTCATATATGGAAAGGTTATTTGAATGCAAGTTATATGGTGATCTCAATGAAAATTATGCTACCCTACAAGTAAGGAACTATCGGTGTCATCTAGTAATTCTGCATCTTCCCTCAGAAATGTTTTATGGCGGAGAGTTGATCCCATGTAAAGAAGATAAAACTTCCACTCTGACTTGTGCGGACCTTCTTCCACACAAGGAATTTCCTTTGCTTTTCATTGGTATACAAGGTTGTGATGAAAGGGAAGGAAACAACCCATCATGGTTCAATAGGATCGAAGCAAGCAAGGTAGTAGAGATCATCAGAGATATGATATATAACAAAGGACTAAAAATGGAAAATAATGGGCTGATAACACCTTACAGGCATCAAGTACTGAAAATAAGAAGTGCCCTTGAGAGCTTTGATTGGGCTAATATAAAGGTTGACAACGTTGAGCAATTCCAAGGTCAGGAAAGAGAATTTATTATCATATCGACTGTCCGATCAATGATAAAACATAATGACTTTGATAGAATCCACTATTTAGAATTTTTAAGCAATCCGAGAAGGTTCATTGTTGCTGCTACAAGAGCCAGATCATTGCTTGTTATCGGGAATCCACACATCATCTGCAAGGTAATTCTGTATTTATTTCTGCTACTGTGTTTTGCAATACTAATGTAGATTTGATAGCCCATAGTGAAGATGGAGTTTCTGTCTATCCTTTTTTCTGAAAGTTTTCCTGATATTGTTGGCAACTTGGAATTGAATATTTACAGGGAGCTACTTACTGGGTCATTCATAAAAGTGAATTAGAAATATGACTTTCCGCTTAAATTTGTTATGGGCCTTTGTGGAGCTTAAAATTATGAATACTGAGACATATTTTGCGAATTGCTCTATCTATGAGTGAGAACCAATATTTATTAACGTATCCGATATGGCAGGTCCCCTACTGGAACAAGCTTTTAGATAATGGCTCCTACAAGGATTGCTTCTTACCTGAAAAACTGGAGATCTCTCAAGGATTTTAGACAAGAAAATAACTGGAAAGTTGATGGAGGACAAACAAATAATTGGTATGATGACGGGGGACAAGCAAATAACTGGAATGATGATGGGGCACAAGAAAATAACTGGGATTGTGAAGATGCACAAGCTAAAAGTTGGGGCTATGAAGCGCAAGCTAATAATTGGAACCAAGACCAAGACCAAGGAGGAAAAGTTAACGATTAGGACCAAGATGAAGGGGGACAAGCTAAGAATTCGAAGGAAGAAGGCACTTGCGATAATGAAGAGAAACAGCGTCTTCAGCCATCTCTTGATGTTTAACAGGATACAATGCACCTAACAGACTACCTCATGAAGCCTGTTATGGATGAAGCTAAATGGTCTGATGGTTGGAAATAACTGCTTAGTTTATTAGGCAAGGGGCTGTAACTTTTGGAGGTTGTGTTGAACCTCAAAACTCACAGAAAGAGTTCTTTTAAGATTCTGCATTAGAATATGAAGATTTTGCATTTTGAAAATTTCAACCTCCGAAATACCTGCATTTCATCTCTCTCTCTCTCTCTCTATATATATAGGCATTTTATCTACATATATAGATGCTATATATAAAATGTTGATGTGGAGAGTTCTAGATCTAAATTAACGTAAAAGCTGTGTTAGAGTACGTGCCCTACTAATTGACTACCTGTGGAACAAGTAAGTAAACGTAGTTCACAAAAGTAAAAATTGAACACAGTGTTTTTACGTGGAAAACACCCGACTCAAAAAAGGTGTAAAAAAACACGACCTGTATCTCTACAGGATTTAACATCAACTTCACTATAACACTTGAGCCTCAACAATTAACCAAATTATAAGACTTTTTGTAAACCAGAAATTAAAACTTCTAACTCCTATAACTACAAAAACAAAAAATCTTTCCAAGATAAGTGTTCCCAAGTCTTCGAGTTCCCTAACTCGAAGACACAAATCCTAACTCAGTTTATAGATCATTGAGACTGGAACAATTTACTCATTACAACTCAAAGAACCTTCCTACTAGAAATAGTCTAAGACTTGCTAAGTACTGGATCAGGTTCTTCCTCTTCAAGTTTGAGAATTTGTTTTGCTGATTGTTGATTTCTTATCAGTGCATTGGTGATGGCTCTGAATGTGGTTTTTTGTATTTTAGCCAACTTGTGATAAGTCCTTCTTAATATCTACTTCTATCTTTAGTAGGACTTTATCAACCAACTTATTTTCTTGTTACTTCAGCTTCTTACTTCAGTATTTCTTTGAATAGAACTCTTTCTTTTATCTTTACAGGACTTCTTGTTTACTTCAACTTCTGCATAATTTTCTTGATCAACTTCAACTCTTGATGTGATAGACTTTTTGTTCAACTCAACTTCCAATGTAATAAGTGTTATCCACTCCCGTTTGTATGCAGAATCATCTTATCACTAACTTGTTGCAATTGAGATGTGTTAACTTGGATGGACCAGCTTTCGCAACATGTTTCATTCACCTGTCTATCACCAAAACTCTCCATTCCCTAACAAATTCCCCCTTTTGATGGTGACAAATATAGCATCACATCATCACAAAAACCTGACATACTCACGAAGTAATTTAAGTAAAAGAACTAGAGTGAAACACAGGTTAGGCCAATCGAGTTATAAGCATTGCATAGTGTATTCTTACCCCTTTTGACATCATCGAAAAGTTGGACTAGTGAAGTGAAAAGTGTTTGATAATTCATGGACATTGAGGCTATCACTAAGATAATCAAAAGTCAGAATAAGAGACCATGAATGTAGTATGAGTAAACAGAAGCAGAATACTTTTAAAGCAACTAGGTCCATGTCATTCATAAACAAAATACGACTACAATTGCCAGGTGTAAACTAAGAGAACAAGCCATGCCACCAGGGGAGGAAACTAAAAAAGAGAAAAAAGATAGGCTTAGATTATCAGTAAAGAGGCTAAGTGGATGAAGAAGAAGGGATAAGAAAAGTGAGCTTCCTAATGACATCAATATTTTCAGCCCTCTCTTTTTCCAACAAGGTTGTGAGAGAAGCAATTTGAGCTTGAACAACCCTTTTTACATCTTCATGAGCAGTCTGTGTTGCCTCTAAAGTAGCCTGAGTAACTTCCACTTTGCTTTGTTTTGCAACCAGTTCATTTCTCAATCTTTGCAATGGATTGTCAGCACTCCTCATGGAACCAGGTAGCATCATGTGGTTCATACTCCCAATGATATCCTTGGTAGTCTGTGATGACCACACTTGTACAGACACCCCAAAATCCTTAAATATCGGTGTGAGCCAGAGTTGATATGGGTGGGCATGCCCATTAATCTCCTTAAGGAGAACCCTTTGTATGTGCTTCAAGATAAGATGAGGCAGATCGATCCTTACCTCAGTGTCCAACAGTTCCATGAATGTAAGATCAAGAAAAATATCCACACACCTTCTTTCCTTTCTAGGAAGAATCATCTTATAGACTACATCAAAATAAAACTGATTAGTGGTGACATCTCCCTTTTTAGAACACTTCTATGGTGGAGCAAGTGGGGATTTCTAGAAAATTTTCTACAAATGGTAAAAAAGAGGCAAGATTATCCAGAGGTGGCCAAGCACCCTTAACATAGTGACCCCAACCCCTAGAAGAAATATGTAATATCATAGGAATGTCAGGAACATAAAGATTCATTGTAACCTTCTTGACAGTAGTAGAGAACAGGTCACCAATAGCCACCCCATTCGTATAAAACTCATACACTTCAGGTTTAGTAAAGCGTCTATGAAGGCCTCCCTAAGGAAATAAATGTGACCAACCTTGAAACTCTAATTTTCCCAGTAAAGTTTGTATATCAGGCCCCCCAAAACCACTAACAACCCCCTCTCTAGCTAATTTACGTTGTTGAAAGTGAAGATGATGAGCCAGAAGTGTCTTGATGAGAGGGCGGTTGGGGAACTTCAAACTCAGGATCCAACTCATCAGTGGCATCTAGAGTAAACTCAAAGTCAGATGAGTTAGAAGGAACAAGTTTAGTGACCTATTTCTTTAGACGACTAGAAGACTTTGGAGGAGAAACTTTGAAGCTGGAGGAACCTTCGATGGTGGAAGGAGATTTTGAAAAGGAGGGTTTTTGAGTAGCTTTAGAAGAGGATTTCTTGGACAATGAGGTTTTTGGAACTTTGGCTATGATAAGCTTTGTCTTTTTGACCGATCTAAGAAGAAGATCAGGAGAAAATGCACGAGGAGGGGTGGGATCAGATGTAGCCATATATTTTCTTTTACTGGTTCAAATAGCTTAAGACATAGATGCATCTTCTCATTATTTTCTTCATCGAGTGTGAGTAGTACGAGAGATAGAGACATTTGGAGAGGGTTTTGAGGGAGCAGTGTCGTCAACAGTAACCGGAGTAGAAGGGGATTTTCTTGGTAGCTTGGACCTGGACCTTTGTGGGATTAAATATGCGATAGAAAGGTCATCTCTGTCACTATAATTATCATTATATTCAATAATTTGGAGTGGGATAGGAGGAGGAATGAGAGGTGTCGAAGAAGGTGAAGGAATATTGGCAAAAGGGTTTGGAAAATTTTGGAAGACATCAAAATTGGTGAATTTTTCGGAGATTTTAGGAGGGATTAAGGATGGTAGAGTGATGTTTAGATGAAAGATAAGTGTCGTGAAGGGATTGGTGGCAGGACTAGTGTAGGAAGAGGATGAGGAAAATGAGGAAGATGCCATTGTAAGGTGGTAATTTTTCTTGATTGAGGAGATGAGTATGAAACATGAAAAGGGTAGTAAGTATTTAATAGAGAAACGAAAAAAGTTGAAGAGATGAGGAACTATAACTAGGTTAGGAACGTAATGATGAGTACCTATGTACTGATGGGAAAGATTGTAGCAGTTTTTTGAGTACGTGTGACTCTTTGAATTTTGGCGATTTAAATGTATTAAGAAGAAACCAGGTGGACAACTTATTTCACTCTAAGACACTATAGGTAACAATAGCCATACCTGATTAAAGAAATGGACAAAATTACTTCTGTAATCCAGTCTCTCTGCAAAATCAACACTTACATGAGTCAACATATTCTAAAATCTTGGAATTAGGATACAAAACTTAATGTGTGAGACTGAATTAATCAACAATCACTTTAAGATCAACTTATTCTAATCAAGCATTGAGGGAGACTTATGCAATTTTAATCATCCCCAAGGCTAACCTATTTTTCAAACAGTTCTCTACTCAAAGCCTTAGTAAATATATCAGTAATTTGTTTCTCTGTTGAACAAAACATAATTGATATATTCCCTTTTTCAACATTGTCTATAAGAAAGTGATGACGACTATCAATATACTTAGTTCTCTTATGCTGGACAGGATTTTTGGCTATATTTATAGCACTTATGTTATCTCAAAAAATAGGAACACAACCTACATTTACCCCAAAATTCAGAAGTTGTTGTTTGGTCCACAATAACTGAGCATAACATGACCCAGTAGCAATATATTCAGCCTCAACAGTATACAAGGCTACTGAATTTTGCTTCTCTTTTGGACCAGGTAATCAAACATGATCTCAAGAAGTGTGCCATACCTGTAGTGCTTTTCCTGTCCTCCAGATATCCTGCATAATCAGCATCAGAGTATCCTACTAAATAAAAGTTACTACCTTTGGGATAACACAAGCAAAGATCATTAGTTTCTTTCAAGTATCTGAAGATTCTTTTTACAGACTTTAGATGTGATTCTTTTGGCTTAGCTTGAAACCTAGAACACAGTCCTACACTGAACACAATGTCAGGTCTACTTGTTATAAGGTATAATAATGACCCTATCAAACCTCTATACATCTTTTGCTCTACATTAGAACCTGTTTCATTTAAGTCAAGCTTTGTTGCAGTGGCAATGAGAGTACTGATTTCTTTTGCTTCTAGCATGGAGGATATTTTGAGAAGCTCTTTGACATACTTTTGTTGATAGATCATTGTCCCTAATGCAGACTATTTTATTTGCAAACCCAAAAAATAATTCAGTTCTACCATCATGCTTTTCTCAAACTCACAACTCATGAGTTTAGCAAACTCATGAGTCATATTCATGTTGGTTGAACCAAAAATAATGTCATCCACATACACCTGAACAACTAACAAATCCTTTCCATTAGTTTTTAAGAAAAGGGTATTGTCAATTTTACCTCTGGCATGCCCATTCTCTAGTAGAAACTTTGATAATCTTTCATACCAAGCCCTAGGTGCTTGTTTTAACCCATACAAAGCCGTATCCAACTTGTACACATAATTCAAAAATTTACTGCTTTCAAATCCTGGAGGTTGCTTAACATAAACTTCCTCCTTAAGAATGCCATTCAGGAATTCACTTTTCACACCCATATGGTACAAAATAAACTCCATATAAGAAGCAAAGGCAACAAGTAATCTTATAACTTTAAGTCTTGCTACAGGAGCAAAAGTCTCATCAAAGTCAATTCCTTCTTCTCGGTTGTATCCTTGGACCACCAGTCTTGCCTTATTCCTTGTGACTGTTCTATGCTCATCAACTTTATTTTTGTACACCCACTAAGTCCCAATTATTGATCTATCTTTTGGAAGAGGTACTAAGTGCCATACTTTGGTTCTCTAAAATTGATTTAGCTCTTCCTGCATAGCTATGATCCAATCATCATCAATTAGTGCTTCAATTACTTTTTTTTGGCTCAATCTCTGATAGAAATTCCTTGAATGCACACATACTTCTTAATACAGACCTTGTGGTGATCCCAGAGGGGAGATCAGTGAAAAAATTCTTAATGGGGTGTGATCCTTGATACTTGTATCCTTTCGAAATCAAGCCAACTGAGCTGCTAGGATCACTGCTGATTTTCTGAGATGGTGTGGTTAGTGCCTCAGTTCCCCCTGTCATTGTGTCTTCAGCTTCAGTTCCCCCTATTGAGGTACCTTCAAATTTGGTAGCTCCAGTCGACGTACCAGGTTGTGTAACCTGTTCCTCAGTGTCACTTTCTTTTTCCAGGTTAGTCTTAACACATGATTCATTAAAAATCACATTCATTCTTTTTTCAACACTGTTAGTTCTTGTGTTTGAAACCTTATAAGCCTTACTATGAAGTGAGTAACCTAAGAAGATTCCCTCATCACTTTTAGCATCAAATTTTCTCAGATTATCTTTTGCATTATTATGTATAAAGCTTTTACATCCAAAAATTCTAAAATAAGAAATGTTTGGATTTCTTACCTTTAGTAATTCATAGGGAATCTTCTCTAACATAGGTCTGATCATACATATATTTATGATATATGCTGCAGTGCTTATAGCCTCAGCTCAAAGGTTTTTGGCAACTTTGCTGCAAACATCATTGTTCTAGTCATATCTTCCAAGGTTCTATTTTTCCTTTCCACCACTCCATTTTTATGGTGTTTTAAAAGCTGAGAAGTTGTGATATATACCATTTTTTGAACAAAATTGCAAGAACTTTTCATTTTCAAATTCTGTACCATGGTCAGATCTTATGGAAACTAATGAAGTGCCCAGTTTAATTTCCATTTTCTTAATGAAAATTTCAAAGACATCATAGGCATCTTCTTTAGAGTCTAGAAACAAAGTCTAGGTGAACCTAGAATAATCATTAACAATTACATAAACATACCTTTTTCCAGCTCTACTTTGAAGTCTCATGGGTCCACACAAGTCCATGTGAACCAGGTCAAGTCACTTGGTAGTGCTAATATAGTTCTTTGACTTAAAATAAGATCTTACCTGCTTCTCCCTTACATATGCACTACATAGCTTTTCTTCCATGAACTTGGTATTGGGTAATCCCAATACCATATCTTTGGAGGAAAGTATATTTAATTGTTTTAGACTTGCATGTCCAAGTCTCCTATGCCAAAGGAGGGGATCATTTTCTATTGCACTTAGACAAGTCAATTCAGGTCCTGATAGTGCCATGATGTTAGCTTTGTATATATTTCTGAATTTTCTTGCCGTGAGCACTATCTCTTTAGTGTCCATCCTTTTGACTTTGACTCCTGCAGCAGTAAAAATAACTTTATTACCTTTGTTATTTAGTTGTGAGATGATCAATAGATTTTGCTTCAATCCTTACACAAGATAGACATCTTCCAATGCTTTTGACTTAGATGAGCCAATTTTTCAACTCCAGTGATGATCCCCTTTTTTCCATCACCAAAGAAAACTCCTCCTCCATCTATTTTGGAGTGTGAAAGAAACTTTTTCTTATCACCAGTCATATGTCCTGAACAAGCACTGTCTATGTACCAGTGCCTTTTATTTCCTTTCATCTTCTCGTGCAAAAGAAGCAATGGTTAGACGTAGGAACCCAGATGAGCTTGGGTCCTATTTTATGCGTGAAAGGATGAATTAAATTTTTTCTAGTCCATGCTAGCAATATTTAGTTCAACCTGTTTCTCTGACTAGAACTAGTTTTATTTTTCTTGGTCTGAGAAAATCTGTTTGCCAAGTTTTGACATTTTAATCTGATTTTAGCAGCCACTGGACATTCTGTGGTGGGATGTCCAAGGTTGATACAGATATAACATAAATCTTTAGGATCATCAAAACTTTTATGAAATCCCAAACCTGCCTTTTCATTAAAGTTTCTTTCACCTAATTTATGGATTATTCTTGAGGAGTTTGTCCACTTATTTATCCTTTCCAAATCAAGTTTTAGTTTAGAAACTTCCTGATTCAACTTATTCAAATTTTCAGTTAAATCATGACATTCTTATTTGTATTTAACAAGCTCTATTTCAGTATTTTCTTATTCCTTGCTCATGGATTTTTCCCATTTTCACTAAGAGTTAATTTAGAACTTCAGAACTAAGATTATTGTTTGAAACTTTAAGTTCTGCAACTTGTTTCTAGAGGATGCAATTTTCCTTATTAACTGTACCTATACAAGCCTTTAAATCAATTAGATCGAATTTGAGGCTTACAAGGCTGTTAAACAGTTTATCCCTATCAGAGGTTAACTCTTGGAAATCATAAATGAGTGCATTTATTAAAGAAATAAGTTTTGGTTATGAAAACAATTGCAGTTTTTCTTTGAGTTCAAGTATGCTTATCTCTGAATACTAATCTTATTCTTCTAAGTCTGAGTCTCCAAGATCCATGAATGCAGTGTCATCAGCTTTATCTTCATCTGAGTCAGATCCCTAAGCTGCATGTTCCTCTTTTGTTTTGGCCTTTTCTTTCAGTTTTTTTTCAGCCCTTTCCTTTTTCCATTCTATTTTCCAGATTGGACAATCTCTGATCTGATGATCAGTTTTTCCATATTTATAGTGACCATTTGGGTTATCATTGGATCATTTCTGTCAGGACCCAAACCGGGGTCTTGACCGTGACGAGCATTCCGAACCATGAAGGCCCGGAACACCCCTATCTATCTGGTAATCGTGCACATAATTCCTATGATAAAAGAAATGAGGAAGATACACAATACTACAGAAACATGGTCATGAGTCTAATAAATCAATAAAGGGGAAACAAGGTCCCACAACATCTATCAACATATGAAAATCGTCTGCAAAATCTCTAATACAAATTACTAATAAATCTAAAAATCGGGACAAGGCCCCCGGTAGACCAAAACATGTTTAATAATGATAATGTCTGAAAGTAACCAGGCCTTTTGAAGTATAGAAGGCTCACCACTTGACACAACAACTCTGACAGATGAAATCTACTGCTGTTCTGGACCCTTAGCCTGTGTCTCAGAACCTGAGAGGTTTGGGGAGGGGGGTTAATACAGTTGTACTGGTATGTAGAGTAATCCAAAACAAAATAGGGATTTTTATATAACATAAGTGAGAGCTATTACAAAGCACGTTATAAAAAAATGTTTCGAAAATATATAGGCATAACATAAGGATTTTTCAATAACAATGCAACATTTCTGAGCTACGTGGTACACCATACAATTTCACATTTACACCAACTATGAAATCTTGATTGCTGCCGAGATTAGAGTATAAGTGAGGAAAAGACACAGAAGATCACACAACAGGGTGTATCGTCCTAATCAAATATGGTAGTGCACAAGATCACACAACAGGGCTCCTAACAATAGTCCCAATTTGGGATGACATAATATCAAGTACACAAGATCACACAGCAGGGTACCAAGTTTTTTGAGTCGAAAAACGCGGTTTCCAGTGTAGAGTTATTTGACTCGTGCTTTCTTCAGTTAACCACCTATCTCATATAAATCAATGTATTTAAACCTTCTTCAAATCAATCATAGATCATATTCTGTAGGGTGTCATCATACCCGACTTGCAAGTCATCAGTATCACATCATTCTTTTCATTCAACCATTATATTCAACATGTTTCAACATAAACAACCCCTACTTGCAAGTCAAAATCATATCCAATCATAACAATTTTTAAAACATTTTATGTCATACTTTTCAAGATGAATTCAAACAATTCACATCATATGAAAATTTAAAACAAAATTATATCAAGAGAGGGATTTCATATAATTTATGCTCTCAAGTTATCATCTTTTCGAAACACATGCATGTACATATATATATATATATATATCAAATCACTTTGGGGAAAGGCGTAAAGACCAAATCAATATTATTGAAATGTTTAAAACATGATTATATTCATAATTTCAAAACCCCCATTCTTAAAACATGAATTTTAAGCCCACGCGATTTTTAGGGTATCCCTACGTACCTCTATTTCCAAAGATAATAAGTGCTTCTTGAAGCTTGTAGAGTAGGGATTCCAAATCTCTAATTATCTTCTAAAACTCACGGTTGAATCTTGAGTTATTAGGGTTTTTATTTTGAAACCCTAAAGAGTGTTTTTGAGATAATTTGATGAATGTGGGTGTATTTTGGCTTCCTAGGGATTAAATTCCGTGTTTAAGATGATAGGGGAATGGGAAATTACCAAAATACCCTTAATTTATCGGAGGAGCAGATCTTGGGGTGATCCAGCAGGCGACGCCTGCCCAACCGCATCGCTATTAGCAGGCGTCGTCTGCTCTATCGCGGGTTACCTTCCAGGCCAGGTAATCCAGCGGGTGGCGCGGGACTATCGCGCAGTTCTACTAGAATGGAACCTCAAACTTGACTTTAAGATCGTCTAAAAATCCCTAAAATCACTCGAGATGTACTACGACCTTGCCTCATCGCAACGCAACAAGAAAATCTAAAAATGAAGGTCGGTAAGGTCGAAAATAAATTCCCCGAAGATTATTAGTTAAAAAATGAGTCTAAGTCCTTTGACACTTAGAAAATTTTCATGTTTTCAAGTCAAGACCACACCACTAAGAGTTAGTACATGCACGACTTTTGTGGGGCATTACATTATCCCCTCTTAGGATCATTTGTCCCCGAATGATGATGCAAAATTACTGTTACGCACAATTTTTAACAACAAAGGCATAGAAAGAAAAAGATAAGGATTGTACCTTCCATCACTTCATCCGCCGGATCATATAAATTTGGATATTTATTTCTCATGTTATCTTCTGATTCCCAAGTTGCTTCTTTAGCTTTTTGATTTCTCCATGATATTTTGACTGAGGCTATCTCTTTACTTCTCAATTTTCTAACTTGATGATCTAAGATTGCTACAGGCTCTTCCTTATAAGCCAAGGAATCGGTCACTTTGATTTCATCAACAGGCAACACTAAAAAATGATCTCCAATGCACTTTTTTAGCATGGGTACATGAAATACCGGATGGACAGAACCCAAACTTTCTGGCAACTCTAATTCCTACGTAACTTTACCTATCCTTCTCACAATTTGATATGGTCCTATAAAGCGAGGACTCAGCTTACCTTTTCTTCCGAATCACATAACTCCCTTCATGGGAGAAACCTTAAGAAATACCCAATCTCCAATCTCAAACTCTAACTCTCTCCTCCTAACATCGACATAGGATTTCTGATGACTCTGAGCTGTCTTAAGTCGTTCTCTAATAAGCTTCACATCTTCCATTTCTTGATGAACAAGATCAGGCCCAAACATCTGCATCTCTCCTACTTCATACCACCCTATCAGAGACCTATATCTCCTACCATACAATGCTTCAAACGGTGCTATCTTAATACTGGAATGGAAGCTATTATTATAAGCAAATTCTATCAATGGTAAGTGATCTACCCAACTTCCTTTAAAGTCTATTACACAAGCCCTCAATATGTCCTCAAGGGTATGAATGGTGCACTCAGGTTGCCCATCAGTCTGAGGGTGGATTACTATACTTAGGTTCACTTGGGTACCTAAACCTTTATGAAAAGATCTCCAAAACTGAGAAGAAAACTGCATACCTCGGTCGGATATGGTGGACACAGGTGCCCCATGCAAATGAACTATTTTTGTGATGAACAATTTAGCATAATCCTCTCTTGAATAGTTAGTCCTGACAGGCAAAAAGTGTGATGACTTGGTCAGCCTATCTGCAATAACCATATAGAATCATAATGGTTTTGTAACTTCGGAAGTCCTATAATAAAGTCCATATTGATCATCTTCCACTTTCATAAAGGTAAATCTATCTCTTGAGAAGTACCACCTGGCCTCATATGTTCGACTTTCACTTATTAGCAATTCAGACATTTAGCAACATACTTAGCCATATCAGGCTTCATATTATTCCACTAATAAATGGTTTTCAAATCATGATACATTTTTTAGAGCCTGGGTGAACAACATACCTCGACGTGTGAGCCTCATCAAGAATTCTCTCCCACATACCATCTATTTCTGGCACATGCAGTCTACCCTGGTATCTCAAAATACCATCACCACCATTTTCAAAAGACATCACTTTCTGATGACCCACATCTTTCTTGATCTGCATCAAGATGGGATCTTCGGTCAATTTTTCTTTGACTTCAAAACAAAGAGATGATTAGCTATCTCATGAACCACTACTCCTCCCTCTTTGAAATATGAGAGTCGCACTCCTAGATTTGCAAGTCGGTGAATATCCTTCACCATCTCTCTCTTTGTTTCTTCTCTATGGGAAAGACTACCTGTAGATATCCTATTGAGGGCATCGACTACCACGTTTGCCTTGTCCGGATGGTAGTGCAAGCTTATGTCATAATCTTTCAGAAGCTCCAACCATCGCCTCTACCTAAGATTTAATTCTTTCTGGGAGAAAACATACTGCAAAATTTTATGGTCAGTAAATATATCGACATGTACTCCGTACAAATAGTGCCGCCAGATCTTAAGTGTAAAAACCACGGTTGCTAAATCTAAGTCATGAGTGGGGTAGTTTCTCTAGTGAACCTTCAACTACCTAGATGCCTAAGATACTACCTTACCAAGCTGCATCATTACAAAACTAAGTCCCATACGAGATGAATCACAGTATACCACAAAACCATCTACACCCTCGGGAAGAGGCAAAACAGAAGCAGTAGTCAACTTGTATTTCACTTCTCAAAACTATTTTCACATGAGTCAGACCATACAAACTTTACCTTTTTCTGAGTTAATTTAGTGAGCGGAGCGGCTATGGAAGAAAAACTCTCTATGAACCTTCTGTAATAACTTACTTGAGAGGTGCCTTCATGAGCATTTACTCGTGCATCCCAAATCTGCTTGGCAGTAATATAGGTTAAAACCCTATTGTCTTCAGCAGGTCCTAGTCCATAGACCAATATTATCTTGTCCTTGGCATTTTTCTTCATTGCCGACAAATCATCAGGAGTAAATTCACGCCTTATTTTCTTGGAATTGTGGGATCATCAGTAATCCTATCCTACTATTCATAGTCTTCACCTTGGATGAACATATCTATCCTTTCTTTTCACCAGATGAAGTGTGAGCCATCAAAGAATGTAAGTCTAGTAGTTGACTGACCTTCATTATGACTAGTAGGAGATGCAAAATTCATCATTGCTCTTTTCTTAGGTACTAGCCTTATTTAAGACAACCTCTCTCTGATACTACTTGTTAGAGTACGTGCCCTACTAATTGACTATCTATGGAACAAGTAAGAAAACGTGGTTCACAGAAGTAAAAACTGAACACAACGTTTAATCATGAAAAACGCTCGACTCAAGAAAGTTTTAAAATACCACGACCTGTATCTCTACAGGATTTAACCCCAACTTCACTATAACACTTGAGCCTCAACAATCAACAAAATTACAAGACTTATTGTTAACAAGGAATTAAAACTTCTAACTCCTATAACTACAAAAACACAAATCTTTCCAAGATAAGTGTTCCCAAGTCTTTGAGTTCCCTAACTTGAAGACACAAATCCTAACTCATTTTATAGATCACCGAGAGTAGAACAATTTACTCATTACAAATTAAAGAACCTTTCTACTACAAATAGTCTAAGACTTGCTAAGTACTGGATCAGGTTCTTCCTCTTTAAGTTTGAGAATTTGTTTTGCTGATTGTTGATTTCTTATCAGTGTATCGGTGATGCCTATGAATGCGGTTTTTTGTATTTAATCCATCATGTGATAAAATCCTTTTTAATATATACTTCTATCTTGAGTAGGACTTTATCATCCAACTTCTTTTCTTGTTACTTCCGCTTCTTACTCCCAGTACTTCTTTGAATATGACTCTTTCTTTTATCTTTGTAGGACTTCTTGTTCACTTCAACTTCTAACAATCTTCTTGATTAACTTCAACTCTTGATGTGATAGACTTCTTGTTCAACTCAACTTCTGATGTAAAAAGTGTTATCCGCTCCTGTTTGTATGCAGAGCCATCTTATCAGTAACTTGTCTGCAATGAGCTGTGTTCGCTTGGATGGACCAGATTTTGCAATATGTTTCATTCACCTGTCTATCATCAAAACTCTCTATTCCCTAACAAGATGACACCTTTAAACCTCAAATTCATTATATTCCATGAAAACTTACTGCAATGAGCATTATCAGAATAGTACAAAACTGATGTACGTCTATATCACTCTTCCAAATGCATGTTTAGATTGAGTTGCCAATTTAGTTGAACTGCAAAGTTACTACCCCACAGGCTGCTAAAAGAACAAATACTGAATCTTTGGGTGCCCTGTGCTGCTGATGGTATTAAATCAGACTTGAATCTTGAATTTGTATCAGAGTCTCCAAAGTTGCCTTTTGGAGGTGGTGTTAAATGCGGCCATTTATCAGCCACTGGTCCTAGCGGAGGTGTGAATAGCTGAGGAATATTAGCAGCTGCAAAATGTGACAAAAAATCCCTTAAGCAACAATAGACTAAAAGTTTAAGCAAGTTCGAGTAAAATTCACCAGAAAATTGGAGTTTTAATTACCTTCAGGATTCAGGACTAGGAGATGGAGGTGACATAGGCGATTCTATTAGTCTTAAGGTTGCTGGACCTGTCAGGCAGAAACCTCTTCTTTTTTTTTAAAAAATCCCTACTTTTTTTACAAATGAAGATTTGATCATCTTTTCCCCTGTTTAAACAAAAGTTTTGAAATGCTGGAGCCAAAACAAATTTAGAAACTTTGATACCTGGACCTAGAATAGGAGAAGGTTATGCTGCATGCAAAGTAGTAATATAAGTCAGGATTAGTGATCTAATATCAACTGAATCCAATTTGATAAGTGAAACATCTTAATTTCACGTATGGTCACTGAAGTTAACACACTCGCTTAATTACTTTTGCACTGGACGGGGATACCAATCAAGTTACAAGCACATAGATGGTGAGCTTTCCATAACAAGTTAATACTACTTAGATTTATATCGAACAAGGTAATAAAATTGAGAAGATTTTAATAGCCAATAACACACTAAAAGCATCCATTTTTTGAGTTCCGCACCTGAATTAATATGTGTTTGAGTTTCTTACACCAACTATTCATCAAAACACGTCTAAACTCCTAAGTGATCACTTTTCCTACATGAATATTCAGGTATGAAACTGTAATACCCCACATTATAATTGAAAAAGAAAAAGGAAAAGGAAAAAGAATTTTGGCCCATCTTCCACTATAAATTGGAATGGGAGTAATAATATAAGAGAGAAAAGTTAGCCAAGCCATCCACTAAGAAAAGGGAAAAGGGAAAAGGGAAAGTTGAACAAGTGCCTAACCCACTTTAGAATAGAAATTAATTAGGCCTTATGCCTTTATTCACACAGAATGGGAAATATACTACTATATATATATACATATATTATAGGGATTTTGCTCTTTTTGCTGCATATAGGTAGCAAACTGTTTTTAAATGTGCAAATTGCACCGCAACAGTAACCCATAAAACAACAACCAACATTCAAATTTCTGCACAGCTATAACAATGGAAAAATAAATAAATTCTTAAGGATTATTATTGGGTTGAAGGGAAATTTCCAAGTTTAGCTGATATATTTTGATTCATATATGTTATGGATTCGAGTTTGGGGATTGGGAGTTTAAGAAAAAGGGATTTCAAGTGATAGAGAAATCTTTAAATTCTTATGAACGTAATGATAATATTAAACGATTGAATTGTAGTTTTTATATTGAAATTAAATTGCTAAAGTTAAGAATTTTGGGACAAAAAAGTATTGTTTTGGACACAAAGTTCGATGAATTGAAAGTTACAATGAAATATTGAGGGTTGGGTTATCTAATTTTATCATGAAGTTAGCCTAAATAAGAGAATTAAAATGAGAATGGATATGATGTGATTATAGGTTTGATCCAAGAAAGTGGTACAAATCGTTCGAGGTGACAAATTTGATATTTCGACAAGAGTAGTAATCTTACCACAATTTGTGTTTATTAAATTGCATATTTATACATGTTTTTGATGAAACAGTGAGTTATGAAATACTTTGAAATTGCATATGGGGCAAGTTCTTTAGCTGATATGATATTGAAATGGTGATTTGAGATATGATCTCGATATGATATTGAAATGGTAATTTGAGATATGATATTGATAGATATTGAAATGGTTATTTGAGATATGATATTATTACGGTGAATATTTTCACTTACATGAGAAATAAGTATTTTCAACATATGTTTTTATTCAAGTTTATATGTAACATGATTTTATATGAACTTTAAATGATATGTATTATTTTGAAAAATGGTTTCATATGAACATCCTATTATTAACAAAGAATTTGTAAATGAGAGTAGACCTTGATATGAATCCCGTAGCTAACGGCGGGATCATTAGACCTGATGCACCTTGTATTTACTGATGAATGTTACAACCCTCGCTAGTGGGAAGGTAGAACTTTCAAACTGATACTGATATGATTTGACTCCTTTATTAAGGGTCCACTATTATGGGTTATTTTTAATAAAGAAGAATGCCACACTGATTACATGATTCATTCTTGGAAACCTCCCAAATATGTATATTTGATATCATATGATGCTTTTTGAAGTTTATTACTGAACTATTGGTTCACTTGGCTTACATAAAAAAATGATATTGTTTATCGTTATTGTTTTTGAAAAAACATTATTTCATGATGTTTTATGACTTGTCCCCATTAAAACGGTCGGGTTTAACCTTTATTACTCACTGAGCTAGCGTCTCACTCCTCGCTATTATTTTCCAGAGAACGCAGGTGATGGTGAGGATCTTGCTGGCTAAAGAATTCGAGTAGCATATTCCTGGTGAGCCCGTAATTGTTCGCATGGTAGTTTATTTATTTGTTATGTTTCTCTTTCTTGGAAACTATTAATTTGCTCCAGAGTCATATCTTTATAGCCTTGAGTATTCATTCATTATTTTAGATTGGTGGAGTATTTGTCTTCCTCTTATTTTTAGAGAAGGATTTCGTATTGATATTGGTGGTCTTAGTGTATTTTTGGTGATTTTGGTGGATTTTGTTGGTAATTGGTGTGTTGGTTGTGATGTTGGGTTATTTTGTTGTAGATTTGAGACAAGAAACTTTCTTATTAGGCCCCAAAATAGGGGAAACTCTGTGCGATTTTTTGTAGAATTCTGACGAGGCTTGCTTTGGAGTTCTAAACTCCTTAGCATCCGTCATGATCCTATTTTGGGTCGTGAGAAAGTTGGTATCAGAGAGAGGTTATTCTTATGACTATGGATCACACGTTAGTAGTAGAAGCTCAATTATGATTATGTTGTCGACCATTCTCATAATCGTGATTCCGTGAGAACGTGTCGGATATGTCTTGTCTTTCTTTCTTACTCCTCTGTGCATATGTGAAGATTGAGATTTAATAGATGAATTAACTTGTTTATCTTGCTACATATGGGTTGAAGTCAATAATGTGATAGCAGGAAATAGGCCAGAAGTTTAGGAGGGCACTAAAATGTCGTATTTGACAAGTAATCATCTCTTTCAACTGGGGAAAACTAGAGGATTCAGCAAAGCTGTGAAAAAAAATTTCATTGTAGTGGAGGGAGTTATAATCCTAACATGACATGTAACTCAACCTACTAATGAAGGTAGTACTGGTCCAAGTGATAAGGGTATTATTATTGAGATGTTTATATCCAGAAAAGAGAAAGAGATAAAGTGATGGATAGATTGGATACAACATACTACATAATATGGTCCAAAACTACACCTCTATAGACAACATCCAAGGATGGTTTGGCCAATATATTGGATGATACCGTATTATTAAGAATGTTAACATGAGCAACATCATTTTCTTGAGGTAATTCACAAAGTTGTTTATGGATTGTTTATTTCTTGACAGTTGAAAATGTTTAGCTTGATTGGGAGTTCAGGAAATTGGTTTAGATGATGGATTTGAATTGGTAAATGACTTCATATATTTCAACGGACTAGATACACTCCCTAGTTATTGTACAACCAAGTATTTCAAGTTTAGTTATTTGTTGGAAAGTTGGTATCCCCTTGAACAACCCCTCACATGAAGACTTTAACCTACTTTGAGGTAGTTGATATTACTAAAAGGACTGTAAATTTCTAACGTGATTAATGAGCAAACATTCATTTGGGATGACCAAAACTAAGTAATCCTTCAATGAGAAATTTTTCAGTGAGCCAGAGTTGGAAATTATGATTACATAAGTCATTAGGCAGCACTATTACTGGTTACTAATCCTGTGGAATTTTTTTTTTATTCGTTGGACTTATATGTAAAGCTTGTCAGATTCGAGTTGAGAGAAGGGATACCATAAGTAGTTAGATAGTATTATATGGTTAACTTTGATATTTCATTGGGTATGGATGGGTTACCTTCTCCATAAATACTTTCAATGGATGAGAAAATAGATGTTTGAAAGAACCTCGAATCTATTTTCTTTATAGAAGAAGAAAAGAAAGGAAGTTAAGTAGAGTGTAAATGCTATACCCTCTACTATAACGACTCAGCGACTTGTGAAATAGGGATTTGTTGTGTTTCCTATCTATGGTAAAAGAGATGGATGCTCTCTTATCTATGTAAGGCGTACAATAGATCATAGACTTAGTTGAACAAGTACCGCTACCAAGAGAATTAAATGATGTATTTACTATGAATTTTTCATGATTTGTATAATATGAGAAGTAAATTTTGTTATGATTTAGCACCCGACACCTAGCCTATTTAATACCACCATATATATGGCACCAATGAAGCTGAGAGATCTAAAGAAATAGGTGGTACATATACTGGAAAGAATTCATAGAAACCAACTGTACAAAGATAATTTTTTGAAAAAAAAGGGTCCTTGAGAGTATATTAATCACTAACAGTATACCAAGGCAACCATATACAATAAGTTACCACTGTCTTATAAAGATGACATATTTGTTCAGTTACCAGTAGTCACCTATTCTTTTGATGGTTTTTGCATTGCTTATAATCAACCTTAAATCAGAGAGTATATTCTTAAAAATAGCCTCCAGAACTTGATACATGCATTATAAGTTCTTTATGATATCTTTCAGACTGACCAATGTGCCGATTGCACTCATGGAATTAATGAATGAGGTGTTCAAGCCATTTCTTAATAGATTGATGCAGTGTTATTTATTATAGTATGGTACATTTGCTAAACTAGGAAGAATACATGGATCAACTCAAAACTGTGTCTCAAATGCTACAAGAATAACAGCTTTATGCCAAGTTCTCCACGTGTGAATTTTAACTAGACTCGGTGACACTTCTTAGATTTGTTATATCGAAGGATAGGAGGACGGTGCATCCTAAGAAGATGATGGCTATTCAAAATGTACAAGACATGTTATTATGATGAAGATTCAAAATTTTTAAGGCTTCACATGTGTATAGGTTGTCCATGCGAGATTTCTTCAGAATAGTAGTGCTACTAACCTAATAGAGTTAACACAGAAAAATGTGAAGCTTTAATGGAAGGAGAAGAGTGAGCAAAGTTCTGCAAAATTCAAAATCTATTTTATCATTATACAATGCATTTCTTATAATCAAAACAAGGAGGATTCACTTTTTTTTTGTGATGATTCTAGGTTGAGACTAGGATTTTTTTTTCCTGTGTAAATAATTTGTTATTTTCCTTCTATTCGGGTACAAGAATTTGTATACTAGAAACAACCACTTCAACTAGTTCAAGTTTTAAAACAAGAACTCAATGAAGTAAAAAAGAAAATACCCTCAACACAAGATCAAAGTGATATTTCTAATAAGTGTATTTTATATTTAAGAAATTAAGATGAAGTAGAAATGAAAAGCCAAGTCCTCCAATTTCACAGAATGTCCTTAAGGAATAATTACCCTCAATATACCCGAGGTTTTGGAATCTTCCTACCAGGATAAAATGGCTTTCAATCCAACTATTGAGGTACCTCAAATAATTGGATTCCACGAATGCACTCAACGGTTTTAACAATCACACAGAATATTGTTTTAAGAGAAGAATAGTTTTTGTATTTAGAAAATTTTCATATGTAAACCTGTGAATGAAAGCAGGTTTATATAGCCATAACATGCCTCTTCTGAAAAGGGGCAATGGTTTACTTAAAAGGTGTAACCTTTCCTGAAAAATCATGTCTATTCATCTAAACAGTGTGTCTTTTCCGAACAGGCATGCCATTTCATGAATCAGTGTGTCTTTTTTCTGAACAAACACAACTATCTGAATAGCCACACTTTTTTCAAAACAATGTCTTTTTCTCAAAATTTGTCCCTCCATTTTTCATTTAAACCTTTCATATACCTTGAATCCAACAATCCCCCACATGAATGAGAAATGACTATTTTTTTGTAAAAATTTTATGGACAAATATGTAATCATCAAGCAAAGACTGATTGCATCTGGATAAGTGGGTTTCCCTTTGAACTTTTCGTAGTGAACATGCCTCAGATGTACTCAGTCAATTGGTAGATTTGATATCTTTGAACCGTCGAGCTTTAATGTACACCTAGACAACATATGCCACACAACCAACCTTTTACCATTTATGGTTCTCACGGTTTTCTTTTTTTCATCCATGAACACGTCCCAATTTCATGAGAGCTTAGAGAATAGGCCTTTACTAATATTCTCCTTCAAGCGGTTTCCACTTCGCCCTCACATAGGTAATTTCTAAACGTTCAATCCTATAGATTAAACTTTTTGATCAAATATGCCAAATTTAGATAATCATTAAAAGACTTTTCACCTTAAGTCTTATCCTATTTTACTAAACATTGTCTACATCATAAGAATGGGTTGGGTAATTGACAATGTTGAACCTGTCTGACACAACTTTGTTTGATCTTCTTGAATCTAGATCTTAGGATCTCCAGTCTGCTAGGGAGAGTTACCGCTATGCTGACTGGTCCTAGGCCTTAAACCTATTCCCTTGGATGCCCTTTCTACTCCTTCCCTAGATAGACCTTTTGTAAGTGGATCCGATACATTATCCTTTGACTTTACACAGTATACAGTGATAATTTTACTAGAGATAAGTTCTCTAACGGTATTATGTCTTCATCTAATATAATGATATTTACTGTTATACATCATGCTCCCTGCCCTACCTATTGCTGCTTAGCTATCACAGTGTAGACATACTGGTGCCACTGTCTTGGGCCAATACGAAATATCTTCCAAGAAATTCCAGATCTATTTTTCTTCTTCACCAGCTTTATCCAATGCGATAAATTCAGATTCCATTGTAGAGCGAGAAATACATGTCTATTTGGATGATTTTCAAGAAAATGCTCTTCCATCGATAGTAAATATATATGCATTTGTGATTTTACTTTGTTCAATCCGGTGATCAAATTTACATCACTATATCATTTAAGTATCGCAGGATATTTATTATAATGCAACGCATAGTTTTGAGTGTATTTAAGACAACCCAAAACTCTTTTCATTGCCATCCAATGAGTTTTATTGGGATTACTCCTGTACTGACTCAATTTACTGATAGCGCATGTTATGTCTGATTGTGTATAGTTCATTATATACATTAAACATATCAATACTCTTGTGTACTCTAATTGTGAGTCACTTTCACCGTCATCTTTCAAAGTGCAAAGCTCACATCCAATAGAGTCTTGGCAATACCGAATTCCATATACTTGAACTGGTTAAGTACTTTTTCGATATAATGATACTGTGACAATGCCAACCTTTGTGTATTTCAATGGATTCTTATACCTAAGATCACATCTGCAACTTCAAGGTCTTTCATATTAAACCTGCTGTTGAGCATTAGTTTGGTTGCATTTATGTTAGAAATGTCTCTACTGATGATCAACATGTCATCCACATATAAACATACAATGACTTGCTGAGTTGGAGTGTCTTTAATATAAATACATTTATCACATTCATTTATTTTGAATCTCTTTGCCAACATGGTTTGGTCAAACTTCGCATGCCATTGTTTAGATGCTTTTTTAGTCCATACAATGACTTAATAAACTTACACACCTTGTTTTTCGATTCTGGAAACACAAAACCCTCAAGCTGTTTTATGTATATTTCTTCCTCCAATTCTCTATTTAGGAAAGCGGTTTTCACATCCATTTGATGGATTTTAAGACCATATACTGCAACCAAGGTAATTAACATTTGAATCGATGTTATCCTTGTTACAGGTGAGTATGTATCGAAATAATCAATGCCTTCTTTATAGTTGAAGCCTTTTACTACAAGTCTTGCCTTGTATTTGTCAAAAGTACCATCCACTTTCATATTCATTTTGAAGATCCATTTGGAACCTAAAGGTTTATTTTCGGGAGGAAGATCAACCAATTCCCATGTATGGTTGCTTAAGATTGAATCAATCTCACTATTGACTTCCTCTTCCCAAAAGGATGAGTACGAATATGCCATCGCTTCCTCAAATGTTTGAGGCTCATTTTCTAAAAGAAATGTTACAAAATCTGATCCAAATAAAGTAGACATTCTTTGATGTGTACTACGTCTTGGATTTTATTCATTATGTTCATTCTAAATTGGTTCATCACGAGGTCGTTTATACCCCTCCATTAGAGTGTTCATGTATAATTTTATCTGGATAAATGTTTTCAAAGAATTCCGCATTGTCTGATTTAATTACCATATTTTCATTAATATATGGATGTTCGGATTTATGAACCAAAAATAGAAATTCTTTATTACTTTTAGCATATCCTATGAACACACAACCCACCGTCTTAGGTCCTATATTAACCCTTTTGGGCATAGGAACTTCGACCTTTGCTAGATACCCCCATACTTTGAAATATTTCAAGTTGGGTTTCCTTTTTTTTTATTTTTCATAAGGAATAGATTGTGTCTTACTATGGAACTCTGTTGAGTATGAGATTGACTTTAAGGATAGCTTCCTCCCATAAGTTTTGCGGTAAACTAGAAATTATAAGTAAGACATTCATCATTTCCTTCAAAGTTTGTTTTTACTTTCCGTAATTCCATTAGATTGAGGTGAATATGGGACTGTAGTTTGATAGATGATTCATTGTCTACACATATTTTTGCGAAGAGAGATTCATATTCTCCACCCCTATCACTTCTTATCATTTTTATCTTTTTATCTAACTGATTTTCAACTTTAGTTTTATATTGCCTAAACGCATCTATTGCTTCATCCTTACTATTTAGCAAATAGACATAACAATATCTAGTGCAATCGTCAATAAGAGTTATGAAATATGTTTTCCCACCATGTGATGGTGTTGAACTCATATCACAAATGTCTGTGTGTATTAAGTCTAAGGGATTAGAATTCCATTCAACGGACTTATAAGGATGCTTTGCATAATTCGATTCCACACACGTTTGACACTTTGATTTATTACACTCAAATTTTGGAAAAACTTCTAAGTTAATCAGTTTTCGTAATATTTTGTAATTAGCATAGCCTAAACGTTCATGCCATAAATTATAAGACTCGATCAAATAAGAAGAATTTGAACTTTTATTTATTTCAATAGTCTTTACATTCATCTTATAAAGGACCTCGGTGAGATAGCCTTTTCCTACATACACTTCTTCTTTGCTAACTATAATTTTTCCAGAAACGGTTACACATTTGAATCTGTTCTTGTCTAGAAGTGATGTAGAAATTAAATTCCTATGTAACTTCGGAACTTACAAGAAATTGTTAAGTTTCAAGACCTTTCCTGATGTCATTTTAAGCATATTTTTCCTGTTTCTTCTACCTTAGCAGTAGCGGAGTTAGACATGTAGATCATTTGTTCTACTTAAGCCGGAGCAAATGATGAAAACAACTCTTTGTTAGCAAACACATGGCGGGTGACACAAGAATCCATCCACCATTCGCGAGGATTCCCCACCAAGTTGCATTCTGAGAACATAATGCATAGATCATCACATTCTTTATTTGACTAAAGCATAGTTGCTTGATCCTTTTTTTTTCTTTCTTCGAGGCATGACAATCCGTATCTAATCTTTCCACATTGGAAGCATTTTTCCTTGAATTTTTTCTTGGGTTAATTGCTTTTTTGTTTAGTTTTCTTTATTTTCTTGGAATTGTTTTAGTCATCTTCCACAATATGTGCTCCATTAATCTCAAAATTCCCTTTTGACCTTTTCTCGATAACTTTATTATGCTCTTCAATACATAGTCGTACAATAAGATCTTCAACAGTCATCTCCTTGCGTTTATGCTTCGAGTAGTTTTTGAAGTTTTTCCGTATTGATGGTAACTTCTCAATTATCTCTGGTACTTGGAAAACATTATTCACAATTAGACCTTCATCTAGGAGATCGTGGATGATTACTTGTAATTACTGCGTTTGAGAGACAACTGATTTGCTATCTATCATTTTAAAGTCTAGGAACCTTGCACCAAGGAATTTCTTAATTCCCGCATCCTCTGTCTTATATTTTCGTTCAAGTGTCCCCCACAATTCCTTTGATGTCTTAGTTCCATTATAAACATTATAAAGGTTGTCTTGTATACCACTCAGAATATAGTTCCTACAAAGGAAGTCTGAATGTTTCCAAGCCTCTATAATTACAAAACACTCTTTTTCTGAGGTTCCCTCGGGCACCTCAGGAGCGTCTTCGGTAGTGAACCGTTGCAGACACAAAGTGGTGAGGTAAAAGAACATATTTTGCTGCCATCACTTAAATTTAATGCCCGTAAATTTTTTGGGCTTCTCCGCAGGTGCCATATGTTTCGGAGCATTTGTGTGGCTTGTCGTAGCAATGCTAGTAACCTCCATAGTCATAGCATCATCATGCATTTGACTTTCAGTTGCCATCTTTCCTGTCACCATAAGACAGAAAATTTAGTATTTTTACAACACTACTTATAAAGTTAAATAACTTTAAACTCTTCTTCTTGTTTCTAGTTAACGATGAAGTTTTTATGACTTCCGATCATCAACCGAGTGAACTTTAACTTGTGATGAAGATTTTATGTCTTCTAATCACTAGTTAAATTCAAGCGGATTAGAAAGCTTAGTATTTAATCTCAAAAACAAGTAATACAGATTCTGATTATTCCTTAACATTGTTATTTTCCTTCTTTTCGGGTATAAGAATCTGCAAACTAGAAACAACCACTTCAACTTGTTCATGTTTAAAAACAAGAACTCAATGAAGTACAAAAGAAAATACCCTTAACACAAGATCAAAGTGATCTTTCTAAGAAGTGTATTTTATATTTCATAAATGAAGATGAAGTAGAAACATAAAGCCGATTCCTCCGATTTCACGGAGTCTCCTTAAGGAATAATTTCCCTCAAGGTACCTGAGGTTTTGGAATCTTCCTCTCAGGATAAAATGACTTTCAATCCAACTATAGCAGTACCTCAAATAATTGGATTCCACGAACGCACTCAACAATTTTAACGATCACAGAATATTGTTTCAAGAGAAGAAGAGTTTTTGTATTCAGAAAATTTTGATATGTAAATCTGTGAATGAAAGTAGGTTTATATAGCCATAACATGCCTCTTCTGAAATGTGGCAATGGTTCACTTACAAGGTGTAAACTTTCCTTAAAAATCATGTCTATTCGTCCAAAAGTGTATCTTTTTCGAACTAACATGCCATTTCATGAATCAGTGTGTCTTTTTCTGAATAGACACAACTATCTGAATAGTCACATTTTTTTAAAACAGTGTCTTTTCCTCAAAGGTTGTGTCCCTCCATTTTGCATTCATACCTTTCATATACCTTGAACCCAACATAATTATATGATAGCTTATTCTTCCAGAAAGTTGGAGAAACATCAGAAAAAGTATTTAACTCTTGACTTTACAAATAGATACAATGGTAACTACTATAAAGGTTGGATACAGTACCTATACAAGCTAAACTTGTGGTATTTATATGACCATAAGAATATGATGTACAATTTTCCAATTGAGACCTAAATCATTGACAACATCGGCAGATAAAATTGCTTAAAAAATTATGATTGTACTATTTTTACATCATCCTATAAAAGTCGATATTGGGACTAATGCACCGAGAAATAAATAAATAAATAAATGATCTCTAATTAGTTTGGTGCAGATAGCTTTTAAAAAAAGACAATTGGTGATAGATTCACAGAAACTCAAAGGTACAGGTGTCAGATTCACTATGAGAAATTTAGAGATATTTTTGGCTGGTATGCAAGCCAAATCTTTACTAGTAAGTGCATTAAGACAACTAAATATGAGGATGAACTATTTTGCAAATACAAAGATGTGGTCTCTGATGGTAACAACTAGAAGATGACTGATGAATGGAATGGCATTACCTGACTATATAACTAGTTATGTTACTAGAGGTAGATGCACTGCAAAGCTATTCTTGAAGAAGACATATCTCCAGATATACTAGATACCCTGATTCCACCAACATGTATTATGGTCTGAAGTAATCATGGTGGTGGAAAGGTATGAAGTAGGATATTGCTATCGTTGTTGCTAGCTGTTTGACTTATTATCAGGTAAAAACAATGAGGATCAACAAATCGTAGACTTCTACCATAACTTGTGATTCCAGAGTAGAAATGAAGAAGAGATATGTTAGATTTTGGGATCGAATAAAACGAACCCTTAGAGGTTATGTCTCTATATGGTAATTGTAGATTGACATATTAATAAGGATAATTTTTGCCAGTAAGGGCTACATATGGTGGGGTATGTGCTCAGTTATTTATGGATGAATTTTTTCGACTTCATGGAATTCCTCAATCTACTATTTCTGATAGAGTATCATAATTCTAATAAGCATTAGATAAGTGATTAGTTCTTAGTACTACATTTTATTCACAGACGGATGGACAGTCTGAGCGTATTATACAAATCTTGAAGAATATGTTGAGAGATTGTATTCTTATTTTAGAGTATGTTGGGATATTTACTTACCTTTAGCTGAATTCGATTACAATAATAGTTTTATTCAAGCATTCAGATGGCTCCATATGAAGCCTTGTATGATAGGCGATGTCGTTCTCCTATCTGGTGGTTTGAAGTTTTAGAGACTAAAGTTTTAGGACCAGACTTGGTACATGATGCTATGGAAAAGGTCTAATTGATTAGATAGAGGTTGCTCATAGTTTAAAGAAGACATAAGTAATATGCAGACAAGAGAAGTATAGATTTGGTGTTCGCAGCAGGTGATAAAGTTTCTTCTATGAGTCTCTCCTACGAAGGGTATGATGCGATTCAAAAAAAGAGGTAAATTAAGCTCGAGGTATGTAGGACCTTATGAGATACTTGAGTGTATAGGAGGAGTGGCGTATCATGTGGCACTCCTCCCTGAGATGTCTTTCATCCATCCAGTGTTTCATGTCTCTATGCTAAAGAAATGTATATCAGATTATTTTCTCGAAGCACTAACCTTGAAACTTGAGGAGAACTTAACCTATGAGGAGGAATCTATGGCCATCATTGATCTACAAGTAAGAAGGTTATGTTCAAAAAAGTTTGTGTCCGTGAAAGTCTTATGGAAGAACCATACCATTGGAGAAGCTACGTAGGAGTCAGAAAAAGGATATGAGACTCAAGTACCCTTACTTGTTTCAGTCTTCAGATATGTACTTATTTTAAAATTCGGGGATCGAATTTCTTAAGGTGGGGAGAATGTAATACCCCACATTATAATTGAAAAAGAAAAGGAAAATGAAAAAGAATTTTGGCCCATATTCCACTATAAATTGGAACGGGAGTAATAATATAAGAGAGAAAAGTTGGCCAAGCCATCCACTAAGAAAAGGGAAAAGGGAAAGTTGATCAAGTGCCTAGCCCACTTTAGAATAGAAATTAATTATTACTTATGCCTTTATTCACATGGAATGGGAAATATACTACTCTCTATATATACATATATTATAGGGCTTTTGCCCTTTTTGCTGCATATAGGCAGCAAGCTGTTTTTAAATGTGCAAATTGCACCACAGCAGTAACCTATAAAACAACAACCAACGTACAAATTTCTGCATAGCTGTAGCAACAGATAAATAAATAAATTCTTAAGGATTCTTTTTGGGTTCAAGGTAAATTTCCTAGTTTAGATGATATATTTTGATTCATATATGTTATGGCTACAAATTTGGGGGTTGGGAGTTTAAGAATAAGGGATTTCAAGTGATAGAGAAATATTTAAATTCTCATGAATGGAACAATAATATTAGACTATTGAATTGTAGTTTTTAAACTTTTTGAGTCAAAGATTAAGGTAAATCCTTTCCTACATCATTTTTGCGATTTTGGGTATTGAAATTAAATTGCTAAAGGTAAGAATTTTTGGACAATAAAGTGTTGTTTTGGATACAAAGGTTGATGAATTGAAAGTTACAATGAAACCTTGAGGGTTAGGTTATCTAATTTTATCATGAAGTTAGCCTAAATAAGAGAATTAACACGAGAATAGATATGATGTGATTATAGGTTCGGTCCAATAAAGTGGTACAAATAGTTCAAGGTGACAAATTTGGTATTTTAACAAAAGTACCGTTAGTAGTAATCTTACCATAATTTGTGTTTATTAAATTACATATTTATGAATGTTTTTGATGAAACAATGAGTTATGAAATACTTTGAAATTGCATGTGGGGCAAGTCCTTTTTTGATATGATAGTAAAATGGTGATTTGAGATATGATCTCGATATGATATTGAAATGGTAATTTAAGATATGATCTCGATATGATATTGAAATGGTGATTTGAGATATGATCTCGATATGATATTGAAATGGTTATTTGAGATATGATATTATTACGGTGAATATTTTCACTTCCATGAGAAGTAAGTATTTTCGACATATGTTTTTACTCAAGTTTATATGTAACATGATTTTATATGAACTTTAAATGATATGTATTATTATGAAAAATGCCTTCATATGAACATCCTTTTAATTACAAAGAATTTATAAATAGGAGTAGACTTGATTTGAATCCCGTAGCTAACAGAGGGATCGTTAGACCTGGTGCATCTTGTATTTACTGATGAATGTTACAATCCTCGCTAGTGGGAAAGTAGAACTAGCATACTGATAATGATATTATTTGGCTCCTTTATGAGGGGTCCACTGTTATGGATTATTCTTAATAAAGAAGAATGCCATACTGATTACATGATTCATTCCTGGAAACCTCCCAAATATGTATATTTGATATGAGATGATGCTTTTTAAAGTTTATTACTGAACTATTGGTTCACTTAGCTTACATGAAACAATGATAATGTTTATCGTTATTGTTTTCTGAAAGAGCATTATTTCATGATATTTTATGATTCGACCCCATTAAAGTGGCTGGGGTTAAGTGCTTTACTCACTGAACTAGCGTCTCACTCCTCGCTATTATTTTTCAGAGAATGCAGGCGACGGTGAGTATCTCGTTTGGCTAGAGAATTCAAGCAGCATATTCCTGGTGAGCCTGCAATTGTTCACATGGGCTATAGTTTATTTATTTCTTATGTTTATCTTTCTTGGAAGCTATTAGTTTGCTCCATAGTCATGTCTTTAGAGCTTTGAGTATTCCTTTATTATTTTAGATTGGTGGAGTATTTGTCCTCCTCTTATTTTTGGAGATGGATTTCATATTGATATTGGTGGTATTAGTGCATTGTTGGTGATTTTGGTGGATTGTGGTTGTGTTGGGTTGTTGTATTATAGATTAGAGATAGGAAACCTTTTTGTTAGGCCCAAAAATAGGGGAAACTTTGCCCTATTTTCTGTAGAATTCTGACGAAGCTTGCTTAGGAGTTCTAAACTCCTTAGAACCGATTATGATTCTATTTTGGGTCGTGACAGAAACTCAAACAATTAATGGTTAGGTGTACTTTTAACAAATAGTTTGTAATCATTCAGGTAGAAACCTCACACACTTGATAATTAAGGCGTGAAACTCCAAAAATCGAGGTACTTTAGGTGTGTTTTTTACCGTTCACACAATCGAGAAACACAATAACATGATTAGCGCCAGGGAAAATACTACAAGATATAAAATCTACAGAAGCAGGACAAGTGGCTAAACAAAACCAAAAAGCAAATATCAATCAACAGAAGGTTAAAATAGCAACAAGTGCAATAATGCATTTGGAAAATCCACCTGAACAACCAAAAAAGGAGCATGACATCAAGTAAAATTAAAATAAACAATTTTGCAATATTAAGAGCCTGTTTCTCGGACTCTCCAAAATTGTTGACTCACCGGTGTTAGATTCTCCAAAAATACACTTCAAGCACAAAATTTTCTAATATTTTTGAAGAATCCGAGTTACATAGATTAAGCTAATAGAGATTTGAGAAGCAGATAATTACAGGAAGGGAATAAAAGTGGCCCCTCATGATCATGTTGCCAAGCATTACGAACATAGTAACAACAAGTACACCTGCCACAGTTTGTTTCGGATCCACTGCCATTTCTCACCGATCCACGAAAGTGAAGTTAATTCAACAGGTAAAATCCTCTCACACACTATTTGCACAAGGAGAATCTGTTTACAAGGAGAATCAAATGTGAAAGTTCAAAGTGCACACTGTGCAATTGTCACGATCCAAATCGAGGCCCTGGCTGTGACGAACATCCCGAACCATAAATGCCCGAACACCCATCTATGTCTGGTAATCATGCACAATATTCATATAATAAAAGATAATGCAGAAATAGAAATCTTGTATGCAAACATAGTCATAAGTCTAATAGAAACCATAAATGGAAAATGAAATTCAAAACTCTATATCAATATCTAGAAACTGTCTCCAAAATATCTACTATAAACTTTAACAAAACTATCTGAAAACTGGGACAAGGCCCCCAGCAGACTAAAATAATAACTACGAATGATTGTCTGAATAACAAACAGGCCTCCTAAAACATAGAAGGCTCACCACCTGAACACGGCAACTCTATCTGAAGAAAATTACTGCTTATCTGTACCCCTAGACTGAGCCTCTAAACTTGAGAGGTAGGGGGAGGGGGTCAATATAGAAGTACTGGTACGCGAAGCAATTCAAAATAGTCTATTCATATATATATATATATAAAATAGATAAGAGCAATTTAACAACACTTCATGTATAAAATAATTTTCCAAAACACATAGGCATTATTTTGATAATCATAAGACATTCATGCCAAACAGTTTTTGATCTTTGTATTACTTCTGAGTTAGGTGGTGCACCCCTACAAGTCTAAAATACCACGGGCTATATGGAATCCGCCATTGAGTCGGGGGGGGGGGGGGGGAAGCCCCCAACTCAAGTATGCCGCAATGGTTGAAGTGTCTGAGTCTAATACGCCGCAAGACACTAGGCCAGCGTAAAATCCCTCTAGGGGACATAATTATCCAGATCGGCAAATCATGGTTTCTGGCAATGAGTTGTCTAAACTCATGCCTTCTTTGGGGAACCACCTAAGATCTCTTTATGCCCTATTTTAGCCTTTTTTGAACATGCATCATTCTGAAGTTCTAAAACATAAAAATCTGATAAAGTCTAATTTCTGTATTAGTCTGTGTTTGTTATGGCTTTGCTTGAATTGGTATCGTCATACCAAGACTTGCAAGTCATATTTTCTAAGCCATAATGCATTAAGCATAATTTCTTTTATAAAAACTCAATTCAGACCACCCAACATGCAAATTATACAAAAGATTTCATGTTCCAAAACATAAGACATAACTCATGCAAAAACTCTTCAAAACATATGGTGGTCATCTGCTTCTGGCAAAATCATGCACTCTTTCATTTTATGGATATTCAACATTTATCAATACAAACAACCCTCTCTTTTGAAATCAAGATTCATAACCAAATCATTCATAAATCATGACATTTCATCACATGCTTTTCAAGATGTATTTCAAAACAATCCATATCATGTGAAACATGGGAAAAATTACATCAAGAGAGGGATTTCAAGTAAATCATGCTCTCAATTCATATTTCAAGACTTAAAACACATACATACATATATATATATATATATATATATATAACATTCAAATCACTTTGGGGGAAAGCCAAAAGGCCAAAACAATATCATTAAAGCTTCTAAAACATGAATATGTACATAAATTCAAAAAACCCCTTTCTTAAAACATAATTTCTATGCCCATGAGAATTTAGGAAAACCCCGCATGCCTCAAATTGGGAAAACAATGAATAATTCTTGAAGCCTACGGTCTAGGGATTCTAATTCTCCAATCAGTTTCCAAAACTGATGGTTGAATCTTAAGAAAATCGGGTTTTTAGTTTGAAACCCTAGAGAGTGTTCTTGATGATTTTTGGTGAAAATATCAATATTGTGCTCAATTGGGAGCAAAATCCCATGTTTAAGCTGATAAGGATTGGGAAAAATATCATAATACCCTTAATGAGATGGAAATAGGATGCTGAAATTGGCTGTGTGTGATAGACAGGGCAACACCCTACTTTAATCGGGGGAGAGAGTGGGGCGGTGCCCCGCTTAGAGAGGGGTGAACCCCAGGCGGTGCGGACCTAGTGCCTTTTGCTACTATTTTTCCAACCCAAACACGACCTTAGGCTCGTTTAAAAATTCTAAAACATACCCGAGATATAATATGACCTTACCCCATCATAGCACAATAAGAAAATCTAAAATCAGAGGTCGGGAAGGATGAAAATAAAATATCCAAATATTAAGAGTTAAAAATGAGACTATGTCTCTTTGACACTTAGAATATTTCTAAGCTTTCAAGTCTAAGAGCACACTACTGTAAGCTATCACATGAATGACCCTTTTATGGGTGTTACATTATCCCTCCCTTGGTATCATTCGTCCCCGAATAATGATGCAGAACATAGAAAAGCATGATTTCAAGCATACTAAGTCCATAAGGATTAGGAAAGGATCGTACCATTTATCAAATCATCCACCGGATTAAGGAGAGTTGGGTATCTGGATCTCATACCATCTTCTGATTCCCAAGTGGTTTCTTCAATCTTCTGGTTTCTCTACAACACTTTAATTGAGGCTGTCTCTTTGCTCCTCAATCTTCTGACTTGGTGATCCAAGATTTGCACAGGCATTTCTTCATATGGTAAGGAGTCTGTCAATTTGATTTTTTCGACAGGTACTACTAACGAAGGGTCTCCAATGCATTTCTTTAACATGGAGACATGGAATACCGGATGCACTGAACCCAAACTTGCAGGAAACTCTAACTCATACACAACTCTACCAATCCTTCTCACAATTTAGTATGGTCCTATATAGTGAGGACTCAGCTTACCTTTCTTCCCGAATCGCATAACTCCCTTCATGGGAGAAACCTTAAGAAACACCCAATCACTAATCTTGAATTCTAACTCTCTTCTTCTAACATCAACGTAAGATTTTTGAAGACTCTGATATGTCTTAAGTTGTTCTCTAATGACTTTCACATCCTCTATTTCCCGATGAACAAGATCAGGTCCAAACATCTGTATCTAATCTACTTCATACCATCCTATCGGAGATTTACATCTCCTCCCGTATAATGCCTCACATGGTGCCATCTTAATACTGGAATGGAAACAATTATTATACGTGAACTCAATCAGGGTTAAGTGATCTACCCAACTACCCTTGAAGTCAATTACGCAGGACCTCAACATATCCTTAAAGGTCTGAATGGTGCGTTTCGCTTGCCCATCCATTTGGGGGTGAAAAGCAGTACTTAGGTTCACTTGGGTACCTAAACCTTTCTAAAAAGAACTTTAAAGCTGAGATGAGAACTTCGTACCACGGTCGAATATGATGGACACAGGTGCCCCTTGCAAATGAACTATTTCTACAATGAACAACTTAGCGTAATCCTCTCCTGAATAGTTTGTCCTGAAAGGTAGAAAGTGGGATGACTTGGTCAACCTGTCTACAATTACCCAAATAGAATCATACTAGTTTCAGGACTTTGGAAGTCCTATAATGAAGTATATATTAATCATCTCCAACTTCCACAAGGGAAGAGCTATCCCTTGGGACGTACCGCCTGACCTCATATGTTCTACTTTCACTTGTTGGCAATTCAAACACTTGGAAACAAAATTTTCCACATCATGCTTCATATTATTACTCCAATATATAGATTTCAGATCTTGATACATCTTAGTCGAGCCTGCGTGAACAACATACCTCTAAGTGTGAGCTTTGTTAAGGATTCTTTTCCATAAATCATCAATATCTGGTACACATAACCTACCCTGATACCTCAAATACCATCACCACCAATTTCAAAGGACATCACCTTTTGTTGAACCATATCTTTCTTGATCTGCATCAAAATGGGATCTTCAACCTGCTTCTCCTTAACTTCTTCACAAAGACAAGATTTTACTACCTCATGAACAACCACTCCTCCGTCTTCAAAATCCAAGAGTCGCACTCCTAGATTTGCAAGCTGGTGAATATCCTTGACCATTCCCTCTTTCCTTCCTCTATATGAGAAAGACTACCCATAGATAACCTGCTGAGGGCATCGGCTATCACATTTGCCTTGCCAAGATGATAGTGCAAGCTCATGTCATAATCCTTTAGAAGATCCAGCCATATCCTCTACCAAAGATTTAATTCTTTTTACGAGAAAACATACTATAAAATCTTGTGGTCAGTAAATATATCAACATGTACTCCGCAAAATATTGCTGCCAAATCTTAAGTACAAATACCACATCCGCTAACTCCAAGTCATGAGTGGGGTAGTTTCGCTCGTGCACCTTTAACTACCTAGATGCATAAGCTACTACCTTACCATACTGCATGAATACTCAACCAAGTCCCACTCGAGATGTATCACAATACACAAGAAAACCCTATGTACCCTCTGGAAGAGTCAACACAATAGAAGTAGTCAACTTGTCTTTCAACTTCTCAAAACTATTCTCATAAGAGTCAGGCCACAAAAACTTCACCTTTTTCTGAGTCAACTTAGTAAGTGGTGCAGCTATAGAAGAAAAAACTTCTATGAACTTTCTATAATAACCTTCCAAACCCAAGAATCTCTAAATATCGATTGGAGTCGTGGGTCTGGGATACTTCCTCACTGCCTTTACCTTTTGGGGGTCAACCCGAATCCCCTCACTAGACATAATGTGCCACAATAAGGAAATAGTGTTCAACCAAAATTCATACTTGGAGAATATTACATAAAACCTATGATCCTTGAGAGTCTGAAGAATAATTCAGAGGTGATTGGCATGATATTCCTCACTCTTAGAATAAACCAAGATGTCGTCAATGAATACTATGACAAATAGGTCCAGAAACTGATGGAAGACCCTATTCATTAGTTCCATAAAAGCTGCAGGGGCATTAGTCAACCCGAAGGACATGACTAAGAATTCATAATGACCATACCTGGTTCGGAAAGCTATTTTAGGAATGTCTGACTCTCTAACATTAAACTGGTGGTATCCCAAACAAAGGTCTATTTTTGAAAAGAACTTAGCACCTTGAAGTTGATCAAAGAGATCATCAATCTTAGAAATATGATACTTATTTTTGACAGTGACCTTATTCAACTGGCGGTAATCTATGTACATACGCAGGGAACCATCTTTCTTTTGAACGAAAAGGACAGGTGCACCTCATGGGGAAACACTAGGATGGATAAAGCCTTTGTCTAAAAGATCTGCTAGTTGTTCCTTTAATTTCTTCAACTCTGCGGGAGCCATTTTATATGGCGGGATAAAAATTGGATGGGTATCTGGCAGTAAATCAATGCCAAACTTTGTCTCTCTATCAGGTGGTATTCCTAGGAGATCCTCAGGAAAGACTTCTGGAAATTCATATCTTACTGGGAAAGACTGAAGTGAAAGATTCTCGGCATTAGAATCTTTGACCCAAATAAGATGATACAGACAACCCTTAGAGATAAGCTTACCAGCTCTGAGATAAGATATGAAGTGCTCTCTAGGTACTAAAGAGTGCCCTTCCTATTCAATTGATGGTTCATTTGGAAAAGAAAAGGTAACCTTTCGGGTTCTATAGTCTAGGGTGTCATAACACGAATGAAGCCATTCCATCCCTAAGATAGCATTAAAAGAAACCATATTAAGTTCTATGAGGTATGACACAGTATATCGACCACGAATAAACACAATACAATCTTTATACACCCTTCTAGCCACAACAAAATCACCCACTAAAGTGGAAAAAGAATTAGGTTCAAAAATCAAATTGGGCTCAAACCCAAAACCAATAGCCACATAAGGGGTCACATAAGATAAGGTAGACCTGGGATCAAGCAACATATATACATCTCGTGAAAATATTTATAATGTATTGGTGATAATATTTGGGGAGGCTTTCGCCTCCTGTTGGTTAGTAAAAGCATATAACTGGTTGCGATCGCTTCCGACAGCTGAAGTGGTGCCCTTTTGAGGCGGTATCAGTACGGAAGAATTATCCTGAGATGTGGCACCACCAAAATTCCTCCTAGCAGAGGGACAATCCCTATAAAAATGACCTGGCTAACCACATAAATAACATACAAGTGTGCCCAACTGACACTTCCCTGGATGATTTCTACAGCAAGTCTCACACCACGAAAAAAGATGATACTACTCAGCCACACTGCCCTATGACTGGGTATCCTGCGCTCTGGATCCAGGATTTGTATGAAATCTCTAAGATTGCTTATCAACTAGAGGTCTGGGCTCTGGGGCGCATGCGGCAAACTATGCCTTGCCCCAAAACTTCTTCTTTTGCCATTTGTTTCCCCAATTATCGCTCTGTTGCTGATTGTGACCCTAGTCTACAGTCTTGGCTTTTTTTGCCAGTCTTTTCTTCTCCCTAGATTGAGAAATATTCTTTTTCTTCTTCTCTACCTAATGCATCTGAAGTGACAACATAACAAAGTCTATATCCCTATTCAACATGGCTTCTTGGTATTCAAGCATCAGATCGTATGAAAGGTCGGATGCAAACTTTATCATTCGGTCCCTCATACTACCCGTCATCTTAGGAGAATAATAGGCGAGCTGATTAAACTTTAAAGTGTACTCCTACATGCTTATCTTACCCTGTTTGAGGTTTAGGAACTCCTCTACTTTAGCTTCCCTCAGCTCCAGAGAAAAGAATCGGTTAAGAAAAGCTATCACAAACTCATCCCACACTATGGGCTCAACACTGTCACCCTTTGTATCCTTCCACTTGTTGTACCACTGGTTCGCTATATCTTTAAGCTGGTAGGCTATTAACTCAACACCTTCCATCTGATCCACATGCATTACTTTGAAAATTTTTGCTATTTAATCTACGAACTCTTGTGGTTCTTCTTCTACCTTGGTGCCAGTAAATTTGGGCGGGTTCATTTTCATGAAGCTTCAGATGTAATCGATGCACACCCAATATCTTTCGATCATTGAGCCTGATTAGCCAAAAACTTTGTCAGCATATGAATAGACTGTCTAAATTCTGCATTTGAAATATCCCTCTGAGCAGTTGGGGGACAGTTAACATTGGTTCGTGGAGCCCGAGGAGGACTGGTCGGGACTCCTGAAGTAGGATCAGGTTCTGGAGTATGAGCCCTGTTACGTGTCCTCATCCCATGAGTGGGACAGACTTTATCATTTTGGGCACTTTGATTGTTATTAAGACAAGGATTTAGGAAAACCTCGCATACCTGAAATTGAAAATAATGTATACTTCTCAAAGCCTACGGTCTGGGGATTCTAATTCTCCAATTAGTTTTCAAAACTGACGGTTGAATATTAAGAAAATCGATTTTTAGTTTGAAACCCTAGAGACTATTCTTGAGGATTTTTGGTGAAAATATCAATATTGTGCTCAATTGGCAGTAAAATCCCATGTTTAAGCTGAAAATGGTTGGGAAAAATACCATAATGAGACGGAAATAGAATGCAGAAATTGGCTGGGCATGATAGGCAGGGCGGCATCCTATCACCAAAACTCTCCATTCCCTAACAAATTTCTCCTTTTTGATGGTGACAAACACAGCAGCACATCATAAAAAAACTTATCATACTCATAAAGTAATTTAAGTAAAAGAACTAGAATGTAACACAGGTTAGTCCAATCGAGTTATAAGCATTGCATAGTCTATTCTTCCCCCTTTTGACATCATCAAAAAGTTGGACTAGTGAAGTGAAAAGTGTTTGATAATTCGTGGACATTGAGGATATCACTAAGATAATCAAAAGTCAGAATAAGAGACCATGAATGTAGTATGAGTAAACAGAAGCAAAATACTTTTAAAGCAACTAGGTCTATGTCAATTATTAACAAAATATGACTATAATTACCAGCTGTAAACTAAGAGAGAACAAGCTATGCCACCAGGGGAGGAAACCAAAAAAGAGAAAAGGGAAAAGAGATAGACTTAGATTATCAGTAAAAAGGCTAAGTGGATGAAGAAAAGGGGATAAGAGAAGTGAGCTACCTAATGACATCAGTATTTTTAGCCCTCTCTTTTTCCAACAAGGTTGTGATAAAAGCAATCCAAGCTTAAAGAACCCTTTTTACATCTTCATGAGCAGTTTGAGCTACCTCTAAAGTAGCCTGAGCAACTTCCTCTTCGATTTGTTTTGCAGCCAGTTCATTTCTCAATCTTTGCAATGGATTGTCAGCACTCCTCATGGAACCAGGTACATCATATGGTTCAGACTCCCTATGATATCCTTGGTAGTTTGTAATTAACACACTTGTACAAATACCCCAAAATCCTCAAATATAGGTGTGAGCCAGAATTGATAAGGGAGGGCATGACCATTAATATCCTTGAGGAGAACCCTTTGCATGTGCTTCAGGATAAGATGAGGCAGATTGATCCTTACCTCAGTGTCCAACAGTTCCATGAGTGTAAGATCAAGAAAACTATCCACACACCTTCTTTCCTTTTTAGGGAGAATCATCTTATGGACCACATCAAAATAAAATTGGTATAGTGGTGACATCTTCCTTTTTAGAACACTTCTATGGTGGAGCAAGTGGGGATTTTTAGAAAATTTTCTACAAATGGTAAAAGAAGAGGCAAGATTATCCAGAGGTGGCCAAGCACCCTTAACATAGTGACCCCAACCCCCCAGAAGGAATATGTAATATCCTAGGAATGTCAGGAACATAAATATTCATTGTAACCTTTCTGACAGCAGTAGAGAACATGTCACCAATAGCCACCCTATTTGTATAAAACTCATACACTTCAGGTTTAGCAAAGCATCGATGAAGGTCTCCCTAAAGAAATAAATGTGACCAACCTTAAAACTCCAATTTTCCCAGTAAAGTTTGCATATCAGGCCCCTTAAAAGCACTAACAACCCTCTCTCTAGCTAATTTATGCTGTTGAAAGTGATGATGATGATTTAAGAGTGTCTTGATGAGAGGGTGGTTGGGGAACTTCAAACTTAGGATCCAATTGATCAATGTAATCTAGAGTAAACTTATATTTAGATGAGTTAGAATGAATAGGTTTAGTGACCTGTTTCTTTGGACGACTATAAGACTTTGGAGGAGAAACTTTGAAGCTGGAGGAACCTTGGACTGTGGAAGAAAGTTTTGAAGAGGAGGCTTTTTGAGTAGGTTTAGAAGATGATTTATTGGACAATGAGGTTTTTGGAACTTTGGCCATGATAGGATTTGTCTTTTTGACCGATCGAAGAAGAAGATCAGGAGAAGATGTACAAGGAGGGGTGGGATCAGATGTAGGCATGTATTTTGTTTTACTGGTTAGAAGAGCTTCAGCCATAGATGCATCTTCTCATTATTTTATTCATCAAGTGTGAGGAGTATGAGAAATAGAGATGGAGACGGTTTTGAGGGAGCAGTGTCGTCAACAGTAACAGGAATGGAAGGGGATTTTCTTGGTAGCTTGGACCTGGACCTTTGTGGGATTAAATCTGTGATAGGAAGTTCATCTCTGTCACTAGAATTATCATAATCTTCAATAATTTGGAGTGGGATAGGAGGAGGAAGGAGGAGTGTCAAAAAAGGTGAAGGAATATTGGTAAAAGAGTTTGGAAAATTTTCGAAGGCATCAAAATTGGTGAATTTTTGGGAGATTTTAGGAGGGATTAAGGATGGTAGAGTGATGTTTGGATGAAGGATAAGTGCTATGAAGGGATTGGTGGCAGGACCAGTAGAGGAAGAGGATGAAGAAGATGGGGAAGATGCCATTGTAAGGTGGTAATTTTTCTTGATTGAGGAGATGAGTATAAAACATGAAAAGGGTAGTGAGTATTTAAGAGAGAAAGGATGAAGTTGAAGAGATGAGGAACTATAACTAGGTTAGGAAAGTAATGATGAGTACCTATGTACTGATGGGAAATCTAGTAGTAGCTTTTTGAGTACGTGTGACTCTTTGAATTTTGATGATTTAAATGTATTAAGAAGGAACAAGGTGCACAACTTGTTTCACTCTAAGATACTGTAGGTAGCAATAGACATACATGATTAAAGAAATGGACAAAATTTTTTATGTAATCCAATCTCTCTGCAAAATCAACACATACATGAGTCAACATGTTCTAAAATCTTGGAATTAGGATACACAACTTACTGTGTGAGACTGAATGAATAAACAATCACTTTAAGATCAACTTATTCTAATCAAGCATTGAGGGAGACTTATGCAATTTTAATCATCCCCAAGGCTTACCTATTTTTCAAACTATTCTCTACTCAAAGCCTTAGTAAATATATCAGCAATTTATTTCTCTGCTGAACAAAACATAATTGATATATTCCCTTTTTCAACATTTTCTATAAGAAAGTGATGACAACTATCAATATGCTTAGTTCTCTTATGCTGGACAGGATTTTTGGCTATATTTATAGCACTTGTGTTATCTCAAAAAATATGAACACAACCTACATTCACCCCAAAAGCTAGAAGTTGTTGTTTGGTCCACAACAACTGAGCACAACATGACTCAGTAGCAATATATTCAGCATCAGCAGTACACAAGGCTACTGAATTTTGCTTCTTTTTTGGACCAAGTAATCAAACATGATCCTAAGAAGTGTGACATACCTGTAGTGCTTTTCCTGTTCTCTAGATATCTTGCATAATCAGCATCAGAGTATCCTACTAAATTAAAGTTACTACCTTTGGGATACCACAAGCCCAGATCATTAGTTTCTTTCAAGTATCTGAAGATTCTTTTTAAAGACTTTAGATGCGATTCTTTTGGCTTAGCTTGAAACCTAGAACACAGTCCTACACTGAACACAATGTCAGGTCTACTTGCTGTATGGTATAATAATGACCCTATCAAACCTCTATACATCTTTTGCTCTACATTAGAACCTGTTTCATTTAAGTCAAGCTTTGTTGCAGTGGCAATGAGAGTACTGATTTCTTTTACTTCTAGCATGGATAATATTTTGAGAAGCTTTTTGACATACTTTTGTTGATGGATCATTATCCCTGATGCAGACTGTGTTATTTGCAAACCCAGGAAGTAATTCAGTTCTACCATCATGCTTATCTCAAACTCACAACTCATGAGTTTAGCAAACTCATGAGTCATATTCAAGTTGGTTGAATCAAAAATAATGTCATCCATATACACCTGTACAACTAACAAATCCCTTTCATTAGTTTTTAAGGAAAGGGTATTGTCAACTTTACCTCTGGTATGCCTTTCTCTAGTATAAACTTTGATAATCACTCATACCAAACCCTAGGTGCTTGTTTCAACCCATACAAAGCCGTATCCAACTTGTACACATAATTTGAAAATTCACTGCTTTCAAATCCTGGAAGTTGCTCAACATAAACTTTCTCCTTAAGAAAGCCATTCAGGAATTCACTTTTCACACCCATATGGTACAAAATAAATTCCATATAAGAATCAAAGGCAACAAGTGATATTATAACTTTAAGTCTTGCTACAGGAGCAAAAGTCTCATCAAAGTCAATTCCTTCTTCTCGGTTGTATCCTTGGACCACCAGTCTTTCCTTGTTTCTTATGACTGTTCCATGCTCATCAACTTTATTTTTGTACACCTAATAAGTACCAATTACTGAGCTATCTTTTGGAAGAGGTACTAAGTGCCATACTTTGGTTCTCTAAAACTGATTTAGCTCTTCCTACATAGCTATGATCCAATCAGCATCAATTAGTGCTTCAATTACCTTCTTTGGCTCAATCTCGGACTAAAATTCCTTGAATGCACACACACTTCATAATCCAGACCTTGTGGTGATTTTAGAGGGGAGATCAATGAGAACATTCTAAATGGGGTGTGATCCTTGATACTTGTATTCTTTCGGAATCAAGCCAAGTGAGCTACTAGGATCACTGCTGATTTTTTGAGATGGGGTGGTTGGTGCCTCAGTTCCCCCTGTCATTGTGTCTTCGGCTTCAGTTCCCCCTATTGTGGTACCTCCAAATTTGGTAGCTCTAATCGATGAACTAGGTTGTGTAACCTGTTCCTCAGTGTCACTTTCTTTTTGCAGGTTAGTCTTAACACAAGATTCATTAAAAATCATATGCATGCTTTCTTCAACACAGTTAGTTCTTGTGTTTGAAACCCTATAAGCCTTACTATGAAGTGAGTAACCTAAGAAGATTCTCTCATCACTTTTAACATCAAATTTTCCCAGATTATCTTTTCCATTATTATGTATAAAGCATTTACATCCAAAGATTATAAATTAAGAAATGTTTGGCTTTCTTACCTTTAGTAATTCATAGGGAATCTTCTCTAATATAGGTCTGATCATGCATCTATTTATAATATATGCTGCAACGCTTATAGCCTCAGCCCAAAGGTTGGAAAGGTCATCAAATAAATTCCCAAAGATAGGAGGTCCAAATGAGAGTAAGTGATGACCTTTCCAACCTCCGTTTTTTGATTTTCAAATTTTTCGCGATGGGAAAAGTCCCTAGTACGTATTGGACACATTCTAGGCGCATTTTGGGTGTATTTCAGTGGCTAACTCACTGGTTTGAAATGCTCCCGCATTCTGAGCGCATTTCAGGTCAAAAATTCTAGTCAACTTCAAACTATCATAACTTTCTACATATAATGAACTGTCAGAGACGCTATATATCAATAGAAATATCTTTGAGTTTTCTTTCGAATGCAATTGGTTTCATACAATTTTAACATTGGAGTAAGAAGTTATGATCAATTTACTTCAGCCTATCAGTCTAAAAACAACAGAGGACAACTGTGTCTTTCTCTCTTTCTCCAGGGGTATTTTAGTCTTTCCAACCTCTATATATATGTACACAAACACGAGATTCAACATAATTTAGCAACCATCGCTTGATTTCTCTCAAAATTCATCAAGAACAAGAAGAGCGTTTGCAATTGGGGATTTAATTTCAAGAAATTCTCTCCGCCGATCTTTGTAAAATGAAGAACTAAGGTATGCATAGTGTTCATCCATGGAGCTCAACAATCAAGTTTTAAGTTATGTATCATGAATATTTTGTGGTGGGATAATTATGTTCATGTTGATGATGTTAAATTGAGTTTTTAATTCCATGAGTTATCTCAAGAATCATGAAAACTAATTTATTTTGTAATATTATTCATATGAAATTTATGTTGAGTTCTTGGAATTGAAAGTTGGACATTGATGATCATGTTATTGGTGTTGAATGATTCCCAAGTTGGGATCTTCACGTGAAATTATGAAACTATGTTGAAATATAAGTTGAAGTCCATTAATTTGGTGACTTATACTTTGTAAAAATTTTATGATTTCACCTATGCCTAAGTTGTGCATGAAAGGTGTTTGATTAAATGTTTAAGAGAAACAAGAAACATGTAGTATGGATTAATATGGCCTAAAAGGTGAATTCATGCCATTGACCTCATGCTTGAATGACTTACATGCTATTGTTGTACAATGAATATTTTGTTGGAATGTCATGATGTTAGAGTATGAAATTATGATCTTGATTATATACATTCCTACCATGAACAAGATTACGTCAACCCTGTACTTCATGAAATCCCCAACTTATTTTATTATGAATGGTTGATATTGATCATGTATTCAAGAATGTCAAGAAGTGTCAGTTTCCTTTTATTGAGTCCTGGGGGTACTTGTACCCGAAAAATATAGCTGTGTGCCTAGAGCCATGTCATGTTTTCATGATACTCTTAGTCAAGCCATGTTCAGTAGACTTCAGTCAGTCTCATGACTCAGGAAAACTCATGTAAAGGTAGTATCAATTCAGTTTTACTCAGTACTCAGTAATCTACGTAATCTCAGTAATATTCCATCAGTCTACAAAATTTAGTAAATCTTAGTATCAGTACAATTTAGTTCAGTATTCAGTTCAGACATCAGTAAACTCAATCAGCTAACAGAACTCAGTAGCATTTAGTCAGTTAACAGAATTTAGTAGTGTTCCACTAGTCATCGAAACTCAATAAACTTAGTCCATGTTTAGTTCAGTTAAACAGAACAATCAGTAATAGTTCAGTTAATTCTAGTATGAACTAGGAATTCAGTTCAGTATAATCAGTTTAGTGTTATTCAGTTGGGAGTAGGATTCAGCACTGAGGGAACCCATCCTCACCTGTCAGTAGAAGTTGTGATTCTTAGAAGCAGTCGTTGCGTTCTAGAAATATGTAGCCAGTATAGGTTGAGACATCAATACCTGTCAGTTGAGGGTAGATAAAGTGGTTTAACCTGTCAGATGAGGGTTCCCACCGTTCTCATTAAAGTACCTGCTAGATGAGGGTCACTCACAGCTTGTCCTTACCAGTGGCACGGTATTGACACCCTTCCAATTAGGGTAGAGATTGGACCCCAACTTAGCTATTATAGCCTATTTGGAGTATCTTTAATATAAATATAGTTATCACATTCATTTATTTTGAATCTGTTTGCCAACATGGTTTGTTCAAACTTCGCATGCCATTGTTTAGGTGTTTTTTAGTCCATACAATGACTTAATAAGCTTACACACCTTATTTTCCTTTCCTGGAACCACAAAAACCTCAGGCTATTCCATGTATATTTCTTTCTCCAATTCTCCATTTACGAAAGTGGTTTTCATATCCATTTGATGTATTTCAAGACGATATCCCGCAGCCAAGGCAATTATCATTCAAATCGATGTTATCCTTTTTACTAGAGAGTATGTATCAAAATAATCAAGACCTTCTTTCTGGTTAAATCCTTTTACTGCAAGTATTGCTTTGTATTTGTCAATAGTACCATCCACTTTCATTTTCCTTTTGAAGATTCATTTGGAACCTAAAGATTTATTTTCGGGAGGAAGATCAACCAATTCCCATGTATGGTTGCTTAAGATTGAATCAGTCTCACTATTGACTACCTCTTTCCAAAAGGATGAGTAAAAAGATGCCATCGCTTCCTTAAATGTTTGAGGATCATTTTCTAAAAGAAATGTTACAAGATCCGATCCAAATAAAGTAGACTTTCTTTGACGTGTACTACGTCTTGGATTTTCTTCATTATGTTCGTTCTCAATTGGTTCATTATGAGGTCATTTAGACCCCTCCATTAGAGTGTTCATGTATAATTTTATCTGGATAAATGTTTTCAAAGAATTCCGCATTGTCTGATTCAATTACCGTATTTTCATTAATATATGGATGTTCGGATTTATGAACCAAAAATAGAAATGCTTTATTACTTTTAGCATATCCTATGAACACACAGTCCACCGTCTTAGGTCCTATATTAACCCTTTTGGGCATAGGAACTTGTACCTTTGCTAGACACCCCCATACTTTGAAATATTTCAAGTTGGGTTTCCTTTCTTTTCATTTTTTATAAGGAATAGATTGTGTCTTACTATGGGGAACTCTGTTGAGTATGAGATTGACTTTAAGGATAGCCTCCCCCCATAAGTTTTATAGTAAACTAGAACTTATAAGTAAGGCATTCATCATTTTCTTCAAAGTTTGGTTTTTACTTTCCATAATTCCATTAGATTGAGGTGAATATGGGGCTGTAGTTTGATAGATGATTCATTGTCTACACATATTTTGGAGAAGAGAGATTCATATTATCCACCCCTATCACTTCTTATCATTTTTATATTTTTATCTAACTGATTTTCAACTTCAGTTTTATATTGCCTAAACGCATCTATTGCTTCATCCTTACTATTTAGCAAATAGACATAACAATATCTAGTGCAATCGTCAATAAAAGTTATGAAATATGTTTTCCCACCACGTGATAGTGTTGAATTCATATCACAAATGTCTATGTGTATTAAGTCTAATGGATTAGAATTTCTTTCAACGGACTTATAAGGATGCTTTGCATACTTTGATTCCACATACGTTTGACACTTTGATTTATTACACTCAAAGTTTGGAAAAACTTCTAAGTTAATCAGTTTTCATAATGTTATGTAATTAACATAGCCTAAACGTTCATGCCATAAATTATAAGACTCAAACAAGTAAGAAGGATTTGAACTTTTATTTATTTCAACTGTCATTACATTCATCTTATAAAGGCCCTTAATGAGATAGCCTTTTCCTACATACACTTCTCCTTTGCTAACTACAATTTTTCCAGAAATGATTACACATTTGAATTCGTTCTTGTCTAGAAGTGAAATAAAAATTAAATTCCTACGTAACTCCGGAGCATACAAGACATTGTTAAGTGTCAAAACATTTTCTGATGTCATTTTAAGCATATTTTCCCTATTCCTTCTACCTTAGCAGTAGCGGAGTTAGACATGTAATCATTTCTTCTACTTGAGCTGGAGCAAATGAAGAAAACAACTCTTTGTTAGCAAACATATGACGGGTGGCACCAGAATCCATCTGCCATTCACGAGGATTCCCCACCTAGTTTCATTCTGAGAACATAACACATAGATCATCACATTCTTAATTGGATTAAAGAATATTTGCTTGATCCTTCTTTTTGCCTTTCTTCGAGGAATGACAATCCGTATCCAATCTTGCCACAATTGAAGCATTCTCCCTTGAATTTTTTCTTGGGTTGATTTCTTTTTTGTTCACTTTTCTTTATTTTCTTGGAATTGTTTTGGTCATTTTCCACAATATGTGCTCCATTAATCTCAGAATTCCCTTTTGACCTTCTCTTGACAACTTTATTATCCTCTTCGATACACAGTTTTACAATAAGATCTTTGACAGTCAGCTTCTTATTTTTATGCTTCGAGTAGTTTTGAAGTCTTTCTATATCGATGGTAGCTTCTCAATTATCGCTGCTATTTGGAAAGCATTATTCACAATTAAACCTTCTGTTAGGAGATCGTGGATGATTACTTGTAATTACTGCATTTGAGAGACAACTGATTTGCTATCTATCATTTTAAAGTCCAGGAACCTTGGAACAAGGAATTTTTTAATTTTCGCATCCTCTGTCTTATATTTTCGTTCAAGTGTCCCCCACAATTTCTTTGATGTCTTAGTTCCACTATAAACATTATAAAGGTTGTCTTGTAGACCACTCAGAATATAGTTCCTGCAAAGGAAGTTTGAATGTTTCCAAGCCTCTACAATTAGAAAATACTCTTTGTCCATGGTTTCCTCGAGCACCCCAGGAGCGTCTTCGGTAGTGAATCATTGCAGACACAAAGTGGTGAGGTAAAAGAACATCTTTTGCTTCCATCACTTAAAGTCAATGCCCGCAAATTTTTTGGGCTTCTCCACAGGTGCCATATGTTGCGGAGCATTTGCGCAACTTGTCATAGCAATGCTAGCAACCACCTTAGTCATAGCATCATCATGCATTTGACTTTCAGTTGCTATCTTTCCTGTCACCATAAGACAAAGAATTTAGTATTTTCAAAACACTACTTATAAAGTTAAATAACTTTAAACTCTTCTTCTTGTTTCTAGTTAACGATGAAGTTTTTATTACTTTCGATCGTCAACTGAGTGAACTTTAACTTGTGATGAAGATTTTATGTCTTCTAATCACTACTTAAATTCAAGCAGAGTAGTAAGCTTAGTATTTAATCTCAAAAACAAGTAATATAGATTCTGATTATTCCTTAAGATTATTATTCTCCTTCTATTCGGGTATAAGAATCTGTAAACTAGAAACAACCACTTCAACTTGTTCATGCTTAAAAATAATAACTCAATGAAGTACAAAAGAAAATACCCTCAACACAAGATCAAAGTGATCTTTCTAAGAAGTGTATTTTATATTTTAGAAATTAAGATGAAGTAGAAACGTAAAGCCAATTCCTCCAATTTCACGGAGTGTCCTTAAGGAATAATTTCCCTCAATGTACCCGAGGTTTTGGAATCTTCCTCTCAGGATAAAATGGATTTCAATCCAACTATAGCGGTACCTAAAATAATTGGATTCCATGAACGCATTCAACGGTTTTAATGATCACAGAATATTGTTTTAAGAGAAGAAGAGTTTTTTTATTTAGAAAATTTTGATATGTAAACTAGTGAATGAAAGTAGGTTCATATAGCCATAATATTCCTCTTTTAAAAAGTGGCAATGGTTCACTTAAAATGTGTAACCATTCCTGAAAAATCATGTCTATTCATCCAAAAGTGTCTTCTGAACTGATATGCCATTTCATGAATCAGTGTGTCTTTTTCTGAACAGACACAACTATCTAAATAGTCACATTTTTTCAAAATAATGTCTTTTCTTCAAAGGTTGTATCCCTCCATTTTCCATTAACACCTTTCATATACCTTGAACCCAACATAATTATATGATAGCTTATGCTTCCAGAAAGTTGGAGAAACATTAGAAAAAGTATTTAACTCTTGATTTTACAAATGGATACTATGATAACTACTATAAAGGTTGGATAAAGTACCTATACAAGCTAAACTTGTGGTATTTATATGACCATAAGAATATGATGTACAATTTTCCAATTGAGACCTAAATCGTTAACAACATCGGCAGATAGAGTTGCTTAAATAATTATGATTGTACTATTTTACATCATCCTATAAAAGTCAATATTGGGAATAATGCATCGATAAATAAATAAATAAATAAATGATCTCTAATTAGTTTGGTGCAGATAGCTTTTAAAAAGAGACAATTGATGATAGATTCATAGAAACTCAAAGGTACAGGTGTCAGATTCACTATGAGAAATTTAGAGAGATTTTTGGTTGGTATGCAAGCAAAATCTTCACTAGTAAGTGCATTAAGACCACTAAATATGAGGATGAACTATTTTGCAATTACAAAGATGCGCTCTCTGCTGGTAACAACTAGAAGATTACTGATGAATGGAATGGCATTACCTAACTATATAACTAGTTATGTTACTAGAGGTAGATGCGCTGCAAAGCTAATCTTGAGGAAGACATATCTCCAGATAAACTAGATACCCTGATTCCACTAAGATGTATTATGGTCTGAAGTAATCATAGTTGTGAAAAGGTATGAAGTAAGATATTGCTATCGTTGTTTCTAGTTGTTTGACTTGTTATCAGGTAAAAACAATGAGGATCAACAAATCGTAGACTTCTACCATAACTTGTGATTCCAGAGTAGCAATGAAGAAGATTTAGGTTAGATTTTGGGATCGAATACAACAAACCCTTAGAGGTTATGACTCTATATGGTAATTGTAGATTGACATATTAATAAGTATAATTTTTGCCAGTAAGGGCTACATATGGTGGGGTGAAGTGTGCTCAGTTATTTATGGATGAATTTTTTCGACTTCATGGAATTCCTCAATCTACTATTTCTGATAGAGTATCATAATTCTAATAAGCATTAGATAAGTGATTAGTTCTTAGTACTGCATTTTATTCACAAACGGATGGACAGTCTGAGCGTATTATACAAATCTTGAAGAATATGTTGAGAGATTGTATTCTTATTTTAGAGTATGTTGGGATATTTACTTACCTTTAGCTGAATTCGATTACAATAATAGTTTTATTCAAGCATTCAGATGGCTCCATATGAAGCCTTGTATGATAGGCGATGTCGTTCTCCTATCTGGTGGTTTGAAGTTTGAGAGACTAAAGTTTTAGGACCAGACTTGGTACATGATTCTATGGGAAAGGTCCAATTAATTAGATAGAGGTTGCTCATAGCTTAAAGAAGACATAAGTAATATACAAACAAAGGAAGTATAGATTTGGTGTTCGCAGTTGGTGATAAGGTTTTTTCTATGAGTCTCTCCTCTGAAGGGTGTGATGCGATTCAGAAAAAGAGGTAAATTAAGCTCGAGGTATGTAGGACCTTATAAGATACTTGAGTGTATAGGAGGAGTGGCGTATCGTGTGGCACTCCTCCCTGAGATTTCTTTCATCCATCCAGTGTTTCATGTCTCTATGCTAAGGAAATGTATATCAGATTATTTTCGCGTGCTCGAAGCACTAACCTTGAAACTTGAGGAGAACTTTACCTATGACGAGGAATCAGTGGCCATCATTGATCTACAAGTAAGAAGGTTATGTTTAGAAAAGTTTGTGTCCTTGAAAGTCTTATGGAAGAACCATACCATTGGAGAAGCTATGTAGGAGTCAGAAAAAGTATATGAGACTCAAGTACCCTCAGTTGTTTCAGTCTTCAGGTATGTACTTATTTTAAAATTCAGGGACCGAATTTCTTAAGGGGGGAGAATGTAATACCCCACATTATAATCGAAAATGAAAAGGAAAAGGAAAAAGAATTTTGACCCATCTTCCATTATAAATTGGAATGGGAGTACTAATATAAAAGAGAAAAGTTGGCCAAGCCATCCATTAAGAAAAGGGAAAAGGGAAAGTTGATCAAGTGCCTAGCCCACTTTACAATAGAAATTAATTAGTACTTATGCCTTTATTCACATGGAATGGGAAATATACTACTATATATATACATATATTATAGGGCTTTTGCCCTTTTTGCTGCATATAGGCAGCAAGCTGTTTTTAAATGTGCAAATTGTACCGCAACAGTAACCCACAAAATAGCAACCAATGTGCAAGTTTTTTTACAGCTGAAGCAACATATAAATAAATAAATTCTTAAGGATTCTTATTGGGTTCAAGGTAAATTTCCTAATTTAGTTGATATATTTTGATTCATATATGTTATGGCTACGAATTTGGGGGTTGGGAGTTTAAGAATAAGGGATTTCAAGTGATAGAGAAATCTTTAAATTCTCATGAACGGAACAATAATATTAGACGATTGAATTATAGTTTTTATACTTTTTGAGTCAAGGATTAGGTAAATCCTTTCCTACATCATTATTGCAATTTTGGGTATTGAAATTAAATTGCTAAAGGTAAGAATTTTGGGACATTAAAGGGTTGTTTTGGATACCAAGGTGGATGAATTGAAAGTTACAATGAAACCTTGAGGGTTAGGTTATCTAATTTTATCATAAAGTTAGACTAAATAAGAGAATTAACACGAGAATAGATATGATGTGATTATAGGTTTGGTCCAATAAAGTGGTATAAATAGTTCGAGGTGACATATTTAATATTTCAACAAGAGTATCGTGAGTAGTAATCTTACCATAATTTGTGTTTATTAAATTGCATATTTATACATGTTTTTGATGAAATAATAAGTTATGAAATACTTTGAAATTGCATGTGGGACAAGTCTTTTATTTGATATGATACTAAAATGGTAATTTGAGATATGATCTCGATATGATATTGTAATGGTGATTTGAGATATGATCTCGCTATGATATTGAAATGGTGATTTGAGATATGATCTCGATATGATATTGAAATGGTGATTTGAGATATGATGATGATATGATATTGAAATGGTTATTTGAGATATGATATTATTACGGTGAATATTTTCACTTTTATGAGAAATAAGTATTTTTGACATATGTTTTTACTCAAGTTTGTATGTAACATGATTTTATATGAAATTTAAATGATATGTATTATTCTGAAAAATGCTTTCATATGAACATCCTTTTATTTACAAAGAATTTATAAAATGGAGTAGACTTGATTTGAATCCCGTAGCTAACGGCGGGATCGTTAGACCTGGTGCATCTTGTATTTACTGATGAATGTTACAACCCTCGCTAGTGGAAAAGTAGAACTAGCATACTGATAATGATATTATTTTACTCCTTTATGAGGGGTCCACTTTTATGGATTACATGAAACAATGATATTGTTTTCTGAAAAAGCATTATTTCATGATGTTTTATGACTCGACCCCATTAAAATGGCTGGGGTTAAGTGTTATTACTCACTGAGCTAGCGTCTCACTCCTCGCTATTATTTTTCAGAGAACGTAGGTGACGGTGAGGATCTCCTTGGCTAGAGAATTCGAGCAGCATATTCCTGGTGAGCCTTCAATTGTTTGCGTGGGCTATAGTTTATTTATTTTTTATGTTTCTCTTTCTTGGAAACTATTAGTTTGCTCCATAGTCATGTCTTTAGAGCTTTGAGTATTCCTTTTTTATTTTAGAGTAGTGGAGTATTTGACTTCCTCTTATTTTTGGAGATGGATTTCATATTGATATTGGTGGTATTAGTGCATTGTTGGTGATTTTGGTGGATTGTGGTTGTGATGTTGGGTTGTTGTGTTGTAGATTTGAGAAAGGAAACTTTTTTGTTAGGCCCAAAAATAGGGGAAACTTTGCCCTATTTTCAGTAGAATTCTGACGAGGCTTGCTTAGGAGTTCTAAACTCCTTAGCACCAGTTATGATTCTATTTTGGGTCGTGACAGAAACTCAAACAATTAATGGTTAGGTGTACTTTTAACAAATAGTTTGTGATAATTCAGGTAGAAACCTAACATACTTGATAATTAAGGCATGAAACTCCAAAAATTGAGGTACTTTAGGTGTGTTTTTCACCCTTCACTTAATCGAGAAACACAATAACACGATTAGCGCCAGGGAAAATACTCCAAGATATAAAATCTGCAGAAGGAGGACAAGAGGCTAAACAAAACCAAAAAGTAAATATCAATCAACAAAAGGTTAAAATAGCAACAAGTGCAATAATGTAGTTGGAAAATCCACCTGAAAAACCATAAAAGGAGCATAACTACTAATGATTGTATGAAAAATAAACAGGCCTCCCAAAACATAGAAGGCTCACCAGCTAAACGTGGCAGCTCGGTCTGAAGAAAATTACTGCTTATCTGTACCCCTAGACTGAGCCTCTGAACCTGAGAGGTGGGGGGAGGGGATCAATACAGATGTACTGGTACATAAAGCAATCCAAATTAGAGTATTCATAGGTATAAAATATATGAAAGCAATTTAACAACACTTCATGTAGAAAGGACTGACGAATCGGATCCAAAAGACATGGGCATTTTTTTTTATATATGACATTCTTGTCAAACAATTTTTGATCTTTGTATTACTTCTGAGTTAGGTGGTGCACCACTACAAGTCTAAAATACCATGAGCTACATGGAATCCGCCATTGACTCGGTAAGGAAGCCCCCAACCCAAGTATGCCGCAAGGGTTAGAGTGTCTGAGTCTAATACGCCACAAGGTACTAGGCCAGCATAAAATCCCACTAGGGACATAATAACCCAGATCGACAAATCATGATTTTGGATAATTAGTTTTCTGAACTCATGCCTTTTTCGGGGAACCACCTAAGCTCTCTTTATGCCCTATTTTACCCTTTTCTGAACATGCATCATTCTGAAGTTCTAAAACATGAAAATCTGTTATGGCATTATCTGAATTGGTATCATCATACCAAGACTTACAAGTCATGTTTTCTTAGCCATAATGCAATAAGCATAATTTCTTTCAGAAAAACTCAATTCAGACCACCCAGCATGCAAATAGTACAAAAGATTTCATGTTGCAAAACATAAGACAGAACTCATGCAAAAACTCTTCAAAACATATGGTGGTCATGTGCTTTTGGCAAAACCATGCACTCTTTCATTATATGGATATTCAACATTTATCAATACAAACAAACCTCTCTTTTGAAATCAATAGTCATATTCAAATCATTCATAAATCACGACATTTCGTAAAATGCTTTTCAAGATGTATTTCAAAACAATCCATATCATGTGAAACATGGAAAAAATTACATCAAGAGAGGGATTTCAATTAAATCATGCTCTCAATTCATATTTCAAGACTTAAACACACACACACACACACATATATATATATAACTTTCAAATCACTTTGGGGGAAAGTCAAAAGGACAAAACAATATCATTAAAGCTTATAAAACATGAATATGTACATAAATTCAAAAAACCCTTTCTTAAAACATGATTTCTATGCCCATGAGAATTTAGGAAAACCCCGCATACCTTAAATTGGGAAAATAATGTATACTTCTCGAAGCCTACGATCTGGGGATTCTAATTCTCCAATCTATTTTCAAAACTAATGGTTGAATCTTAAGAAAATCATGTTTTTAGTTTGAAACCCTAGAGAGTGTTCTTGACGATTTTTGGTGAAAATATCAATATTGTTCTCAATTGGGAGTAAAATCCCTTGTTTAAGCTGAAAAGGGTTGGGAAAAATACCTTAGGTGCTTGTTTCAACCCATACAAAGCCGTATCCAGCTTGTACACATAATTTAAAAATTCACTGCTTTCAAATCCTAGAGGTTGCTTAACATAAACTTCCTCCTTAAGAATGCCATTCAGGAATTCACTCTTCACACCCATATGGTACAAAATAAACTCCATATAAGAAGCAAAGACAATAAGTAATCTTATAACTTTAAGTCTTACTACAGGAGTAAAAGTCTCATCAAAGTCAATTCCTTCTTCTCAGTTGTATCCTTGGACCACCAGTCTTGCCTTTTTTCTTGTGACTGTTCCATAGTTATCAACTTTATTTTTGTACACCTACTTAGTCCCAATTACTAATCTATCTTTTGGAAGAGGTACTAAGTGCCATACTTTGGTTCTCTAAAACTGATTTAGCTCTTCCTGCATAGCTATGATCCAATCAGCATCAATTAGTTCTTCAATTAACTTATTTGGTTCAATCTCTGGCAAAAATTCCTTGAATGCACACATACTTCTTAATCCAAACTTTGTGGTGATCCTAGAGTGGAGATCAGTGAGAACATTCTTAATGGGGTGTGATCCCTTGATCCTTGTATCCTTTCAGAATCAAGCCAAGTGAGCTACTAGGATCATTGCTGAATTTCTGAGATTGGGTGGTTGGTGCCTCAGTTCCCCCTGTCATTGTGTCTTCAGCTTTAGTTCCCCCTATCGAGGTACCTCTAAATTTGGTAGCTCCAATTGATGAACCAGGTTGTGTAACCTGTTCCTCAGTGTCACTTTCTTTTTGCAGGTTAGTCTTAACACATGATTCATTAAAAATCATATGCATGCTTTCTTTAACACAGTTAGTTCTTGTGTTTGAAACCCTATAAGCCTTACTATGAAGTGAGTAACCTAAGAAGATTCCCTCATCACTTTTAACATCAAATTTTCCCAGATTATCTTTTCCATTATTATGTATAAAGCATTTACATCCAAAGATTATAAAATAAGAAATATTTGGCTTTATTACCTTTAGTAATTCATAGGGAATCTTCTCTAACACAGGTCTGATTATGCATCTATTTATAATATATGCTGCAGCACTTATAGCCTCAGCCCAAAGGTTTTTAGCAACATTTGCTGCAAGCATCATTGTTCTAGCCATATCTTCCGAGGTTCTATTTTTCCTTTCCACCACTCCATTTTGTTATGGTGTTTTAGGAGATGAGAAGTTGTGATATATACCATTTTTTGAACAAAATTGCATGAAATTTTTATTCTCAAATTTTGTACCATGGTCTGATCTTATGAAAACTAATGAAGTGTCCAATTTTTTTTCTATTTTCTAAATAAAAATTTCAAAGACATCGTAGGCATCTTCTTTAGAGTCTAGAAACAAATTCTAGGTGAACCTGAAATAATCATCAACAATTACATAAACATACCTTTTTCCACCTCTACTTTGAAGTCTCATGGGTCCACACAAGTCCATGTGAACCAGGTCAAGTCACTTGGTAATGCTAACATAGTTCTTTAACTTACAAGAAGATCTTACCTGCTTCCCCCTTACACATGCACTACGTAGCTTTTCTTCCATGAACTTGGTATTGGGTAATCTCAATGCCATATCTTTGGAGGAAAGTATATTTAATTATTTTAGACTTGCATGTCCAAGTCTCCTATGCCAAAGGAGGGGATCATTTTCTATTGTACTTAGACAAGTCAATTCAGGTCCTGGTAGTGCCATGGTGCTAGCTTTGTATATATTTATGTATCTTCTTGCAGTGAGCACTATCCCTTTGGTGTCCATCCTTTTGACTTTGACTCCTGCAGCAATAAAAATAACTTTATTACCTTTGTCACATAGTTGTGAGATGCTCAATAGATTTTGCTTCAATCCTTCCACAAGATAGACATCTTCCAATGCTTTTGACTTAGATGAGCCAATTTTTCAAAATCTAGTGATGATACCCTTTTTTCCATCCCCAAATAAAACTCCTCCTCCATCTATTTTGGAGTGTGAAAGAAACATTTTGTTATCACCAGTCATATGTCTTGAACAAGCACTGTCTAAGTACTAGTTCCTTTTGTTTCCTTTCATCTTCTCCTGAAAAAGAATCAATGGTTAGACGTAGGAACCCAGACGAGCTTGGATCCTATTTTATGAGTGAAAGGATGAATTAAATTTTTTCTAGTCCATGCTGGCAATATTTAGTTCAACCTATTTCTCTGACTAGAACTAGTTCTATTTTTCTTGGTTTGAGAAAATATGTTTGCCATGTTTTGACATTTTAATCTGATTTTAGTAGCCATTGGACATTCTGTGGTGGGATGTCCAAGGTTGATACAGATGTAACATAAATCTTTAGGATCATCAAAACTTTTATAAAATCCCAAACCTGCCTTTTCATTAAAGTTTCTTTCACATAATTTGTGGACTATTCTTGAGGAGTTTGTCCACTTATTTGCTATTTCCAAATCAAGTTTTAGTTTAGAAACTTCCTGATTCAACTTATTAAATTTTTTAGTTAAATCATGGCATTCTTATTTGTATTTTACAAGCTCTAGTTCAGTATTTTCTTGTTCCTTGCTCATGGCTTTTTCCCATTTTAACTAAGAGTTAATTTAGAACTTTAGACCTAAAATTATTGTTTGAAACTTTAAGTTCTGCAACTTGTTTCTTGAGGATGCAATTTTCCTTATCAACTGTACCTTTAAAAGCCATTAAATCAATTAGATCAAATTTGATGCTTGCAAGGCTGTTGAACAGTTTATCACTATCAGAGGTTAACTCTTGGAAATCATCAATGAGTGCATTCATCAAAGAAACAAGTTTGGTTTTGAAAACAATTACAGTTTTTCTTTGAGTTCAAGTATGCTTATCTTTGAATCCTAATCTTATTCTTCTAAGTCTGAGACTCCAAGAGCCATGAATGCAGTGTCATCAGCTTTATATTCATCTGAGTCAGATGCCTAAGCTGCATGTTCCTCTTTTGTTTTGGCCTTTTCTTTAAGTTTCTTTTCAGCTCTTTCCTTTTCCATTCTATTTCCCAGAATGGACAATCTATGATCTGATGATTAGTTTTTCCACATTTATAGTGACCATTTGGGTTATCATTGGAACATTTCTGTCAGGACCCAAATCGGGGTCTTGGTCGTGACGAGCATTCCGAACCATGAAGGCTCGGAATACCCCTATCTATCTGGTAATCGTGCACATAATTCATATGATAAAAAAATGAAGAATATACACAATACTACGAAAACATGGTCATATGTCTAATAAATCAATAAAGGGGAAACAAGGTCCCACAACATCTATCAACATATGAAAATCGTCTGCGAAATCTCTAATACAAATTACTAATAAATCTAAAAACTGGGACAAGGCCCCCGGTAGACCAAAACAGGTTTAATAATGATAATGTCTGAAAGTAACCAAGCCTTCTGAAGTATAGAAGGCTCACCACTTGACACAACAACTCTGACAGATGAAATCTACTGCTGTTCTGGACCCTTAGCCTGTGTCTCAGAACCTGAGAGGTTGGGGGAGGGGGGCAATATAGTTGTACTGGTACGTAGAGTAATCCAAAACAAAATAGGGATTTTTATATAACATAAGTGAGAGCTGTTATAAAGCACGTTATAAAAAAATGTTTTGAAAATATATAGGCACAACAGAAGGATTTTTCAATAACAATGCAACATTTCTGAGCTACGTGGTACACCATACAATTTCACATTTACACCAATTATCAAATCTCGATTGCTGCCGAGATTAGAGTATAAGTGAGGGAAAGACACACAAGATCCCATAGCAGGGTGTCTTGACCCAATTAAATGTGGTAGTGCACAAGATCACACAAACCATAGTCCCAATTTGGGATGGCATAATATTAGGTACAAGAGATCACAAGCAGGGTACCAAGTTTTTTGAGTCGGCAAACATGATTTCCAGTGTAGAGTCATTTGACTCGTGCTTTATTCATTTAACCACCTATCTCATATAAATCAATGCATTTAAACCTTTTTTAAATCAATCATATATCATATTCTGTAGGGTATCATCATACCCGACTTGCAAGTCATCAGTATCACATCATTCTTTTCATTCAACTATTATATTCAACATGTTTCAACATAATCAACCCTCTCCTTGCAAGTCAAAATCATATCCAATCATAAAAGTTTTCAAAATATTTCATGTCATACTTTTCAAGATGAATTCAAACAATTCACATCATATGAAAATTTAAAACAAAATTATATCAAGAGAGGGATTCCATATAATTAGTGCTCTCTTAAGTTATCATCTTTTCGAAACACATGCATGTACATATATATCAAATCACTTTGGGGAAATGCGTAAAGACCAAATCAATGTCAGTGAAACATTTTAAACTTGATTATATTCGTAATTTCAAAACCCCCATTCTTAAAACATGAATTTTAAGCCCATGATATTTTTAGAATAACCCTACGTACCTCTATTTCCAATGATAATAAATGCTTCTTGAAGCTTGCTGAGTAGGGATTCTGAATCTCTAATTATCTTCTAAAAATCACGGTTTAATCTTGAGTTATTAGGGTTTTTATTTTGAAACCCTAAAGAGTGTTTTTGAGATAATTGATGAATGTGCGTGTATTTTGGCTTCCTAGGGATCAAATCCCATGTTTAAGATGATAGGGAATGGGAAATTACCAAAATACCCTTAATTTCTTGGAGGAGCTGAAAAATTTAGCCTGGGGAAAACTAGCAGGCGGCACCTGCCCAATCGCATTGCTATTAGCAGGCGTTGCCCACTCTATCGTGGGCTACCTTCTAGGCTAGGCGATCTAGCAGGCAGCGTGGGCCTATCGCGTAGTGCTACTAGAATGGAACCCCAAACTTGCCCTTAAGCTCGTCTAAAAATCCCTAAACTCACTTGAGACGTACTACGACCTTGCCCCATCGCAACATAGCAAGAAAATATAAAAACGGAGGTCGGTAAGGTCGAAAATAAATTCCCCAAACATTATTAGTTAACAAATGAGTGTAAGTCCTTTGACACTTAGAAAATTTTAAGGTTTTCAAGTCTAAGACCACACCACTAAGAGTTAGTACATGCACAACTTTTATGAGGCGTTATATTATCCCCACTTGGGATCATTCGTCCCCGAATGATGATGTAGAATTACAGTCAATCATGATTTTTAATAACAAAGGCATAGAAAGAAAAAGATAAGGATTGTACCTTCCATCACTTCGTCCGTCGGATCATATAAATTTGGATATTTATTCTCATGTCATCTTTTGATTCCAAAGTTGCTTCTTCAACTTTTTGATTTCTCTATAATATTTTGACTGAGGCTATCTCTTTGCTTCTCAATTTTCTAACTTGATGATATAAGATTGCTACAAGCTCTTCCTCATAAGCCAAGGAATCAGTCACTTTGATTTCATCAACATGCAACACTAAAGAATGATCTCCAATGCTTTTTTTCAGCATGGATACATGAAATATCGGATGGACAGAACCCAAACTTTCCGGCAACTCTAATTCATACGCAACTTCATCTATCCTTCTCACAATATCATATGGTCATATAAGCGAGGAATCAACTTACCTTTCCTTCTAAATCGCATAACTCCCTTCATGGGAGTAACCTTAAGAAATACCCAATCTCCAACCTCAAAGTCTAACTCTCTCCTCCTAACATAGACATAGGATTTCAGATGACTCTGAGCTATCTTAAGCCGTTCTCTAATAAACTTCACATCTTTCATTGCTTGATGAACAAGATCAGGCCCAAACATCTGCATCTCACCTACTTTATACCACCCTATCAGAGACCTACATCTCCTACCATACAATGCTTCAAATGGTGCCATCTTAATACTGAAATGGAAGCTATTATTATAAGCAAATTCTATCAATGGCAAGTGATATACCCAACTTCCTTTAAAGTCGATTACACAAGCCCTCAATATGTCCTCAAGGGTATGAATGGTGTGCTCAGCTTTCCCATCAGTCTGAGGGTGGATTGCTGTACTTAGGTTAACTTAGGTACCTAAAACTTTTTGAAAAGATCTCCAAAACTGAGAAGAAAACTACGTACCTCGGTCGGATATGATGGACATAGGTGCCCCATGCAAACGAACTATTTCTGCGATGAACAACTTAGCATAATCCTCTCCCGAATAGTTAGTCCTGACAAGCAGAAAGTGCGCTGACTTGGTTAGCCTATCTACAATAACCATATAGAATCATATTGGTTTTGGGACTTTGGAAGTCCTATAATGAAGTCCATATTGATCATCTCCCACTTTCATAAAGGTAAAGCTATCTCTTGAGAAGTACCACCTGGCCTCATATGTTCGACTTTCACTTGTTGAAAATTCATATATTTAGCAACATATTTAGCCACACATGCTTCATATTATTCCACTAATAAATGGTTTCAAATCATGATGCTTTTTTTAGAGCCTGGGTGAACAACATACCTCGATGTGTGAGACTCATCAAGAATTCACTCCCGTAGACCAGCTACATATGGCATACACAGTCTACCCTGGTATCTCAAAATACCATCACCACCAATCTCAAAAGACATCACTTTCTGATGACCTACATCTTTCTTGATCTACATCAAGATGGGATCTTCGATCTACTTTTCTTTGACTTCAACACAAAGGGATGATTTAGCTATCTCATGAACCACTACTCTTCCCTTTTCAAAATATAAGAGTCGCACTCTCTGATTTGCAAGTCGGTGAATATCCTTCACCATCTCTCTCTTTCCTTCTTCCATATAGGAAAGACTGCCCGTGGATATCCTGCTGAGGGCATCGGCTACCACGTTCACCTTGCCCGAATGGTAGTACAAGCTTATGTCATAACCTTTCAAAAGCTCCAACCATCGCCTCTGCCTAAGATTTAATTCTTTCTGTGAGAAAACAAACTGCAAAATTTTTTGGTCAGTAAATATATCAACATGTACTCCGTACAAATAGTGCCGCTAGATATTAAGTCCAAAAACCACGGCTGCTAACTCTAAGTCATGAGTGGGGTAGTTCCGCTCGTGCACCTTCAACTGCCTAGATGTATAAGGTACTACCTTACTATGCTATATTAGTACAAAACTAAGTCCCATACGAGATGCATCACAGTATACCACAAAACCATCTACACCCCCAGGAAGAGTCAAAATAGGAGCAGTAGTCAACTAGTCTTTCAACTTCTCAAAACTATTTTCACACGAGTCAGACCATACAAACTTCACCTTTTCTTGAGTCAATTTAGTGAGCGGAGCATCTATGGAAGAAAAACTCTCTACGAAACTTCTGTAATAATTGTCAAACCTAATAAGCTCCAACTATCGATTGGAGTCGTGGGTATGGGCCATTTTCTTACTGCCTCAACCTTTTAGAGATCCACTCTAAGACCATCAATAGGAACAATATGCCCTAAGAAAGCAATAGCATTCAGCAAAAATTCACATTTGGAGAACTTAGCATACAACTGATGGTCCTTAAGGGCCTGAAGGATAATTCGGAAGTGATTGGCATGGTCCTTCTCACTTTTGGAATAGATCAGAATATTGTCAATGAACACTATGATGAACAAATCTAGAAACTGATGGAACACCCTATTCACAAGATCCATGAAAGTTGTAGGGGCGTTACTCAACTCGAAGGACATGACTAAGAACTCATAGTGACCATATCTGGTTCCGAAAGCTATTTTGGGATGATGATAACCCGAATGAAGGTCTATTTTTCAAAAACATCTAGCACCCTGAAGCTGGTAAAAAAGATCATCAATCCTAGGAAGTGGATATTTATTTTAAACAGAGAGTCTGTTCAGTTGACGACAATCTATACACATACGAAGGAAACCGTCTTTCTTTCACATGAAAAGTATAGGTACACCTCAGGGAGACACACTGGGGCAGATAAAACCTTTATCTAGAAGGTCTGCTAGCTGTTCTTTCAACTCTTTTAGCTTTGTAAGAGCCATTCTATATGGCAAATAGAAATAAGATGGGTATCTGGCAACACATCAATACCAAACTCTATCTCCCTATCAGGTGATATTAATGGGAGATCATCTGGAAAGACTTCCAGGAATTCATTCATTACTGGGACAGACAAAAAAGGAAGAATTTCAGCACTAGAATCTTTAACCCGAATAAGATGATACAATCAACCTTTGGAGATGAGTTTACGAGCCCTGAGGTAGGATATGAAGTGCCCTCTAGGTGCTAAAGAATGTACTTCCCATTCTATTACTGGCTCATTCAAAAAATAAAAAGTAACCTTTTGGGTTCTAAAGTCAAGTGTGGCATAACATGAATAGAGCCAGTCTATTCCAAGAAAAGCATCAAAGCCTACCATATCAAGTTCTACAAGGTCTGCCACAGTATCCAGACTAACAATAGACACAACATAATTTCTACACAACTTCCTAGCCACAACAGAATCGCCCACCAGAGTAGAAACAGAGAAAGGTTCAAAAATCACTTCAGGATCAAACCCAAAACCAATAGCCACATAAGGGGTCACATAAGATAGGGTTGACCCAAAATCAAGCAATATATAAACATTATGGGAGAAGATTCGTAACATACCAGTGACAACATCTGGTAAAGCTTCCATCTCTTGGCAGTTAGTCAAAGCGTATAACCGATTGTGACCACTCCCGACAGCTAATGAAGCAACCTTAGGAAGAGGAGCCGTAGAGTTGTCTTGGGAATTTGCCCTACCATATTTCCTCCAGTAGAAAGGCAATCTCTCTGAAGGTGACCCACTTTGCCACAAGAATAACAATTCCTTCCCTGAAATAAAACTTCCCTGGGTGATTCTTTCCACAAATTCCACACCGCAGAAAAGTATGATACGATTGGGCAATACTTCCCTGCGACTGGGTAGCTGGAGCTCTGGATCCATGGTGAGTCTGAAAACTCTGAGATTGTCTGACTGCCGGTGGTTTGGGCATTTAGGCGCTGGCTACTAACTGAGCATTGCTCCAAAACTTCTTCTTCTTCTTCTTCTTCTTCTTCTTCTTATTCTTCCACTTATTACCCCAATTACCACTCTGAGGCTGACTATGGTGCTGGTCCGCTGTTCTGTCCCTCTTTGCCAACTTGTCTTTCTCTCTAGATTCAATAATCTTTTTCTTATTCTCCTCTACCTGCTATATATGGACCGATAGTCTAGCAAAGTTCATTTCCCTATTGAGCATCGCCCCTTAACACTCAAGTGCAAGGTCATCGAAAAGGCTAGATGCAAACTTCCTCATTCGAAGCTGCATGTTTCTAGTCATCTCGGGTGCATAGTGTGATAGATGATTAAATTTTAGAGTGTACTCTAGGAAAATCATACTTCCTTGTTTGAGGTTTATGAACTCCTCAGCTTTAGCTTCCCTCAGCTCTAGAGGAAAGAATCGATCAAGAAAAGTATCTACAAACTCATTCCATATCGAGGGCTCAGTATCCTCATCCTTCGCATCTTCCCAATCACGATACCACTCATTTGCCACATCCTTCAGCTGGTAGGCTGCTAACTCAACACCTTCAATCTGATCCAAATGCATCACTTTAAAAATTTTCTCCATTTCTTCCACAAACTCCTGTGGATCTTCTTCTACTTTGGTGCTTGTGAATTTGAGAGGATTCATCCTCACAAATTGGCCTACCGAAGTAGCCTCGAATGCAATAGGTGTACATCCAGTATATTCTGACCACTGAGCCTGCACAACCACTAACTATGCTAGTATTCGAATAGATTGCCTGAACTCTGTGTTTGATATATTCCCCTAAGAAGAAGGGGGATGGTTCATATTGGTCCGTGGAGCCCTAGGTGGACTGGTTGGTACTGGAGGGACTCATAGAGTAGGGACAGGTTCTGGAGTGGGAGCTCTGTTACGTGTCCTCATCCCATGAGTAGGACGAACTACATCATTTTGGGCACTCTGATTAATATTATAACGAGGAGGTAAGGCTGTTATGTCTGTAAGACAAAAGATCACTGATTAGGAACAGACTTGACTCTGAAGCACAAACTAAATCACAAAGAAAGGAAACACATTCCTAAATGCCTAGTAGCCTCCTGCTTATAAGTGTGGCACGTTACATACCCATAAAAAAGACTCTACCCAACGTGATTTTGCAGACACCCTGGGACCATGAACCGTGCTCTGATACCAAGTTTGTCAGGAACCAAATTGGGGCCCTAGCCGTGATGAGTATTTCAAACCATGAAGGCCCGGAGCACCCTTATTTATCTGGTAATCATGCACATAATTCATATGATAAAAAAATGCGGTAGATACACAATGCTACAGAAACATGGTCATGAGTCTAATGAATTAATAAAGGGGAAACAAGGTCCCACAACAGCTATCAACATCTAAAAACCGTCTGCGAAATCTCTAATATAAATTACTAATAAATTTGAAAACTGGGACAAGGCCCTCAGTAGACCAAAACATGTCTAATAATGATAATGTCTGAAAGTAACCAGGCCTTCTGAAGTATTGAAGGCTCACCACTTGACACAACAATTGTGACAGATGAAATCTACTACTGTTCTGGACCCCTAGCCTGTGTCTCAAAACCTAAGAGGTTGGAAGAAGGGGGTCAATACAGTTGTACTGGTACACAGAATAATCCAAAACAAAATAGGATTTTTATATAACATAAGTGAGAGCTGTTACAAAGCACATTATAAAAAAATATGTCGAAAATACATGGGCATAACATAAGGATTTTCAATAACAATGCAACATTTCTGAGCTAAGTGGTACACCCTACAATTTCATATTTACACCAACTGTCATATCTCGATTGCTGCTGAGATTAGAGTATAAGTGAGGAAAAGACACACAAGATCCCATAGCAGGGTGTCTCGACCCAATCAAATATGGTAGTGCACAAGATCAAACGGCAGGGCTCCTAAACATAGTCCCAATTTGGGATGACACAATATCAGGTACACAAGATCACACAGCAGGGTACCAAATTTCCTGAGTCGGTAAACATGGTTTCCAGCGTAGAGTCATTTGACTCGTGCTTTCTTCGGTTAACCACCTATCTCATATAAATCAATGTATTTAAACCTTTTTCAAATAAATTATATATCATATTCTGTAGGGTATCATCATACCCGACTTGCAAGTCATCAGTATCACATCATTCTTTTCATTCAACTATTATATTCAACATGTTTCAACATAATCAACCCTCTCCTTGCAAGTCAAAATCATATCCAATCATAAAAGTTTTCAAAATATTTCATGTCATACTTTTCAAGATGAATTCAAACAATTCACATCATATGAAAATTTAAAACAAAATTATATCAAGAGAGGGATTCCATATAATTAGTGCTCTCTTAAGTTATCATCTTTTCAAAACACATGCATATATATATATATATATCAAATCACTTTGGGGAAAGGCCTAAAGACCAAATCAATATTAGGATAATAACCCCCATTCTTAAAACATGAATTTTAAGCCCATGAGATTTTTAGGATAACCCTACGTACCACTATTTACAAAGATAATAAGTGCTTCTTGAAGCTTGCAGAGTAGGGATTCCGAATATCTAATTATCCTCTAAAACTCATGCTTGAATCTTGAGTTATTAGGATTTTTATTTTGAAACCCTAAAGTGTGTTCTTGATATAATTTGATGAATGTGGGTGTATTTTGGCTTCCTAGGGATTAAATCCCATTTAAGATGATAGGAGAATGGGAAATTACCAAAATACCCTTAATTTCTTGGAGGAGCTAAAAAATTTAGCCTGGGGCGATCTAGCAGGCGGCGCCTGCCCAACCGCATTGCTATTAGCAGGCGTCGTTCGCTCTATCGCGGGCTACCTTCCAGGTCATGCGATCCAACATGCGACGTGGGCCTATCATGTGGTGCTACTGGAATGGAAACCCAAACTTTCCCTTAAGCTCATCTAAAAATCCCAAAACTCATCCGAGATATACTACAACCTTGCCATATCGCAACACAACAAGAAAATCTAAAAATGGAGGTCGGGAAGGTCTAAAATATATTCCCCAAAGATTACTAGTTAACAAATGAGTCTAAGTCCTTTGAATCTTAGAATTTTTTTATGTTTTATAGTCTAAGACCACACCACTAAAAGTTAGTACATGCACGACTTTTACGGGGCGTTACAGTTTCTTACTACTTGTTCCCTTTTTTTCCTTAAAGAATTTGATAAAATTCTTGGTTATGAAAGCAACTTGTTCCTTATCCAGTTCAAATTCCTCATGACTATCAGAAGCTTTTAATGCCAAGATTTTCTCAGGAAAAGCTTGTTCTTTGGTTCCATCAACTTCCATTTCATATGTTCTTAAGTTTCCAACTAATTCATCCAGAGTCATACCTACAAGATCCTTATTTGCTTCCTTGATTACAGTCATCTTAACATTCCATTTTGATTTAGGTAGTAAATGTAAGATTCCACAAATTTCTACATCTAAGTTTAGCTTTATAGGCTCCTTATAAGCTCCCGCACTTAGGAAATTTTGCTAAGTGTTCAAGACTTAGTTTTATTTCAAGCCTCCAAACTTTGGGGATTTATTTGATGACTTTCCCGACCTTTGTTTTATGATTTTAAAGTTGCGTTGTGATTAGGGAAGTCAAGAGTATATCTTGGTAAAGTTTTGGAATTTTTTAAGTAGCGTAAGGGCATGTTTGGTTGCCCGAACTAGTAACAAAAGGCTATAGGGCCACGCAGCCTAGCTTAGACCACCGATCTAAGCAGCGTTCCATCCTGGTTTGAGCAGGGGTAAGAGTAAGGCACCGTCATGCCTAGAGCCTTTCGCCCCAGTTTCCTGCATTTAACCTCCAAATCTTGAAGGGTATTTTGGTCAATTTACTACCCTTATATAAGCTCCCAAGCATAGGATTTAGCCTTATTTAACCCAAATCTTGTTGTTTTATCTCAAAAACCCCTCAAGAACAAGGCTAGGGTTTCAGTAGGGGATTTAAATTCAAGACTCAAATCTAAGGAACTTAGATAGTTCTATAGATTCGGAGATTACCCATTAGGTAGGACTGATCTCAGACACTGTCAAACAGATATTTTTATCAGTGGACTTAGAGATCACCCACTGGACAGGAATGATCTCATATTTAGTAAGTCATTATATTTATTAATAGGTTTTGAGATCAACTGCTAGATAGGCTTGGTCTCAGATATAATCAACTAGTAGTAGTACCAGCAGGTTCAGAGATCACCCATAAGATAGGACTGATATCAGACACATTTGTTTAGTTATATTAGTCATTAAAACTCAGTCATCATTCATGTTACTTATCAGAAATCCATGTTATCAGTATCCAGACTCAGTAGTTAGTATTATCATGTTAGTCAGTTACAGTTACATATGCATGCATGTATTCTCACGTTCATATTAGACAGTCAGCTAGTATTTTCCATGCATATTAACCCCATGCATTAGCCTACCTCACATGCATACTCAGTATATTCCAATATACTGATGCATTTATGCTATGGTGTTTTCTTTTTATGTTACGTCATAGGTTTTGAGGCATGAGATCCAGAGCATTAGTGGCTTTCCAGTCAGCAGTAGTAGATTTTTAGTGCGTCCTCTTCATTCGAGAATGACGTGATTATTTCATCATTTCAATTTACCTTTCAGCAGACATAGTTAGTTGGGGACATGTCCCATCAACTCCTTATTCAGACAGTTAGTTTAGAGGTGTTCAGAATAGCATGTTCAAATAGTTACTTCAGTTTTTTTGGGTATTGATATACCCCATTCCAGATGTTATTTTACTAGATATGTTCAGTTTTGAACCTTATGGACTTTCAGTTCATGTTTCAGCATATTATGAGATATTATGTAGTATATAGGTACAAATATCAGTCATGGGTTAGCTTGTGGTCCTTCGGGATCATGAGCACTGTGTAGCATTCTAATTCAGTAAATTAGGGCGTTACAGTACCCTTAGTACTTTTCAACTTGTTGTTCCTCATAGATGACCTCCTAAGGAAGTTAGCTCATTCGTTAAGGTGGTAAGCCTGGTCATCATCTCATACAGAGTTTTATTTTCCTTTATTTTAAATGCCTCATATCAGTAAAAAGAAGAGAAATTCTGAATTTTCTTACTTGGGAGGTGCCTTCATGAGCATTTACCAGTGCATCCCAAATCTGCTTGGCAGTAATACAGGTTAAAACCTTATTGTATTCAGCAGGTCCTAGTCCACAGATCAAGATTATCTTGTCCTTGGCATTTTTCGTCATTGCCAAAAAATCATCAGGAGTAAATTCACGCCTTACTTTCTTGACTGGTTTGCCATCAACTAATTTCATTGGAATTGTGGGACCATCAGTAATCCTATCCCATTATTCATAGTCATCACCTTGAATGAACATCTCCATCGTTGCTTTCCACTAGATGAAGTGTGAGCCATCAAAGAATGTAGGTCTAGTGGATAACTGACCTTTACTATGACTAGTAGGAGGTGCAAAATTCATCATTGCTCTTTTCTTAGGTACTATCCTTATTTAAGACTACCTCTCTCTGATACCACTTGTTAGAGTACGTGCCCTACTAATTGACTATCTATGGAACAAGTAAGAAAATGTGGTTCACAGAAGTAAAAACTGAACACAGTGTTTAATCATAAAAAACACTCGGCTTAAGAAAGGTGTAAAATACCACGACCTGTATCTCTACAGGATTTAACCCCAACTTCACTATAACACTTGAGACTCAATAATCAACCAAATTACAAGACTTCTTGTAAACTAGAAATTAAAACTTCTAACTCCTATAACTACAAAAACACAAATCTTCCCAAGGTAAGTGTTCCCAAGTCTTTGAGTTCCCTAACTTGAAGACACAAATTCTAACTCAGTTTATAGATCACTGAGACTAGAACAATTTACTCATTACAACCCAAAGAACCTTCCTACTACAAATAGTCTAAGACTTGCTAAGTACTGGATCAGGTTCTTCCTCTTCACACAGAATGAGAAATATACTACTATATATATACATATATTATAGGGATTTTGCCCTTTTTGCTGCATATAGGCAGGAAACTACCTTTAAAAGTGCAAATTGCACCGCAACAGTAACCCATAAAACAGCAACCAACGCTTAAATTTCTGCACAGCTATAGCAACGGAAAAATAAATAAATTCTTAAGGATTCTTATTAGGTTAAAGGTAAATTTATTAGTTTAGTTGATACATTTTGATTCATATATGTTATGGATTCGAGTTTGGGGTTTGGGAGTTTAAGAATAAGGGATTTCAAGTGATAGAGAAATCTTTAAATACTCATGAACGTAATGATAATATTGAACGATTGAATTGTAGTTTTTATACTTTTCGAGTCAGGGATTAAGGTAAATCATTTCCTACATCATTATTGCAATTTTGAGTATTGAAATTAAATTGCTAAAGGTAAGAATTTTGGGACAAAAAAGTGTTGTTTTGGATACAAAGTTCGATGAATTGAAAGTTACAATAAAACCTTGAGAGTTGGGTTATCTAATTTTATCATGAATTTAACGTAAATAAGAGAATTAAAAATGAGAATGGATATGATGTGATTATAGGTTTGATCCAAGAAAGTGGTACAAATCGTTTGAGGTGACAAATTTGGTATTTCGACTAGAGTACCGTGAGTAGTAATCTTACCACAATTTGTGTTTATTAAATTGCATATTTATACATGTTTTTGATGAAACAATGAGTTATGAAATACTTTGAAATTGCATATGGGGCATGTTCTTTATTTGATATTATATTGAAATGGTGATTTGTGACATGATCTCGCTATGATATTGAAATGGTGATTTGAGATATGATCTCGATGTGATATTGAAATGGTGATTTGAGATATGATCTCGATATGATGTTGAAATGGTGATTTGAGATATGATCTTGATAGATATTGAAATATTTATTTGAGATATGATATTATTACGGTGAATATTTTCACTTAATGAGAAAAAAGTATTTTCGACATATGTTTTTTATTCAAGTTTACATGTAACATGATTTTATATGAACTTTAAATGATATGTATTATTCTGAAAAATGCTTTCATATGAACATCCTATTATTTACAAAGAATTTGTGAATGGGATTAGACCTTGATATGAATCCCGTAGCTAACGGCGGGATCATTAGACCTGGTGAACATTGTATTTACTAATGAATGTTTCAACCCTCGCTAGTGGGAAGGTAGAACTTGCATACTGATACTGATATAATTTGACTCCTTTATTAGGGGTCCACTGTTATGGGTTATTCTTAATAAAGAAGAATGCCACACTGATTACATGATTACTTCTTAAAAACCTCCCAAATATGTATATTTGATATCATATGATGCTTTTTGAAGTTTATTACTAAACTATTGGTTCACTTGGCTTACATGAAAAAATGATGTTGTTTATCGTTATTGTTTTCTGAAAGAACATTATTTCATGATGTTTTATGACTTGTCCCCATTAAAACAGGTAGGGTTAAGCATTATTACTCACTGAGCTAGCGTCTCACTCCTCGCTATTATTTTTCAGAGAACATAGGTGACAGTGAGGATCTCGCTGGCTAATGAATTCGAGTAGCATATTCCTGGTGAACCCGTAATTAGTCGCATGGGCTATAGTTTATTTATTCGTTATGTTTCTCTTTCTTGGAAACTATTAGTTTGCTCCAAAGTCATGTCTTTAGAGCTTTGAGTATTCGTTCATTATTTTAGATTGGTGGAGTATTTGTCTTCCTCTTATTTTTGGAGAAGGATTTCGTATTGATATTGGTGGTATTAGTGTATTTTTGGTGATTTTGGTGGATTTTGTTGGTAATTGGTGTGTTGGTTGTGATGTTGGCTTGTTTTGTTGTAGATTTGAGACAGGAAACATTCTTGTTAGGCCCCAAAATAGGGAAAACTCTGCGTAATTTTTTGTAGAATCCTAACGAAGCTTGCTTTGGAGTTCTAAACTCCTTAGCATCGATCATGATCCTATTTTGGGTCGTGACAAAGTTGTTATATGAGAGAGGTTATTCTTTTGACTATGGATCGCACGTTAGTAGTATAAGCTCAATTATGATTATGTTGTCGACCATTCTCATAATCGTGATTCCGCGAGAACCTGTCGGATATGTCTTGTCTTTCTTTCTTATTCCTCTGTGGATATGTGAAGATTGAGATTTAATAGATGAATTAACTTGTTTATCTTGCTACATATGGGTTGAAGTCAATAGTGTGATAGCAGGAAATAGGCCAGAAGTTTAGGAGGGCACTAAAATGTCATATTTGACAAGTAATCATCTCTTTCAACTGGGGAAAACTAGCAGATTACAGCAAAGCTGTGAAAAAAATTCATTTTAGTGAAGGGAGTTATAATCCTAACATGACATGTAACTCAACCTACTAATGAAGGTAGTACTGGTCCAAGTAATAAGGGTATTATTATTGAGATAGTATCTCTAGTAAGAATTCACAAACTCATAGCAATAGATAGTATCTCATAAGGCTTCCATAACCCTAACAGAGAAGTTTAGCTACTCATGAGTGCAACGGAAAACACAATAGACATTATCATCATACCAAAATAACAATCTCACGTGAAGTATGTTTTGGTAGCACTTGTGGCGTGAATTCCTTGCAAATAGCGTTTCTCTTGTCGTAAAAATTAAAAGTCGAATAGATGAAAAATAATGTCAACAACGAATTTGTGAAGAAAAGGGGAAAGGATCAAATAGGGAGGAATAAGGATGAGGGTGGCGGAAAATTGGTTGAATGCTGAAAAATTCAGCAAATAAGGGTTTTTATAACACCCTTGTTCTAGTCCTACTGAAATAGGGTTTTTATCCTTGTCCTAGTCCTACTCGGTTACTGCATCCTTGTCCTAATCCTACTAAGTTACTGTTGATCCCCAAGTTTTCAAAAATGCTGTTTTTGCCCGGGACAAGTTCTCCATGCATCACTTTCAGTCCACCAGTTTCCAGAAGCTGCCTTCCTTCTACGTTGAAGTTTCCTTTGGCGTCCAATTTCCATAAAATGCTGAAATCTTCATCATTTATACTTGAAAACTTGCTAATCACGTTGGTTAGCTCACTTACAGGAAAAAGGACTAAAAGTGCAGGAATTATATATTTTGTCCTTAAAACTTAGCTAAAATATGGGTAAATTAAGGTGCTTTAGGCGTGTAAATACGCCTAACATCAACACCCCACACTTAAAGCTTTGTTCGTCCTCGAACAAAATATCATGTCCATATAAATATCTACTTAGGTTTTCACAGTAACAGCACAAAATATTCATCAAGACAGGCACGACAATTATTAACAAAGAGTAGTTTTCTGATCAATACTAGAAACAATTCCACCTCCAATGTAGACTCGTGATGATGGTTAATTCATTTTCAAAAGTTAAGGCACAAAGAATCATATAAGACTACCCAAAACTCATCAACCATATGTGTCTCACATAAGATATTACCCATAATAACTCACAAGTATTTCCTTTTTCGAACATGGGTATAAGATTTTGCTCTCACTCTCACAAAGAATTCATATGTTGCAACTGCTGACCATAGGCTTTCCCTTAGTGTAATGCTCTACTAATATCAGAATGCTAAGCTTAGCATCAAATAGGTCTTTACAGGTTGTAATGTAGGCTAAGGGACGGGTAGGACTATTTTGGCCAGAAATAGTGACTAAGTTCCCTAAGCACTTTAATACATCACATTATGCCATTTACACTTTTCTTTCAAACAACCTTTCTACATTCTTTTAATCTAGCACCCCTTCTCACCTATTTTGTTATTCAAACATAACTATCTTTTTATTTAATCATAAACACAATTTATCTTTTTATAACACACCTCTATAATAGCCACTCTTTTTCATAACAAATTCAAGTACCAATTCACTCTAAGGCATCACTCTCGCCCAATTTCCTCTTATTTTTTCACATGACTTTACTATTTAAAGCGCTTAGGAATTTGGATCAAATTATGGTCTTGAAAAAAATGGATTAGGCTACATATGAGGCTGTCAAAGAAAATGGCTAAAGGCTCAAAGGGGGTTAACTAGGATAATGTCCAAGGGTAGGTAAAAAGAAGGTAAACAAGTATAGGTTGCCAAAGAAATGCCTAAATCATCTCCTAAACTCACAACACACCAGGAAAGTTCTAGCATCAGCCACAAACACAGAATATACTATCATCTCTCACACACAAGGCACATGGTCAACTTTATTGGGAGCAGTATAGACTCTTGACCCAACAGATGAAGGAATTAAACCACACAAATATCACATAGTGAGTCACACTTAGAGCCTAAATGTCTCAATAGTAATGATTTTAGCACAAACTTTTGTCATAATACTATGCCGCCTATCAGAACAATTTCATGCAAAATCTAAAAAAAATCTAAAAACTAAAAAATTTAACTACAAACAAATAAAACAAACAAACATAAATAGATGCAAATGTAGATAAAGAAGTATAGCATACAAATACCAGCACCCCACACTTAGACGGGACACACTGTCCTCAGTAGAAAATAAATAAGAAGAACCTGATTTTTTGGACTCATCCTCTATGTCTGGGGTCATACCCCCTGCATCGGAATCATCGTCAGAGTCGTCGTCATACGAGTTCTCCTATACGTGTACCTTACTTGATTCCAAAAGTGTGTTGAGGTATTTGCAGCGAGGAGGATTCAACTTGCTTTTTTCTCGCCCTTTTCTGACCTTTCTGTGAGGTGGACACTTTTTTTCTTTTCCTTGTTGTCCTTTTTGAGGCCATTTTACTTGGTAATGGACTCGGAAGATGATATTTCAAGGTTAAATGAGCAAAAAGAGAAGTTTCGAGAGATTTGGGAAGGTTAGGCGGCGCCTATGCTATAGCATTTTCGATTCAGAGAGCAAAGGCAATGGCATAGGCGGCGCCTTTAGCTTTGCTTATGCTTGGCATAGGCGGCGCCTAATGCTTTGCCTAGTTGAGCATAGGCGGCGCCTATGCTATGGCATTGTTGGGCATAGGCGGCGCCTATGCTATGGCCTTGTAGATTCAGAGAACAAAGGCCATAGCATAGGCCTTGCCTTGTCTGTTGCCTAGATTTATATAGGCCTTGCCTTGTCCATTGCCTAGATTTGTATAGGCCATGCCTAACCGAAAGCCTTTTGATCCTTCATTACTCACTTACCACATTTAACATTTCTCACTTTCAAATCAAAATTTGAGATCAAGCTCCTCCTTTATACATCTTGCACCTACACTTACTCAAAAACAACAAAAACGATTAGAATGATGGGTTCCTCCCATCAAGCGCCTTAGTTTTGGTCGTGGCTCGACAAAATCCTAGGAAAACAAAATAATTAAAAATGATGGGTTGCCTCCCACCAAGCTCTTGATGTATTGTCGCGGCACGACATAGCTATCTAGATTACTTAGACTTCATCGAGATAGATGGTGGATCATTTTTTGAATGGATTCAGATGACAATGAGGCTTACTTGTAGGCATGCAATCTTCTTTGAGATGACGCTTGTGCATACATATCCCAGGAGGGATACCAATTATATCATAAATAGACCAACCCATCTCTCTCTTGTACCTCTTCAGAGCAGAGATGAGAGCCTCTACGTGCTGTTCACTTAAATCATCCGCAACACTCACCGAAAGTGTATTTCCACTTCCCAAGAATGTGTACCTTAGGTGATTAGGGAGCTCTTTCAATTCCAGCACTGGTGGCTCTTCAATGGAAGTCTTCGCTATTGGTGCAGATTGATTCTTAAGATCAAGGTCCAACTTCTGAGGAGTATGAGAATAGGACCCTATTTCTGTTAGAGCACACATAGGTTCTTCATAATCTCCATCATCCTCATGCTCAAAATTCAGCAGTGCAGCTGACAATGGCTCAACAGTAAGCTGTTTTTTTATAGATAATGCTTTCTTATCCTCATAATGAACATCAGCTATAGAGAACACATCCATATCTCTCGGCTACTTTATCGATTTGCACAAATCAAAATGAATCACTTCGTCATTCATTCGAAATAAAAGCTCATTATCTCTCATGTCAATAAGCACACTTCCAGTTGCAAGGAAGGGCCATCCCAAGATTATGGGAACTTCCAAATCTACCTCACAATCCAAAATCACAAAGTTTGCAGGAAAAATAAAGGTAGACACCTTCACCAACACATCATTCAAGATATCCATAGGTCCTTTTACCGACCTATCTGACATCACGAGCCGCATATTGGTTGGTGTAGGGTCGCTCAACCCCAACTTTCTATAGATGGATAGTGGCATCAAATTGATGCTAGCTCCCAAATCACACAATACCTTAGCAAAATCCAACGATCCAATCGTGCAAGGAATAGTGAAAGCACCAGGGTCTGCCTTCTTCTGTACTAAGGACCTTGTGGCAATTGCACTGCAATGATGAATATTATCTGTCGGCTCATAGCATACTGCCTACTTCTTTGTTAAAAGGTCCTTCATGAATTTAGCGTACCCAGGTATCTGTTTCAGCGCCACCACCAAAGGAACATTAATAGTCAGCTGCTTCAACATAGTCATGAATTTACTGAACCTGGTGTCATCAGCCTTCTTCTTCAGTCTCTGAAGAAAAGGTGGTGGTGGAAGAGGAATTGTTTTCTCCACCACTTCCCTTTTATCTTGCTTTCGATCATCAACCTTTTCAGGAGTATCATCAGCCTTCTTCTTCAGTCTCTGAGGAAAAGGTGGTGGTGGAAGAGGGATCGTTTTCTCCACCACTTCCTTTTTATCTTGCTTTGGATTATCACTCTTTTTAGGCTGGTGATGTCTAGGTGTAACATCATGAATGCTCTCTTCAGCTTCTGTAGCATCATCAAAATCGGCTTCACTAACATACTTTGCTATATCATCAACTACCTGCTTGCCTTTGGATGGATTTTCCAATACTTTACCACTCCTGGTAGTAATAGCCATACATGATCCATCATTACTCGGATTTTGCACAGTGTTGCTGGGTAGCGTTCCAGCCTTTCTTTGGTTGAATTCCGCAGATAATTAACTCAATTGTTACTCAAGCTATTTTATTGAAGTGGAATGCGAGTCAACCAATTGCTTTATTGAGGACAAATCATTTATTACCTCAGTTACTCCCGTGCTGGTTTCCTCCACTCCTTTCAACAGCTTAGCCATCATATCTTCCATGGACATATTTCCCGATCTAGATGCCGCAGCCTCACGATTTCCAAGAGGAATATACAAACCACTCCTGTCAGTCTTGTTCTTCCAACTACTTTGATCACGGTCCTTGTTTCCAGATTTATCATAATAGTTCTGACCTTGGTTTCTTTGGGCATTGCCTCGGAAACCCCCCTGATTGTTCAAGTAGTTGGCTTCTTCCTCAGAATCAGATTCCTCTCTTCCTTATGACGCAACCGCTTTGACTTTTTTGGTCTTCCCTGATAATAGATGCTTCGTAAGAAGATCCATCTGTGTTTTCATGTGCTCCATATCTTGATCACGTTCCTTCTCTCTTCGCCTTTGTTCTGCAGTCATGCCAATAGATACAGTGGGGCTTGTTACCTCGGAATCCCTGGTATGCCAAGCTCTACTTTTCTTTGTCATTCGGTCTAGCATATCGCTTTCCTGAACAAAGGTGAGGTCCATAAATGATCCTTCAGCCGCATTATCCACCACTGGTTTAGTTACTGAATTCAAGGATCTGTATAGTAACTCCATCAAGTGGACATTGGTCATGTGATGGTTTGGACACCTCATAAGCTTCTTCTTGAACCTCTCCCATGTTTCATGGAGAGCTTCAGTTGGAAGCTGTCGAAAATTGCTTATCTCATCTCTTAATTGTGCTCTCTTGGATGGCGAAAAGAATCTTTCTAGGAAAGCGTCTTTCAATTGCCTCCAATTTGTAATAGAATCAGGAGTCAGCCCGTTCAACCATAGAGTTGCCTCCCCAGATAGAGACAATGGAAATAAGTGCAGTCGAATTGCATTCTGTCCAACGCCTGGATTGTCGAATGACTTGCATGTAGAGATAAAGTTGACCAGATGCATATTCGAATCATCACCTGCAAGTCCACCGAATAATCCCTTGAGTTGCAATAACTGAATCATGGTGCTAGTGATGTTGAACTTGGCTCCGGGTGCCAATGGCGGAGGAATAATAGCTCCTGTGGCACCAGCTCCATCCAGATCGTCATCATCATCATCAAAGGGAATCTGCATAGCTCGGCGTTCAGGCCAAAATCTTGCTTGACGATCTCTTTTGTTTGCCAGTGTCGCCACCTTAGCATCACGCCTAAGGTTTAGTAATTCATCATTACCCAAGTCCTCATCATCAGGATCTGCTGCTCGCCCAGGGTTATCGATATTCTGTTGATGTACTTGTGCAGCGGCCAACGTAGCTAATCTAGCCTGCTCCTATTGAGCAGCCCTTCTCTCAATATCACGTTGCGCCTCCATCCTGCCAATAAGTTGTGGTTCAGGGTTTATGGGTAATAATGGTCAACCAGAACTTCGAGTATTGGGCATGCACTGACAAAACCTGAATAAACCAAAAACAACAACTAAAAGTAAAATACAAGAATCTTTGACCAAAGGGTCTAGTAACTATCACAAACTTAGTTGTCAATCGTATTCCCCGGCAACGGCGCCAAAATTTGATAACGCCCAAACTATAGCTCTCGTAAGAGTGTAAGCGATCATCGTCAAATATAGAACCTAACTGGGTTGGGTGTCGAATCCCACAGGGAATACTTGGTCACTAAGTAAGCAACTATTAGTAGACTTTTGGTCGAAAATTCTACAAAAAAGGGGGGATTTAATTGTAGCGTGAATTAAGAGTATCAAAGTAACAAAGAAAAATGGAATGTTTGGTATGTTTTAATCAATGAGATTTGTGAGTTAGGATTATGTCCACCTTATGAGTTCTACGTATCTATTGGCTATGAGTTATGCGGAATTCAGACATGTATGCGCTTATAGAGATTCGTATTCTATGGTAAATCCAGGCGTCTTTCGACCATCAAGGATTATCTCACTTTAACTCTTTTGAGATTAAAGCGTATCTAATGGTACGAATTCTCCAAGAGGTTAATCCAGTTACGGCACTAACTTTTAAACAGAGGTTGGTAGCCCTATTTCCTTGTCATTCTCTCTTTCCCAGACATGTAACTTTTCTTTCGAACAAGTTAATGCTATACTAGCGTATTCTATATGTTTGCAACCACAAGAATTCAATTAAGATAAAGAGAGTAATGATATAAGCAGCATACGTATCAAGAATTCACAAACTCATAGCAATAGATAGTATCTCATAAGGCTTCCATAACCCTAACAGAGAAGTTTAGCTACTCATGAGTGCAACGGAAAACACAATAGACATTATCATCATACCAAAATAACAATCTCACGTGAAGTATGTTTTGGTAGAACTTGTGGAGTGAATTCCTTGCAAATAGCGTTTCTCTTGTCGTAAAAATTAAAAGTCGAATAGATGAAAAATAATGTCAACAACGAATTTGTGAAGAAAAGGGGAAAGGATCAAATAGGGAGGAATAAGGATGAGGGTGGCGGAAAATTGGTTGAATGCTGAAAAATTCAGCAAATAAGGGTTTTTATAATACCTTGTTCTAGTCCTACTGAAATAGGATTTTTATCCTTGTCCTAGTCCTACTCGGTTACTGCATCCTTGTCCTAATCCTACTAAGTTACTGCTGATCCTCAAGTCTTCAAAAATGCTTTTTTTTCCTGGGACAAGTTCTCCATGCATCACTTTCAGTCCACCAGTTTCCAGAAGCTGCCTTCCTTCTACGTTGAAGTTTCCTTTGGTGTCCAATTTCCATAAAATGCTGAAATCTTCATCATTTATACCTGAAAACTTGCTAATCACGTTGGTTAGCTCACTTACAGGAAAAAAGACTAAAAGTGCAGGAATTATATATTTTGTCCTTAAAACTTAGCTAAAATATGGGTAAATTAAGGTGCTTTAGGCGTGTAAATATGCCTAACATCAACCTCGCATAGGTAATTTCTAACGTTCAATCCTATAGATTAAATTTTTTTATCAAATTTGCCAAATTTAGATAATCATTAAAAGACTTTTCACCTTAAGTCTTATCCTATTTTACTAAACATTGTCTACATCATGAGAATGGGTTGGGTAATTGACAATGTTGAACCTGTCCGACACAACTTTGTTTGATCTCCTTAAACCTAGCTCTTAGGATCTCCAGCCTGCTAGGTAGATTTACCGCTATGCTAACTAGTTCTAGGCCTTAAACCCATTCCCTTGGATGTCCTTTCTACTCCTTCTCTAGATAGGCCTTTTGTAAGTGGATCCGATACATTATCCTTTGAATTTACATAGTATACAATGATAATTTTACTAGAGATAAGTTCTCTAACGGTATTATGTCTTCATCTAATATGACGATATTTACCGTTATACATCATGCTCCCTGCCCTACCTATTGTTGCTTATCTATCACAGTGTAGACATACTGGTGCCACTGTCTTGGGCCAATACGAAATATCTTCCAAGAAATTCTAGATCCATTCTTCTTCTTCACCGGCTTTATCCTATGCGATAAATTCAAATTCCATTGTAGAGCGAGAAATACATGTCTATTTGGATGATTTTCAAGAAACTGCTCCTCCATCGATAGTAAATATATATCCATTTGTGGATTTTACTTCGTTTGATCCGGTGATCAAATTTACATCACTATATCCTTTAAGTACCGTGGGATATTTATTATAATGCAACACATAGTTTTGAGTGTATTTAAGACACCCCAAAACTCTTTTCATTGCCATGCAATGATTTTTTTTGAGATTACTCCTGTACTGACTCAATTTACTAATAGAGCATGTTATGTATGATCGTGTATAGTTCATTATATATATTAAACATATAAAAATACTCCTGTTTACTCCAATTGTGAGTCACTTTCGCCTTTATCTTTCAAAGTGCAAAGCTCACATCCAATAGAGTCTTGGCAATACCAAATTCCATATACTTGAACTTGTTAAGTACTTTTTGGATATAATGATACTGTGACAATGCAAACCTTTATGGAGTTCAATAGATTCTTATACCTAAGATCACATCTGCAACTCCAAGGTCTTTCATATCAAACTTGCTGTCGAGCATTCGTTTGGTTTCATTTATATTAGAAATGTCTCTACTGATGATCAACATGTCATCCACATATAAACATACAATGACTTGCTGATTTGGAGTATCTTTAATATAAATGCATTTATCATATTCATTTATTTTAAATCTCTTTGCTAACATGGTTTGGTCAAACTTCGCATGCCATTGTTTAGGTTCTTTTTTAGTCCATACAATGACTTAATAAGCTTACACACCTTGTTTTCCTTTTTTGGAACCACAAAACCCTCAAGCTATTCTATGTATATTTCTTACTCCAATTCTCTATTTAGGAAAGTGGTTTTCACATCTATTTGATGGACTTCAAGACCATATACCGCAACCAAGGCAATTAACATTCGAATCAATGTTATCCTTGTTACTGGCGAGTATGTGTCGAAATAATCAAGGCCTTATTTTTGGTTGAAGCCTTTTACTACAAGTCTTGACTTGTATTTGTCAATAGTACCATCCGCTTTCATCTTCCTTTTGAAGATCCATTCGGAACCTAAAGGTTTATTTTTGGGAGGAAGATCAACCAATTCCCATGTATGGTTGCTTAAGATTGAATCAATCTTACTATTGACTACCTCTTCCCAAAAGGATGAGTACGAAGATGCCATCGCTTCCTCAAATGTTTGAGGCTCATTTTCTAAAAGAAATGTTACAAAATCTGATCCAAATAAAGTAGACGTTCTTTGACGTGTACTACGTCTTAGATTTTCTTCATTATGTTTATTCTCAATTGGTTCATCATGAGGTCGTTTAGACCTCTCTATTAGAGTGTTCATGTTTAATTTTATCCGGATAAATGTTTTCAAAGAATTCCGCATTGTCTGATTCAATTACCGTATTTTCATTAATATATGGATGTTCAGATTTATGAACCAAAAATAAAAATGCTTTATTACTTTTAGAATATTCTATGAACATACAACCCACCGTCTTAGGTCCTATATTAACCCTTTTGGGCATAGGAACTTGGACCTTTGCTAGACACCCCCATACTTTGAAATATTTCAAGTTGGGTTTCCTTTCTTTTCATTTTTTATAAGGAATAGATTGTGTCTTACTATGGGGAACTCTGTTGAGTATGAGATTGACTTTAAGGATAGCCTCCCCCCATAAGTTTTACAGTAAACTAGAACTTATAAGTAAGGCATTCATCATTTTCTTCAAAGTTTGGTTTTTACTTTCCATAATTCCATTAGATTGAGGTGAATATGGGGCTGTAGTTTGATAGATGATTCATTGTCTACACATATTTTGGAGAATAGAGATTCATATTATCCACCCCTATCACTTATCATTTTATCTTTTTATCTAACTGATTTTCAACTTCAGTTTTATATTGCCTAAATGGATCTATTGCTTCATCCTTACTATTTAGCAAATAGACATAATAATATCTAGTGCAATCGTCAATAAGAGTTATGAAATATGTTTTTCCACCACGTGATGGGGTTGATGTCATATCACAAATGTCTGTGTATATTAATTCTAAGGAATTAGAATTCCATTCAACGGACTTATAAGGATGCTTTGCATACTTCGATTCCACACACGTTTGACACTTTGATTTATTACACTCAAAGTTTGAAAAAACTTCAAAGTTAATCAGTTTTTGTAATGTTTTATAAATAACATAGCCTAAACGTTCATTCCATAAATTATAAGACTCAATTAAGTAAGAAGAATTTAAACTTTTATTTATTTCAACAGTCATTACATTCATCTTATAAAGGCCCTCGGTGAGATAGCCTTTTCCTATATACACTTCTCCTTTGCTAACTATAATTTTTCTAGAAATGGTTACACATTTGAATCCATTCTTGTATAGAAGTGAAATAGAAATTAAATTCCTACATAACTCCGAAACTTACAAGAAATTGTTAAGTGGCAAGACCTTTCCTGATGTCATTTTAAGCATATTTTTCCTGTTCCTTCTACCTTAGCAGTAGCGGAGTTAGACATGTAGATCATTTCTTCTACTAAGTTGCATTCTGAGAACATAACACATAGATCATCATATTCTTTATTTGACTAAAGTATATTTGCTTGATCCTTCTTTTTGCCTTTCTTCGAGGCATGACAATCCGTATCCAATCTTGCCATAATTGAAGCATTTTCCCTTGAGTTTTTTCTTGGGTTGATTGCTTTTTTGTTTAGTTTTCTTTATTGTCTTGGAGTTGTTTTAGTCATCTTCCACAATATGTGCTCCATTAATCTCAGAATTCCCTTTTGACCTTTTCTCGACAACTTTATTATCCTCTTCAATACATAGTCGTACAATAAGATCTTTGACAGTCATCTCCTTGCGTTTATGCTTCGAGTAGTTTTTGAAGTTTTTCCATATCGATGGTAGCTTCTCAATTATCGCTGCTACTTGGAAAACATTATTCACAATTAAACTTTCCACTAGGGGATCGTGGATGATTACTTGAAATTACTACATTTGAGAGACAACTGATTTGCTATCTATTATTTTAAAGTCTAGGAACCTTGCAACAAGGAATTTCTTAATTCCCGCATCCTCTGTCTTATATTTTTGTTCAAGTGTCCCCCACAATTCCTTTGATGTCTTACTTCCATTATAAACATTATAAAGGTTGTCTTGTAGACCACTCAGAATATAGTTCCTGCAAAGGAAGTCTGAATGTTTCCAAGCCTCTATAATTACAAAACGCTCTTTGTCTGAGGTTCCCTCTGGCACCTCAGGAGCGTCTTCGGTAGTGAACCGTTGCAGACATAAAGTGGTGAGGTAAAAGAATATCTTTTGTTGCCATCACTTAAAGTCAATGCCCACAAATTTCTTAGGCTTCTCCGCAGGTGCCATATGTTGTGGAGCATTTGCGCGGCTTGTCGTAGCAATGCTAGTAACCTCCATAGTCATAGCATCATCATGCATTTGACTTTCAGTTGCCATATTTCCTGTCACCATAAGACAGAAAATTTAGTATTTTCAGAACACTACTTATAAAGTTAAATAACTTTAAACTCTTCTTCTTGTTTCTAGTTAACGATGAAGTTTTTTTTTTACTTCCGATCGTCAACCCAGTGAACTTTAACTTGTAATGAAGATTTTATGTCTTCTAATCACTAGTTAAATTCAAGGGGAGTATAAAGCTTAATATTTAATCTCAAAAATAAGTAATACAGATTTTGATTATTCCTTAAGATTGTTATTTTCCTTCTATTCGGGTATTAGAATCTGTAAACTAGAAACAACCACTTCAACTTGTTCATGTTTAAAAACAAGAATTCAATGAAGTACAAAATAAAATAACCTCAACATACGATCAAAGTGATCTTTCTAAGAAGTGTATTTTATATTTCATAAATTAAGATGAAGTAGAAACGTAAAGCCAATTCCTCCGATTTCATAGAGTGTAATTAAGGAATAATTTCCCTCAATGTACCTGAGGTTTTGGAATCTTCCTCTCAGGATAAAATGACTTTCAATCCAACTATAGTGGTACCTTGAATAATTGGATTCCACGAATGCACTCAACGGTTTTAACGATCACAGAATATTGTTTTAAGAGAAGAAGAGTTTTTGTATTCAGAAAATTTTCATATGTAAACCTGTGAATGAAAGTAGGATAATATAGCCATAACATGCCTCTTCTGAAAAGTGGAAATAGTTCACTTAAAAGCTGTAACCTTTCTTGAAAAATCATGTCTATTCGTCCAAAAGTGTGTCTTTTCCGAACTGACATGCCATTTCATGAATCAGTGTGTCTTTTTTTGAATAGAGACAACTATCTGAATAGTCACATTTTTTCAAAACAATGTCTTTTCCTCAAAGGTTGTGTCCCTCCATTTTCCATTCACACCTTTCGTATACCTTGAACCCAACATAATTATATGATAGCTTATGCTTCCAGAAAGTTGGAGAAACATCAAAAAAAGTATTTAACTCTTGATTTTACAAATGGATACAGTGGTAACTACTATAAAGGTTGGATACAGTACCTATACAAGCTAAACTTGTGGTATTTATATGACCATAAGAATATGATGTACAGTTTTCCTATTGAGACCTAAATCGTTAACAACAACGGCAGATAGAATTGCTTAAAAAGTTATGATTGTACTATTTTTACATCATCCTATAAAAGTCGATATTGGGACTAATTCATCGAGAAATAAATCAATAAATAAATGATCTCTAATTAGTTTGGTGCAGATAGCTTTTAAAAAGAGACAATTGGTGATAGATTCACAGAAACTCAAAAGGTACAGGTGTCAGATTCACTATGAGAAATTTAGAGATATTTTTGGTTGGTATGCAAGCCAAATCTTCACTAGTAAGTGCATTAAGACCACTAAATATGAGGATGAACTATTTTGCAAATACAAAGATGTGGTCTCTGCTGCTAACAACTAGAAGATAACTGATGAATGGAATGGCATTACCTGACAATATAACTAGTTATGTTACTAGAGGTAGATGCACTGCAAAGCTTTTCTTGAGGAAGACATATCTCCAGATATACTAGATACCCTGATTCCACCAAGATGTATTATGGTCTGAAGTAATCATAGTGGTGGAAAGGTATGAAGTAAGATATTGCTATCATTGTTTCTAGCTGTTTGACTTATTATCGGGTAAAAATAATGAGGATCAAGAAGCCGTAGACTTCTACCATAACTTGTCATTCCAGAGTAGCAATGAAGAAGAGTTAGGTTAGATTTTGGGATCGAATACAACAAAATCTTAGAGGTTATGACTCTATATGGTAATTGTAGATTAACATATTAATAAGGATAATTTTTGCTAGTAAGGGATACATATGGTGGGGTGAAGTGTGCTCAGTTATTTATGGATGAATTGTTTGACTTCATGGAATTCCTCAATCTACCATTTCTGATTGAGTATCATAATTCTAATAAGCATTAGATAAGTGAGTAGATCTTAGTATTATATTTTATTCACAGACGGATGGACAGTCTGAGCGTATTATACAAATCTTGAAGAATATGTTGAGAGCTTGCATTCTTATTTTAGAGTTAGTTGGGATATTTACTTACCCTTAGCTGAATTTGCTTACAATAATAGTTTTAGTCAAGCATTTAGATGGCTCCATTTGAAGCCTTGTATGGTATGCGATGTCGTTCTCCTATCGGGTGGTTTGAAGTTGGAGAGACTAAAGTTTTAGGACCAGACTTGGTACATGATGCTATGGAAAAGGTCTAATTGATTAGATGGAGGTTGCTCATAGCATAAAGAAGACATAAGTAATATGCAGACAAGAGAAGTATAGATTTGGTGTTTACAGCTGGTGATAAAGTTTCTTCTACGAGTCTCTCCTATGAAGGGTGTGATACGATTCAAAAAAAGAGGTAAATTAAGCCCGAGGTATGTATGACCTTATGAGATACTTGAGTGTATAAGAGGAGTGGCTATCGTGTGGCACTCCTCCCTGAGATGTCTTTCATCCATCCAGTGTTTCATGTCTCTATGCTAAGGAAATATATATCAGATTATTTTTGCGTACTCGAAGCACTAACCTTGAAACTTGAGGAGAAATTAACCTATGAGGAGGAATCAATGGCCATCATTGAACTATAAGTAAGAAGGTTATGTTCAAAAAAGTTTGTGTCCGTGAAAGTCTTATGGAAGATCCATACCATTGGAGAAGCTACGTAGGAGTCAGAAAAAGGATATGAGACTCAAGTACCCTTACTTGTTTCAGTTTTCAGGTATGCACTTATTTTAAAATTCGGGGACCGAATTTCTTAAGGTGGGGAGAATGTAATACCCCACATTATAATTGAAAAAGAAAAGGAAAAGGAAAAAGAATTTGGCCCATCTTCCACTATAAATTGGAATGGGAGTAATAATATAAGAGAGAAAAGTTGGCCAAGCCATCCACTAAGAAAAGGGAAAAGGAAAAGTTGATCAAGTGCCTAGCCCACTTTAGAATAGAAATTAATTAGGACTTATGCCTTTATTCACATGGAATAGGAAATATACTACAATACATATATTATAGGGATTTTGCCCTTTTTGCTACATATAGGCAGCAAGCTATTTTTTAATGTGCAAATTGCACCGCAGCAGTAGCCCACAAAACAGCAACCAATGTGTAAATTTTTGTACAGCCGAAGCAACAGATAAATAAATAAATTCTTAAGGATTCTTATTGGGTTCAAGGTAAATTTCCTAGTTTAGTTGATATATTTTGATTCATATATGTTATGGCTATGAATTTGGGGGTTGGGAGTTTAAGAATAAGGGATTTCAAGTGATAGAGAAATCTTTAAATTCTCATGAACGGAACAATAATATTAGACGATTGAATTGTAATTTTTATACTTTTTGAGTCAAAGATTAAGGTAAATCCTTTCCTACATCATTATTGCGATTTTGGGTATTGAAATTAAATTGCTAAAGGTAAGGATTTTGGGACAATAAAGTGTTGTTTTGGATACAAAGGTCGATGAATTGAAAGTTACAATGAAACCTTGAGGGTTAGGTTATCTAATTTTATCATGAAGTTAGCCTAAATAAGAGAATTAACACTAGAATAGATATGATGTGATTATAGGTTTGGTCCAATAAAGTGGTACAAATAGTTTGAGGTGACAAATTTGGTATTTCGACAAGAGTACCGTGAGTAGTAATCTTACCATAATTTGTGTTTATTAAATTGCATATTTATGAATGTTTTTGATGAAACAATGAGTTATGAAATACTTTGAAATTGCATGTGGGGTCCTTTTTTGATATGATATTAAAATGGTGATTTGAGATATGATCTCAATATGATATTGAAATGGTGATTTAAGATATGATCTTGATATGATATTGAAATGGTGATTTGAGATATGATCTCGATATGATATTGAAATGGTGATTTGAGATATGATCTCGATATGATATTGAAATGGTTATTTGAGATATGATATTATTACGGTGAATATTTTCACTTTTATGAGAAATAAGTATTATCGACATATGTTTTTACTCAAGTTTATATGTAACATGATTTTATATGAACTTTAAATGATATGTATAATTCTAAAAAATGCTTTCATATGAACATCCTTTTATTTACTAAGAATTTATAAATGGGAGTAGACTTGATTTGAATCCCGTAGCTAACGGCGGGGTCGTTAGACCTGGTGCATCTTGTATTTACTGATGAATGTTACAACCCTCACTAGTGGGAAAGTAGAACTAGCATACTGATAATGATATTATTTGACTCCTTTATGAGGGGTCCACTGTTATGGATTATTCTTAATAAAGAACATTGCCATACTGATTACATGATTCATTCCTGGAAACCTCCCAAATATGTATATTTGATATGAGATGATGCTTTTTAAAGTTTATTACTGAACTATTGGTTCACTTAGCTTACATGAAACAATGATATTGTTTATCGTTATTGTTTTCTGAAAGAGCATTATTTCATGATGGTGAAATAATGCTCTTTCAGAAATAATAGCGTCTCACTCCTCGTTATTATTTTTTAGAGAACGCAGGTGATGGTGAGGATCTCGTTGGCTAGAGAATTCAAGCAGCATATTCCTGGTGTTCCCACAATTGTTCACATGGGCTATAGTTTATTTATTTGTTATGTTTCTCTTTCTTCGAAACTATTAGTTTGCTCCATAGTCATGTAAAAATAGGGGAAACTTTGCCCTATTTTCTGTATAATTCTGACAAAGTTTGTTTAGGAGTTCTATACTCCCTAGCACCGATGATGATTCTATTTTGCATCATGACAGAAACTCAAATAATTAATGGTTAGGTGTACATTTAACAAATAGTTGGTGATAATTCAGGTAGAAACCTCACACACTTCATAATTAAGGCATGAAACTCCAAAAATTGAGGTACTTTAGGTGTGTTTTTCACCTTTCACACAATCGAGAAACACAATAACATGATTAGTGCCAGGGAAAATACTCCAAGATATAAAATCTGCAAAAGCAAAACAAGCGGCTAAACAAAACCAAAAAGCAAATATCAATCAACAAAAGGTTAAAATAGCAACAAGTGCAATAATGCATTTGGAAAATCTACCTGAACAACCAAAAAAGGAGCATAACATCAAATAAACTTAAAATAAACAATTTGCAATATTAAGAGCCTGTTGCTCGGACTCTCCAAAATTGTAGACTCACCGGTGTCAGATTCTCCAAAAATACACTTCAAGCACAAACTTTTCTAATATTTTTGAAGAATCTGAGTTACATAGATTAAGATAATAGAGATTTTAGAAGCAGATAATTACAAGAAGGGAATAAAAGTGGCCCCTCATGATCATGTTACCAAGCATTACGAACATAGTAACTATAAGTACACCTGCCACATTTTGTCTCAGATCCACTGCCATTTTTCACTGATCCACGAAAGTGAAGTTAATTCAACAGGTAAAATTTTCTCACACACTATTTGCACAAGGAGAATCTGTTCACAAAGAGAATCAAATGTGAAAGTTCAAAGTGCACACTGTGCAATTGTCACGACCCGAACCGGGGCCCTGGCCATGATGAACATCCCGAACCATAAAGGCCCGAACACCCATCTATGTCTTGTAATTATGCACAATATTCATATAATAAAGGATAATGCAGAAATAGAAATCTTGTACAGAAACATAATCATAAGTCTAATATAAATCATAAATGGAAAATGAAATTGAAAACTCTCTATCAACATCTGGAAACTGTCAGCGAAATATCTACTATAAACATTAACAAAACTATCTGAAAACTGGGACAAGTCCCCTAGAAGACCACAATAATAACTACTAATGATTGTCTAAATAACAAACAGGCCTCCTAAAACATAGAAGGTCACCAGTTGAGCACAGTAACTCTGTTTGAAGAAAATTACTGCTTATCTGTACCCCTAGACTGAGCTTCTGAACTTGAGAGGTGCGGGGAGGGGTTAAATATATAAGTACTGGTACACAAAGCAATTCAAAATAGGGTATTCATATATGTAAAATAGATGAGATCAATTTAACAACACTTCATGTATAAAATAATTTTCCAAAACACATGGGCATCATTTTGATAATCATAAGACATTTATGCCAAACAGTTTTTGATTTTTGTACTACTTCTGAGTTAGGTGGTGCACCCCTACAAGTCTAAAATCCCATAGGCTATATGGAATCCACCATTGACTTAGCGGGGAAGCCCCCAACTTAAGTATGCCGCAAGGGTTGAAGTGTCTGAGTCTAATACACCACAAAACACTAGGCCAGTGTAAAATCCCTCTAGGGGACATAATTACCTGGATTGGAAAATCATGGTTTCGGACAATAAGTTGTCTAAACTCATGCCTTCTTCGGGGAACCACCTAAGATCTCTTTATACCCTATTTTAGCCTTCTTTGAACATGCATCAATCTGAAGTTCTAAAATATAAAAATCTGATAAAGTCTAATTTCTGTATTAGTCTATATCTATTATGGCTTTGTTTGAATTGGTATCGTCATACCAAGACTTGCAAGTCATATTTTCTAAGCCATAATGCATTAAGCATAATTTCTTTCATAAAAACTCAATTCAGACCACCCAACATGCAAATTATACAAAAGATTTCATGTTCCGAAACATAAGACATAACTCATGCAAAAACTCTTCAAAACATATGGTGGTCATCTACGTTTGGCAAAACCACGCACTCTTTCATTACATGGATATTCAAAATTTATCAATACAAATAACCCTTTCTTTTGAAATCAAGATTCATAACCAAATCATTCATAAATCATGACATTTCATAACATGCTTTTCAAGATGTATTTCAAAACAATCCATATCATGTGAAGCATGGAAAAAATTACATCAAGAGAGGGATTTCAAGTAAATCATGCTCTCAATTCATATTTCAAGACTTAAACACATACATACATACATACATATATATATATATATACATACATACATACATATATATACATACATACATACATACATATATATATATACATACATACATACATATATATATATATATAACATTCAAATCACTTTGGGGGAAAGCCAAAAGGACAAAACCATATCATTAAAGCTTCTAAAACATGAATATGTACATAAATTCAAAAAACCCCTTTCTTAAAACATGATTTCTATGCCCATGAGAATTTAGGAAAACCCCGCATACCTCAAATTGCGAAAACAATGGATATTTCTTGAAGCCTACGGTCCGTAGATTCTAATTCTCCAATCAGTTTCCAAAACTGACGGTTGAATATTAAGAAAATTGGGTTTTTAGTTTGAAATCCTAGAGAGTGTTCTTGAGGATTTTTGGTGAAAATATCAATATTGTGCTCAATTGGGAGTAAAATCCCATGTTTAAGCTGATAAGGGCTGGGAAAAATACCATAATGCCATTAATGAGATGGAATAGGATGCTAAAATTGGTTGGGTACGATAGGCAGGGCAGCGCCCTGCTTTAATCGGGGGAGAGAGTGGGGCGGTGCCCCACTTAGAGAGGGGGTGAAACCCAGGCGATGCTGACCTAGTGCCTTTTGCTATGATTTTTCCAACTCAAAAACGACCTTAGGCTCATCTAAAAATGCTAAAACATACCCGAGATATACTATGACCTTACCCTATCGTAGCATAACAAGAAAATCTAAAATCAGAGGTCGGGAAGGATGAAAATAAAATATACAAATATTAAGAGTTAAAAATGAGACTATGTCTCTTTGACACTAAGAATATTTTCAAGCTTTCAAGTCTAAGAGCACACTACTAGAAGCTATCACATGAATAACCCTTTTACGGGCTTTACATTATCCCTCCCTTGGGATCATTCATCCTCGAATGATGATGCAGAACATAGAAAAGCATGATTTCAAGCATACTAAGGCCATAGGGATAAGGAAAAGACCGTACCATCCATCAAATTATCCACCGGATTAAAAAGAGTTGGGTATCTAGCTCTCATACCATCTTCTGATTCCCAAGTGGCTTTTTCAATCTTCTGGTTTCTCCACAACACTTTAACTGAGGCTATCTCTTTGCTCCTCAATCTTCTAACTTGGCGATCCAAGATTTCCAAAGGCTTTTCTTTATATGATAAGGAGTCTGTCACTTTGATTTCTTCGATAGGTACTATAAACGAATGGTCTCCACTACATTTCTTTAACATGGAGACATGGAATACCGGATGCACTGAACCCAAACTTGCAGGAAACTCTAACTCATACACAACTCTACCAATCCTTCTCACAATCTAGTATAGTCCTATGTAGCGAAGACTCAGCTTAACTTTCTTCCCGAATAGCATTACTCCCTTCGTGGGAGAAACCTTGAAAACACCCAATCACTAATTTTGAATTCTAACTCTCTTCTTCTAACATCAACGTAGGATTTTTGAATACTTTGAGATGTCTTAAGTTGTTCTCTAATGACTTTCACATCCTCCATTTCCCGATGAACAAGATTAAGTCCAAACATCTGTATCTCATCTACTTCATACCATCCTATCAGAGATTTACATATCCTCTTATACAATGCCTCACATGGTGCCATCTTAATACTGGAATGGAAACAATTATTAGACGTGAACTCAATCAGGGGTAAGTCATCTACCCAACTACCCTTGAAGTCAATTACGCAGGACCTCAATATATCCTCAAAGTTCTGAATGGTGCATTCCACTTGCCCATCCGTTTAGGGGTGTAAAGCAGTACTTAGGTTCACTTGGGTACCTAAACCTTTCTGAAAAGATCTTCAAAATAGAGAAGAGAACTTTGTACCACGGTCGAATATGATAGAAACAGGTGCCCCTTGCAAATGAACTATTTCTGCAATGAACTACTTAGCGTAATCCTCTCCTAAATAGTTTGTCCGAACAGGTAGAAAGTGGGCTGACCTGGTCAACTTGTCTACAATTACCCAAATAGAATCATACTGGTTTCAGTACTTTGTAATTCCTATAATGAAGTCTATATTAATCATATCCCACTTCTACAAGGGAAGAACTATCCCTTGGGACGTACCGCCTGGCCTCATATGTTCTACTTTCACTTGTTGGCAATTCAAACACTTGGAAACAAAATTTGCCATATCACGCTTCATATTATTCCTCCAATATATAGATTTCAGATCTTGATACATCTTAGTCGAGCCTGGGTGAACAACATACCTCTAAGTGTGAGCTTCGTTAAGGATTCTTTTCCAAAAATCCTCAATATCTGGTACACATAACCTACCCTGATACCTTAAAATACCATCACCACCAATTTCAAAGGACATCACCTTCTGTTGACCCATATCATTCTTGATCTGCATCAAAATAGGATCTTCAACCTGCTTCTCCTTAACTTCATCACAAAGAGAAGATTTTGCAACCTCATGAACAACCACTCTTCCATCTTCGAAATCCAAGAGTCGCACTCCTAGATTCACAAGCTGGTGAATATCCTTGACTATCTCCCTCTTTCCTTCCTCCATATGAGAAAGGCTGCCCATAGATAACCTGCTGAGGGCATCGGCTACCATATTTGCCTTGCCCGAATGATAATGCAAGATCATGTCATAATCTTTTAGAAGCTCCATTTATCTCCTCTACCAAAGATTTAATTCTTTCTGTGAGAAAACATACTACAAACTCTTGTGGTCAGTAAATATATCAACATGTACTCCACACAATATTTCTGCCAAATCTTAAGTAAAAATACCACATCCGCTAACTCCAAGTCATGAGTGGGGTAGTTCCACTTGTGCACCTTCAACTTCCTAGATGCATAAGCTACTACCTTACCATGCTGCAAAAATACTCAACCAAGTCCCACTCAAGATGTATCACAATACACAACAAAACCCTCTGTACCCTCTGGAAGAGTCAACACAGGAGAAGTAGTCAACTTGTCTTTCAACTTCTCAAAACTATTCTGACAAGATTCAGACCATAAAAACTTCACCTTTTTCTGAGTCAACTTAGTAAGTGGTGCAGCTATAGAAGAAAAACCTTCTACGAACTTTCTATAATAACCTTCCAAACCCAAGAAGCTCTAAATATCGATTGGAGTCGTGGGTCTGGGATACTTCCTCATTGCCTTTACCTTTTGGGGATCAACCCGAATCCCCTCACTCGACACAATGTGCAACAATAAGAAATAACGTTCAACCAGAATTCACACTTGGAGAATTTTGCATACAACCTATGATCCTTGAGAGTCTGAAGAATAATTCAAAGGTGATTGGCATGAAATTCCTCACTCTTAGAATATACTAAGATGTCATCAATGAATACTATGACAAATAGGTCCAGAAACTGACAAAAAACCCTATTCATTAGATCCATAAAAGTTGCAGGGGCGTTAGTCAACCCGAAGAACATGACTAAGAGTTCATAATGACCATACCTGGTTCGGAAAGCTATTTTGGGAATGTCTGAGAGTCTAACATTAAACTGGTGGTATCCCAAACAAAGGTCTATTTTTGAAAAGAACTTAGCACCCTGAAGTTGATCAAAGAGATCATCAATCTTAGAAAGATGATACTTATTTTTGATAGTGACCTTATTCAACTGGTGGTAATCTATGCACATACGTAGGGAACCATCTTTCTTTTACACGAAAAGGATAGGTGCACCCCATGGGGAAACACTAGGATGGATAACGCCTTTGTCTAAATGATCTGCTTGTTGTTCCTTTAATTTTTTTGACTCTTCGGGAGCCATTCTATATGGCGGGATAAAAATGGGATGGGTATCTGGAAGTAAATCAATGCCAAACTCTATCTCCCTATCAGGTGGTATTCCTTGGAGATCATTAGGAAAGACTTCTGGAAATTCATATCTTACTGGGACAGACTGAAGTGGAAGATTCTCGGCATTAGAATATTTGACCCGAATACGATGATACAGACAACCCTTAGAGATAAGCTTATGTGCTCTGAGATAAGATATGAAGTGCTCTCTAGGTTCTAAAGAGTGCCCTTCCTATTCAATTGATGGTTTATTCAGAAAAGAAAATGTAATCTTTCAGGTTCTACAGTCTAGGTTGGTATAACACGAATGGATCTATTCCATCCCTAAGATAGCATCAAAAGCAACCATATTAAGTTCTATGAGGTTTGACATAGTATCTCGTCCATGAATAGACATAATACAATCTGTATACACCCTCCTAGCCACAAAAAATCACCCACCAAAGTGGAAAAAGAAAAAGGTTCAAAAATCACATTGGGCTCAAACATGAAACCAACAGCCACATAAGGGGTCACATAAGATAAGGTAGACTCGGGATAAAGCAAAATATATACATCTCGTGAACATATTTGTAACATACTAGTGATAATATTTGGGGAGGCTTTCGCCTCCTGTCGGTTGGTCAAAGCATATAACTGGTGGGGATCGCTTTCGACAGATGAAGTGATGCCATTTTGAGGCGGTAGCAGTGCGGAAAAATTATCCTAAGATTTTGCACCACCAAAATTCCTCCTAGCAGAGGGACAATCCCTCTAAAAATGACCCGGCTGACCACATAAATAACATACAAGTGTTCCCAACTGACACTTCCCTAGATGATTTCTACCGCAAGTCTCACACCACAGAAAAAAATGATACTACTGAGCCATACTGCCATATGACTGAGTATCCTGCGATCTGGATCCAGTATTTGTATGAAAGCTCTGAGATTGCTTATCAACTAGAGGTCTGGACGCTGGGGCACTAGCGGCAGACTGTGCCTTGCCCTAAAACTTCTTCTTTTGCAATTTATTTCCCCAATTGTTGCTCTGCTACTAATTGTGACCCTAGTCTGCAGTCTTGGCTCTTTTTTCTAATGTTTTCTTCTCCCTAGATTCAGAAATCTTCTTTTTCTTCTCCTCTACTTGATGCATATGAACTGACAACATAACAAAGTCCATATCCCTATTTAACATGGCTTCTTGGCATTCAAGCACCAGATCGTATGAAAGGCTTGATGCAAACATTCACATTTGATCCCTCATACTACCCGTCATCTCAGGAGCATAATAGGCTAGCTGATTAAACTTTAAAGTGTAATCCTACATGATTATCTTACCTTGCTTGAGGTTCATGAACTCCTCTGCTTTAGCTTTCCTCAGTTCCAGAGAAAAGAATTGGTTAAGAAAAGCTATCACAAACTCATCCCACACTATGGGCTCAGCACTGTCACCCTTTGTATCCTCCCACTCGTTGGACACTGGTTTGCTACATCCTTAAGCTGGTAGGCTGTCAACTCAGAACCTTTCATCTGATCCACATGCATTACTTTGAAAATTTTTGCCACGGGTCTTCTTCTACCTTGGAGATAGTAAATTTGGGTGGGTTCATTCTCATGAACTGACCCACTCTGGAAGCTTCAGATGTAATCAATGCAGACCCAATATCTTTTGATCGTTGAGCCTAATTAGCTAAATTCTGCATTCAAAATATCCCTCTGAGCAGTTGAGGGACAATTAACATTGGTCCATGGAGCCTGAGGAGGACTGTTCGGGACTGGAGGGACTCCTGAAGTAGGATCAGGTTCTAGAGTTTGTGCCCTGTTACGTGTCCTCATCCCATGAGTGGGATAGACTTTATCATTCTGGGCACTTTGATTGTTATTAAGATGAGGATTTAGGTAAATCTAGCATACCTCAAATTGGGAAAATAATGTATACTTCTCGAAGCCTACGGTCTGGGAATTCTAATTCTCCAATTAGTTTTCAAAACTGACGGTTAAATCTTAAGAAAATCGAGTTTTTATTTTGAAACCCTAGAGAGTGTTCTTGAGGATTTTTGGTGAAATATCAATATTGTGCTCAATTGGGAGTAAAATCCCATGTTTAAGCTGAAAAGGGTTGGGAAAAATACCATAATGCCCAAATGAGATGGAAATAGAATGCTGAAATTGGCTAGGCATGATAGGCAGGGCGGCATCCTATCACTAAAACTCTCCATTCCCTAATAAATTCCCCCCTTTTGATGGTGACAAACATAGTAGCACATCATCATAAAAACCTGACATAATCACAAAGTAATTTAAGTAAATGAACCAGAATGAAACACAGGTTAGTCCAATCTAGTTATAAGCATTGTATAGTCTATTCTTCCCCCTTTTGACATCATTGAAAAGTTAGAATAGTGAAGTGAAAAGTGTTTGATAATTCATGGACATTGAGGCTATCACTAAGATAATCAAAAGTCAGAATAAGAGACCATAAATATAGTATGAGTAAATAGAAGTAGAATACTTTTAAAACAACTAGGTCCATGTCATTCATTAACAAAATATGACTACAATTACTAGCTATAAACTATGAGAGAACAAGCCATGCCACCAGGGGAGGAAACCAAAAAAGAGAAAAGAGAAAAGAGATAGGCTTAGATTATCAGTAAAAAGGCTAAGTGGATGAAGAAAAGGGGATAAGAGAAGTGAGCTTCCTAATGACATCAGCATTTTCAGCCCTCTCTTTTTCCAAGAAGGTTGTGACAGAAGCAATCTGAGCTTAAAGAACCCTTTTTACATCTTCAGTCTGTGCTACCTTTAAAGTAGCCTGAGCAACTTCTACTTTGCTTTGTTTTGCAGCCAGTTCATTTCTTAATATTTGCAATGGATTGTCAGCACTCCTCATGGAACCAGGTAGTATCATGTGGTTCACACTTCCTATGATATCCTTAGTATTCTGTGATGGACACACTTGTACAGATACCCCAAAATTCTCAAATATAGGTGTGAGCCAGAATTGATATGGGAGGGCATGCCCATTAATCTCCTTAAGGAGAATCCTTTGCATATGCTTCAGGATAAGATGAGGCAGATTGATCCTTACCTCAGTATCCAATAGTTCCATGAGTGTAAGATCAAGAAAACTATACACACACCTTCTTTCCTTTCTAGGGAGAATCATCTTATGGACTACATCAAAATAAAATTGATGTAGTGGTGATATCTCCTTTTTAGAACCCTTCTATAGTGGAGCAAGTGGGGATTTCCAGAAAATTTTCTACAAATGGTAAAAGAAGAGGCAAGATTATCCAGAGGTGGCCAAGCACCCTTAACATAGTGAACCCAAACCCCAGAAGGAATATGTAATGTCAAGAACATAAAGATTCATTGTAACCTTCCTGACAGTAATAGAGATTAGGTCACCAATAGCCACCTTATTTGTATAGAACTCATACACTTCAGGTTTAGCAAAGCATCGATGAAGACTTCCCTAAAGAAATAAATGTGACCAACCTTGAAACTCCAATTTTCCCAGTAAAGTTTGCATATCAGGCCTTCCAAAACCACTAACAACCCTCTCTCTAGCTAATTTACGCTGTTGAAAGTGAAGATGATGATTCAAGAGTGTCTTGATGAGAGGGCGGTTGGGGAAATTCAAACTCAAGATCCAACTCATCAATGGCATCTAGGGTAAACTTAGAGTTAGAAGGAACATGTTTAGTATACTGTTTCTTTGGATGACTAGAAGACTTTGGAGGAGAAACTTTGAAGCTGGAGGAACCTTTGATAGTGGAAGGAGGTTTTGAAGAGGAGGCTTTTTGAGTAGGTTTAGAAGAGAATTTATTGGAAAATGAGGTTTTTGGAACTTTGGCAATGATAGGCTTTGTCTTTTTAACCGATCTAAGAAGAAGATCAGGAGAAGATGCATGAGGAGGGGTGGGATTAGATGTAGCCATGTATTTTCTTTTACTGGTTCAAAGAGCTTCAGCTATAGATGCATATTCTCATTCTTTTCTTCATCAAGTGTGAGGAGTACGAGAGATAGAGACATTTGGAGAGGGTTTTGAGGGAGTAGTGTCGTCAACAGTAACAGGAATGGAAGGGGATTTTCTTGGTAGCTTGGACCTGGACCTTTGTGGGATTAAATTTGCAATAGGAAGGTCATCTATGTCACTAGAATTATCATCATCATCAATAATTTGGAGTGGGATAGAAGGAGAAAGGAGGGGTGTAAAAAAAGGTGAAGGAATATTGGAAAAAGTGTTTGGAAAATTTCGAAAGACATCAAAATTGGTGAATTTTTGGGAGATTTTAGGAGGGATTAAGGACGTTAGAGTGATGTTTGGGTGAAGGATAAGTGCTATGAAGGGATTGGTGGCAGAACCAGTGGAGGACGAGGATGAAAAAGATGAGGAAGATGCCATTGTAAGGTGGTAATTTTTCTTGATTGAGGAGATGAGTATGAAACATGAAAAGGGTAGTGAGTATTTCAGATAGAAAGGAAGAAGTTGAAGAGATGAGGAATTGTAACTGGGTTAGGAACGTAATGATGAGTACCTATGTATTGATGGGAAAGCTAGTAGTAGCTTTTTGAGTACGTATGAATTCCTTCTTCTTGGTTGTATCCTTGGACCACCAGTCTTGCCTTGTTTCTTATGACTATTCCATGCTCATCAAATTTATTTTTGTACACCCACTAAGTCCCAATTATGGATCTATCTTTTGGAAGAGGTACTAAGTGCCATACTTTGGTTCTCTAAAACTGATTTAGCTCTTCCTGCGTAGCTATGATCCAATCAACATCAATCAGCGCTTCAATTACCTTCTTTGGCTCAATATCTAATATAAATTCCTTGAATGCACACATACTTCATAATCCAGATCTTGTGGTGATCCTAGAGGGGAGATCAATGAGAACATTCTTAATGGGGTGTGATCCTTGATACTTGTATTCTTTGGGAATCAAGCCAAATGAGCTGCTGATTTTCTGAGATGGGGTGGTTGGTTCCTCAGTTCCTCCTATCATTGTGTCTTCAGCTTCAGTTCCCCCTATTGAGGTACCTCCAAATTTGGTAGCTCCAATCGATGAACCAGGTTGTGTATACTGTTCCTCAGTGTCACTTTTTTTTGCAGGTTAGTCTTAACACAAGATTCATTAAAAATCACATGCATGCTTTCTTCAACACAGTTAGTTCTTGTGTTTGAAAACCTATAAGCCTTACTATGAAGTGAGTAACCTAAGAATATTCCCTCATCACTTTTAGCATCAAATTTTCCCATATTATCTTTTTCGTTATTATGTATAAAGCATTTACATCTAAAGATTGTAAAATAAGAAATGTTTGGCTTTATTACCTTTAGTAATTCATAGGGAATATTCTCTAAAATAGGTCTAATCATGCATCTATTTATGATATATGATGTAGTGCTTATAGCCTCAGCCCAAAGGTTTTTGTTAACATTTGCTGCAAGCATCATCGTTCTAGCCATATCTTCCAAGGTTCTATCTTTCTGTAAGACCCCGTAAAAATTGCATGTCAAATTCAGCTCGTAAAGCTCCATGAGAGATTCCAACACTTACAAATTTTTTTTTTGCTAAGTGTTTAAGTTAAACACTTACTCTCATTTGGACCTCCTAACTTCGGGGATTTATTTGATAACCTTTCCGACCTCCGTTTCTAGATTTTCAAGTTGTGTTGCGATGGGGAAAGTCCTTAGTACGTATTGGAAAGATTCCAGGCACATTTTGGGCGCATTTCAGTGGCTAACTCACTAGTTTGAAATGCTCCCGCATTCCGGGTGCATTTTAGGTCAAAAATTTCAGTCAACTTCAAACTATCATAACTTCCTGCATATAATTAACTCTCAGAGCTGCTATATATCAATAGAAATATCTTTGAGTCTTCTTTCTAATTTAATTGGTTTCATCCAATTTGAACATTGGAGTAAAAGGTTATGATCAATTTACTTCAGCCTATCAGCCTGAAAACAATAGAGGATAGCTGCGTCTTTCTCTCTTTCTCCAGGGGTATTTTAGTCTTTCCCACATCTATATATATGTACACAGACACGAGATTCAGCATAATTTAGCAACATATGCTTGATTTCTCTCAAAATTCATCAAGAACAAGAAGAGGGTTTCCAATTGGGGATTTAATTTCAAGAAATTCTCTCCGTTGATCTTTGTAAAATGTAGAACTAAGGTATGCATAGTATTCATCCATGGATTCCTTTCATCCATGGAGCTCAAGAATCAAGTTTTAAGTTATGTATCATGAATATTTTGTGGTGGGATAATTATGTTCATGTTGATGATGTTAAATTGAGTTTTTAATTCCATGAGTTATCTCAAAAATCATGAAAACTAATTTATTTTGTAATATTATTCATATGAACTTTATGTTGAGTTCTTGAAATTGAAAGTTGGACGTTGATGATAACGTTGTTGGTGTTGAATGATTCCTAAGTTGGGATCTTTATGTGAAATCATAAAACTATGTTGAAATATAAGTTGAAGTCCATGAATTTGGTGATTTATACTTTGTGAAAATTTTATGATTTCACCTATGCCTAAGTTGTGCATGAAAGGTGTTTGATTAAATGTTTAAGAGAAACAAGAAACATGTAGTATGGATTAATATGGCCTAAAAGGTGAATTCATGCCATTGACCTCATGCTTGAATGACTTACATGCTATTGTTGTACAATGAATATGTTGTTGGAATGTCATGATGTTAGAGTATGAAATTATGATCTTGATTATATACATTCCTACCATGAACAAGATTACATTAGCCATGTACTTTATGAAATCCCCAACTTATTTTATTATGAATGGTTGATATTGATCATGTATTTAAGAATGTCAAGAAGTGTCAGTTTCCTTTTAACTAGTCCTAGGGGTACTTGTACCCGAAAAATATAGTTGTTTGCCTAGAGCCATGTTATGTTTTCATGATACTCTCAGTCAAGCCATGTTCAGTAGACTTCAGTCAGTCTCATAACTAAGGAAAACTCATGTAAAGGCAGTATCAGTGTAGTTTTACTCAGTACTCAATAATCTACGTAATCTCAGTAATATTCTGTTAGTCTATGAAATTCAGTAAATCTTAGTATTAGTATAATTTAGTTCAGTATTCATTTCAGACATAAGTAAACTCAGTCAGCTAATAAAACTCAGTAGCATTTAGTTAATTAACAGAATTCAATAGTGTTCTGCTAGTAATAGGAACTCAATAAACTCAGTCCATGTTTAGTTCAGTTAAATAGAATAATCAGTAATAGTTCAATTAATTCTAGTATGAAGTAGGAAATCAGTTTAGTATAATCAGTTCAGTGTCATTAAGTTGGGAGTAGGATTTAGCACCGAGCGAACCCAAGGATGGGAACTCACCTGCCAATAGAGGGTGTAATTCTTAAAAGCAGTCCTTGCGTTCTAGAACTATGTAGCCAGTATCGGTTGAGACATCAACACCTGTCAGTTGAGGGTAGATGAGATGGCTTAAACTTTTAGATAAGGGTTCCCACCGTTCTCATTAGAGTACCTGCCAGATGAGGTTCATTCACAGCTTTGCCTTACCAGTGGCGCGATATTGACACCCTTCTAATCAGGGTAGAGATTGGACCCCAACTTAGCTATTATAGCATATTTGGGGCATGTCGGTTAGATAAATACTTCCGATAGTTTCAGTATCAGTCTTAGTCAAAGAACTCAGATAGTTCTTTATGATATCAGGACTGTCAGATACAGTCAACTCAGTACAGTACAAAACTCAGCTAGTTCCATCAAATTTAGGACTGTCAAATACAGTCATTCATGCTATAAGTTATCAGAACTCATGTTATCAAATATATTAATTATCAGAATTCAGTTATCATTTATGATTAGTTATCAGTAAATACATGCCATCAGTATTCATACTCAGTAATCATGTTATCATGAGCTTAGTTTCAGGACTGTTATCTATGACCAATAAAATCATTCTTCATAATCAGAACTATCAGAAACAATCATTCCTTTATCAATAATATAGTATCAGTCTCCCAGTATTAAGTAATACAGTATCAGTTCCTCACTTATTAGTGAATTATATATCAATATCAATAAACTCAGTCATTTTGTATCTCAGCATCAGTAAACTCATATTGTCAGTATTCAGACTCAGTAGTCAGTATCACCACGAGTTTAGTTACAGTTAGGTATGTATGTATTCTCATATTCATATCAGTCAGCATTATTCATGCATATAAAACCCTTTGCATTTAGCCTACCTCACTCGTATACTCAGTACATTCAGTTGTACTGACACATTTGTGTTATGGTGTTTTATTTGATGCCATAGTTACAAAGGCACGAGTTTCAAAGCAACAATAGCATTGCAGATTTCAGCAGTCAGTGCTCCTTTTTATTCGAGGACGATATTATTATTACAGTATTTTAGATTAGTTTTTCAGTTCATGGAGTTAGTTGGAGACATGTTCCTTCAACTCCTTATTCAGTTCATTTAGAGGCTTTCCGACTAGATGTCAGATTAGATGTTCAGACTTTAGTATTTACGTTTTTTTGGTATTGTTATACCATGTTTTTCAGATATGTATTAGAATTGAACCTTATGGCCTTACAGTTTATGTTTCCATATATTTTATGAGATATTATGCAGTTTACAGGTACAGATATCAGTCATAGGTTAACTTGTGGTCCTTCGAGCTCATGAGCTCCGTTTAGTATTTTGGTTCAAAAAATCAAGGCGTTACAAACTTGGTATCAGAGCCTAAGGTTCAACAGTGTCCTAGGAAGTCTGAAAGCTGCATCAAGTAGAGTCTTGTACACGGGTGTATGGTGCACCACACTTATGTGCAGGAGGCTATGAGATGTTTTAGGAATAGTTTCCCTTATTTCATGTCTCAAGATCGTGCTATAGTAAGTTTCTCTAAGGAACCCATGTAAATTGGCATCAGTCTCCCCTCATGTCAACCTTACCTTACTTTCAAGGTAACAGAAATAGTGAAGCTCAAGTCCTAAAGATAGGGATTTCTCATACAGTCCCTAGAGACAGTTATTGGATTTGCCACATGCTTAGACAATATCCCCTCAGTTCAGTCATGTTCCAAAGTTGTACAAATTTTATTTATGATCATGAGAACTCCTTTGTAAACTCAAATCCAATTTTTGATATGCCGTTACATCACTTCTCAGAATCCTATGACAGTATAGACCTAGAATTTTAAGCATGGACCCAAAAGTTTAGCTGTAGATTAGTTGGGATAGTATTATCTAGTCTGATTAGATTATGCATTCATTGGGATAGTTGTACCAAGGTAAATCAGTAGGCTTGAACAGTGTAAGCTAGAATTTAAGTTTATTTACTTAAAATTAAGCATGAAGATGTAGATATGATATTAGTAGTATATGAGGAAACAAAAGCAGCTGATGTGTTTAGTAGGATGGGCAGGTGTCAAATAGAGTATAAGTATGTGATGATAGAACAAGTAATCAAGGCAGACTCTCAAATTCCAGTAGTAGTGCCAGTATGTATAGAAAAACAGTAAGGAAAGATGATTCCCAACCCATCCTCTTCTCAGTACAAAGATTTGTACTTCAGCTATCACGAAATCCACTCAGTTCTTACATATTAAATCTATGGTCACGAACCACGATCATGCACTTTTCCATAAATCATGTACGATTTCAGTTCCCAGTATAAAGTATCTCAGTTTACCCTGCAGTACGAATCAATTCCATGAACATGGCTTATGTTCACACGTTTTCCATAGAATCATGTGCGCTTTAAGTTCCCATAGGGAATCAGATCTAAATTACTCAGTGTCACGAATCATAGATCGTGAATACAAAAAACTCAAAACTTAGGTCATGCAGCTCATAACTCATGTACACGTATCATGCTTTATAGTATAATCAACTTTCATAAGTTATGCTATGCCCCTAAAGATCAGATAAATTCATACCACATCATGTATATCCTCATTTCAAACCTTTTTGGTAAATCCATGCTCAGCTACCTCATGTTAGTCAGTCAATCCCTTCTCATATACATAATACTCTACGGTCTCAGTCCATCTATTCAGACTAAGTACAATTCAGTCTTGCATACCCAGTATTCAGTTACCAGTTATTTAGTTAATCAAATAAGTTAGTATATTTATGCACTCATAATCAGCTAAGTTCATGCATCATGTCTCAGTTTCAGGTCCCAGCTATTAAGTCACAATTCTGTTTGTAAGTGCCTTGTACATGATAACGCTCAATCTACAGCTCTCGTAGGAGTGTAAAGCGGTCGTTAGCAAATATAGAACCCAACCTGGGTTGGGTGTCGATCCCACAGGGAATAGCTTGGCCAACAAGTAAGTAAAATTACTAAAGTTTTGGTGCAAGTCTCGTAAGAAGGGGGAATTCTTGTTGTGCAAGTAATGTAAACAAAAGCTAAAAATAATAAAGTAAGAAGAGAAATTGTTACGTAGATTGTAAACAATGAGAATTGAAGCGTTGGGGTTATGTCCACCTTCTGAGGTATACGTCTCTATTGGCTATGAGTGTGTAGAATTCTGACATGCAATTGCTTATAGAGAATTGTATTCGATGGTAAATCCAAGCGTCTCGACCTAAACAAGGACTATTTCACTTTAACTCTCTCGAGCTCAAAGCGTGTCTAACGGTACGAATTCTCCAAGAGGTTAGTCCAGTTACGGCACTAGTTTTTTAATAGGAAAGGGTGTCCTACTACCTTGACATTATCTCTTTTCCAGACAAATAACCTTTCTCTCGAACAAGTTAAATGTTAGACTGGCGTATTCTTGCGTTTGCAACCACAAAGAATGTAGATTAAGATGAAGAGAATAATGATATAAGCAATATACGTGTCTCGAACTCACAAACTCACAGCAATAGATAGTAACTCATTCGGCTTCCATAACCCCAACAGAGAGGTTTAGTTACCCATGAATGCGAAGGAAATCACGATTGGCATTATTATTATATCACAATATTGGTGAATGGCGTGTAGCTTAGGTGATAGGCGTGTGGCGTGTTTCCTTGGCTTGGTAACGATTCTCTTGTTGTGGAATTTAAGAATAGAAGAGTAGAAGAAGAAAAATAGAATTAATGGAAAGATTAGAAGAGTTGTAATTGAGAAGTAGAATGTGTCTCTCCACTAAGTGAGGACTTAATTAAAAATCTCTAGCATGATAGGGTATTTATAATACTCCTATCCTACTCCTACTATGCTAATGGAATAAATAACCAAATCCTACTAAACTAAGGAAATACTTAACCCATTTGTACTAGGTTAATGTAACATTCTCCTAATCCAAATAAACTAATGAAATACATAACCCAATTGTACTAGGTTAATGTATCATTGTCAAAATCCAGCTTTGTTTCTGTAAGTCCCCAAAGTCTTCAGAAATGCTGTTTTAGCCCGGGACAGATTTTCCATGCAGCAGTTTTGGTCCTTGGGCGTGTAGACTTTCTTCCCTTCCTTTGTGAGCTTTCTTTTGCGTCAAGTAAGCCATAAAATGCTGTATTTTGCATCATTTATACCTGAAACTTTACTAATCATGTTCGTTAGCTCATTTATAGGAAAAAGGACTAAAAGTGCATGAAATATATAGTTTGTTCTCAAAACTAGGCTAAAATATGGGCAAAATATATTGATATAGGCGCGTAATTTCGCCTATCATCAACACCCCACACTTGCAGCTTTGTTCGTCCTCGAACAACATATCATGTCCTTCTAAACATCAACTTAGGGTTTTTACAACAACACAAAACATTTATCAAGACAAGCACAACAATTATCAACAAAGAGTAGCTTTCCGATTATAAGTAGAAACAGTTTAGCCTCTAGCATAGACTCGTGATGGTGGTCAACTCGCATGCAAACGTTAAGGTACAAGGAATCATATATAACTACCCAAAACTCATTAACCATGTGTGTCTCACAATATATTACCCATAATCACTCACAAGTATAGCATATTTTTCAAACATGGGTATCAACAATATCCCTGCTCTCGCTCTCACAAAGAATTCATATGTAGCAACTGATGACCATAGGCTTGCCCTTAGTGTAGTGCTATACTAAATGTCAGAATGTTAAGATTAGGATCAAGTAGGTCTTTTGATGGTTGTAATGTAGGCTAAGGGACAGGTAGGACTATTTTGGCCAGGAATAGTGACTAAGCTCCTAAGCGCTTTAATACATCACATTGTATCATTGACACTTTTTTCTTTCAACCTTTCTTCTTTCTTTTATTCTACCACCCTTGTTCTCCTCTTTTGTTTTTCAATTTTAAGAACAACTCACTTTTCAGCTTTCTTTTCCTTTTTCTTTTCACAACATACCTCTTATGATAGCACTTTCTTTTCCGTAACACATTCAAGCACCATTTACAATTTAAAGCATCATACTCACCCAATTTCCTCTTATGTTGTCACATGACTTTTTTAATTTAAAGAACTTAGGAATTTGGATCAAATTACGGTCTTGAAAAAAATGGATTAGGCTTACATACGAGGTTGTCAAAGAAATAGGCTAAAGGCTCAAAAGGGTTTTAACTAGGATGATGTCCATGGGTAGGTAAAACTGAAGGTAAACAAATATAGGTTGCCAAAGAAATGCCTAAATCATCTCCTAAACTTACACTCCTTATTTTCGCTTTGCATACATACCAGGCAAGTTCTAGCATCAGCCACAAACATAGAATATACTATTATCTCACACACACAAGGCACATGGTCGACTTAATTGGAAGTAATATAGACTCTCGACCCAACAAGTGAAGGAATTGAACCACACAATATCACATAATGAGTCACAACTAGAGCCTAAACGTCTCAATAGTCACAATTGTAGCACATACTCTTGTTATAATCTCATGCTGCCTATCAAAATAATTTCATGCGAAGCTAAAAAAAAATTTTAACTACTAAAAAAACAAAACGAAACAAAACAAAACAAAAATGAAACAAAAGCAAACAAACATAGATACAAATAGAGAAGTATAGCATGTAATACCACCACCCCACACTTAGTCGGGACACTATCCTCAGTGGAAAATAAATACTAGGAACCTGGTTGGTCGGACTTATCCTCTATGTCTGGGGTCATACCCCTTGCATTGGAATCATCATCAGAGTCGTCATCCTTAGAATTTCCTCATAAGTATCCCACTTAATTCCAAGCGTGAGTCAAGGTGTTTGCAGCGGGGAGGGTTCTCCTTGCTCCTTGCGGCCTCTTTTCTTGCCCTTTTGGGAAGTGGTAGCCTTTTCCTTGCCTTGTCTCTCTTTAGGTGCCATTGTACCTGAGACTTGAAATAGTGTTAATGGTAGCACAATCTCAATGGATACAATCTATACATAAGCAGTAGGGGTACCACCCCACACTTATTTTTGTTAACATAAATCAGTGAAGCGAAAGTGGTCGATTACTCAGATTTCGTCTACATACGTTTTAGGATTGTATTCCGACAAGAAAATCAGCAATGCATCACTTACTTGCAGCCATTGGAATACTTTCATGGTAGATATAGAAACACTACTACATAGGGGTTATCACATGGAATAGTTATTCTTACAACAATCACAACCTCTTATGTCGGTAGGCACTATAAGTCTTATCCGATGGCCGGGATAGTCTAACATGTAAGTATCCAAACAACATTCTTAAGAAATGTTCATAGCCATAGTAATTCCTTAAATATCATAACAATGCTATTAAAACCAATTTCAAGTCGGAAACAAGTCAAGATTTTCCTACGTACATGTTCACTCACATGATTTTGTAACAACAATCCAAACACATGAACATCACCAACAATCTTATACGATTTAGCAATTCATAATAGACATAGCAACGTAGTACTTACGAGAAATAAATGAAGAATAAGAGAGTACTTACTTGCTTGAAGCTTGTGGAGATGGTTTTGTGAATTAGAAGGGCAAAAGAAGAAATTTTTGAGAGGATTTGGATGTATATGCGGCGCCCTTAGGTCAATTTTTAGTGTGGTTGTGTTGTAAAACTAAGTCCCCTTTATATAGGAAGAGAATGGGTCGGGTTATGACCCATTTGAAATCGGTTTTGGAGACAAAAATCCCACATATGCGGCGCATAATGCTTGGCATAAACATGACATATGCGGCGCATTGTCTATGGCATAATGGGACATATGCGCCTCATAGTCTATGGCATTTGTAGACATATGCGCCGCATAGTCTATGGCATATGAGATACTGAGACCAAATGCCATAGCATAGGCGGCGCATAGTCAAAAGCATACCTAGGAATAGGCGGCGCATAGTGTATAGCACACTAGATTCCGAGACCTTAGGCTATAGGATAGGTTGTGCATCGTTCGTGACCTGGTTTTACCAAGGCCTAGCCTTCCTCGAAGCCTATTTTGGTGTGAGAAATGCTCAATCCATAGCCTTGTGCATCACCATTCCTAACTTACCAACTTTACCATACAATGCGTCCAAATCGTCAATTGAAATCAATCTCCTCGTTGAATACTTCTTGCACCTATTTTTGCTCAAAACCAAACAAAAACGATTAGTACGATGGGTTGCCTCCCACCAAGCGCCTTAGTTTTGGTCGTGTCACGACTCTTATTTTTGAATTTTTCATTTATCAAAAACAAAACAATGATAAAATAATAAAACGATAAAACGATGAAATGATAAAACAATAAAACGATGGGTTGCCTCCCATCTAGCGCCTTATTTATTGTCGTGGCTCGACATAGTTACCTTGAGTACTCAGACTTCGTTGTGGTAAGTGATGGATTGTTTTCTGAAAGGATTTAGACGACAATGAGGCTTACCTATGGGCATGCGATCTTCTTCACGATGGCTCTTACATTTTCCTGGAGAATCTCCAATTATATCATCAATAGTCCAACCCATAGCTCTCTTGTATCTCTTTAGAGCAGAGATGAGAGATTCTACGTGCTGTTCACTTAAATCATCTGTACTCTCCAGAAGTATATTTCTACTTTCCAAGAACACATACCTTAGATAATCGGAAAGCTCTTGCGATTCTAGCATTGGTGGCTCGTCAAAGGTAGTCTTCGCTTTTGGTTGATTCTTGAGATCACAATCTGGTTGCTTAGGAGTATAAGGCTCTGTTTCTGTTAGATCACCCATTTGTTCTTCATTGTCCTCATGCTCAACATTCAGTGGCGCAGCAGACAATGGCTCAACAGTAGGCTGTTTCTCTATAGATAATTCTTTCATATCCTTATGATGAACATCAGCTACAGATAACTCATTCATATCGCTGGGCTGCTTCATTGCTTTGCATATATCAAACCGTACCACTTCGTCATTAATTCAAAACAAAAGCTCATTATCTTTCATATCAATAAGTACACTTCCAGTTGCAAGGAAAGGACGTCCCAAGATGATGGGAACTTCAGAATCCTCCTTACAATCCAGAATAACGAAGTCTGCAGGAAAGATGAATGAAGAAACTTTCACCAACACATCATTCAAGATACCCATAGGTCGTTTTACCGACCTATCAGCCATCACGAGCCTCATATTGGTTGGTGTCGGATCGCCTAACCCCAACTTCTTGTAGATCGATAATGGCATCAAGTTGATGCTGGCTCCTAAATCACATAATGCTTTGGCAAAGTTCAAAGATCCGACGGTGCAAGGAATAGTGAAAGCTCTGGGGTCGGCCTTCTTTTGAACTATCGATCGGGTAGCAATTGCACTACAATGATGCACATCATCGTTCAGCTCATAACTTGCTGCCCTTTTCTTAGTCAAAAGATCTTTCATAAACTTCGCATACCCAGGCATTTGTTCAAGTGCCTCTACCAGTGGAACATTAATGGTCAGCTGCTTCAACATAGTCATAAATTTGCTGAACTTAGTGTCATCCGCCACCTTCTTCAATCTTTGGGGAAAAGGTGGTGGTGGGTATGGAAGTGTTCTCTCCATGGCTTTCTTCTCCTCTTGCTTCCGTTTTTCCATTTTTTCAGGCTGCACGTCACTAGGTGTAACGTCCTTGACGTTGGAAGTAGTTGTTGCGGCATCATCTCCTTTAGCATCGTCACTAGGTGTAACGTCCATGTCCGCAATTTCGTTAACCACTTGCTTGCCTGTTGCTGAAGTTTCCAGCTCCTTACCACTTTTGGTAGTGATGGCCATGCATGACCCATCATTCCTTGGGTTTTGCACCGTATCGCTCGGTAAGGTACCAGCCTTTTTTTGATTGAATGCTACTGAAAGTTGGCTTAATTGCTGCTCTATTTGCTTGATAGAAGTGGAATGAGAATCAACTAATTGCTTCATGGAGGACAAATCATTAATCACCTCCGTAACTCCCGCGCTCGTTGCTTCCACTCCTTTCAATAACTTAGCCATCATGTCTTCTATACTTCTAGCATTAGATGTGGTGGTGTCACATCTACCAGGGGGAACGTACAAACCACTCTTTTCATTGTTTTTCTTCCAACTACCTTGGTCTTTGCTTCCAGATTTATCATAATAGTTTCGACCTTGGTTTCCTTGGGCATTCCCGCGAAAACCCCCCTGATTGTTCAAGTAGTTGGCCTCCTCTTCAGAATCAGATTCGTCTCTTCCTTTTAGCGCTACAGCTTTCACTTTTTTGGTCTTCCCTGATAATAAATGCTTTGTCGGAAGATCCACTTGTGTTTTCATGTGCGCCATGTCTTGATCAGGTTCTTCTTCTCTTCTTCTTTGGTCTGCAGTCATGCCAATAGATAAAGTGGGGCTTGCTACCTCAAAATCCCTGGTATGCCAAGCTCTACTTTGTTTCGTCATGCGATCTAGCATATTGCTTGCTTGACCAAAGGTGAGGTCCATAAAAGAACCTCCAGCTGCGTTGTCCACCACTGGTTTAGTTATTGAATTCAAGGCTCTATACAAGATCTCCATGAGGTGAACATTAGTCATGTGATGGTTTGGGCATCTCGCTAGCTTTGTCTTGAACCTCTCCTATGTTTCATGAAGAGCTTCAGAGGGAAGCTGACGAAAGTTGCTGATTTCATCTCTCAATTGAGCCCTTTTGGATGGCGGAAAGAATCTTTCTAGGAAAACGTCTCTCAATTGCCTCCAATTTGTAATTAAATCAGGAGTCAGCCCATTCAACCATAGTGTTGCCTCCCCAGACAGAGACAATGGAAATAGACGTAATCGAATAGCATTCTGACCAACACCAGGATTGTCAAAGACTTGCATGTAGAAATAAAGTTGATGAGATGCATATTCGGATCATCGCCTGCTAGTCCACCAAATAATCCCTTGAGTTGCAATAACTGAATCATGGTGCTTGTGATGTTGAACTTGGCTCCGGGCGCTAATGGTGGTGGAATTATAGCTCTAGTGGCTCCAGCACCATCAAGATCATCATCATCATCGTCGAAAGATGGTTGCAAAGGTTGGCGATCATACCTATACCGAGCTTGTCGACCTCTTCGGTTGGCAGGTGTTATAATTTCAGCATCACGCCTAGGGTTTAGTAACTCGTCAACACCTAAATCTTCATCGTCAGGATTTGTTGCTCGCACAGGATTATCAATGTTTTGTTGTTGGACTTGAGCAGCGGCAAGAGCAGCTAATCTTGCTTGCTCGTGTTGAGCATCCATCCTGTCGATTTCAGCTTGTGCTTCCATTCTTCAAATTCGTTGTGGTTCAGGATTGATTGGTAATAACGGTTGACCAGAACTTCTAGTATGGGGCATGCACTAAAGTAAAAACCTGCAATAAACAAAAACAAAAAACTAAACGTAAAAGTACGAGAATCTTTGACCAAAGGGTCTAGTAATTATCACGAACTTGATTGACACTCGTATTCCCCGGCAACGGCGCCAATTTTTGATAACGCTCAATCTACAGCTCTCGTAGGAGTGTAAAGCGGTCGTTAGCAAATATAGAACCCAACCTGGGTTGGGTGTCGATCCAACAAGTAAGTAAAATTACTAAACTTTTGGTGCAAGTCTCGTAAGAAGGGGGAATTCTTGTTGTGCAAGTAATGTAAACAAAAGCTGAAAATAATAAATTAAAAAGAGAAATTGTTACGTAGATTGTAAACAATGAGAATTGAAGCGTTGGGGTTATGTTCACCTTCTGAGGTATACGTCTCTATTGGCTATGAGTGTGTAGAATTCTGACATGCAATTGCTTATAGAGAATTGTATTCAATGGTAAATCCAAGCGTCTCTCGACCTAAACAAGGACTATTTCACTTTAACTCTCTCGAGCTTAAAGCGTGTCTAACGGTACGAATTCTCCAAGAGGTTAGTCCAGTTACGGCACTAGCTTTGTAATAGGAAAGGGTGTCCTACTACCTTGACATTATCTCTTTTCCAGACAAATAACCTTTCTCTCGAACAAGTTAAATGTTAGACTGGCGTATTCTTGCGTTTGCAACCGCAAAGAATGTAGATTAAGATGAAGAGAATAATGATATAAGCAATATACGTGTCTCGAACTCACAAACTCACAACAATAGATAGTAACTCATTCGGCTTCCATAACCCCAACAGAGAGGTTTAGTTACCCATGAATGCGAAGGAAATCACGATTGGCATTATTATTATATCACAATATTGGTGAATGGCGTGTAGCTTAGGTGATAGGCGTGTGGCGTGTTTCCTTGGCTTGGTAACGATTCTCTTGTTGTGGAATTTAAGAATATAAGAGTAGAAGAAGAAAAATAGAATTAATGGAAAGATTAGAAGAGTTGTAATTGAGAAGTAGAATGTGTCTCTCCACTAAGGGAGGACTTAATTAAAAATCTCTAGCATGATAGGGTATTTATAATACTCCTATCCTACTCCTACTATGCTAATGAAATAAATAACCAAATCCTACTAAACTAAGGAAATACTTAACCCATTTGTACTAGGTTAATGTAACATTCTCCTAATCCAAATAAACTAATGAAATACATAACCCAATTGTACTAGGTTAATGAATCATTGTCAAAATCCAGCTTTGTGTCTGTAAGTCCCCAAAGTCTTCAGAAATGCTGTTTTAGCCCGGGACAGATTTTCCATGCAGCAGTTTTGGTCCTTAGGCGTGTAGACTTTCTTCCCTTCCTTTGTGAGCTTTCTTTTACGTCAAGTAAGCCATAAAATGCTGTATTTTGCATCATTTATACCTGAAACTTTACTAATCATGTTCGTTAGCTCATTTATAGGAAAAAGGACTAAAAGTGCATGAAATATATAGTTTGTTCTCAAAACTAGGCTAAAATATGGGCAAAATATATTGATATAGGCGCGTAATTTCGCCTATCATTAGTACACCGCCTTATTTTTACTTAGTATCTCAGCTAAGTCTGTATTCTTCAAGGGACCTAGAGTCCCAAGGGGGAGATACTCTATATCCCCCAACCTTATGTGATTTAAACATGACACTTTCTTTTCTCTAGATGAATCCAGTTGGAGGAAGGGTTACTTATAAGCTGACCCTCTAGCTTTAAATTTCCGTTGTAATCTATGTTCTTAATAGTTTAGTTTAGCCCACGATAATCTGTCCATGTCACGCATTACAGAATCAGTTCAACTTATGTATCATTTTCCATACTCAGTTATGTTCTCATGTTTTTGCTCATGCATATTGAGTGATTAATCTCATACTCTTCGGTATTTTCAGTTCAATGTAATAGTCTTCCTTGAGCTTACTCATTCTCATGTTTAGATTTTAGTACCAAACTTGGTACCATTACCATTGCATGTTCAGTCGTATGTTCATGAGTCAGTTCAGTCATGTATCCATGCATCAAGTACGTGTGGTTAACTTATAAATACTTTCAGTCATGTATTCATGTATTACGTTAGTCATATAATCATGCATCATATATGCATGGACTCAGCTTATCAGTTATGCATCAGATATGCATTCTCATTTTGAGAAAACTTAGTTCATCAGAACACTCAGTCCTTTATTCATAAATCAGTTATGCATATATCAGATATGCATGTTCAGTATGATATATTCAGCTTGTCATTCATGTCATCCATAAAATGATATTCAGTCGTTCATGCTTAGTACTCACGTCAGTTGTCTTTTCTCCCCTCTCAGTCAGTCTCATTCAAGGATGAATGTTCTCAAGGGGGAGATATTGTAAGACCCCATAAAAATTTCATGTCAAATTCAGCTCATAAAGCTCCATGAGAGATTCTAACACTTAGAAATTTTTTTTGCTAAGTGTTCAATTTCAACACTTACTCTCATTTAGACCTCCTAACTTTGGGAATTTATTTGATGACCTTCCTAACCTCCGTTTTTAGATTTTCAATTTGTGTTGCGATGGGGAAAGTGCCTAGTACGTATGTAGACAACATAAGTTGAGACATCAATACCTGTTAGTTGAGGGTAGATGAGGTGGCTTAACCTATCAGATGAGGGTTGCCACCGTTCTCATTAGTGTACTTACCAGATGAGGGTCACTCACAGCTTATCCTTACCAGTGGTGCGGTATTGATACCCTTCCAATTAGGGCAGAGATTGGACCCCAGCTTAGCTATTATAGCATATTTGGGGCATGTCGGTTAGATAAATACTTCCCACAGTTTCAATATCAGTCTCAGTAAATGAACTCAGATAGTTCTTCATGATATCAGGACTGTCAGATATAGTCAACTCAGATATAGTATGGAACTCCACTAGTTCTATCAGATTTAGGATTGTCAGATACAGTTATTCATGCTATCAGTTATCAGAACTCATGTTATCAGATATATCAATTAACCGAATTTAGTTATCATTCATGATATGTTATCAGTAAATACATGTCATCAGTATTCATACTCAGTAGTCATGTTATCACGAGCTCAGTTTTAGGACTGTTATATACGGTCAATAAAATTAGTTCTTCATAATCAGAACTATTAGAAACAATCATTCCTTTACCAGTAATATAGTATCAGTCTCCCAGTATTAAGTAATACAGTATCAGTTCCTCACTTATTAGTGAATACATATCAATATCAGTAAACTCAGTCATTCAGTATCTCAGAATTAGTAAACTCATGTTGTTAGTATTCAGACTCAGTAGTCAGTATCACCATGAGTTTAGTTGCAGTTACGTATGTATGTATATATGTATGTATTCTCACGTTCAAATCAGTCAGCATTGTTCATGCATATAAAATCCTTTGCATTTAGCCTACCTCATTCGTATACTCAGTACATTTAGTCGTACTGATGCATTCACGCTATGGTGTTTTATTTGATGCCATAGGTTCAAAGGCACAATTTTCAGAGCAGCAGTAGCATTGCAGATTTTAGCTGTTAGTGCTACTCTTCATTCGAGGACAATATTATTATTACAATATTTCAGATTAGTTTTTTAGTTCATGGAGTTAGTTGGAAACATGTTCCTTCAACTCCTTATTCAGTTCAGTTAGAGGCTTTCAGACAAGATATCAGATTAGATGTTCAGACTTCAGTATTTATGTTTCTTTTTTGGTATTGTTATACCATGTTTTTCAGATATGTATCAGTATTAAACCTTATGGACTTACAGTTCATTTTTCACATATTTTATGAGATATTATGCAGTTTATAGGTACATATATCAATAATGGGTTAGCTTGTGGTCCTTTGGGTCATGAGCAGGTGTTTTAGGAACTGAGAAGTTGTGATATATATCATTTTTTGAACAAAATTGTAAGAACTTTTCATTCTCAAATTCTGTACCATGGTCAGATCTTATGGAAACTCATAAAGTGCCCAGTTTCTTTTCCATTTTATTAATGGAAATTTTAAAGACATCATAGACATCTTCTTTAGAGTCTAGAAATAAAGTCTAGGTGAACCTGAAATAATCATTAACAATTACATACACATACCTTTTTCCACCTCTGCTTTGAAGTCTTATGGGTCTACTCAAGTTCATGTGAACCAAGTTAAGTCACTTGGTAGTGCTAACATGGTTCTTTGACTTAAAAGAAGATCTTACCTACTTCCCCCTTATACATGCACTACATAGCTTTTCTTCCATGAACTTGGTATTGGGTAATCCCAGTACCATATCTTTGGAGGAAAGTATATTTAATTGTTTTAGACTTGCATTTCCAAGTCTCATATGCTAAAGGAGGGGATCATTTTCTATTTCACTTAGACAAGTCAATTCAGGTCTTGGTAGTGCCATGATGTTAACTTTGTATATATTTCTGTATCTTCTTGCAGTGAGCACTATCTCTTTGGTGTCCATCCTTTTGACTTTGACTCCTGCAGTAGTAAAAATAACTTTATTACCTTTGTCATATAGTTGTGAGACGCTCAATAGATTTTTCTTTAATCCTTCCACAAAATAGACATCTTCCAATGCTTTTGACTCAGATAAGCCAATTTTTCCAAATCCAGTGATGATCCCCTTTTTTCAATCACCAAAGGAAACTCCTCCTCCATCTATTTTAGAGTGTGAAAGAAACTTTTTCTTATCACCAGTCATATGTCTTGAACAAGCACTGTCTAAGTACTGGTGCCTTTTGTTTCCTTTCATCTTCTCCTACAAAAGAATCAATGGTTAGACGTAGGAACCCAGACAATCTTGGGTCCTATTTTATGAATAAAAGGATGAATTAAATATTTTCTAGTCCATGCTGGAAATATTTAGTTCAACCTGTTTCTCTGACTAGAACTAGTTCTATTCTTCTTGGACTAAGAAAATCTGTTTGCCAGGTTTTGACATTTTAATCTGATTTTAGCAGTCACTGGACATTCTGGGGATGTCCAAGGTTGATATAGATCTAACATAAATTTTTAGGATCATTAAAATTTTTATGAAATCCCAAACCTGCCTTTTCATCAAAGTTTCTTTCACCTAATTTGTGGACTATTCTTGAGGAGTTTGTCCACTTATTTGCCCTTTTGAAATCAAGTTTTAGTTTAGAAACTTACTGATTCAACTTATTCAAATTTTTAGTTAAATCAGGGCATTCTTATTTGTATTTTACAAGCTCTAGTTCAGTATTTTCTTGTTCCTTGCTCATGGCTTTTTCCCATTTTCACTAAGAGTTAATTTAGAACTTCAGATCTAAGATTATTGTTTGAAACTTTAAGTTTTGCAACTTGTTTCTTGAGGATGCAATTTTCCTTATCAACTGTACCTGTACAAGCCTTTAAATCAATTAGATCGAATTTGAGGTTGGAAAGGCTGTTGAACAATTTATCCCTATTAGAGATTAACTCTTGGAAATCATCAATGAGTGCATTCATCAAAGAAACAAGTTTTGGTTTTGAAAACAATTGCAGTTTTTCTTTAAGTTCAAGTATGCTTATCTCTGAATCCTGATCTTATTCTTCTAAGTCTGAGTCTCTAAGAGCCATGAATGCAGTGTCATCAGCTTTATCTTCATTTGAGTTAGATCCCCAAGATGCATGTTCCTCTTTTGTTTTAGCCTTTTCTTTCAGTTTCTTTTCAGCCCTTTCCTTTGTCCATTCTCTTTCCCAGATTGGACAATCTCTGATTTGATGATCAGTTTTTCCACATTTATAGTGACCATTTGGGTTATCATTGGAACATTTTTGTCAGGACCCGAACCGGAATCCTGGCCGTGACGAGCGATCCAAACCATGAAGGCCCAGAACACCCCTATCTATCTGGTAATCATGGACATAATTTATATGATAAAAGAAATGAGGAAGATAAACAATACTAAGGAAACGTGGTCATGATTTTAATAAATCAATAAAGGGGAAAGAAGGTCCCACAACATCTATCAACATCTGAAAATCGTCTGCGAAATCTCTAATACAAATTACTAATAAATCTGAAAACTGGGACAAGGCCCCCGGTAGACCAAAACATGTTTAATAATGATAATGTTTGAAAGTAACCAGGCCTTTTGAAGTATAGAAGGCTCACCACTTGACACAACAACTCTGACAGATGAAATCTACTACTGTTCTGGACCCCTAGCCTGTGTCTCAAAACCTGAGAGGTTTGGGGAGGGGGGTTAATACAGTTGTACTGGTATGTAGAGTAATCCAAAACAAAATAGGGATTTTTATATAACATAAGTGAGAGCTATTACAAAGCACGTTATAAAAAAATGTTTCGAAAATATATAGGCATAACATAAGGATTTTTCAATAACAATGCAGCATTTCTGAGCTACATGGTACACCCTACAATTTCACATTTACACCAACTATCAAATCTCGATTTCCACCGAGATTAGAGTATAAGTGAGGGAAAGACACACAAGATCACGTAGCAGGGTGTCTCGACCCAATCAAATATGGTAGTGCACAAGATTACACAGCAGGGTACCAAGGTTTTCGAGTCGGCAAACATGGTTTCAAGCGTATAGTCATTTGACTCGTGCTTTCTTCAGTTAACCACCTATATTATATAAGTCAATGAATTTAAACCTTCTTCAAATCAATCATATATCATATTCTGTAGGGTATCGTCATACCCGACTTGCAAGTCATCAGCATCACATCATTCTTTTCATTTAACCATTATATTCAATATGTTTCAACATAAACAACCCTCTCCTTGCAAGTCAAAATCATATCCAATCATAAAAATTTTCAAAACATTTCATGTCATACTTTTAAAGATGAATTCAAATAATTCACATCATATGAAAATTTAAAATAAAATTATGCCAAGAGAGGGATTCCATATAACTCATGCTCTTAAGTTATCATATTTTCAAAACACATGCATGTATATATATATATATCAAATCACTTCGGGGAAAGGCGTAAAGACCAAATCAATATCATTGAAACATTTAAAACATGATTATATTCGTAATTTCAAAACCCCCATTCTTAAAACATGAATTTTAAGCCCATGAGATTTTTAGGATAACCCTACGTACCTTTATTTCCAAAGATAATAAGTGCTTCTTGAAGCTTGCAGAGTAGGGATTCCGAATCTCTAATTATCTTCTAAAACTCACGGTTAAATCTTGAGTTATTAGGGTTTTTATTTTGAAACCCTAAAGAGTGTTCTTGAGATAATTTGATGAATGTGGGTGTATTTTGTCTTCCTAGGGATTAAATCCCATGTTTAAGATGATAGGGGAATAACAATTACCATAATACCCTTAATTTCTCGGAGTAGCTAAAAAATTTATCCTGGGGCGATCCAGCAGGCAGTGCCTGCCCAACTGCACTGCTATTAGCAGGCGTTGCCTGCTCTATCGTGGGCTACCTTCCAAGACAGGTAATCCAGCGGGCGACGCGGGCCTATCGTGCAGTGCTGCAGTAATGGAACCCCAAACTTTCCCTTAAGCTCGTCTAAAAATCCCAAAACTCACTCGAGACATACTACGACCTTTCCCCATTGCAACGCAACAAGAAAATCTAAAAACAGAGGTCGGTAAGGTCAAAAATAAATTCCTCGAAGATTATTAATTAACAAATAAGTCTAAGTCCTTTGACACTTAGAAAATTTTCATGTTTTCAAGTCTAAGACCACACCACTAAGAGTTAGTACATGCACGAATTTTATGGGGTGTTACATTATTCCCCCTTGGAATTATTCGTCCCCGAATGATGATGCAAAATTACAGTGAAGTACAATTTTGAACAACAAAGGCATAGAAATAAGAAGATAAGTATTGTACCTTACATCACTTTATCCACCGGATCATATAAGTTGGATATTTATTTCTCATGTCATCTACTGATTCCCAAGGTGCTTCTTCAACTTTCTGATTTCTCCATAATATTTTGACTGAGGCTATATCTTTGTTTCTCAATTTTCTAACTTGACGATCTAAGATTGCTATAGGCTCTTCCTCATAAGCCAAGGAATCGGTAACTTTGATTTCATCAATAGGCAACACTAAAGAATGATCTCCAATGTACTTTTTCAGCATGGATACATGAAATACCGGATGGACAGAACCTAAACTTGCTGGCAACTCTAATTCATACGCAACTTCACCTATCCTTCTCACAATCAGATATGGTCCTATAAAGCGAAGACTCAGCTTACCTTTCCTTCCAATTGCATAAATCCCTTCAAGGGAGAAACCTTAAGAAATACCCAATCTCTAACCTCAAACTCTAACTCTCTTCTCCTAATATCGACATAGAATTTATGACGACTCTGAGCTGTCTTAATTTATTCTCTAATAAGCTTCACATCTTCCATTACTTGATGAAAAAGATCAGGCCCAAACATCTACATCTCACCTACTTCATATCACCCTATCAGAGACCTACATCTCCTACTATATAATGCTTTAAACGGTGCCATCTTAATACTAGAATGTAAGTTATTATTATAAGAAAATTCTATCAATGGAAAGTGATCTACCCAACTCCCTTAAAAGTTGATTACACAAGCCCTCAATATGTCCTCAACGGTATGAATGGTGTGCTCAGCTTGCCCATCAGTCTGAGGGTGGATTGTTGTACTTAGGTTCACTTGGGTACCTAAACCTTTCTGAAAAGGTCTCCCAAACTGAGAAGAAAATTACGTACCTCAGTCCGATATGATGGACACAGGTGCCCCATACAAATGAACTATTTATGCGATGAACAACTTAGCATAATCCTCTCCTGAATAGTTAGTCCTAACAGGCAAAAAGTGTGCTGACTTGGTCATCCTATCTACAATAACCATATAGAATCATACTAGTTTGGGGACTTCGAAAGTTCTATAATGAAGTCCATATTGATCATCTCCCACTTCCATAAAGGTAAATCTATCTCTTGAGAAGTACCACCTGGCCTTATATGTTCGACTTCACTTGTTGGCAATTCAGACATTTAGCAACATATTTATCCACATCACGCTTTATACTATTCCACCAATAAATGGTTTTCAAATCATGACATATTTTTTTAGAGCCTGGGTGAACAACACACCTCGACATGTGAGCCTCATCAAGAATTCTCTCTCGTAGACCAGCTATATCTGGCACACACATTCTACCTTGGTATCTCAAAATACCATCACCACCAATCTCAAAATAAATCACTTTCTGATGAACCACATCCTTCTTGATCTACATCAAGATGGGATCTTCGGTCTGCTTTTCTTTGACTTCATCACAAAGGGATGATTTATCTATCTCATGAACCACACTCCTCCCTCTTCTAAATCTAAGAGTCGCACTTACAGATTTGCAAGTCGGTGAATATCCTTCACCATCCCTCTCTTTCCTTCTTCCACATGGGAAAGACTACCTATGGATATCCTGATGAGAGCGTTGGCTACCATGTTCGCCTTGCTCGGATGGTAGTGTAAGATCATGTCATAATCTTTCAGAAGCTCCAACCATTGCCTCTACCTAAGATTTAATTCTTTCTGCGAGAAAACATACTGCAAACTTTTGTGGTCAGTAAATATATCAACATGTACTCTGTATAAATAGTGTCGCCAAATCTTAAGTGCAAAAACCACAGCTGCTAACTCTAAGTCATAAGTGGGGTAGTTCCAGTCGTGCATCTTCAACTTCCTAGATTCATAAGCTACTACCTCACCATGCTGCATCAGTACAAAACCAAGTCCCATATGGGATGTATCACAGTATACCATAAAACTATCTACACCCTCGGGAAGAGTCAAAATAGGAGCAACAGTCAACTTGTCTTTAAACTTCTCAAAACTATTTTCACATGAGTTAGACCATATAAACTTTACCTTTTTTAAGTCAATTTAGTGAGCGGAGCAGCTATGGAAGAAAAAATCTCTACGAACCTTCTGTAATAACTTTCCAAACCCAAGAAGCTCCGAATATCAGTTGGAGTCATGGGTCTAGGCCATTTTCTTACTGCCTCAACCTTTTTGGGATCCACTCTAATCTCGTCACTGGGTACAATATGCCCTAAGAAGGAAATAACATTCAGCCAAAGTTTACATTTGGAGAACTTAGCATACAACTGATGATCCTTAAGGGTCTGAAGGATAATTCGGAGGTGATTGGCATGGTCCTCCTCACTTTTGGAATAGATCAGAATATTGTCAATGAACACAATAACGAACAAATCTAGAAACTGATGAAACACCCTATTCATAAGATCTATGAAGGCTGTAGGGGCATTAGTCAATCCGAAGGACATGACTAAGAACTCATAGTGACTATATCTGGTTCGGAAAGCTATTTTGGGAATTTCTGACTCCCTAACCTTCAACTGACGATAACCCAAACGAAGGTCTATTTTTGAAAAATATCTAGCACCCTGAAGCAGGTAAAAAAGATCATCATTCCTAGGAAGAGGATATTTATTTTTAATAGTGACTTTATTCAGTTGATGGTAATCTATACACATACGAAGGGAGCCATCTTTCTTTCACATAAAAAGTACAGGTGCACCCCAGGGAGACACACTGGGGCGGATAAAACCTTTATCTAGGAGGTCTGCTAGCTGTTCTTTCAACTCGTTTAGCTCTGCAAGAGCCATTGTATATGGCATATATAAATAGGACGTGTATGTGGCCACACATCAATACCAAACTCTATCTCCCTATCAGGTGATATTCCTGGGAGATCATCTGGAAAGACTTTTGGGAATTCATTCACTACTGGGACAGATGAAAAAGAAAGACTTTCGGCACTAAAATCCTTAACCCGAATAAGATGATATAAAAAATCTTCGGAGATAAGTTTACGGGCCCTGGGGTAGGATATGAAGTGTCCTCTAGGTGCTAAAAAATTTCCTTCCCATTCTATTACTGGCTTATTCAGAAAAGAAAAAGTAACCTTTCGAGTTCTACAGTCAAGTGTGGCACAACATGAATAGAGCCAGTACATTCCAAGGATAGCATCAAAGCCTACCATATCAAGTTCTACAAGATCTGCCACAGTATCCGGGCTAAGAATAGACATAATACAATTTCTATAAACCTTTCTAGACACAACAGAATTTCCCACCGGAGTGAAAACAGAGAAAGGTTCAAAAATCACTTTGGGCTCAAGCCCAAAACCAATAACCACATAAGGGGTAAACATAAGATAGGGTAGACCCTGGATCAAGCAATACATAAACATCATAGGAAAATATTCATAACATACCGGTTACAACATCTGGGGAAGCTTCTTCCTTCTGGCAGTTAGTCAAAGCGTATAACTGGTTGTGACCACTCTCGATAGCTGAAGAGGCACCCTTAGGAGGAGGAGCTGTAGAGTCAGCTTAGGACTTGGCCCCTACCACATTTTCTCTAGCAGAAGGGTAATCTCTCTGAAGGTGACCCACTTTGCCATAAGAATAACAATTCCTTCCCTCGAAATATCACTTCCCTGGGTGTTTCTTTCCATAAATTCCACACCACCAAAAAGTATGATGCGGCTAGGCCACACTACCCAGCAACTGGGTATCTGGAGCTCTGGATCCATGGTGAGTCTAAAAACTCTAAGATTGTCTGACTACCGGTGGTTTAGGCATTTGGGCGTTGGCTGCTGACTGTGCATTGCTCTAAAACTTCTTCTTCTTCATCCACTTATTACCCCAATTACCACTCTAAGGCTGACTATGGTGCTGGTCCGCTGTTCTGGCCCTCTTTTCCATCCTGTCTTTCTCTCTAGATTCAATAATCTTTTCCTTCTTCTCCTCTACCTGCTACATCTGGACCGATAGTCTAGCAAAGTTTATGTCCCTATTGAGCATCGCCCCTTGACACTCAAGTGTAAGGTCATCAAAAAGGCTATATGCAAACTTCCTCATTCGGGGCCACATGTTTCTAGTTATCTCTGGTGTATAGCGTGCTAGATGATTAAATTTTAGAGTGTACTCTTGGACACTCATACTTCCTTGTTTGAGGTTCATGAACTTCTCAGCTTTAGCTTTCCTCAGCTCCAGAGGACAAAATCGATCAAGGAAAGCATCTACAAACTCATCCCATACTGAGGGATCAACATCCTCGTCCTTTGTATCTTTCCAATCACAATACCACTAATTTTCCACATCCTTCAGCTGGTAGACTACTAACTTAACACCTTCAATCTGATCCATATGCATTACTTTAAAAATTTTCTCTATTTCATCCTCAAACTCCTGTGGATCTTCTTCCACGTTGGTGCCTGTGAATTTAGGAGGATTCATCCTCATGAATTGGCCTACCTGAGTAGCCTCAGATGCAACAGGTGTAGATCCAATATCTTCTGACAGCTGAGCCTGTGCAACCACCAACTATGCTAGCATGTGAATAGATTGCCTGAACTCTGCATTTGATATATTCCCATAAGAAGAAGGGGGATAGTTCACATTGGTCTGTGGAGACCTAGGTAGACCAGTTGGTACTGGAGAGACTCGCAGAGTAGGTACAAGTTCTGGAGTGGGAGCTCTGTTACATGTACTCATCCCATGAGTAGGACGAACTTCATCATTCTGAGCACTCTGATTAGTATTGTGGTAAGGAGGCATGACTGTTATGTCTGTAAGACAAAAGATCACTGATTAGGAACAAACTTGACTCTGAAGCATGAACTAAATCTCAAAGAAGGGAAACGCATTCCTAAATGCCTAGTAGCCTCCCGCTTATAAGTGTGGAATGCTACACACCATAAAAAAGACTCTACCCGGTGTGATTTTGCAGACACCCTGGGACCATGAACCGTGCTCTGATACATAGTTTGTCAGGACCCAAACCGGGGCCCTGGCTGTGATGAGTATTTCGAACCATAAAGGTCTGGAACACCCGTATCTATCTAGTAATCATGCATATAATTCATATGATAAAAAAATGCGGCAGATACACAATGCTACGGAAACATGGTCATGAGACTAATAAATTAATAAAGGGGAAACAAGGTCTCACAAAATCTATCAACATCTGAAAAACGTCTGTGAAATCTCTAATACAAATTACTAATAAATTTGAAAACTAGGACAAGGCCCCTAGTAGACCAAAAGTAACCAGGCCTTTTGAAGTATAGAAGGCTCACCACTTGACACAACAAATATGACAGATAAAATCTACTGCTTTCTGGACCCCTAGCCTATGTCTCAAAACCTGAGAGATTGGGGGAGGGGGGCTTAATACAGTTGTAATGGTACGCAGAGTAGTCCAAAACAAAATAGGGATTTTTAGATAACATAAGTGAGAGCTATTACAAAGCACATTATAAATAATATTTTGAAAATACATGGGCATAACATAAGGATTTTCAATAACAATGCAACATTTCTGAGCTAGGTGGTACACCCTACAATTTTACATTTACACCAACTGTCAAATCTTTGTTACCGCCGAGATTATAGTATAAGTGAGGGAAAGACACACAAGATCATGTAGCAGGGTGTCTCAACCCAATCAAATATGGTAGTGCAAAAGATCAAACATCAGGGTACCAAGTTTCTCGAGTCGGCAAACATAGTTTCTAGCGTAGAGTCATTTGACTCATTCTTTCTTCGGTTAACCACTTACCTCATATAAATCAATTCATTTAAACCTTCTTCAAATCAATTATATATCATATTCTGTAGGGTATCATCATACCCGACTTGCAAGTCGTTAGTATCACTTCATTCTTTTCATTCAACCATTATATTCAACATGTTTCAACATAAAGAACCCTCTCCTTGTAAGTCAAAATCATATGCAATCATAACAATTTTCAAAACATTTCATGTCATGCTTTTCAAGATGAATTCAAACAATTCACATCATACGAAAATTTGAAACAAAATTATATAAAGAGAGGGATTCCATATAATTAGTTCTCTCAAGTTATCATATTTTCAAAACACATGCATGTACATATATATATATATATATATATAATCACTTCGGGGAAAGGCCTAAAGACTAAATCAATATCATTGAAACATTTAAAACATGATTATATTCGTAATTTCAAAACCCCCATTCTTAAAACATGAATTTTAAGCCCATGAGATTTTTAGGATAACTCTACGTACCTCTATTTCCAAAGATAATAAGTGCTTCTTGAAGCTTCCAGAGTAGGGATTCCGAATCTCTAATTATCCTCTAAAACTCACGGTTGAATCTTGAGTTATTAGGGTTTTTATTTTGAAACCCTAAAGAGTGTTCTTGAGATAATTTGATGAATGTGGGTGTATTTTGTCTTCCTAGGGATTAAATCCTGTGTTTAAGATGATAGGGGAATGGAAATTACCAAAATACCCTTAATTTCCCAGAGGAGCTAAAAAATTTAGCCTAGGGCGATCCAGTAGGCGGCGCCTGCCCAACTGCACCGCTATTAGCAGGTGTTGCTCGCTCTATTGCGGGCTATCTTCCAGACCATGCGATCCAGTGGGCGACGTGGGCCTATCGTGCTATGCTACTGAAATGGAACCCCAAACTTTCCCTTAAGCTCATCCAAAAATCTTGACACTCACTCGAGACATACTACGATCTTTCCCTATTGCAACACAACAAGAGAATCTAAAAATAGAGGTCAAGAAGGTCGAAAATAAATTTCCAAAAGATTACTAGTTAGCAAATGAGTTTAAGTCCTTTGACACTTAGAGAAAATTTTCATGTTTTCTAGTCTAAGACCACACCACTAAGAGTTAATACATGCATGACTTTTACGGGGCGTTATAGTTTCTTAATACTTGTTCCCTTTTTTCCTTAAAGAATTTGCTAAAATTCTTGGTTATGAAAGCAACTTGTTCCTTATCCAGTTCAAATTCTTCAGCACTATCAGAAGCTTGTAATGTCAAGATTTTCTCAGGAACAACTTGTTCTTTGGTTCCATCAACTTCTATTTCATATGTTCTTACATTTTCAACTAATGCATCCAGGGTCATACCTGCAAGATCCTTATTTTCTTCCCTGATTCCAGTCATCTTAACATTTTATTTTGATTTAGGTAGTACCTGTAAGATCCCACAAATTTCTACATCTAAGTTCAGCTTTATAGGCTCCTTATAAGCTCCCGCACTTAGGAAATTTTGCTAAGTTTTCAAGACTTAGTTTTATTTCTAGCCTTTGAACTTTGGGGATTTATTTGATGATCTTCCAGACCTTTTTTTTTAATTTTCAAGTTACGTTGTGATTAGGGAAGTCAAGAGTATATCTCGGTAAAGTTTTAGAATTTTTGAAGTAGCGTAAGGGCATGTTTGGTTGCCCAAACTAGTAGGAAAATGCTACAGGGCCGCGTAGCCTCGCTTAGACCACTGATCTAAGCAGCGTTCTATCCTAGTTAGAGCAGGGGTAAGAGTAAGGCGCTGTCCTGCCTGGAACCATTTGCCCCAGTTTTCTGCATTTAACCTCCATGTCTTGAAGGGTATTTTGGTCAATTTACTACCCCTATATAAACTCCCAAACATGGGACTTAGCCTTATTTAACCTAAATATTGTTGTTTTCTCTCAAAAACCTCTCAAGAACAAGGCTAGGATTTTAGTAGGGGATCCAAATGCAAAACTCAAATCTAAGGAACTTAGATAGTTCCATAGATTCGGAGATCACCCATTAGGTAGGACTGATCTCAGACTTTGTCAAACAGGTATTTTTATCAGTGGACTTAGAGATCACCCACTAGACAAAAATGATCTCATATTTAGTAAATCATTATATTTATTAATAGGTTCCGAGGTCAACTGCTAGATAGGCCTGGACTCAAATATAATCAACTAGTAGTAATACCAGCAGGTTCAAAGATCACCCGTAAGATAGGACTGATATCAGACACATTCGTTTAGGTATATTAGTCATTAAAACTCAGTAATCATTTATGTTAGTTATCAGAAATCCATGTTATCAGTATCCATACTCAGTAGTCAGTATTATCATGTTAGTCAGTTATAGTTACATATGAATGCATGTATTCTCACGTTCATATTAGACAGTCAGCTAGTATTTTTCATGCATATTAACCCCATGCATTAGACTACCTCACATGCATACTCAGTATATTCCAACATACTGACGCATTTATGCTATGATGTTTCCTTTTTATGTTATGCCATAGGTTTCGAGAAATGAGATCCAGAGCATCAGTAGCTTTCCAGTCAGCAGAAATAGATTTTTAGTGCGTCCTCTTCATTCGAGAATGATGTGATTATTTCATCATTTCAATTGACCTTTCAGTAGACAGAGTTAGTTAGGGACATGTCCCATCAACTCCTTATTTAGACAGTCAGTTTAGAGGCTTTCAGACTAGCATGTTCAGATAGTTACTTCAATTTTTTGGGGTATTGATATACCTCATTCCAGATGTTATTTTACTAGATATGTTCAGTTTTGAACCTTATAGGCTTTCAGTTCATGTTTCAGCATATTATGAGATATTATGTAGTATATAGGTACAAATATCAGTCATGGGTTAGCTTGTGGTCCTTCGGGGTCATGAGCACCGTGTAGCATTCTAATTCAGTAAATCGGACTGTTACAGTACCCTTAGTACTTTTTCAACTTGTTGTTCCTCAGAGATGACCTTCCCTAAAGAAGTTAGATCATTTGTTAAGGTGGTGAGCCTGGTCATTATCTCATCCAGAGTTTTATTTTCCTTCATTTTTAATACCTCATATCAGTAAAAAGAAGAGAAATTCTGAATTTTCTTACTTGGGAGGTGCCTTCATGAGCATTTACCAGTGTATCCCAAATCCGCTTGGTAGTAATACAAGTTAAAACCCTATTGTATTCAGTAGGTCCTAACCTACAGACTAAGATTATCTTGTCCTTGGCATTTTTCTTCATTTCCAACAAATCATCAGGAGTAAATTCACGCCTTACTTTCTTGACTGGTTCGCCATCAACTAATTTCATTGGAATTGTAGGACCATTAGTAATCCTATCCCACCATTCATAGTTTTCACCTTGGTTGAACATCTCCATCCTTGCTTTCCACCAGATGAAATGTGAGCCATCAAAGAATGTAGGTCTAGCAGTTGACTGACCTTCACTATGACTAGTAGGAGGTGCGAAATTCATCATTGCTCTTTTCTTAAGTACTAGCCTTATTTAAGACAACCTCTCTCTGATACCACTTGTTAGAGTACGTGCCCTACTAATTGACTATCTATGGAACAAGTAAGTAAACGTGGTTCATAGAAGTAAAAACTGAACACAATGTTTAATCATAAAAAACACTCGGCTCAAGAAAGGTGTAAAATACCACGATCTGTATATCTACAGGATTTAACCCCAACTTCACTATAACACTTGAGCCTCAACAATCAACCAAATTATAAGACTTCTTGTAAACTAGGAAGTAAAACTTCTAACTCCTATAACTACAAAAACACAAATCTTCCCAAGTCTTTGAGTTCCCTAACTTGAAGACACAAATACTAACTCAGTTTATAGATCACTGAGACTAGAACAATTTACTCATTACAACTCAAAGAACCTTCCCACTACAAATAGTCTAATACTTTCTAAGTACTGGATCAGGTTCTTCCTCTTCAAGTTTGAGAATTTGTTTTGCTGATTGTTGATTTCTTATCAGTGCATCGGTGATGCCTAAAAATGTGGTTTTTTGTATTTAAGCGATCTTGTGATAAAGTCCTTTTTAATATCTACTTCTATCTTGAGTAGAACTTTATCAACCAACTTCTTTTCTTGTTACTTCTGCTTCTTACTCCCAGTACTTCTTTGAATATGACTCTTTCTTTTATCTCTGCAGGACTTCTTGTTCACTTCAACTTCTACACAATCTTCTTGATTAACTTCAACTCTTGATGTGATAGACTTTTTGTTCAACTTAACTTCTGATGTAATAAGTGTTATCCACTCTTGTTTGTATGCAGAGTCATCTTATCAATAACCTGTCTGCAACGAGATGTGTTCACTTGGATGGACCAGATTTTGCAATATGTTTCATTCACCTGTCTATCATCAAAACTCTCTGTTGCCTAACAAGCTGACACCTTTAAACCTCAAATTCATAATATTCCATGAAAACTTACTGCAATGAGCGTTATTAAAATAGTACAAAACTGATGTATATCTACATCACTCTTCCAAATGCATGTTTAGATTGAGTTGCCAATTCAGTTGAACTGCAAAGTCACTACCCCACGGGCTGCTAAAAGAACAAATACTGAATCTTTGGGTGCCCTGTGCTGCTTATGGTATCAAATTAGACTTGAATCCCGAATTTGTATCAGGGTATCCAAAGCTGCCTTTTGGAGATAGTGTTAAATACGGTCATGTATCAGCCACTGGTCCCAGCGAAAATGTGAATAGCTGAGGAATATTAGCAGCTGCAAAATGTGACAAAAAATCCCATAAGCAACAATAAACTAAAAGGTTAAGCAATTTCGAGTAAAATTCACCAGAAAATTGGAGTTTTAATTACCTTCAGGAGTCAGGACTAGGAGATGGAGGTGACATAGGCGATTCTATTTGTCTTAAGGTAGCTAGACTTGTCAGGCAGAAGCCTTTTCTTTTTAAAAAATAAATCCTATTTTTTTTTTACAAATGAAGATTTGATCATCTTTTTCCCCTGTTTAAACAAAAATCATGAAACGCTGGAGCCAAAATAAATTTAGTAACTTTGATACCTGGACCTAGAATAGGAGAAGGTTATGCTGCATGCAAAGTAGTAATATAAGTCAGAATTAGTGATCTAATATCAACTGAATCCAATTTGATAAGTGAACCATCTTAATTTCACATATGGTCACTGAAGTTAACACAGTTGCTTAATTACTTTTGTACTGGATGGGGATACCAACTAAGTTACAAGCTCATAGCTGGTGAACTTTCCAAAACAAGTTAATACTACTTAGATTTATATCGAACAAGGAAATAAAATCAAGAAGAGTTTAATAACCAATAACACACTAAAAGCATCCATTTTTTTGAGTTCTGCACCTGAATTAATATGTGTTCGAGTTTCTTACACCAACTATTCATCAAAACACGTCTAAACTCCTAAGTGCTCACTTTTCCTACATGAATGTTCAGGTATGAAGCTGTAATACCCCACATTATAATTGAAAAAGAAAAAGGAAAAGGAAAAAGAATTTTGGCCCATCTTCCACTATAAATTGGAATGGGAGTAATAATATAAGAGAGAAAAGTTGGCCAAGCCATCAACTAAGAAAAGGGAAAAAGGAAAGTTGATCAAGTGCCTAACCCACTTTAGAATAGAAATTAATTAGGCCTTATTCCTTTATTCACACAGAATGGGAAATATACTACTATATATATACATATATTATAGGGATTTTTTCTTTTTTTTTCTACATATAGGCAGCAAGCTGCCTTTAAATGTGCAAATTGCACCGCAACAGTAACCCATAAAACAGCAACCAATGTTCAAATTTCTACACAGCTATAGCAACGGAAAAATAAATAAATTCTTAAGGATTCTTATTGGTTTGAAGGTAAATTTCCAAGTTTAGTTGATATATTTTGATTCATATATGTTATGGATTCGAGTTTGGGGATTGGGAGTTTAAGAATAAGGGATTTCAAGTGATAGAGAAATCTTTAAATTCTCATGAACGTAATGGTAATATTAAACGATTGAATTGTAGTTTTTATACTTTTCGAGTTATTGAGATATTTATATCCAGAAAAGAGAAAGAGATAAAGTGATGGATAGATTGGATACAACATACCACATAATATGGTCCAAGACTACACCTCTATAGATTTAGATTGTTGAAAGACAAAATGTATCTTTGGAAAATTCTAAAGTTTAAACCACCAAAAATACACACCTGATAGTTTCATGAGATGTTTAAATGTTCTTAGATGAAAATACGTGTGGAATTATGAGTTCTACTATGACATTCGTGGAGCTAGAAACCTACGGAAGGATGGTTTGGAAAATATATGGGATGATACCGTATTATTAAGAATGTTAACATGAACAACATCATTCCCTTGAGGCAATTCACAAAGTTTTTTATGGATTGTTTATTTCTTGATAGTTGAAAATGTTTAGCTTGATTGGGAGTTCAGGAAATTGGTTTAGATGATGGATTTGAATTGGTATATGACTTCATATATTTCAACGGACTAGATACGCTCCCTAGTTATTGTACAACCAAGTATTTTAGGTTTAGTTATTTGTTGGAAAGTTGGTATCCCCTTAACAACCCCTCACATGAAAACTTTAACCTACTTTGAGGTAGTTGATATTACTAAAAGGACTGTAAATTTCTAATGCGATTAATGAGTAAACATTCATTTGGGACGACTAAAACTAAGTAATCCTTCAATGAGAAATTTTTCAGTGAGCCAGAGTTGTAAATTATGATTACATAAGTCATTAGGCAACACTATTACTGGTTACTAATGCTGTGGATTTTTTGTTTTTATTCGTTGGATATGTATGTAAAGCTTGTCAGATTCGAGTTGAGAGAAGGGATACCATAAGTAGTTAGATTGTATTATATGGTTAACTTTGATATGTCATTGGGTATGGATGGGTTACCTTCTCCATAAATACTTTCAATGGATGAGAAAATAGATGTTTGAAAGAACCTCAAATCTATTTTTTTTATAGAAGAAAAAAAGAAAGGAAGTTAAGTAGAGTGAAAATGTTATACCCTCTATTATAATGACTCAGCGACTTGTGAAATAGGGATTTATTGTGTTTCCTATCTATGGTAAAAGAGATGGATGCTCTCTTATCTATGTAAGGCGTACAATAGATCATAGACTTAGTTGAACAAGTACCTCTACCGAGAGAATTAAATGATGTATTTACTAAGAATTTTTCATGATTTGTATAATATGAGAAGTAAATTTTGTTATGATTTAGCACCCGACACCTAGCCTATTTAATACCACCATATATATGGCACCAATGAAGCTGAGAGACCTAAAGAAATAGGTGGTACACATACTAGAAAGACTTCATAGAAAACAACTGTGCAAAGATATTTTTTTGAAAGAAAATGGGTCCTTGAGAGTATATTAATCACTAACAGTATACCAAGGCAACCATATGCAATAAGTTACCACTGTCTTATAAAGATGACATATTTGTTCAGTTACCAGTAGTCACCTATTCTTCTGATGGTTTTTTCATTGCTTATAATCAACCTTAAATCAGAGAGTATATTCTTAAAAATAGCCTCCAGAACTTGATACATGCATTATAAGTTCTTTATGATATCTTTCAGACTGACCAATGTGCCGATTGCACTCATGGAATTAATGAATGAGGTGTTCAAGCCATTTATTAATAGATTGATACAGTGTTATTTATTATAGTATGGTACATTTTCTAAACTAGGAAGAATATATGGATCAACTCAAAACTGTGTCTCAAATGCTACAAGAATAATAGCTTTATGCCAAGTTCTCCACGTGTGAATTTTAACTAGACTCGGTGACACTTCTTAGATTTGTTATATCGGAGGATGGTGCATCGTAAGAAGATGATGGCTATTAAAAATGTACAAGACCTGTTATTATGATGGAGATTCAAAAATTTTAAGGCTTCATATGTGTATAGGTTGTCCATGCGAGATTTCTTCAGAATAGTAGTGTGCTACTAACCTAATAGGGTTAACACAGAAAAATATGAAGCTTTAATGGAAGGAGAAGAGTGAGCAAAGTTCTGGAAAATTCAAAATCTATTTTGTCATTATACAATGCATTTCTTATAATCAAAGCAAGGAGGATTCACTTTGTTTTGTGATGATTCTAGGTTGAGACTAGGGTTTTTTTTCCTGTGTAAATAATCTATTATTTTCCTTATATTCGGGTACAAGAATTTGTATACTAGAAACAACCACTTCAACTAGTTCAAGTTTAAAAACAAGAACTCAATGAAGTAAAAAAAAATACCCTCAACGCAAGATCAAAGTGATATTTCTAAGAAGTGTATTTTATATTTCAGAAATTAAGATGAAATAGAAACATAAAGCCAAGTCCTCCAATTTCATGGAGTGTCCTTAAGGAATAATTCCCCTCAATGTACCCAAGATTTTGGAATCTTCCTACCAGGATAAAATAGATTTCAATCCAACTATAGAGGTACCTCAAATAATTGGATTCCATGAATGCACTCAACAGTTTTAACGATCACACAAAATATTGTTTTAAGAGAAGAAGAGTTTTTTATTCAGAAAATTTTCATATGTAAACCTGTGAATGAAAGTAGGTTTAAATAGCCAAAACATGCCTCTTCTGAAAAGTGGCAATGGTTCACTTAAAAGGTGTAACCTTTCCTGAAAAATCATGTCTATTCATCCAAACAGTGTGTCTTTTCTGAACAGGCATGCCATTTCATGAATCAGTGTCTTTTTTCTGAACAAACACAACTATCTGAATAGTCACACTTTTTCCAAAACAATGTCTTTTTCTCAAAAGTTGTGTCCCTCCATTTTTCATTCACACCTTTCATATACCTTGAACCCAACAATCCCCCACATGAATGGGGAATGACTATTTTTTGTAAAATTTTTACGGAGAAGTATGTGATCATCAAGCAAAGACTAATTGTATCTGATAAGTGGGTTTCCTTTTAAACTTTTTGTAGTTAACATGCATCGAATGTACTCGGTCATTTAGTAGATTTGATATCTTTGAACCGTCGAGCTTTAATGTACACCTAGACAACACATGTCACATAACCAGCCTTTTACCATTTATGGTTCTCACAGTTTTATTTTTTGCAGCCATGAACACATCCCAATTTCATAAGAGCTTAGAGAATAGGCCTTTACTAACATTCTCCTTAAGCGGTTTCCACTTCGCCCTCACATAGGTAATTTCTAAACATTCAATCCTATAGATTAAACTTTTTGGTCAAATCTGTAAAATTTAGATAATCATTAAAAGACTTTTCACCTTAAGTCTTATCCTAATTTACTAAACATTGTCTACATCATGAGAATGGGTTGGATGTCCTTTATATTCCTTCTCTAGATAGGCTTTTTGTAAGTGGATCCAACACATTATCCTTTGACTTTACATAGTATACATTGATAATTCCACTAGAGATAAGTTCTCTAATGGTATTATGTATTCATCTAATATGAAGAGATTTACCATTATACATCATGCTCACTGCTCTACCTATTGCTGCTTGGCTATCACAGTGTATACATACTGGTGCCACTGGCTTGGGCCAACACGAAATATCTTCCAAGAAATTCCAGAGCCATTCTGCTTCTTCACTGATTTATCCAATGCGATAAATTCAAATTCCATTGTAAAGCGAGAAATATATGTCTATTTGGATGATTTTCAAGAAACTGCTCCTCCATCGATAGTAAATATATATCCACTTATGGATTTTACTTCATTTCATCCGGTGATCAAATTTGCATCACTATATCCTTTAAATACCGCATGATATTTATTATAATGCAACGCATAGTTTTGAGTGTATTTAAGACACCCCAAAACTCTTTTCATTGCCATCCAATGAGTTTTGTTGGGATTACTCGTGAACTTCTTAAGTACTTTTCGATATAATGATATTGTGACAATTCCAACCCTTGTGGAGTTCGATGGATTCTTATACGTAAGATAACATCTACAGCTCCAAGGTCTTTCATATCAAACTTGCTCTCGAGCATTTGTTTGGTTGCATTTATGTTAGAAATGTCTATGCTGATGATCAATATGTCATCCACATGTAAACATACAATGACTTGCTAATTTGGAGTGTCTTTAATATTAATACATTTATCACATTCATTTATTTTGAATCTGTTTACCAGCATGGTTTGGTCAAACTTCGCATGCCATTGTTTAGGTGCTTTTTTAGTCCATACAATGACTTAATAAGCTTATACACCTTGTTTTTCTTTTCTGGAACCACAAAACCCTCAGGCTATTCCATGTATAATTCTTCCTTCAATTCTTCATTTAGAAAAATAGTTTTCACATCCATTTGATGGATTTCAAGACCATATACCGCAGCTAAGGCAATTAACATTTGAATTGATTTTATCCTTGTTACTGGTGAGTATGTATCAAAATAATCAAGGCCTTTTTTTTGGTTGAAGCCTTTTACTACAGGTCTTGCCTTGTATTTGTCAATAGTACCATCCGTTTTCATCTTCTTTTTGAAGATCCATTTAGAACCTAAAGGTTTATTTTTGGGAGGAAGATCAACCAATTCCCATGTATGGTTACTTAAGATTGAATCAATCTTACTATTGACTACCTCTTTCCAAAAGGATGAGTCCGAAGATGCCATCGCTTCCTTAAATGTTTGAGGCTCATTTTCTAAAAGAAATGTTACAAAATCCAATCCAAATGAAGTAGATGTTCTTTGACGTGTACGACGTCTTGGATTTTATTCATTATGTTCATTCTCAACTGGTTCATCACGAGGTCGTTTAGACCCTTCCATTAGAGTGTTCATGTCTAATTTTATCTGGATAAATGTTTTCAAAGAATTCTGCATTGTCTGATTCAATTACCGTATTTTCATTAATACATGGATGTTCGAATTTATGAACCAAAAATAGAAATACTTTATTACTTTTAGCATATCCTATGAACACACAGTCCACCGTCTTAGGTCCTATATTAACCATTTTGGGCATAGGAACTCGGACCTTTCCTAGACACCCCCATACTTTGAAATATTTCAAGTTGGGTTTCCTTCCATTTTAATTTTTCATACTGAATGGATTGTGTCATACTATGGGAACTCTGTTGAGTATGAGATTGACTGTAAGGATAGCCTCCCCCCATAAGTTTTATGGTAAACTAGAACTTATAAGTGAGGCATTCATCATTTCCTTCAAGGTTTTGTTTTTACTTTCCGTATTCCATTAGATTGAGGTGAATACGGGGCTGTAGTTCGATAGATGATTCCATTGTCTACACATATTTTGGCAAAGATAGATTTATATTCTCCACCCCTATCACTTCTTATCATTTTTATATTTTTATCTAACTGATTTTCAACTTCAGTTTTATATTGCCTAAATGCATCTATTGCTTCATCCTTACTATTTAGCAAATATACATAACAATATCTAGTGCAATCATCAATAAGAGTTATCTAATATGTTTTCCCACCATGTGATGGTGTTGAATTCATATCACAAATGTCCGTGTGTATTAAGTCTATGGGATTAGAATTCCTTTCAATGGACTTATAGGGATGCTTTGCATACTTCGATTCTACACACGTTTGACACTTTGATTTATTACACTCAAAGTTTGAAAAAACTTCTAAGTTAATCAGTTTTCATAATGTTTTATAATTAACATGGTCTAAACGTTCATGCCATAAATTATAAGACTCAAGAAAGTAAGAAGAATTTGAACTTTTATTTATTTCAATAGTCATTACATTCATCTTATAAAGGCCCTCGGTGAGATAGCCTTTTCCTACATACACTTCTCCTTTTCTAACTATAATTTTTCCAGAAACGATTACACATTTGAATTTGTTCTTGTCTAGAAGTGAAATAGAAATTAAATTCCTACGTAAATCTGGTACATACAAGACATTGTTAAGTGTCAAGACCTTTCCTGATTTCATTTTAAGCATATTTTTCATGTTCCTTCTACCTTAGCAGTAGCGGAGTTAGCCATGTGGATCATTTCTTCTACATGAGCCAGAGAAAATGACAAAAATAACTCTTTGTTAGCAAAAACATGGCAGGTGGCACCAGAGTTCATCCAGTATTCGCGAGGATTCCCCACCAAGTTGTATTCTGAGAACATAGCACACAGATCATCACATTCTTTGTTGGACTAAAGAATATTTGCTTGATCCTTCTTTTGTCCTTTCTTTGAGGCGCGACAATCCGTATCCAATATTGCCATAATTGAAGCATTTTCCCTTGTATTTGTTCTTGGGTTGATTGCTTTTTTGTTCAGTGTTCTTCATTTTCTTGGAATTGTTTTGGTCATCTTCCACAATATGTTCTCCATTAATCGCAGAATTTCCTTTTGACCTTCTCTCGACAACTTTATTATCCTCTTCTATACACAGTCGTACAATAAGATCTTCAACAGTCATCTCCTTGCATTTATGCTTCGAGTAGTTTTTATAGTCTTTCCATATCGATGGTAGCTTCTCAATTATCGCTGCTACTTGGAAAACATTATTCACAATTAAACCTTCCGCTAGGAGATCATGGATGATTACTTGTAATTACTGCATTTGAGAGACAACTGATTTGCTATCTATCATTTTAAAGACCAGGAACCTTGCAACAAGGAATTTCTTAATTCTCGCATCCTCTGTCTTATATTTTTGTTCAAGTGTCCCCCACAATTCCTTTGATGTCTTAGTTCCACTATAAACATTATAAAGGTTGTCTTGTAGACCACTCAGAATATAGTTCCTGCAAAGGAAGTCTGAATATTTCCAAGCCTCTACAATTACAAAACGCTCTTTGTTAGAGGTTCCCCCGGGAACCTCAAGAACGTCTTCGGTAGTGAACTGTTGTAGACATAAAGTGGTGAGGTAAAAGAACATCTTTTGCTGCCATCACTTAAATTCAATGCCCATAAATTTTTCGGGCTTCTCCGCAGGTGCCATATGTTGCAGAGCATTTGCGCGGCTTGTCGTAGCAATGCTAGTAACTGCCATAGTCGTAGCATCATCATGCATTTGACTTTCAGTTGCCATCTTTCCTGTCACCATAAGTCAGAAAATTTAGTATTTTCAGAATACTACTTATAACCTTAAATAACTTTAAAATCTTCTTCTTGTTTCTAGTTAACGATGATGTTTTTATTACTTTCGATCGTCAACCAAGTTAACTTAAACTTGTGATAAAGATTTTATGTTTTCTAATAACTAGTTAAATTTAAGCGGAGTAGAAAGCTTGATATTTAATCTCAAAAACAAGTAATACAAATTCTGATTATTCCTTAAGATTGTTATTTTCCTTCTATTTGGGTACAAGAATTCGTATACTAGAAACAACCACTTCAGCTTGTTCAAGTTTAAAAACAAGAAATCAATGAATTACAAAAGAAAATACCCTCGACACAAGATCAAAGTGATCTTTCTAAGAAGTGTATTTTATATTTTAGAAATTAAGATGAAGTAGAAACGTAAAGCCAATTCCTCCAATTTTACGGAGTGTCCTTAAGTAATAATTCCCCTCAATGTACCTGAGGTTTTAGAATCTTCCTCTCTGGATAAAATGGCTTTCAATCCAACTATAGAGGTACCTCAAATAATTGGATTCCACGAACGCACTCAATGGTTTTAACGATCACAGAATATTGTTTTAAGAGAAGAAGAGTTTTTGTACTCAGAAAATTTTCATATGTAAATCTGTGAATGAAAGTAGGTTTATATAGCCATAACATGCCTCTTCTGAAAAGTGGAAATGGTTCACTTAAAAGGTGTAACCTTTCCTGAAAAATCATGTCTATTTGTCCAAAAGTGTGTCTTTTCCAAACTGACATGCCATTTCATGAATCAGTGTGTCTTTTTCTGAACAGACACAACTATCTGAATAGTCACATTTTTTACAAAGCAATGTCTTTTCCTCAAAGGTTGTGTACCTCCATTTTCCATTCACACCTTTCATATACCTTGAACCCAACATAATTATATGATAGCTTATGCTTCCAGAAAGTTGGAGAAACATCAGAAAAAGTATTTAACTCTTGATTTTACAAATGGATACAGTGGTAACTACTATAAAGGTTGGATACAGTACCTATACAAGCTAAACTTGTGGTATTTATATGACCATAAGAATATGATGCACAATTTTCCAATTGAGACCTAAATCGTTGACAACATCGGCAGATAGAATTGCTTAAAAAATTATGATTGTACTACTTTTACATCATCCTTTAAAAGTCGATATCGGAACTAATGCACCAAGAAATAAATAAACAAACAAATGATCTCTAATTATTTTGGTGCAGATAGCTTTTAAAAAGAGACAATTGGTGATAGATTCACAGAAACTCAAAGGTATAGGTGTCAGATTCGCTATGAGAAATTTAGAGATAGTTTTGGTTGGTATGTAAGACAAATCTTCACTAGTAAGTGAATTAAGACCACTAAATGTGAGGATGAACTATTTTGCAAATAAAAAGATGCGGTCTCTGCTGGTAACAACTAGAAGATGATTGATGAATAAAATGGCATTACCCGACTATATAACTAGTTATGTTACTAGAGGTAGATGCACTGCAAATCTATTATTGAGGAAGACATATCTCCAGATTTACTAGATACCCTGATTGCACCAAGATTTATTATGGTTCAAAGTAATCATAGTGGTGGAAAGGTATGAAGTAAGATATTTCTATCGTTGTTGCTAGTTGTTTGACTTGTTATCAGGTAAAAACAATAAGGATCAACAAACCGTAGACTTCTACTATAACTTGTCATTCTAGAGGAGCAATGAAGAAGTGTTATGTTAGATTTTGTGATAGAATACAATGAACCTTAGAGGTTATGACTCTATATGGTAATTGTAGATTGACATATTAATAAGGATAATTTTTGCTAGTAAGGGCTACATATGGTGGGGTGAAGTGTGCTCAGTTATTTATGGATGAAATTTTCGACTTCATGGAAATTCCTCAATCTATCATTTCTAATAAAGTATCATAATTCTAAAAAGCATTAGATAAGCAAGTAGATCTTAGTACTGTATTTCATTCGTAGACGGATGGACAGTCTGAGCGTATTATACAAATCTTGAAGAATATGTTGAGAGCTTGCATTCTTATTTTAGAGTTAGTTGGGATATTTACTTACCCTTAGCTGAATTCGCTTACAATAATAGTTTCAGTCAAGCATTCAGATGGCTCCATAACAAGCCTTGTATGGTAGGCGATGTCGTTCTCTTATCGGGTGGTTTGAAGTTAGAGAGACAAAAGTTTTAGGACCAGACTTGGTACATGATGATATGGAAAAGGTCCAATTGATTAGACAGAGGTTGCTCATTGCTTAAAGAAGACATAATTAATATGCAGACAAGAAAAGTATAGATTTCATGTTAGCAGTTGGTGATAAGGTTTTTTCTACGAGTCTCTACTATGAAGGGTGTGGTGCGATTCAGAAAAAGAGGTAATTAAGCCCGAGGTATGTAGGACCTTATGAGATACTTGAGTGTATAGGAGGAGTGGCGTATCATGTGGCACTCCTCCCTGAGATGTCTTTCATCCATCTAGTGTTTCATGTCTCTATGCTAAGGAAATGTATATCATATTATTTTCGCGTGCTCGAAGCACTAACCTTGAAACTTGAGGAGAACGTAACCTATGAGGAGGAATCAGTGGCCATCATTGATCTACAAGTAAGAAGGTTATGTTCAAAAAATTTTGTGTCCCTAAAAGTCTTATGGAAGAACCATACCATTGGAGAAGCTACGTGGGAGTCAGAAAAGGGATATGAGACTCAAGTACCCTCAATTGTTTCAGTCTTCAGGTATGCACTTATTTTAAAATTCGGGGCCCTAATTTATTAAGGTGGGAAGAATGTAATACCCCACATTATAATTGAAAAAGAAAAAGGAAAAGGAAAAAGAATTTTATCCCATATTCCACTATAAATTAGAATGGGAGTAATAATATAAGAGAGAAAAGTTGGCCAAGCCATCCACTAAGAAAAGGGAAAAGGGAAAGTTGATCAAGTGCCTAGCCCACTTTAGAATAGAAATTAATTAGGACTTATGCCTTTATTCACATGGAATGGGAAATATACAACTATATATATACAGATACTATAGGGCTTTTGCCCTTTTTGCTGCATATAGACTGCAAGCTATTTTTAAATGTGCAAATTGCACCGCAACAATAACCCATAAAATAGTAGCCAACGTACAAATTTCTGTACAGCTGTAGCAACAGATAAATAAATAAATTCTTAAGGATTCTTTTTGGGTTCAAGGTAAATTTCCTAGTTTAGTTGATATATTTTGATTCATATATGTTATGGCTACGAATTTGGGGGCTGGGAGTTTAAGAATAAGGGATTTCAAGTGATAGAGAAATCTTTAAATTCTCATGAACGGAACAATAATATTAGACGATTGAATTGTAGTTTCTATACTTTTTGAGTCAAGGATTAAGTTAAATCCTTTCCTACATCATTATTGCGATTTTGGGTATTGAAATTAAATTGCTAAAGGTAAGAATTTTGGAATAATAAAGTGTTGTTTTGGATACAAAGGTCGATGAATTGAAAGTTACAATGAAACCTTGAGGGTTAGGTTATCTAATTTTATCATGAAGTTATCCTAAATAAGAAATTAACATGAGAATGGATATGATGTGATTATAGGTTTGGTCCAATAAAGTGGTACAAATAGTTCGAGGTGACAAATTTGGTATTTTGACAAAAGTACCGTGAGTAGTAATCTTACCATAATTTGTGTATATCAAATTGCATATCTATACATGTTTTTGATGAAACAATGAGTTATGAAATACTTTGAAATGATATTGAAATGGTTATTTGAGATATGATATTATTACGGTGAATATTTTCACTTTCATGAGAAATAAGTATTTTTGACATATGTTTCTACTCAAGTTTATATGTAACATGATTTTATATGAACTTTAAATGATATGAATTATTCTAAAAAATGCTTTCATATGAACATCCTATTATTTACAAAGAATTTATAAATGGGAGTAGACTTGATTTGAATCCTGCAGCTAATGGCAGGATCGTTAGACCTGATGCATCTTGTATTTACTGATGAATGTTACAACCCTCGCTAGTGGGAAAGTAGAACTAGCATACTAATAATGATATTATTTGACTCCTTTATGTGGGTTCCACTGTTATGGATTATTCTTAATAAAGAAGAATGTCACACTGATACATGATTCATTCTTGGAAACCTCCCAAATATGTATATTTGATATGAGATGATGCTTTTTAAAGTTTATTACTGAACTATTGGTTCACTTAGCTTACATGAAACAATGATATTGTTTATCATTATTGGTTTTTGAAAGAACATTATTTCATGATGTTTTATGACTCAACCACATTAAAACGGATGGGGTTAAGTGTTATTACTCACAGAGCTAGCATCTCACTCCTCGCTATTATTTTTCAGAGATCGCAGGTGATGGTGAGGATCTCGTTGGCTAGAGAATTCGAGCAGCATATTCCTGGTGAGCCCACAATTGTTTGCGTGGGCTATAGTTTATTTATTTGTTATGTTTCTATTTCTTTGAAACTATTAGTTTTCTCCATAGTCATGTATTTAGAGCTTTGAGTATTCCTTTATTATTTTAGATTGGTGGAGTATTTGACTTCCTCTTATTTTTGGAGATGGATTTCATATTGATATTGGTGGTATTAGTGCATTGTTGGTGATTTTGGTGGATTGTGGTTGTGATGTTGGGTTGTTGGGTTGTAGATTCGAGAAAGGAAATTTTTTCTAGGCCCAAAATAGAGGAAACTCTGCCCTATTTTCTGTAGAATTCTGACGAGGCTTGCTTAGGAGTTCTAAACTCCTTAGCACCGGTTATGACTCTATTTTGGGTCGTGACAGAAATTCAAACAATTAATTGTTAGGTGTACTTTTAACAAATAATTGGTGATAATTCAGGTAGAAACCACACACTTGATAATTAAGGCATGAAACTCCAAAAATCGAGATACTTTAGGTGTGTTTTTCACCTTTCACTCAATCGAGAAACACAATAACACGATCAGCACCAAGGAAAATACTCCAAGATATAAAATCTGCAGAAGCAGGACAAGTGGCTAAATAAAACCAAAAAGCAAATACCAATCAACAAAAGGTTAAAATAGCAACAAGTGCAATAATGCAGTTAGAAAATCCACCAGAACAACCAAAAAAAGAGCATAACATCAAATAAACTTAAAATAAACAATTTGCAATATTAAAAGCCTATTGCTCGGACTCTCCAAAATTGTTGACTCATCGGTGTCAGATTCTCCAAAAATACACTTCAAGCACAAACTTTTCTAATATTTTTGAAGAGTTCGAGTAACATAGATTAAGATTATAGAGATTTGAAAAGCAGATAATTACAGGAAGGGAATAAAAGTAGCCCCTCATGATCATGCTACCAAGCATTACGAACATAGTAACAATAAGTACACCTGCCAGAGTTTGTCTCGGATCCACTGCCATTTCTCACTGATCCATGAAAGTGAAGTTAATGAACAGGTAAAAATACTCTCACACACTATTTGCATAAGGAGAATCTGTTCACAAGGAGAATCAAATGTGAAAGTTCAAGGTGCACACTGTCCAATTGTCACGACCTGAACTGGGGCCCTGGCCATGACGAGCATCTAGAACCATAAAGGCCCGAACACCCATCTATGTCTGGTAATTATGCACAATATTCATATAATAAAAGATAATGCAGAAATAGAAATCTTGTACAGAAACATATTCATAAGTCAAATAGAAATCATAAATGGAAAATGAAATTCAAAACCCTCTATCAACATTTGTAAACCGTCTGCGAAATATCTACTATAAAATTTAACAAAACTATCTAAAAACTGGGACAAGGCCCCCAGTAGACCAAAACAATAACTACTAATGATTGTCTAAATAACAAACAGGTCTCCTAAACCATATAAGGCTCACCATCTGAACACGAAAACTCTGTCTAAAGAAATTTACTGCTTATCTGTACCCCTAGACTGAGCTTCTAAACTTGAGAGGTGGGGGGAGGGGATATAGAAGTACTGGTATGCGAGGCAATTCAAAATAGTGTATTCATATATATAAAATAGATGAGAGTAATTGAACAACACTTCATGTATAAAATAGTTTACCAAAACTCATGGGCATCATTTTGATAATCATAAGACATTCATGTCAAACAGTTTTTGATCTTTGTATTACTTCTAAGTTAGGTGGTGCACCCCTACAAGTCTAAAATCCCACGGGCTATATGGAATCCGCCATTGACTCAACGGGGAAGCCCCCAATGTATGCTGCAAGGGTTGAAGTGTCTGACTCTAATACGCCACAAGGCACTAGGCCAGCATAAAATCCCTCTAGGGGACATAATAACCTGGATCGACAAATCATGGTTTCGAGCAATGAGTTGTCTAAACTCAAGCCTTCTTCAAGGAATCACCTAAGCTCTCTTTATGCCCTATTTTAGCCTTTTTTGATCATGCATCATTCTGAAGTTCTAAAACATGAAAATCTGAAAAAGTCTAATTTCTGTATTAGTCTATGTCTGTTATGGCATTGTTTGAATTGGTATCGTCATACCAAAACATGCAAGTCATGTTTTCTGAGCTATAATGCATTAAGCATAATTTCTTTCATAAAAACTCAATTCAGACCACCCAGCATGCAAATTGTACAAAAGATTTCATGTTCCGAAACATAAAACATAACACATGCAAAAACTCTTCAAAACATATGGTGGTCATGTGCTTTTAGAAAAACCATGAATTCTTTCATTATATGGATATTCAACATTTATCCATACAAACAACCCTCTCATTTAAAATCAAGATTCATAACCAAATCATTCATAAATTACGACATTTCATAACATGATTTTTAAGATGTATTTCAAAACAATCCATATTATGTGAAACATGGGAAAAATTACATCAAGAGAGGGATTTCATTTAAATCATTCTCTCAATTCATATTTCAAGATTTAAACACATACATACATACATATATATATATATATATATATAACCTTCAAATCACTTTGGGGAAAAGCCAAAAGGCCAAAACAATATCATTAAATCTTCTAAAACATGAATATGTACATAAATTCAAAAAACCCCTTTCTTAAAACATGATTTCTATGCCCATGAGAATTTAGAAAAACCCCTCATACCTCAAATTGGGAAAATAATGGATACTTCTTGAACCCTACGGTCTAGGGATTCTAATTCTCCAATTAGTTTCCAAAACTGATGGTTGAATCTTAAGAAAACTGAGTTTTTAGTTTGAAACCCTAGAGAGTGTTCTTGAGGATTTTTGGTGAAAATATCAATATTGTGCTCAATTAGGAGTAAAATCCCGTGTTTAAGATGATAAGGGTTGGGAAAAAAATACCATAATGCCCTTAATGAGACGGAAATAGGATGCTAAAATTTGCTGGGTGCGATAGGCAGGGCGGCACCCTGCTTTAATTGGTGGAGAGAGTGGGGCGGTGCCCCGCTTAGAGCGGGGGTGAACCCCAGGCGGTGCGGACCTAGCACCTTTAGCTACTATTTTTCCAACCCAAACATGACCTTAGGCTTGTCTAAAAATTCTAAAACATACCCGAGATATACTATGACCTTACCCCATCATAGCGCAATAAGAAAATCTAAAATCGAAGGTCGAGAAGGTTGAAAGTAAAATACCCAAATATTAAGAGTTAAAAATGAGACTAAGTCTCTTTGACACTTAGAATATTTTCAAGCTTTCAAGTCTAAGAGCACACTACTAGAAGCTATCATATGAATTACCCTTTTGCAGGGCATTACATTATCCCTCCCATGGGATCATTCATCCCCGAATGATGATGCAGAACATAGAAAAGTATGATTTAAAGCATACTAAGGCCGTAACGTATAAGGAAAGTACTGTACCATCCATCAAATCATCCACCAAATTAAAAAGAGTTAGGTATCGAGCTCTCATACCATTTTCTGATTCCCAAGTTGCTTCTTCAATCTTCTGGTTTCTCCATAACACTTTAAATGAGGCTATCTCTTTGCTCCTAAATCTTCTAACTTGGCAATCCAAGATTTCCACAGGATCTTCTTTATATGATAAGGAGTCTGTCACTTTTATTTCTTCGACAGGTACTACTAACGAATGGTCTCCAATGCATTTCTTTAACATGGAGACATGGAATACCGAATGCACTGAACCCAAACTTGCAGGAAACTCAAACTCATACACAACTCTGCCAATCCTTCTCACAATCTAGTATGGTCCTATATAGCGAGGAATTAGCTTACCTTTCTTCCAGAATCGCATAACTCCCTTCGTGGAAGAAACCTTGAGAAACACCTAATCACCAATATTGAATTCTAACTCTCTTCTTCTAACATCGGCGTAGGATTTTTGAATACTTTGAGATGTCTTAAGTTGTTCTCTAATGACTTTCACAACCTCCATTTCCTGATGAACAAGATCAGGTCAAAACATTTGTATCTCATCTACTTCATACCATACTATTGGAGATTTATATCTCCTCTTATACAATGCCTCACATAGTGCCATATTAATACTGGAATGGAAACTGTTATTATATGTGAACTCTATCCAGGGTAATTGATCTACCTAAATACCCTTGAAGTCAACTACGTAGGCCCTCAATATATCCTCAAGGGTCTAAATGGTGCATTCCGATTTCCCATCCGTTTGGGGGTGAAAAGCAGTACTTAGGTTCACTTGGGTACCTAAACCTTTCTAAAAAGATCTTTAAAACTGAGAAGAGAACTGAATACCATAATTGGATATGATGGACAGAGGTGCCCCATGCAAATGAACTATTTCTTCAATGAACAGCTTAGCGTAATCCTCTCCCAAATAGTTTGTACTGACAGGTAGAAAGTGGGCTGACTTGGTCAACCCGTCTGTAATTACCCAAATTGAATCATATTGGTTTCGGGACTTTGGAAGTCCTATAATGAAGTCTATTCCACAAGGGAAGAGCTATCTCTTGGGAGGTACTGCCTAGCCTCATATGTTCTAGTTTCACTTGTTGGCAATTCAAATACTTGGAAACAAAATTTGCCACATCACGCTTCATATTATTCCTCCAATATATAGATTTCAGATCTTGATACATCTTATTCGAGCCTGGGTGAACAACATACCTCTAAGTGTGATCTTCGTTAAGGATTCTTTTCCATAAATCATCAATATCTGGTACACATAACCTATCCTGATACCTCAAAATACCGTCACCACCAATTTCAAGGAATATCACTTTCTGTTGACCCATGTTTTTCTTGATCTGCATCAAAATGGGATCTTTAACCTGCTTCTCCTTAACTTCTGCACAAAGAGAAAATTTATCTACCTCATTAACAACCACTTCTCCATCTTTAAAATCGAAGAGTTTCACTCCTAGATTCGCAAGCCAGTGAATATCCTTCACCATCTCCCTCTTTCCTTCCTCCATATGAGAAAGGCTTTCCATAGATAACCTATTGAGGGCATTAGCTACCACATTTGCCTTGCCCGAATGATAGTGCAAGCTCATGTCATAATATTTTAGAAGCTCTAGACATTTCCTCTGCCTGAGATTTAATTCTTTCTGCGAGAAAACATACTATAAATTCTTGTGGTTAGTAAATATATCAACATGTACTCTGCACAAATATTGCTACCAAATCTTAAGTGCAAATATGACATCCACTAACTCCAAGTCATGAGTGGGGTAGTTTCGCTCGTGCACCTTTAACTGCCTAGATTCATAAGCTACTACCTTACCATGCCGCATAAATACACAACCAAGTACCACTCGAGATGTATCATAATACATAACAAAACCCTCTGTACCCTCTGGAAGAGTCAACACAGGAGAAGTAGTCAACTTGTCTTTTAACATCTCAAAACTATTCTCACAAGAGTCAGACCACAAAAACTTCACCTTTTTCTGAGTCAACTTAGTAAGTGGTGCATTTATAGAAGAAAAAACTTCTATGAACTTTCTATGATAACCTTCCAAACCCAAGAAGCTCTGAATATCATTAGAGTCATAGGTCTGGGATACTTCCTCACTGCCTTTACCTTTTGGGGATCAACCCAAATCCCCTCACTAGACACAATGTGACCCAAGAAAGAAATAGCGCTCAACCAGAATTCACACTTAGAGAATTTTACATACAACCTATGATCCTTGAGAGTAGGTGATTGGCATGATCTTTCTCACTCTTAGAATAAACCAAGATGTTGTCAATGAATACTATGAAAAATAGGTCAAGAAAACTAACGGAAGACCCTATTTATTAGATCCATAAAAGTTGCAGGGGCGTTAGTCAACCCCAAGGACATGAAAAAGAATTCATAATGGTCATACCTAGTTCGGAAAGCTATTTTGGGAATGTCTCTAACTTTAAACTGGTGGTATCCTGAACAAAGGTCTATTTTTGAAAAGCACTTAGCACCCTGAAGTTGATCAAAGAGATCATCAATCTAGAAAGATGATACTTGTTTTTGAAAGTGACCTTATTCAACTGGCGGTAATCTATGCACATACGCAGAGAACCATCTTTCTTTCGCACGAAAAGGACAGGTGCACCCCATGGGGAAACACTAGGACAAATAAAGCCTTTGTCTAAAATATCTGCTAGTTGTTCCTTTAATTCTTTCAAATCTGCGGGAGCCATTCTATATGGCGGGATAAAATGGAATGGGTATCCGATAGTAAATCAATGACAAACTTTATCTCCCTATCAGGTGATATTCCTGAGAGATCATCGGGAAAGACTTTTGGAAATTCATATATTATTGGGATAGATTTTTGACCCAAATAAGATGATATAGAAAACCCTTAGAGATAAGCTTACGGGCTCTGAGATAAGATATGAAGTGCTCTATAGGTGATAAAGAGTTCCCTTCCCATTCAATTGATGGGTCTTTCAGAAAAGAAAAGGTAACCTTTCGGGTTCTACAGTCTAGGGTGGCATAACATGAATGGAGCCATTCCATCCCTAAGATAGCATCAAAAGCAACCATATCAAGTTCTATGAGGTCTAACACAGTATCTCGACTACGAATAGACACAACACAGTCTTTATACACCCTTCTAGCCACAACAGAATCACCCATTAGATTGGAAATAGAAAAAGGTTCAAAAATCACATTGGGCTTAAATCTGAAACCAACAGCCACATAAAGGGTCACATAAGATAAGGTAGACCTGGGATAAAGCAATATATATACATCATGTGAAAATATTTGTAATATACCGGTGATAATATTTGGTGAGGATTTCACCTTCTGTCAATTAGTCAAAGTATATAACCGGTTGTGACCGCTTCCGACAGATGAAGTGGTGCCCTTTTAAGGTGGTAGCAGTTCGGAAGAATTATCTTGAGATTTGGCACCACTAAAATTCCTCCTAGAAGAGGGACAATCCCTCTAAAAATGACTTGGCTGACCACATGAATAACATGCAAGTGTACCCAACTGAAACTTCCCTGGATGATTTCTACCGCAAGTCTTACACCACAAAAAAATGATGATACTGCTGAGCCAAACTGCCTTATGACTAGGTATCTTTCACTTTGGATCCAGGATTTGTATAAAACCTCTGAGATCGCTTATCAACTAGAGGTCTGGGCACTGGGGCGCTAGCAGCAAACTGTGCCTTGCCCCAAAACTTCTTCTTTTGCTATTTGTTTCCCCAATTGTCGCTCTGCTGCTGATTGTGACCCTGGCCTACATTCTTGGCTCTTTTTACCAGTCTTTTCTTATCCCTAGATTCAAAAATCTTCTTTTTCTTCTCCTCTACCTGATGCGTATGAACTGACAACCTAGTAAAGTTTATATCCCTGTTCAACATGGCTTCTTGACATTTAAGCACCAGATCGTATGAAAGGCCAGATTCAAACTTTCTCATTCGGGCCCATATATTACCCATCATCTCAAGATCATAACAGGCCAGCTGATTAAACTTTAAAGTGTACTCCTACACGCTCATCTTACCCTGCTTGAGGTTCATGAACTCCTCTGCTTTAGATTCCCTCAGCTATAGAGGAAAGAATTGGTCAAGAAAAGCTATAACAAATTTGTCCCATACTGTGGGCTCAGCACTATCACCCTTTGCATCCTCCCACTCATTGTACCACTGGTTCGCTACATCCTTAAGCTGGTAGGCAGTAAAATCAATACCTTTCATCTGATCCACATACATTACTTTGAAAATTTTCTCCATTTTATCTACAAACTCTTGTGGGTCTTCTTCTACCTTGGTGCCAGTAAATTTAGGTGGGTTCATTCTCATGAACTGAACCACCCTGTTAGCTTCTAACATAACCGATGCAGCCCCAATATGTTCTGATCATTGAGCCTGAGTAGCCACCAACTGTGTCAGTATATGAATAGACTATCTAAATTCTGCATTCAAAATGTCCCTCAGAGCAGTTGGGGGACAGTTAACATTGGTCCGTGGAGCCCGAGGAGGACTGGTCGGGACGGGAGGGACTCTCGGAGTAAGATCAGGTTTTGGAGTATGAGCCCTGTTACATGTTCTCTTCCCATGAGTGGGATAGACTTTATCATTCTGGGTACTTTGATTGTTATTAAGACGAGGAGGCATGATTGCTATTTCTGCAAGACAAGAGATCACTGATTAGGAACAGATTAGACTCTAAAGCACGAACTAGATCACAAAGAAGGAAACATTTTCCTAAATGCCTAGTAGCCTCCTGCTTATAAGTTTGGCGTGCTACACACCCATAAACAAGACTCTACTTGATGCGATTTCGCAGATACCTTGAGACCATAAACCTTGCTTTGATACTAAGTTTTTCATGACCCGAACAGGGGCCCTGGACATGATGAGCGCCCCAAACCATAAAGGCATGAACGCCCATCTATGTCTGGTAATCATACACAATGTTCATATAATAAAAGATAATACAAAAATAAAAATCTTGTACGGAAACATGGTCATAAGTCTTATATACATCATAAATGGAAAATGAAATTCAAAACCCTCTATCAACATCTGGAAACCATCTGCAAAATCTCTACTATAAACTTTAACAAGACTGTCTAAAAACTGGGACAAGGCCCCCAGCAGACCAAAACCATAACTACTAATGATTTTCTAAAAAACAAACAGGCCTGCTGAAACATAGAAGGCTCACCATCTAAACACGACAACTCTACCTGAAGAAAATTACTAATTATCTATACCCCTAAACTGAGCCTCTAAACCTGAGAGGTGGGGGTGGGGATCAATACAGATGTATTGGTATGCAAAGCAATCCAAAATAGAGTATTCATATATATAAAATAGATAAAATCAATTTAAAACACTTCATGTATAAAATAGTTTACCAAAACACATGGGCATCATTTTGATAATCATATTACATTCTCGTTAAACAACTTTTTATCTTTGTATTACTTCTGAGTTAGGTGGTGCACCCCTACAAGTATAAAATACCATGAGCTCTATGGAATCCTCCATTGACTCGGTAAGGAAGCCCCCAACCCAAGTATGCTGCAAGGGTTGGAGTGTTTGAGTCTAATACGCCACAAGGCACTAGGCCAGTGTAAAGTCCCTCTAAGGACATAATAACCTGGATCGACAAATCATGGTTTTGGATAACGAGTTTTCTGAACTCATGCCTTCTTCGAGGAACCAACTAAGCTCTTTTTATGCCCTATTTTAGCCTTTTTTGAACATGCATCATTCTAAAGTTCTAAAACATAAAAATCTGATAAAGTCTGATTTATGTATTAGTTTGTGTCTGTTATGGCATTGTTTGAATTGGTATCATCATAACAAGACTTGAAAGTCATGTTTTCTGAGCCATAATACATTAAGAATAATTTCTTTCATAACAACTCAATTCAGACCACCCAGCATGCAAATAGTACAAAAGATTTCATGTTCCGAAACATAAGACAGAACTCATGCAAAAACTCTTCAAAATATATGGTGGTCATGTTCTTTTGGAAAAATCATACACTCTTTCATTATATGGATATTCAACATTTATCAATACAAATAACCCTCTCTTTTGAAATCAATATTCATAACCAAATCATTCATAAATCACGACATTTTGTAACATGCTTTTCAAGATGTATTTCAAAACAATCCATATTATGTGAAACTTGGGAAAAATTTCATCAAGAGAGGGATTTCATGTAAATCATGCTCTCAATTCATATTTCAAGACTTAAACACACACACACACACACATATATATATATATATAACTTTCAAATCACTTTGGGGGAAAGTCAAAAGGCCAAAACAATATCATTAAAGCTTGTAAAACATGAATATGTACATAAATTCAAAAAATTCCTTTCTTAAAACATGATTTCTATGCCCATGAGAATTTAGGAAAACCCCGCATACCTCAAATTGAGAAAATAATATATACTTCTCGAAGCCTACGGTGTGGAGATTCTAATTCTCCAAATAGTTTTCAAAACTAACGGTTGAATCTTAAGAAAATCGGGTTTTTAGTTTGAAACCCTAGAGAGTGTTCTTGAGGATTTTTGGTAAAAATATCAATATTGTGCTCAATTGGTAATAAAATCCCATGTTTAAGATGATAAGGGTTGGGGAAAATACCATAATTCCCTTAATGAGACGAAAATAGAATGCTGAAATTGGCTGGGCACGATAGGCAGGGCGGCATCCTGCTTAGAACATGATAGAACCCAGGACAAGACCTTGCTTTAACTGAGGGAGAGTGTGGGGCAGCTCCCCGCTTAGAGCCGGGGTGAAACCCAGGTGGCGTGGGCCTAGCGCCTTTAGCTACTATTTTTCCATCCCAAACACGACCTTAGGCTCTGCTAAAAATTCTGAAACTTACCCGAGATGTACTATGACGTTGCCCCATCGTAGTGCAATAAGAAAATCTAAAATCGAAGGTCGGGAAGGTTGAAAATAAAATCCCCGAAGATTAAGAGTTAAAAATGAGACTAAGTTTCTTTGACACTTACAATATTTTCAAGTTTTCGAGTCTAAGAGCACATTACTAGAAGCTATCATATGAATGACCCTTTTACGGGGCGTTACAACAATGATCAACGTGTAGCAGCAACTTAGAGTGTAAAATGTGTATTATGCTAGGGAGTTTGTGTTTATGTATAAATGAATAACTTGTAAGCAAAATACCAAAAATCCGGTAGGACAAATTACTATATTTGGTTATAAAAGTGGAATTAGGGGCCAGTGTGTTGTTTGTTTGAAATTTTAATGTAAAATTTACGTAAATCTCGACATGTTTACCCATATTTACATCAACTTTTTTCAAAATCTCATTTTTTTTATTTTCTAGATACATATAAGTTAATGAGATAGAAGTTATACATCTTAAAAATTAACTAATTATCTTGAATTAAGGAATGTAATTATAACTATAGCATTAAATTAGCAATTAACTCATCCAATCATCCAATATACTAAAAAAATCCCTAAAAATGATATATTATTGCTAATTCAAATTTTTTAAATATTCATCTTCCTAATCCATTTGTAGTTGAAATCTTATTCTATTTTTTTTTGTTCGTGTTGTTGATTTTTTTTTCAACTATTTACAATAAATATTAGGGTGTTATTATATTACCCACATTTTCTTCTTCAACTATTTGTAATATTTTCTTCTTCAACTTTTCGATATTCATCTGGTTCGATTTTTCTTATTCTTTTTTCTTGTTGTGTTTTTTCTTCTTTAACTATTTGCAAAGCTTCGTATTCTTCTTGATTTCAGAGGAAATTGCAAAGTTTTTTCCTTACTTATATGAAAAATCATCTGTATCACCAGTGTCCAATGCTTCTAGTGATGTTGCAATGAATTTGTAATGCCCCGTAAAAGTCATGCATGTACTAGATCTTAGTGGTGTGGTCTTAGACTTGCAAATATGAAAATTTTTCTAAGTGTCAAGGGACTTAGAATAATTTTTAACCAGTAATCTTCGGGAATTTTATTTTCGACCTTCCCGACCTCCGTTTTTAGATTTTCTTGTTGTGTTCCAATGGGGAAAGGTCGTAGGACGTCCCGGGTGAGTTTTGGGATTTTTAGACAAGCTTAAGGGAAAGTTTGGATTTCTATTCCAGTAGCTGCGTGCAATTAGCCCGCGCCGCCCGCTGGATCGCCTGGCTTGGGCTATAGCCCACGATAGAGCAGGCGACACCTGCTAATAGCTATGCGATTAGGCAGGCCCCGCCTGCTAGATCACGCCAGGCCACTTTTTTATGCCTCCTCCAGGAAATTAATGGCATTTTGGTAATTGACCATTGCTCAATCCCCTTAAACACGGGATTTAATCCCTAGAATACCAAACTACACCCATATTCACTAAATTCACTTAAGAACACTCTCTAGGATTTCAAAATAAAACCGAAGTAGTTCAAGATTCGACCATAGGTTTTAAAAGATAATCACATATTTGGAATCCTCAGGTCATAGGCTTCAAGAAGCAGCTATTATATTTGGAAATAGAGGTACGTGGGATTTATCCTAAAAACTACATGGGCTTGAAAATTTTGTTTAATACATGTATTTTATGGGGGTTTTGAAAACTATGTTATAGATTATGGGTTTCGAAAGTTTCAATGCTATTATTGCTTAGTTCTTGTGGTTCGCCCCCCTCCCCCCCAAATTGATTTACATTTATATGTATATGTATGAAACCAAGATTTGAGTTTTGTTTGAGGGCATAAATTATGGACTCCCTCTCTCTTGTGATAAATTAAAATTTTTGGCTTTATTGAAAAGAGAATTGAAATGCATGTTCTTGTGAATTGAAATGCCATAACATTTGAAACATTGTTTTAGAGTTATTGAGAGGGTGTATTATATGACTATGTTTTGAGTCAAAGAGAAGAATTGCATGAGAAAGTGATTTTGGGCATGACCACCCTTGTTTGTTGATATTATGGTCCCAAACTAATATCTTGAAAATAGAGATTTTTGTATGCTAATAATGGCTCAGAGATGCAACTTTCAAGTCAAATGGTATGATGATAGCATATGTAATTATGCCATAATAGAGTACGTTTTCAGAATATGTTTTTCAGAGATGTTTATAGATAATGTATTTTTCTTATAAATTTTTAAAAAGGGGCTTAAAGAGGGTTAGGTGGTTACCCGAAGAGGGCACGAGTTCAAGTAACTCTTAGCCTGAAACCGTATTTGCCGATATGGGTAGATATTTATTACGCTGGCGATGGATGTATGGCATAGAAGAGTTAGAGACTCCAACCCTTGCGGCACACTTGGGTTGGGGGATTGGCTATCTAGTCAATGGCAGCTTCCATATAGACCATGGAATTTTTAGAGTTGTAGGGTATACTACCTAGCGTAGAAATAATATAAAGAGTGTCACAGATTTCAGATGTTTTCACAGAGTCTTTTAAAATGCCCATGAGATTTCTTACTATACGATTGTTTATGAACTGTTTTAACTACTCTCATATATGTTGATTATAAAGGATTATTTTGGATTAGCTCTGTGTGCCAGTACTTTTGTGTTGACCCCCTCTCCTTCTCCAACCTCTCAGGTTCTGAGGTATAGTCTAGCGGTCCAAGTAATCAGTAGATAGTTTAGATCGCAGATCAGATCAAGCAGTGGTGAGCCTTCTATGATCCAGAAGGTCTAGTTATTACAGATATTATTATTTGTTATGTTTTGCTCTACTAGGGGCCTTGTCCTAGTTTTCAGAAAATTGTTTAGATCATGGTAGAGATTTCGCAGACAGAGCCAGACTTATTTATTATTCAGATATGATTTGGAATCCAGTTTCAGTATTATGATCATATCCACATTGACCATGTTACCATATTAGATTTCTATTTTTGTATTTTATCTATTATTAAATGAATGTTGTGCATGATTACCAGATAGATAGGGGTGTCCTGGGCCTTCATGGTTCGAAATGCTCGTCACAGCCAAGGCACAGGTTTGGGTCATGACAAACTTAGTATCAGAGCACGATTCATTGTCCCAAGGTATCTACAAAATTACATCGGGTAGAGTCTTATTTATCGGTGTGTAGCGCCCCACACTTATAAGAAGGAGGCTACTAGGTATTTAGGAAATGTTTCCCATCTTTGTGATTTAGTTCGTTCCTTAGAGTCAAGTCTATTAATAATCAGTGATCTTTTGTCTTACAGAAATAATAGTCATGCCTCCCCGTCGCAATACTAATCAGAGTGCTCAGAATGATGAATTTTGACCCACTCATGGATGAGGACACGTAACATAGCTCCTAATCCAGAACCTGTCCCTACTCTGTGAGTCCCTCCAGTCCCAACCAGTCCACCTCGGGCTCCAAGACTAATGTGAACTATCCCCCAACTTCTCAGGGGAATATATCAAACGTAGAGTTCAAGCAATCTATTCACATGTTAGCACATTTGGTGGCTATACAGGCTCAGCGGTCATGAGATATAGGATCTATACCAATTACGTCTGAGGCTACTCGGGTAGGCCAATTCATGAAGATTCAGGCCAATTTATGAGGATGAATCCTCCCAAATTCACTGGCACCAAAGAAGAAAAAGATCCACAGGAGTTTGTGGATGAAATGGAGAAAATATTTAAAGTGATGCATATGGATTAGATTAAGGGTGTTAAGTTAGCAACCTACCAGCTGAAGGAAGTAGCAAACTAGTGGTACCGAGATTGGGAAGATACGGAGGGTGAGGATGCAGATCCCTCGGTATGGGATGAGTTCGTTAATGCTTTCCTTGATCGATTCTTTCATATAGAGTTGAGGGAAGCTAAAGATAAATATTTCATAAACCTCAAGCAGGGAAGTATGAGTGTCCAAGAGTACACTATGAAATTTAATCTGGTATCCCGCTATGCACTAGAAATAACTAGAAACATGAGAGCTCGAATGAGGAAGTTTGTATCTAGACTTTCCGATAACCTTACACTTGAGTGTAAAAGGGTGATGCTCAATAGGGAAATGGTCTTTGCTAGACTATCTGTCCATATGCAGTAGGTAGAGAAAAGGAAGAAGAAGATTTTTAAAGATAGGGAGAAGGAAAGACATGCTAAGAAGGCCAGATCTTCCGACCAAGGCCACAGTCAGCCTCAAAGCGGTAAGTGGGGAAATAAATGGTAGAAAAATATGAATTGGGGTAATGCACAGTCTACTGCCAGTGCCTCAGCACCCAGACCACCAGCAGACAGACTAAGTCAAAGTCTCCAGACTCATCATGGATCCAGGGCACCGGATACTCAGTCGTAGGGTAGTGTGGCTCAGCAAAACTGTACTTTTCTGCGGTGTAAGACTTATGGTAGAAATCATCTTAGGAAATGCCAGTTTGGTACCAGGGTGTGTTATTCTTGTGACCAACCTGGCCATATTCAGAGAGACTTCCCGATAGCAAGTGGTAGTGTTGGGGGAGCCAAGACGTAGGCAAATTCCTTTGTACCACCGCCTCAGAAGGGTGATACTACAGCCTCCGGGAATGGCCAAAACTGATTTTATGCTTTGACCAACCGCTAGGAGGCATAAGCTTCACCAGATGTTGTCACCGGTATGTTACGAATCTTTTCCCATGATGTTTATGTATTGCTTGATCCGGGTCCACTCTATCTTATGTAGCCCCTTATGTTGCTATTGGTTTTGGGTTTGTTCCTGAAATGATTTCTGAACCTTTTTCTATTTCTACTCTGGTGGGTGATTCTGTTGTTGCTAGGAAGGTGTATAGAAATTGTATTATGTCTATTCTTAGTTGGGATACTATGGGAGACCTTGTAGAGCTTGATATGGTAGACTTTGATTCTATCCTTGGGATGGATTGCTCTATTCATGTTATGCCACACTTGACTACAGAACCCGAAAGGTTACTTTTTCTTTTCTGAATGAGCCAGTGATAGAATGGGAGAGACATTCTTTAGCACCCATAGGGCACTTTATATCCCATATTAGGTCCCGTAAACTTATTTCCAATGGTTGCTTGTATCATCTTATTTGGGTTAAAGATTCTAGTACTGAAAGTCTTCGCTTTCTATCCATTCTAGTAGTAAATGAATTCCCAAAAGTCTTTCCAGATGATCTCCCATGAATACCACCTAATAGGGTGATAGACTTTGGTATTGATGTATTTCCAGATACCCGTCCTATTTCTATTCCTCCATATAGAATGGCTCCTGTATAGTTAAAAGAGTTGAAAGAACAGTTAGTAGACCTTCTGAATATCATCGATTACATATTTCATACACTGAAAAAGAGATACAAATAGTGGTTACTAATTAGTAAAACGTATTATGGTTATCCAAAATGTATCAACATTAAAAGTTATATTTAAACCCAACAAAAAGTAGAGATACATAATTCATATATGTATCAGGTGCAGAGGTACATAATAACAAAAAAGAGATACAGATATTAACTTTTCAATTATGTACACATATATATTTGACCTGCCTTAACATCTAAATTCTTCCAATCAGAATTGTTTTTTTCACCTTAACATCGATCAAAGGTGAAGAATCATTCAAATTTTGAACTTCTATGTGATCTTTCAATCAAACGAATATTTTTTCATCGAATCATATACAAATAAAAGGCAATAGATAAACAGGAACATGAATATTACAAAGCAAAAACAGAGTAAGCAGATGATTCTTCTTAAAAAAATCTTAACTTTATAGGAATTAGGCTCAAAATACCAAAAGATCACTCTTATATACCTCATAATTGAAGAAAAAAGCTTTGCAAATAGTTGAAGAAGAAAAACCATTGACTAGTCATTCATCAACTATAACTCACATTACAAAACAACTCAACAACATAAAGACGGTCATTGACTAATAATTTATCAAGAAGAAAGATTGTAAATGAAGAGAGAATGCATACCTAAAAATTGATAGATGCAGATGTAGAGCCACCGATACGAAGGTTTATAGGAATTGATAAAAATCGTTGAACATTATAGGAGGATAGTGAAAATGAATTTTTTTTTTGAGGGGAGGGGGCGGGGGGGGGGGGGGGGAATACCTTAATTCAAAACAGTGAAGAAGAAGAGAAAATTTTGCTTAAACCGTACCAAAATTTTCGCCATTGTTGAAGGAAGAAATCGAACTTTGATTTGTAAAGTCAAAATCGCATAAAAAGGGTTTATTAGCATGTATCTCAACTTTTAATCCAAATTGATAAAATTTGAGATATTTATATTTGTTTCAATTTGAAGGATTTTTTAGTAATTTAGTAATTAAAGTTGTGCTTTTATGAATTTTTTCCAATTTTAATTACCAAGTTGGACTAATTAGGGCCAAATGGGATAAGAACACACTGACAGAGTGGCGCTCCCACTTTTTCTATTTTTATTTTTGAGGTTACATTTTTCTGACACCGACACTTGTTTTGAAAACAATACAACACCTAAACTATCTCTCTAATTATAAAGTATACTAAATGTAGAAGCCCGCACTAGCGTGGACCCAATAATAGTAATCTAGTTATAATTTGTAACTATCAATTTTGTATTTCACAATTAGAATTACACCAGAGTTTATTTGTTTAAATCTAATTTTAACATAAAATTTGAAAGTGTGTTTGCTTTGTAAACTCAAATTGAAGAGCACATGCTGTTGTATTCACCATTGCTCATATATAATGATCTCTGGAATTATAGCAATAACCCCGTAAGTTGGATTTATGTCCATATTAACCTCGCTATAGCTTCTGATTGCAAAAATTCAAGTCAAGAAAATGCCAAATCTTTTCAAAAAAAGTCCCAAATATTTAAAAAAATTGAAAAAAATTCATTTTGTAATTCTGCTCAATTTCCAGAAACATGCAAACCCAACCAAAAAACAACACAGATTTCCATAAGTTCTAGCTTTTCTAAATTGCAATTTGTGGATTACAAATTACACTCAGTACTTAAAAATCAATAATACCTCCTAGCTACTGGCAGGAAAACGCGAGGCTTTGAGCTTTTCAATAGTTCTAGAGTTCCGCCCATGAACCTGCCTTTGATCAAATGACAAAACTACTTTCTCAATCAATTGTTAAGAAATTATCACCCAAAGAAAAAACAAAAGAAATAAGTGTCTAAATTATTCATAGCTATAATTGATGTTAGAAGAAGGAACCTACAAAGGTAGAATTACATGTTTATGCACTCCACAGTAAACTAAATGGCTGAACTCTACATAGTTCAGGCATTTATTTCAATTGAATGCTTCAGAGTCTATGTAGTATAATACCTAAGATAATTCAATGATATTAACCAAATACGCCTATAGTTAATGCACCAACAGGAGCAAAAAATGTTATATCATAACATGTGAACTTCCTGAGAACCTATATGTTGGCTATAGTAAAACAGGATTGAGTGAAGACTATAAATACAACCATGAGCATCAATGTATACTGACCAAATTGATACTTATATTTCTTTTTCTTTAATGTTAGTAAGAACCAAACAAGTCTTGCAAATACAATCGAGCATCGCACGTTTAACATCTTGTCAAAAAGCTGGTGGTACAGATTATGGAATAGGTACCTTAACTGATACAAGCACCAAACCTACATGTTACTACATATAGAACATCATATTTTAAGAAGAACAAACCTGCAATGTACAAAAAATTTATTCACGATAAACTTAAACAGTTTTAATAGTTTTACCCACTAATAAAGAATTCTATGTATGGTGGGTCCAATTGAATTATCTTCTCTGCTGCAAATTTTTCATCGGAATCAGATTATTTGCTGCTATAGCACACAGTGAGTTCAAATATTGAAATTGTTTTGACTACCAAAAGATAACTATATCAAAGTAATGCAAAAACCAAAACACATGACATAATCAATAGCTACAAAAGTCTCAGGATAATAAACATGATAAAAGATCATAAAAGCCATCATTCTGTAGTGTAAATGAACTACAACCTGCACAAAATTGAGATGATATAAATGCAAAAGCAGATGAACTTCAGACGACTCGTTGTTCAAGCTTATCTCTGGTTTTCTCCTTATGAGTTTGAATCCTCACCATTTTCACAACAACTTCTCTTTGCTTGTAAATTCCTCTATAAATCCTGCTATGTGCACCAAAAGCAAACTTGTTACCTATAAACAACTGACACAAATCAGCTGTCCATTCCTCTTGATCCTTTTTAGAAAGTTCCCAACTTTCAACATTATCTGATTCTAATATCATTGACCATGAACCTAAACTATCAAATATTTTCTTATCCATTATTTGCACATCAGGTGAATTTCATTGAGTTCTCGATGATGAAGAAGGAAATTCTAATGGATTACTCTTAGACCTTCTTAGTCTAAGAGGATTGAAACAAGTAGCCACTGAAAAAAGATTGCAGTTATCCTGTGGAATTAGTCCAGGTGCGCGCAAGCTGGCCTGAACACCACAGTTATAAAAAAAAGAGTGCTTTTACTTTTTTTTTGGTGAAAAAAAAACACAACCCATTCTCTTTATGAAGTGTCAAACAAAAAACACATTTTCAAAAAGTGATTTTTCTTCTGAATGTGTGATTTTATTTCGAGAAATGCATGAACTGATTTAGAAATATGAGTTCTAAAGTGTAAACTTAAATTCATTAATATGTTAAACAAGAACAAAAAACAAAGACAACCTATTAAGCTATAATATACCAAGAAAAAAAAAGAAAGGAATGAACTTTCCGTTACATAAACTTTTTGCATGATTAATTTAAGGAAAGTGAAATTCCAAGCCCATGAAAACCAAATATGTCACAAAAAACACTATGATAAAGGAATGAATAGTGTAAACAAGGTAAAAAGGATTTCATTATGACAAAAAATTAAAAAAAGAATAGCCATTAAAAAGGTCCTTTTTACTAAAAATTACAGATTATGGCATTAAGGTGACAAAAACTAATATCAATAGACATAAAAATGGAGACATTTTAAAATTAAAATCATAATAAACAATTATGGTAAAGGATTGAATGATCAAGAAAAGCCAAGAAGGGTTTCATTATGACAAAAAATGAAAGATAAATACCCATAAAATTGAAGTCTTTTTAAATTACAATGTAACACCTTGAGTCTGGACCCCGGAGGCTACACGGTGTTTACAACCTCGAAGGACCATAAACTAACTCATGACTGGTACCTGCTATGAGCACTAAATGAAATACTGAATATTAGTGCGAAAGTTAGGATGAAATGCCATAATATTCATAAAACTATAATCAGCTACTGGATATTAAATATAATACTGAAAAATGTCTGAAAACTGAATACTGTCTGAACTGGTCTAGTCTGAAAGCCTCTACAGGCTGTTTGAATATGGAGTTGATGGGACAAGTCCCCAACTAACCTTGGCTACTGAAATATTGAATCTACTGTAATGCTGAATAAAAGAATATCCTCGATGGATGAGGGCTCACTACTGTAACTATAGTTGACTAAGCGCAATCTAAAACCTAAGCATTCGAACCTATGATCTAAGACATCATAGAGAAAGAAATGAGTGTGTAATAAGTACGTAGGAATGTACTAGTATGCTAAATGAGGTAAGGCTGAATATATGGGTTCATATGCATGAACAATAACAGACTAAATGATAAGAATTAACTGAGTAAGAGTACATCGATAACTGTAACTACTGTGTATGAAATACTGTGCATATATGTATATATACACACATACACACACTCACTATATCTAAGATTATACTGAAACTAAGTTCTGATAACTGAGTAAATGATATTTGAGATTACTAATAATCTGAATTACTAATAACTGAGTGAAAGTGTTTGATGGTCCTGATTCTACAGAATTGAACTGAGTTTTATTTTGAAGACTGAAACTGCAACTGCAGCTGAAAAACTTTGATAATTCGACTGAACTAAACTGGACTGAGTTTAATTGAGTTCTGTTACTGATTGAGTACTATTGTTCGTGACATTACTAAGACTATTCTGTAACTACCATGGCTCTAAGTTAACACTTATATTTTCGGATATTGAATACCCCCAGGACTCGATAGCATCGCAAGTAAATCATGGCACAATCTTGACAGCACAACAATGTTCACTTGCTCATAATTCATTCATTGAGGCATTCTAACAAACACATGTAGGGCATAAGCTTGTGCACATGCTAATATGTCATAATTACACTATTTACTTTACATCGGTATTCTATTAAACACTTGGAGAGCATAATTGATACATATAATCATGGAAAACATACAAACATTGTAACTACAACACCCAACTTGCAATTTCAAGGGTTATGACATGGAAATCACACAATTCAACATACATGCTATGTCAATTTCATGGAACTTAAAATTAAATCATGGATTGAAACCCACACAACATCATGAACATGAATAGAATTAATTTAAAGCATGGATTTCATGAAAACTCAATCTTGCATTTAAAAACGAGATTCTTAGACTCCATGGATCGTAAGGGTCCATGGATGAACTTCTAACATACATGAGAAGTTTAATTTCTTGAAGCTCTTGGAGATTTTATTGGGATTTGATCTTGAAACTTGAGAGCTAGGCTTTGGTAATTGAGAGATAAAGTCTTTTTAAATTTGGGGAAATTGAGTAAATAATGGCCTAATTATGTTTTTAGGGATTAAATCTCATACCTGAACTGATTAAATTCGTGGAAAAAGACCAAACTTTCCCTGGAGAAATTTTAATATTCTCGTAGAAAATTTCTGAGATGGTCCCTTGGTGCGATGTGGCGCTATCGTGTCGTGTCACTGTATTAAACTGGAAACTGCTTGAAAAGGACGACTAGAAAATTGGCCTATGGTGCGATGCGACATCATCGTGGTACCTCACTGGAAATCAACAATTAGGAACTGGGACATTGACGTAGTGGAATTGCGGTGTCACACTGGAAACTGACAATTGCCATTTGGACCTTGTCTGTGATGCGCTACTGGCTTACATAGTGGAGTTCGACTACTAAAACTTAAAATCGCCATAACTTCTTACCCGATTATCAGATTAAGGCAAATTTGACTGAATTTCCTGCAAGATAGTGGGTTTGAAATTGGAAAATTCACGTAGGATGAAAATCTTTAATAGAAATTCTCGTGTACTGAGATATAAAAGTAGGGGGTATTACATACAAATCAAGAAAAAATGAGCTTCAAGGCGACAAAAAACTAAAGTTAATTGTCATAAAATTGAACTCTTTTTAAACTAACAATTGCAAATTATGCAAGTGATAAATACATATAGAATTCACATAGTAAAAGTTTTAATGGCTCCCATCAAAGCATCAGTTATAAATGTATATTATATCCATGATTCCCATGCAAAGAAACAAACCAAAAGCTCATCATTGAGAGATCCAAAACATCCGAAGCTGGACAGCCACAAAAATAATGACATAGAAATTTTATTTATCACACATTACTGTGAATTCCTTATAATCTACTTGGATATACTCATTTGCTACGAAACATAACACAAGCCTACTAAACTAACCAAGATAACAATACAGGGCACTTCCTTGTCCTATGATATAGGAAATATTATATAAGTATAATTAATTTTGCTCAGTTATAATGTATATTATATTGATGATCCGCAAGCAAAGAAACAAGTCAAAAAGCTCATCATTTAGAGATGCAAAATGTGTTAAGCAGGGAAACCACAGAAATACTGACATCGAAATTGTATTTACCCCACATTACTGTGAATTTTTAATAATCTACTTACATGAAATCATTAGCTACCAAATATAAAAGTTAGTGAACTAACCAAAACAACAATACATGGCACTTTTTTTTCCCTGAATCGCACATAGAAAATAAAAAAATGAGAGACCATTTTCAAGATTTTCTCATAAAACACATGGAGAAAAAGACCCACACAAAGCAACAAACTTGACACTGAATTATTTCAAATTCAACTCAAACACCCCTCAAGCCTAAATCATGTAGAACAAAATATACCATCATTCTGAACCAAAATTAAAAAACCCAATGTGAGATTTGCACCAATAAATGAACTACTTACAAGATTTTGAAGAGTTATTTACTTCAATTGATTTAGGCTTCTCGATTGTGGATGAGCTGTACAATGTATAAGAATTGCAGAAAAAGTATGAGCTTTTTATGAGTAAAACAAAGTAGAAATTTTCATCATAAATAGGGAAATAAGAAAGACAAATTTTTTCAGGCACAAGCTGCACAACGAAACAAACTAAATTCTCAACTCAAACAAATCATATAATTAAATCCAACCAAGAAGCACAAATGAGAACAAATTTAAATCTGTGAAGATGAAAAGGAAAATACAAGATGACATAAATTGATAATAATTTTCCAATCGTTCATATTAATAATCCACCCAAAGCACATTAAAATTTAAAATTGAAATAGTAAAACTCACTATGGCAAATTTTTGCAGCTAATAAAGAAGAAAAAAAAACCCAAATTCAGTCGAGATGTAAAGCTATATGTGTTAGAGTTTGTGCCCCAATTTTTTTGATTCTTCTCTGAAATGTTTGTAGCTTGACATACATAAAATTAAGACTATTGTATCCACCTTATATTCCTCTCCTTCATAGTGAATTTCCTCTACCTCTACTCATGATTTTTTCTATCAAGGATTTCCACGTAAATCTGTGTATTCTTATTATTTAATTTTGCTTTTGGTTTGCTTAATATTGTTTGATTAATAACAAACTAATATCAAAGAGATTGGCTATTTTCTCAGGGATGGCAACTATGAAGTATGATATTTCTTTATTGGATCCGCAACACCAGATTTTTACTATGGCAAGTTAAGATGTGGGTTGTGCTCATGAAGAAGGATTTAAATGATGCTCTATTAAAGTTTGCTAAGATTCCCTCATAGTGGACATAAGAGGATAAACGACACAAGGATCGCAAGGCTCTATCTCAGATCCACTTTCTTTATCTAATCAGATTCTATAAGATATTTTAAAGGAGATAGCTATCACTACATTGTGGTTGAAACTGGAATCGTTGTGTATGATAAAGAGCCTAAAAAGTAATTTGAATCTCAAACAACGACTTTATTCCCATCGCGTATTTGTGGGTGCATCTTTGGAGGATCACTTATTTGTCTTTAAGGAAATCATCTCTGATTTAGAGACTCTGGAGGTTAAGTACGATGAAGAAGATATAGGGTTGATTTTGTTGTGTTCATTGCCTGCATATATGAACTTTAGTGATAAGATTTTATATAGTCGTAATATCCTGACCATAAATAAAGTCTGTGATGCATTGTTCTCTAAGAAGAAGATAAAGCATCTTGTGAATGGGTCGAAGACTCAAGAATATTGTCTCATTGTTCTAGGAAGGACTCATGAGAGGAAATATGGAGGAGATAATAAGAATAGGTTGAAATCTAAAAATAGAAGCAAAACCTGTAATTACTGCAAGAAGAAGGGTCATATCAAATCTGAGTATTATAAGCTACAGAATAGAGATAAAAAGAAGCTACAAAACCAAAGAAAAACTAACCAGAGAATTTTGGTGAAGCCAGTTTTGTTGAAGATGGTGGCAATAATGGAAAAAGGTGATAAAGAACTCTTAGTGGTTTCTGATGGTAACTCTAAACTCTGTGAGGAATGGATTCTTGATTCATTTTGCAAGTTGTATATGTATCTCAATCGGGATTGGTTTATAATAGATGAAACAGTATCTAAAGGTGTTGTTTTGATAGGAAATAACACACCTTATAAGATAGTTAGTATTGGAACAATCAAGATCAAGATATTTAATAGGGTTATGAGGACACTTGGTGATATGCGGTATGTCTCAGACCTGAAGAGAAATCTTATTTCCTTGAGTACTCTTAATTCAAATGGATATAATTACACTGGTGAATTTAGAGTCTTGAAGGTTTGTAAAGGTGCCCTTATTGTGATAATGGGATAGAGAAAGACTGTAGATTTGTATATATTTCAGGGCCCTATAGTTACAGGTGATGCAGTTATTTCTATCTCCTCTCTATCAGATAGTGATGTTGCTAAACTTAAGCATATGTGCTTAGGACACATGAGTTAAAACGGGATGGCTAAACTAAGTAGGTGAGGACTTATTGATGGCCAGAGTATTATGAAATTAGAGTTATGCGGGCATTGTATTTTTGGGAAGTAGAAGAGAGTCAGATTCACTAATGGCATCCCCTCAACTAGGCACACTGGATTATAATTATTCTGATCTCTGGGGTCCTTCTAGAGTACTTTCTTATGGAGGTGCTAATTATATGTTGACTATTATTGATGACCATTCTAGAAAAGTTTTGGTGTTTTTTCCTGAAGCAAAATAATGAGGTGCTGCCTACTTTTAAGGAGTGGAATACTATGACTGAAAAGAAAACAGAGAAACAAGTAAAATTTCTTTGGAATAATAATGGTTTAGATTTTTGTTCTAATGAATTTAATGTTCTGTGTAAGTCATAAGTTATGTGAGGCACTTAAAAGTTAGTCATACTCCGCAGTAGAATGGTTGTCTGAATGAATAAGACTATAATGAAGAAGGTGCATTGTATGATCTCTAACGCTGGTTTACCCAAGTCTTTTTGGGCCGAAGCTACTTCTATAACCTGTATCCTTATTAACCGCTCTCCCTTAGTAGCGATTTACAACAAAACTCCATAAGAGGTATAGTCTGGCACTCCTTCTAGTTACTCTGAATTGAGGATATATAGATGTCCTGCTTATGCTCATGTTGATAATGGAAAGTAGGAACTTACATTTGTCAAGTGCTTATTTATGGGTTATAAGCCTCGTGTTAACGGATATAAGCTTTAGTGTCCAAAAAATAGAAAGGTTACAATTAGCAGGGATGTTATGTTCGATAAAATTTCCATGCTTCGGGATCCCTCCAAATCTAGTGTTTCATCACCAAATGAGCTTAGTGACATGAGTCTTCAAAAGTTAAGCACCCACTTTGAATTGCAGATTGGAGTAGAGTCCACACTAGTGCCTACTTCTCAGTCTAGCTCGAAGATACAGAGTGATACTATTTCTTCTTCACTACTAGTGACACCATAATATTCAATTATTAAAGATAGGCCTAGAAGAGATATTAGACCTCCCCAGAAGTATGCTAAAGCTGGTTTGGTTGCTTATGCATTTAATATAGCAGAAGGTATTAATTCTGGTAAAGAACCTTCTTCTTACTTAGAGGCATTTAGTTGTGATGATTCAGGCCGATGGATGATTGCTATTGTCAGAACCCAAACCGGGGCACCAGGACGTGATGAGAATTTCAAACAATGAAGGCCCGGAACACCCTTCTCTATCTGGTAATCATGCACAACATTTATATAACAGAAGATAATGCGGAAAAGAAAATTCAATACGGAAACATAGTCAATCTGAATGTAATCATAATACTGAAAACTGAAATCCAACAATGTATTTGAATAATAATATTTGACTCAGTCTGCAAAATCTCTACTATGAACTAAACAAACTGTGTGAAAACTGGGACAAGGCCCCCAGTAGACCAAAACATATCTAATAATGATAATTGTCTAAAAGTAGCCAGGCCTTTGAAAGTATTGAAAGCTCACCACTGCATGCAGCAACTCTGACAGATGAAGTCTACAGCTTATAGTGACCCCTAGACTGTGCCTCAGAACCTGAGAGGTTGGAGGGGGAGGGGGGTCAATACAGATGTACTGGTACGCAGAGTAATCCAAAAACAAAATAGGGGTTTTTATATAACGTAAATGAGGATGCTATAAAACACATTATTTCAAAATAGTTTGAAAATATATGGGCATAGTATAATGATTTTTCAACAGCAATGCACACCTCCGATCTAGGTGGTACACCCTACAGTTTCACCAACTTCCCAATCTCGGTTGACTCCAAGATTGTAGTATATGTGGGGAAAGGAGAGCACACAAGATCACACAGGAGGGTGCCTCCATCTCAATCAATTTCATGTGTCGGGGTTGGGATCAAGATCACACAACAGGGCTTCTAACAATCTATCCCGAATAGGGGATGACATATTTCAAGGTACACAAGATCACACAGCATGGTACCAATTTCCCATGGCAACCCACGATTTCCAGCATAGAGTCATTCGACTCGTGCTTTCTTCGGTTAACCACCTATCTCACATAAAGTCAATCATTTAGCTTGATTGAATCAATCACACACTATACTTTGCAGCGTATCATCATACTCGACTTGCAAGTCATCAATATCACATCAGTTTCTTTCTAACTTCTCATATCATTTACAACATGCACATATTTATGACTTTCACACCATCAAGCGCATAAACCATAGTTCTTAACATGTAATAGTTCAAGAAGTTTTATCATTTATAAGCAACATCACATCAATTGTAAAACTCATACTCTCAATAGTTTAACACAAGTATAATATGGGGTATAAGACATTATCATGGGGGATTTAAAGAATTCACAATTCATACACATTGCATCCTTACAAAATTAAGATCATATGTTCATAATTTAAACCATTGAAACATACTCAAACAGACAACCCCATAATATTTCAAATATCCCTTTCAAAGCATGTCACAAAACATGTTCTGGGTGTCAAACAAAACCCCACTTGAAAAAAACATATATATGCTTGCATAAATTTAAAGTCTTGTATAAATACTTTTCGAAAACATGCCCATGAAATTTAGGACAACCCCACGTACCTCTATTTACGAACTTAGCGGGTGCTTCTTGAAGCCTACGTTGTGGGGATTCCAATTCTCCAATTTGTTTTGAAAACCCATGGTTGAATCTTGAGTTATGTGGGTTTTTATTGTGAAACCCTTATGCAAGTTCTTGACCAATTTTGATGAATGAGACCTTATTTTGGCTTTCTAGCAATTAAATCCCGTGTTATTGATGATAGGGGGTTGGATAAGTACTAAATTACCCTTAAATTCACAGAGAGAACTGAAACTTTTTGGCTCGGCGCGATACCCCAGGCGGCGCCTGTCCTAGCACACCTGACTAACCAGGGCATCGCCTACCTTATAACAAGTGATTTATCAGGCAATGCTCACCTTAGAGCGGTGGGATACCCAAGCGACGCCCCCTTATCGCCCTGAGCTACTAGAACTGAATACCAAACATGCCCTTTGGCTCATCTAACAATTCCAAAACTCACCCGAGACATACTACAACCTTTCCCCATCACAACGCATCAAGAAAATCTAAAAACGGAGGTTGGGAGGGTTGAAAATAAAATCCCCAAAGATTACAAGCTAAAAATATGACTAAGTCTCTTTGACGCATAGAATATTTTTAAGTTTCTTATTCGATGCACATGCTAATAAGAAACAACGCATTGTACAAATTTTATGGGGTGCTACATTATCCCCCCTTGGGATCATTCATCCCCGAATGATTATGCGGAAAACAGACAAGCACAATTTCAAGCAAACAAAGGCATAGAAACAAAAGGACAAGTATTGTACCTTCCATCTCCTCATTCACCAGATCAAATAAATTTGGGTATCTATTTCTCATGTTCTGATTCCCAAGTTGCTTCTTCAACTTTCTGATTTCTCCACAACACTTTAATCAAAATAATCTCTTTACTTCTCAACTTTCTAACTTGGCGATCCAAAATTGATACCGGCTCTTCTTCATAGGACAAAGAGTCTGTCACTTTGATTTCTTCGACAGGAGCTACTAATGAATGATCTCCAATACACTTCTTCAGCATAGATATATGAAATACCGGATAGACAAAACCCAAACTTGCAGGCAACGCTAATTCATACGCAACCCCACCTATCTTGAGAATCAGGGTCCTATATAGCAAGGACTCAGCTTACCTTTCTTTTCGAATCGCATAACTTCCTTCATGGGGGAAACCTCAAGAAATACCTGATCTCCAACCTCAAACTCTAACTCTCTCCTCCTAACATCGACATAGGATTTCTGATGACTCTGAGATTTTTTAAGTTGTTCTTTAATAAGATTCACATCTTTTATTTCCTAGTGAACAAGATCAGGCCCAAATATCTGCATTTTACCTACTTCATACCATCCTATCGGAGACCTACATCTCCTCCCAGACAATGCCTCAAATGGTGCCATCTTAATATTGGAATGGAGACTGTTATTATAAGTGAACTCTATTAATGGCAAGTGATCTACCCAACAACCTTTAAAGTCAATTACGCAAGCCCTCAACATGTCCTCAAGGTTCTGAATGGTGCACTCAGCTTGCCCATCAGTCTGAGGGTGAAATGTTGTACTTAGATTCACCTGAGTACCTAAACCCTTCTGAAGAGATCTCCAAAACTAATAAAAAAAGTGTGTACCTCAATCGAATATGATGGACACAGGTGCTTTGTGCAAATGAACTATTTCTACAATGAACAGCTTAGCATAATCCTCTCTCGAATAGTTTGTCCTGGAAAATATCATAATCTCTTGAACAACAACATAGTATATAAATTAATATTTCAAATTCATGGTAAAATCATGTATCTTCGTAAATACATATAAATTTTAGGCACAAGAACGAAAGGGTGTTCTTGTTCATAACCCCACATACCTTAAGATTGGAGATGTTAAATGAACTCTCTACTCCAAAACTCTATTCACGAAATTGTTAGGTGCTTCTTGTAGCCCTTGGAATTGGGATTCCGAATATCCAAAAATATTTGAAAAGCTAAGGTTGAATCATGAGTTCTCTTGACTTCTCTATAAAAACCCAAAGTTATGTTCTTGGTCAATTTGGATGAAAGTGATGATATTTTGGTGTTTTAGGGATTAAATCCCTTGTTAGAGGGGATAGAGGATTTGGAAATTACCATTTTTCCATTAATGAAAGGGATGAAACTGGATTTTTGGCCATGCATGATTAGTAGGCGGCGCCCGCTCTATAGCGGTGCACTACTCCAAGCGGTGCCTGCTTATCGCTTGGGGCTATTGGAATCGAAACCAAACGTGGTCTTAGTCTTGTCCAAAAATTCTGAAACTCACCCAAAACATGCTACGACCTTGCCCCTTCGCAACGCAACAAAAATTTCAAGAAACGAATGTCGGGAAGGTCACGGAAAAATTCAACGAAGATGAAGGGTACAAAATAACACTAAGTGTTGAATCTCTTAGCTGACAATTCTAAGTGTTAGGCTCAACTTGACTCGTTTCGAAGGCTTTAACGATGAGGAAATCTTTGGGGTCTTACATTACCTCCCCTTTGGGAATATTCGTCCTCGAATGACGCTAGATACGTTAAGAATACAAGAGAAATGAATGGTAAATAGCTGAGGCAATTTGCTAAACTTACCTCTACTTCATCCTAAATTTTGGATACAATAAGGAGTGCATAACTCATGATATAATAGCTGAACAATAATAAATAACCGCTGAACTGCTGCAACTTTGAATGTTAAAGGGATGATTTAAAGAAGAACGGTACCTTCAACTTGATCGGAGCTTACAGAAAATAGGTACGGGTACTTGGATCGCATATCAGCCACAGCTTCCCAAGTTGCACCCTCAACAGATTGGTTTCGCCACAACACTTTGACTAAGGGAACTTTTTTGTTCCTCAGTCTCCGGACTTGATGATCTAAAATCTCAATAGGAACCTCTTCAAATGAAAAACTACCTTGTACATCAGGGCTTTCCGAAGGATCTACAACAACACAATCACTAACGTGTTTCCTAAGCATGGAAACATGGAAGACAGGATGAACAGATGACAACTCTGCAGGCAACTCAACCTCAAAAGCTACCTTAAAAACATGGCTAAGAACTATGTAGGGGCCAATATAACAGGGACTGAGATTCTCCTTCTTCCCGAACCTCTTTACCCCTTTCATAGGCGAAAGCTTCAAATACACCAAGTCATCAACTTCAAACTCAAGGTTTCTTCTTCTCACATCAGCATATGAATTCTGATGACTCTGAGCTATTTTCAACCTTTCTCTAATCAACTTAAATTTTTCCATAGCCTTAAAAACCAAATCAGGACCCATCACTGCAGCTTCACCCACCTCGAACCAACCTATGGGTGATCTACACTTCCTCCCAGATAAAGCCTCAAACGAGGCCATCCAAATGCTAGAGTGATAATTGTTGTTGTAAGCAAACTCTATCAGTGGCAAATGCTCATCCCAACTTCTCTTGAAATCAAGGGCCCACTCCCTCAACATATCTTCCAAGGTTTGGATAGTCCTCTCAGCCTGACCATCTGTTTGTGGGTGAAAATAAGAACTCAAAAGCACTTAGGTACCAAGACCCTTCTGAAATGCCTTCCAAAACTCGGAAGTGAACTGAGTACCCCTATCCAAAATAATAGACAAGGGGACTCCATGCAATCTGACTAACTCTCGAATATATAACTTAGCATAGTCCTCAGCAGCATAAGACATATGCACAGGCAATAAATGTGCAGACTTAGTCAGCCTATCAACAACCACGCAAATAGAATCATAACAGTGACACGTAAGAGGTAAACCGGTCACAATATCCATGTTTATCTCCTCCTACTTCCAAGTGGGAATGGCAAACTCCTGTATCTTACCACCAGGTCTTTGGTGCTCTACCTTAACCTGTTGGTAAGTAGTACACTGGGCTAGAAACTTAGCTATATCATTCTTCATTCCACTGCACTAATAGATTTCCCACAAGTCACGATACATTTTGGTGGCACCAGGATAAATGGAATATTGTGTGCCATGCGCTTCAGCTCTAATTCTCTATCTCAACTCATCAACATTTAGAATAGAAAATCTAACCTACAGTCTCAACACACCATCTCCCCCAGGGATAAAACCTCCAATTATTAGCTTTTAACTTACTCCTTCAATCTAACAAGACTAAGGTCCCTATCTTGCTTCTCCTTCACCTCCGAAACCAAAGAAGATTCAGAACTACTCTGTACTTACATACTCTCCTCAGCAGAGTCAAGCAACCTAACTCCCAACCTAGCCAATCGATGCACATTATGAGCCAACTCTTTCTTATCCTCTCCAATATGCAACACACTACCCATAGACATCCTGCTAAGGGTATTTGCCACTATATTGGTCTTACCTGGGTGATACAATACACTCATATCGTAGTCTTTCAACAACCCTAACCACCTTTTCTATCTAAGATTTAACTCCCTCTGAGAAAATACATACTGCAAACTCTTATGATCAAGAAAAACATCAACATAAACACCATACAAATAGTGTCTCCAAATTTTCAAAACAAACACAACATTGACTAACTCGAGATCATTGGTTGGGTAATTCTTCTCATGGGGTTTCAACTGTCTTGAGGCATAGGCTATAACCTTACCTCTCTTTATCAGGACACAACCCAAACCAACTCTAGAAGCATCACAATACACCACAAAACCATCAACGCCATCAGGCAGAGTTAAAACAGGGATTGAAGTGAGTCGAGTCTTTGACTCCCTAAAACTCTTCTCACAAGAATTGAACTTCTCTTTCTTTCAGGTCAACCGGGTCATAGGAGATGCTATAGAGGACAAACCTTCAACAAAACAGTGGTAATACCCAGCTAATCCCAAGAAACTTCTAATGTCAGATAGAGAGCTAGGTCTAGGCCAGTTTCTAATAACTTCTGTCTTCTGGGGATCAACTCTAACACCTTCGTAAGAAATAATATGACCCAGGAAAACAATTGACCTTAGCCAAAATTCACACTTGCTGAATTTGGCAAATAAGTGATGATCTCTAAGGGTTTACAAGATGATACAGAGATGATCTGCATGGTCATCCTCACTACGGGAGTATACTAGGATATAATCTATAAGTACTATGACAAACATATCAAGATATTTCTTGAACACTCAGTTCATAAGGTCCATGAAAGCTGCTGGAGCATTGGTTAGTCTGAACGACATAACAAGAAACTCAAAATGACCATAATGAGTTTGGAAGGCTACTTTCAGGATATCACACTCCCTAACTCTGAGTTGATGATAGCCGGAGCGAAGGTCTATCTTTGAGAAGTAACTTGCACCTTGAAATTGATCAAACAAATCATCTATTCTTGGAAAGGGATACTTGTTTTTTATAGTGACTTTGTTAAACTGGCAATAGTTAATGCACATACGCAAAGAACCATCTTTCTTCTGCATGAATAGGACAGGTGCACTCCAAGGAGAAATGCTTGGCCTTATAAAACCTTTATGTAAGAGAACTTTGAGTTGATTTTTCAACTCCTTAAGTTCTACGGGTGCCATACAATATGGAGTAATAGAAATGGGTTGGGTGTAGGGAAAAAAAATCAATCCCAAACTCTATCTCTCTATCGAGAGGTACCCCTGGAAGATCTTCCAAAAAACATCGGGAAACTCATTAACAATGTCAACTGACTGGAGAATTTGAGTCTCAGACTTAGTGTCTTTAACTATGACTAGGTGACAAATGCACCCTTTGGAAATAAACTTTCTGGCTTTGATATATGAGATAAAATGACTCTTGGATGATACAAAATTCCCAGACCATTCAATTAAGCATAGTAGATCAACACTCCTTAACAACATAGCTTGACACCCCTGTCAAGAACTTACTCATACTGGATCGATTTTCGGCTATCAGATTTGGGGCATATTTTGCTAACTGATTGAACTTCAAACAATACTCCTTAATAGTCATGGAGCCTAACTATAAGTTCATGAACTCCTCTACTTTTGCCTCTCTCAACTCTAGTAGAAAGAACTTATCCAGGAATGTATCCTGGAACTCCTGTCAAGTTATAGGAGCAGCACCCTCAACTCTACCCTTTCTCCATGCAATAAACATATATATATATATATATATATATATGATGATCATTTCATAAGTTTACTTTTCAAATCATGCATGACATTTGTAATTGGCTCATAAAGCTTGAAGAAAGCTAAAATCTGTGATCATACATAATAAATGGTAAGGCATGAAAATCTAAATATCATAAGCCATTACACTTAATTTGAATATCAAGGTTCTTTTCTTATACTCATATCAAGTGATCTTAGTGAAATCTATAACATAAAATACATCATAAATCTGCATTTCAAATCTCATTTAAATAAGTAAAATTAATCTAAGAATGAGGGATGAATCTTTGAAAGGTTCTTCTAACCGACATGTACATCATGTGAGCACCCATGATGTCCCACGACTTGCCCCTGTAAGGTTAGGGTTGTCCTACCCTTGAAATCGGTGTAGAACAATCTCATCTCAGTGATCACTATCTCAATTTTTCATAATTAATGGAAGTAAATGTCTCAACATACAGTGGCACGTAGTTCTAGGGTATGAAACCGTAATAACATACCTAAGTAGGTGCTAAATACTACTCCCAATACTATGGTCAAAAATCTCAAGAAAATCCACTTTAAAGGAATCTCATATGTCATAAGGAAATCAATTATAAAGCTTGTAATCTCTTTTGTAAAGTGTATTTTTAACTCTATGATGACCAAAAGGTCAAATCTTTCTAAATTGTTTCTAAATAGTTAAGAAGAGGATGCATATAGCACATCAATTCTCAAAAAAATCAATCTCAATGAGGGGTCCATGACCCATATGATAATACATGATCAAAATATTTCAAGATTCATACTTATATCATAAACACGCATAATTTGTATGAAAATCTAAAAATTTCAGTTTTAAGTATAAAAATAACATCAAACACATGGAGTTTATCTTCTAGACATTGAAAAATATCATAATCTCTTGAACAACAACATAGTATATAAATTAATATTTCAAATTCATGGTAAAACATGTAAAAATCATGTATCTTCGTAAATACATATAAATTTTAGGCACAAGAACGAAAGGGTGTTCTTGTTCATAACCCCACATACCTCAAGATTGGAGATGTTGAATGAACATGCTACGACCTTTGCCCATCGCAAAAGAACAAAAATTTCAAGAAAAGAATGTCAAAAAGGTCATGAAAAAATTCAACAAAGATGAAGGGTACAAAATAACACTAAGTGTTGAATCTCTTAGCTGAAAATTCTAAGTGTTAAGCTCAACTTGACTCATTTCGAAGGCTTTAACGAAGAGGAAATCTTTGGGGTCTTACATCTCACTTCCATATTGCCAATGCTATCTTTTGAGAAGTACCACCTGGCCTCACATATTCCACCTTGACTTGCTGGCAATTCAAACACTTGGCAACATATTTAGCCATATCACGCTTCATGTTATTCCACCAATAAATGGTTTTCAAATCACGATACATATTTCTAGAGCCTAGGTGAACAACATACCTCGACGTGTGAGCTTCGCTAAGGATTTTTTCACGTAAACCATCTACATCAAGCACACATAATTTAGCCTGATATCTCAGAATAACATTGCCACCAATCTCAAAAGACATCACCTTCTGATGACCTATATCTCTCTTAATCTATATCAATATGGGATCTTCGGCATGCTTTTCTTTGACTTCGACACAAAGGGATGATTTAGCTATATCATACACAGCCACCTCTCCATCTTTGGAATCTAAGAGTCGCACTCCCAGATTTGTAAGGTGGTGAACATCTTTCACCATCTCTCTTTTCTCCTCTTCAACATGAGAAAGGATACCCATAAACAACCTGTTGAGGTCACCAGCTACATTATTTGCCTTGCCCGGATAATAGTGTAGGCTCGTGTCGTAGTCTTTCAAAACTTCTATCCAATGCCTCTACCTGAGGTTCAATTCTTTTTACAATAAAACATACTGCAAACTTTTATGGTCAGTATAAATATCAACATGCACCCCATAGAGATAATGCCTCCAGATTCTATGTGCAAACACCACGGCTGCTGACTTCAAGTCATGAGTAGGGTAATTTCACTCATGCACCTTTAACAGCCTAGATTCTTAAGCTACCACCTTACCATGCTGCATCAGTACACAATCAAGTCCCACACGGGATGCATCACAGTATACCACAAAGCCATCTACACCCTCGGGAAGAGTCAAAATAGGAGCAGTAGTTAACTTGTCTTTCAACTTCTCAAAATGATTTTCACACAAATAAAACCACACAAACTTCACCTTTTTCTGAGTCAATTTAGTGAGCAGGGCAGCTATGGAGGAAAACCTCTTTACGAACCTTCTGTAATAACTTGCCAAACCCAAGAAGCTCCGAATATCGATTGGAGTTGTGGGTCTGGTCCATTTATTTACTGCCTCAACCTTTTAGGGATCCATCTTAATACCGTTACTAGACACAATATGCCCCATGAATGCAATAGCATTCAGCCAGAATTCACACTTAGAGAATTTCATATACAACCTATGATCTTTAAGAGTCTGAAGGATAATTCAAAGGTGAGTGCCATGATCATCCTTACCTTTGTAATAAATCAAAATATTGTCAATGAATGCTATGAAGAACAGATCTAGAAACTGATGGAAAACCTAATTCATTAGGTCCATAAAAGCTGTAGGGGCGTTAGTCAACCCGAAGGACATGACTAAGAATTCATAATGTCCATATCTGGTTCAAAAAGATGTTTTAGGAATATCTGACTTTCTAACCTTCAATTAATGGTATCCCGAATAAAGATCTCTCTTTGAAAAACATCTAGCGCCCTGAAGATGGTCAAAAATATCATCAATCCTAGAAAGAAGATACTTATTTTTAATCGTGGCCATATTTAGCTGGCGGTAGTCTATGCACATATGAAGGGAACCATCTTTCTTTCGCACGAAAAGTATAGGTGTACCCCAATGAGACATACTGGGGTGTATAAAACCTTTATATAGAAGGTACGATAGCTTTTTTTCAATTCTTTTAGTTTTGCAAGAGCCATTTTATATGGTGGAATAGAGATGGGACGGGTATCTGGCAACACATCAATACTAAAATCTATCTCCCTATCAGGTGGAATTTCTAGGAGATCATCGGGAAAGACTTCTGGAAATTCATTTACTACAGGGACAGACTGAAGAGGAAGACTCTCGGCATTATAGTCCTTAACCTGATTAAGGTGATACAAACAACCCTTAGAAATAAGTCTACGGGCCCTGAGGTAAGATATAAAGTGCCCTCTCCCATTCTATCACTGGCTCATTCGGAAAGGAAAAAGTGACTCTTCGAGTTCTACAATTTAATGTGGCATAGCACTAATGAAGCCAATCTATCCCTAAGATAGACAAAAAATCAGCCATATCAAGTTCTATGAGGTCTGCCACACTGTCCCGACTAAGAATAGATACAACACAATTTTTATACACCCTCCTAAACATAATAGAATCCCCTACCGGAGAGAAAACACAGAAGGGTTCAGAAATCACATCGGGCTCAAACCTAAAACCAACAGCCACATATGGGGTCACATAAGACAAGGTAGACCCAGGATCAAGCAACACATAAACATCACGGGAAAAGATTTGTAACATACCAGTGACAATATCTGGAGAAGCTTCCGCATCCTAGCGGTTAGTCAAAGTGTATAATCGGTTGTGATCGCTCCCAGAAGCTGCAGGAGCACTCTTAGGAGGAGGAGTTGTGCCCCCCCCCCACGTATTTCCTCTAGCAGAAAGGCAATCTGTCTGAAGGTGACCTACTTTGCCACAAGAATAATAATTTCTCCTCTTGAAATAACACTTTACTGGGTGATTCTTTCTGTAAGTCTCACACCATGTAAAAGTGCAATACTGCTGAGTCACACTACTGTGCGACTGAGTATCTGGAGCTCTAGATCTATGGTAAGTTTGGAAATTCTGAAATCGTCTATCTGTCGGTAGTCTAGGCGCTACGACGCTAGCTGTTAACTGTGTATTACTCCAAAACTTAGTCTTCTTTGACCTCTTATTACCCAGTTACCAATCTGTTGCTGACTGTGGTGCTGGTCTGCTGTTCTGGCTCTCTTCGCTAGTATTTCTTGCTCTCTAGATTCAGCAATCATCTTTTTTTCTCCTCTACCTAATGCATTTGGAAAGATAGCCTAGCAAAGTCCATGTCCCTATTGAGCATCGCTCCTTGACACTCAAGTAAAAGGTCATCAGAAAGGCAAGACGCAAACTTCCTCATTCTAGCTCTCATGTTTCTCGTCATCTCTAGTTCAAAGAGAGCAAGCTGATTAAATTTTAGAGTGTACTCTTGGAAACTCATTTTGCCTTGTTTTAGATTCATGAATTCCTCATCCTTATCCTCCCTCAACTCTAAAGGAAAGAACCAGTCAAGGAAAGCATCTATGAACTCATCCCATATCGATGGATTAGCACCCTCTCCCCTTGCATCTTCCCAATCACTGTACCACTGATTTTCCACATCCTTCAGCTGGTACGCCGCCAGTTCCACCCCTTCCACAACATATATGTGCATCACTATGAATATCTTTTCCATTTCATCCACAAACTCCTGCGGATCCTCTTCCACTTTGGTGCCTGTGAATTTTGGAGGATTCATCCTCATGAATTGGCCCACCCGAGTAGCCTCAGATGTAACAGATGTAGATCTAGTATTCCTGACCGCTGAGCCTATGTGGCCACCAACTGTGCTAGCATGTGAATAGATTTCCTAAACTCTGTGTTTGATACATTCCCCTGAGAAGTCAGGGGATGGTTCACATTGGTCAGTGGAGCCTAAGGTGGACTGGTTGGGACTGTAGGGACTCCCAAAGTTGGGACAGGTTTCAGAGTGTGGGCTCACCACTGGACGCAGTAACTCTAATAGATGAAGTCTATACTTATAGAGACCCCTAGACTGTGCCTCGAAACCTAAGAGGTTAGAGAGGAAGGGGGTCAATACAGATGTACTGGTATGCAGAGTAATCCAAAAACAAAATAAGGGTTTTTATATAATGTAAATAAGAGCTGGTATAAAACACATTATTTCCAAATAGTTTGAAAATATATGGGTATAGTATAATTATTTTTCAACAGCAATGCACACCTCCGAGCTAGGTGGTACACCCTACAGTTTCACCAACTTCCCAATCTCGGTTGCCGCTAAGATTGTAGTGTAGGTGAGGAAAGGAGAGCACATAAGATCACATAGCAAGGTGTCTCCATCTCAATCAAGTTTATGTGTCGGGGTTGGGCTCAAGATCACACAGCAGGGCTCCTAACCATCTATCCTAAATAGGGGATGACACATTTCAAGGTACACAAGATCACATAAAATGGTACCAATTTCCCGTGTTGACAACCCACGATTTCCAGCATAGAGTCATTTGACTTATGATTTCTTCGAGTAACCACCCATCTCACATAAAGTCAATCATTTAGCTCGATTGAATCAATCACACATCATACTTTACAGGGTATCATCATACCCAACTTGCAAGTCATCAATATCACATCAGTTTCTTTCCAACTTCTTATATCATTTACAACATGCACATATTTATGACTTTCACACCATCAAACACATAAAACATGGTTCTCAACATGTAATAATTCAAGAAGTTTTATCATTTATAAGCAACATCATATCAATTGCAAAATTCATACTCTCAATAGTTTAACACAAGTATAATATGAGGTATAAAACATTATCATAGGGGATTTAAAGAATTCACAATTCATACACATTGCATCCTTAAAAAGTTCAAATCATATGTTCATAATTTAAACCATTAAAACATACTCAAACAGACAACCCCATAATATTTAAAATATCCCTTTCAAAGCATATCACAAAATATGTTCTGGGTGTCAAACAAAACCCCACTTGAAAAAAAACATATATATGCTTGCATATATTTAACGTCTTATATAAATACTTATCGAAAAAATTCCCATGAAATTTAGGACAACTCCACATACCTCTATTTATGAACTTAGCGAGTGCTTCTTGAAGCCTACATTGCAGGGATTCTAATTCTCCAATTTGTTTCAAAAATCCACGGTTGAATCTTAAGTTATGTGGGTTTTTATTGTGAAATCCTTATACAAGTTCTTGACCAATTTCGATGAATGAGACCCTATTTTCTCTTTATAGGGATTAAATCCCGTGTTATTAATGATAGGGGGTTATATAAGTACTAAAATACCCTTAAATTTTTGGAGAGAACTGAAACTTTTTGGCCTGGCGTGATACCCCGGGCGTCGCCCGTCCTAATGCACCGAACTAACCAGGGCGTTTCCTGCCTTATAGAGGGAGATTTACCAGGCAGCGCCCGCCTTAGAGCGGCGGGATACCCAGGAGACACCCCTTTATTGCCCTGAGCTACTGGAACTGAATACCAAACACGCCCTTATGCTCGTCTAAAAATTTTGAAACTTACCCAAGACGTACTACAACCTTGCCCCATCGCAACACAACAAGAAATTCTAAAAAAGGAAGTCGGGAGGGTTGAAAATAAAATCCTCGAATATTACAAGCTAAAAATAAGACTAAGTCTCTTTGACACTTAGAATATTTGTAAGGTTCTTATTCCATGCACATGCTAATAAGAAACAACATATTGCACGAATTTTATGGGGTGTTACATAAAAGAGGAGATGGAATCACTTTATAAGAATGGCACATGGGATCTGGTGAGATTGCCTAAAGAAAGTTGTCTGTTGTAAGTGGGTATTTAGAAAGATAAAAGGAACATCGGGAGTTAAGATGCTAGGTACAAAGCAAGACTAATTTCTAATGTTTACTACGGTATAGGAAACATTATATAAGTGTGATTAATTTTTCTCAATTATAATGTATATTATATCAATGATCCCCACACAAATCAACTGGTCAAAAGCTCATTATTTAGAGATGCAGAACGTGTTAAGCCGGGCAGCCCAGAAACACCGACATCAAAATTGTATTTACGCCACGTTACTATGAATTTCTAATAATCTACTTGCATGTACTCGTTAGCTACCAAATATAAAAGTTAGCAAACTAACCAAAACAACAATACATGAAACTTCCTTTTCCCTGAATCGCACATAGAAAATCAAAAAATGAGAGATGATTTACAAGATTTTCTCATAAAACACACAGAGAAAAGACCCACATAAAGCAACAAACTTGACACTAAATTATTTCAAATTGAACTCAACCACTCCTCAAGCCTAAATCATGTAGAACAGAATATACCATCATTCTGAACCAAAATTAAAGAACCCCATATAGATTTGCACCAACAAATGAACTACATACAGGATTTTGAAGTGTTGTTTACTTCAATTGATTTAGGCTTCTCGGTTATGGCTGAACTCTGCAACGTATAAGAATTGCAGAAAAAGTGTGAGCTTTTTGATGAGTAAAACAAAGTAGAAATTTTCATCATAAATAGGAAAATAAGAAAAACAAAGTTTTTTCATGCACGAGCTGCACAAAGAAACAAACTAAATTCTTAACTCAAGCAAATCATATAATTAAATCCAACCAAGAAGAACAAATGAGAGTAGATTTAATCTATATAATAAGGAATATAAACAAACAGGCGGTAACCTACAACCCGCATATACCAAAGAAAAGTATCTATGAAGAGAGAAAATAAGTAAAAGATGAAAAGTATAATACAAGATGACATAAATTGATAATAGTTTTCCAACTGTTCATACCAATAATCTTCCCAAAGCACAAAAAAAATTGAAATTTGAAATAGTAAAACTCACTATGGAAAATTTTTGCAGGTAACAAAGAAGCAAAAAAACCCAAATTCAGTCGAGATGTAAAGCTATATGTGTTAGAATTTGTGACCCAAATTTTGTTGATCTGATCCTAAAAAATTGGAGTTTGATATACATAAAATTGATTGTCTCCACCTTGTACTCCTCTCCTTCTTAGTAAATTTCCTCAGTCTCTACCTGTGGTTTTTTCCATCAAGGATTTCCACGTAAATCTATATTTTCTTATTTTTATTTTGCTTATGATTTACTTAATACTTTCTAATTAATAACAACCTAGCATCAGAGAGATTGATTATTTCCTCTGGGATGGCAACCATGAAGTATGATATTCTATTGTTGGATCGCAACACCATATTTTTGTTATGGCAGGTTAAGATGTAAGTTGTTCTCATGTAGAAGGAATTAAATGATTTGGTTTGATAAGATTCCCTCATTGTGGACATAAGAGTATAAAAATCATAAGGATCTGAAGGCTCTATCATAGATCCACCTTTATTTATCCAATCAGATTTTACAGGATGTTTTGAAGGAGACCACTATCGCTACGTTGTGGTTGAAACTAAAATCATTATGTGTGAATAAGAGCCTAAAAAGTAAGTTGCATCTCAAACAATGAATTTATCTCCATCGTATGTCTTAGGGTGCATCTTTAAGGAAATTATCTCTGATTTAGAGACTCTGGAGGTTAAGTACGATGAGGAAGATCTAGGGTTGATTTTATTGTGTTCATTGTCTGCATAATACACGACCTTTAGAGATATGATTTTATATAGTCTTGATACCCTGACTATAGATAAAGTCTATGATACGATGTTCTCTAAGTAGAAGATAAAGTATCTTGTGACTGGGTCGAAGACTCAAGGAGATTGTCTCATTATTTAAGGAAGAAATCATGAGAAAAACTCTATAGGTGATAATACGAATAGGTTGAAATCTAAAAATAGAAACAAAACTTATAATTATTGCAAAAAGAATGGTCACATCAATTCTGAGTGGTATAAGCTACATAATAGAGATAAAAAAGAAGCAACAAAATCGAAGGAAAACTAACTAGATAATTCTGGTAAGTCCAGCTTTGTTGAATATGATGGTAGTGATGAAGAACTCTTGGTAGCTTCTGATGTTAAATCTAAACCCTGTAAGGAATGGATTTTTGATTCAGCTTGCACATTTCATATGTGTCGCAATAGAGATTGGCTTACAATATATGAAACAGTCTTTAAAGGTGATGTTTTGATGGGAAATAACACATATTATTAGATATTTGGTATTGGAACGAACAGGATCAAGATATTTGATGGGGTTATGAGGACACTTGGTGATGTACATATGTCTTAGACCTGAAGAGATTTCTTATTTTCCTGAGTACTCTTGATTCACACTGATATAAGTATATTGGTGAAGGTAGAGTCTTGAAGTTTTATAAAGGTGTCCTTGTTGTGATGAAGTGACAGAGAAATACCATAGATTTGTACGTGTTGTAAGGCTCTATAGATACAAGTGTTGTGATTGTTTCTACCTCCTTTCTATTAAATAGTGATGTTGCTAAACTTTGGCATATGCGCTTACGATATATAAGTGAAAATAGGATGGTTGAACTAAGTAGGAGAGGACTTCTTGATGGCCAAAGTATTACCAAATTGGAGTTCTATGAGCATTGCATTTTCGGGAAGCAAAAGAGAGACAGATTCGCTAAATTCGTCCACTTAACTAAAGGCACACTTAATTATATTTATTCTGATATCTGGGGTTCTTTTGGATTACCTTATAGAGGAGGTTTTAATTACATGTTGACTATTATTAATGACTATTCTAGAAAAGTTTGGGGGTTCTTCCTGAAGCAAAATAATGATGTGCTGCCTACTTTCAAGTTGTAGAAGATTATGATTAAAAAGCAAATAGGGAAGCAGGTAAAATTCCTTTTGGACTGATAATGATTTAGATTTTTGTTCTAATGAATTTAATGTTCTGTGTAAGTCATAATTTATAGTGAGACACTTAACAGTTCGTCATACTCAACAACAAAATAGTGTGTTCGAATGAATGAATAGGACTATAATGAAGAAGTTGCATTGTATTCTCTCTAATAATGGTTTACCCAAGAATTTTTGGGTCAAAGCTGCTTCCACAACTTGTATTCTTATTGACCGTTTTTCCTCAGTCGCGATTGATAGAAAGGCTTCATAAGTGGTATGGTCTGGTACTTCTTCTAGTTACTCTTTTTAAGGATATTTAGATATCTTGCTTATTCTCATGTTGATAATGGAAAGTTGGAACCTAGATCTATCAAGTGGTTATTTATGGGCTATAAGCCTTGTGTTAAAGGATATAATCTTTGGTGTCCAGAAAATAAAAAGGTTATAATTAGCAGAGATGTTGTGTTTGATAAAACTGCCACGCTTTGAGCTCCTTCCAAATCTAGTGTTATCCCTAGATGAGCTTAGTGACATGAGTCATCAAAATTTAATCACCCACGTTGAATTGTGGATTGGAGTAGAGTCAACACCAGTGCCTACTTCTTAGTATAGCTCAGAGATACACAATGATACTATTTCTTCTTCATTACTAGTGACATTGTAATATTATATTACTAAAGATAGGCCTAGGAGAGATATTAGACCTTCTCATAAGTATGTTGAAATTGATTTGGTTGCATATGCATTGAATATAGCAGAAGGTATTGATTTTGGTGAATTACCTTCTTCTTACCCAGAGGCATTTAGTTGTGATAATTTCGGCCGATGGATGATTACTATGCAAGAAAATATGGAATCACTTTATAATAATGACACATTGGATCTGGTGAAATTGCCTAAAGATGATAAAGTTGTCCATTGTAAGTGGGTATTTAGAAAGATAAAAGGAACATTGGGAGTTAAAGATGCTCGGTACAAAGCAAGACTAGTTTCTAATGCTTACAGTCAGGTTCCAGGTGTTGACTTCACAGATGTGTTTTCTCCATTTGTATAGCATAGTTCAATTTGAGCCTCGCTTGGTCTTGTGTCCATGCACAATCTTGAGCTTGAAAAGTTGGATGTCAAGACTGTATTCTTACATGAAGAACTTAGGGAGGACTACTATATGCAACAACCATAGGGTTTTGTAGTCTCAGGAAAGGAGGACTATGTATGTTTGCTAAAAAAGTACTTTTATAGCTTAAAATAGTCGCCCAAACAGTGGTATAAGAGGTTTGAATCTTTTATGACTTTTCACATATTTTGGAGGAGTAGTTATGATAGCTGCATACACTTCAATTAGGTAAGTGATTGTTCATTCGTATATCTTCTCTTATATGTTGATAGCGGCAATGGATATCAAAGAGATAATAAAAGTCAAACCCCAGCTTAGCAAGAAGTTTGGTATGAAGGATCTGGGAACAACAAAGATGATTTTTGTCATAGAAATTTTGAGGGATAGAGAGAAGTGTAAGTTATGCTTAAGTCAAAAAAGATATATTGATAAAGTGATTCACAAGTTCAATATACAAAATGCCAAACCTATATGTAATCCATTGGCATCTCACGTCAAACTCTCGGCTATGTTATCTCCAAAGATAGGTAATGAGCATGACTACATGTCTCGAGTTCCATACTTTAGTGTCGCCGGGTCTCTTATGTATGCGATGGTGTGTTCCCACTAGATTTATCTATGTAGTTAGTGCGGTTAGAAGATACATGGCAAATCCTGGTAAAGAACATTGGAAGTAGTTTCGTGGATTTTTAGATACTTGCATGGATCTACTAATGTTTGATTGTTGTTTAGGAAAAATAGAGATGGAGTGATCAGGTGTGTTGATTTTGATTTTGCATGAGACTTGATAAAAGAAGGCCCCTTACAGGCTATGTTTTCACCATTGGTGGTTGCGCTATTAGTTGGAAAGCTACTTTACAGACTATGATTGCTTTATCAACTACTGAGACAGAGTACAAGGTTATTACAGAGGCTTGCAAGGAAGCTATTTGGTTGAAGGGTATATTTGGTGAACATAGCAAAGACTTGCAGATTAATATGATCTTTTGCAACAGTCAGAGTATTATCTTTGTTATTAAAGATCAGATGTTTCACGAGAGGACAAAGAACATTAATGTTCGGTATAATTTTGTGCATAAAATTATTGCTCGTGGTGATATTGTGGTAAGCAAGATTAGTACCCATGATAACCCTGCTGATATGATGACCAAGACACTACCAAGTGCCAAGTTTGAGCATTTCTTAGACTTGGCTTGTGTCAACAATTAAAATGTGCCCTTAGGGGTTTTTGTGGAAGAGGTGGACAATTTTTCTAGAAACAAATTTAAGTTCTGAATTAACATTCATGTCAAGATGTATATTGTTAGAGTTTTGGACCTGAATTTTGTTGATCAATCCCTTAAAAGCTTACAGCTTGATATATACAAAATTGAGACTATTGTCTCCACCTTGTACTCCTCTCCTTTATAGTGAATTTTCTCTGTATATACCCGTGGTTTTTTTCGTCAAGGGTTTCTACGTAAATCTGTAAGTTCTTATTATTTTTATTTTGCTTGTGGTTTACTTAATACTGTTCGATTCATAGAAATATGTCATACACCGCACAGTGGAAACAAAAGCAGGAACTTATTTGGTGTAAGAAGAAGGTTGTGAGTAGAGGTGGTTTAAATAATGGACAAAAGAATAGAAGTAGCTGTGTAAACAATCGATAAAAAATTTGATGAAAAGTCATATTTTCCCTTGGAAGCAGGCATGACGACCTTCATCTGCTTCCAAGGATCTTTTATATGTTAGAAATTTACATTAAGTTCCCACGCAATTTGATTAAATTTACGAAATGTCTATCACCTTCTACTAACAATTAATACAAGATATTTATATTCATCAATGATAGAAGAAATATAAAAAATCACTTATTATTTATCTCTGTTAAAAATTTAACTTGACATCACTTATAGATAGAAAAGAAAAAGTAAAACGAATGTATTAAAGTTTCCGTTATACATAAGGTCTGTGAAGCAAATGAACTATAAGGGTTTATTGTAGGCAGTCTTACCCATCATTTATATTGAAGGCATATAAAAATAGGCATGTTTTTTTCATTATTTTTTAAATATACTATGTTTTAATTTCTTTTTGCTTTAATATAAGTATGTAAACATTTTTTAAAAAATTAAATGAAGAAACTAGATCTACTTACTCTAGCATTCTTACTTGGTGCTTTGAGCTAAACATTACAAAGGAGTTTGAAAATGAGGTGTAGGTGACTCAAATCTTAATAATTGAGTAGAGGCTACAATTATTTTGTTATGGATTAAGAAAGTTGGGGAAATTTTGAAATAACCCACAAATTTTTTAATTTACTTTGATCCAAATATTAGTTAATAAAATGGAAAACTGAGGGAAAAAGTAGGTTCCTCTCTCTTCTCATCCGTTGTTGTTTTCTCTCTCTTCTGCTTCATTATCATTATCTTCTACTTCATTATCATCTTTGTCTTCTTGTCAACCATTGTTGTTGTTCTTACCGCTACTGCTGCTACTTTACTTGACCAATATTTTAGGTAAAATTTTGTTTCATGCATCACTTTCCACTTTGACATTACTTCATAAGTGACTTTGATAACTGAAATTATGATTTTTAGTTGAATTTATTATTTGGATACACTGCTACTATTATTTTTTCAACAATGGATAGAAATCATTCATGAATACAACATAATAGCCCACAATTTAAACAGACCACTCATTTTGTTGCAACACAAGACTCATATGTTGGATTCATGTTTATAGTTTTATAGTTTTTGTAACATGAATTGAACAGATGAGTAATTTATTGCAACAGATGAGAAATCTATTGTAACAGAAATTTATCTATTGCAATAGATGAGTAATCTGTTTAGAACAACAAAATACAACTTCTACAACAAACCCAATAGATAACCCATATATTTCAACTCTTACTATTGCTACTAGATTCAAATTATTCCTTAATCATCGACATGTTTGTTGTGAAGAATAAATAGACAGAATGAAAATTAAATAAGAATTAAAAAGTTTAAGCCGATCAAATATAAATTTTTTATTAAACAAAACAAATAAAAAAAATAAGCTAAAAGAAAAAATAATTTGTCTTCAAGAGGTAGGGGGTTAAGGTTTGGGGATACACCACCTTCCCCAGATCCCATTTGTGGGATTATACTAGGTATGTTGTAGTATTAATTTTGTTTCTATTTGATGAAATTTAAGAATTTACTTATTGCTTAATTAATATGATCTAATAGTGGTCTCTACTTGAGTATTAATTAATAATTGATTCAATTTTTAAGTTTCAACTGTTGTTATTGCTACTAGATTCAAATTATTTCTTAATCGTTGATAGACTTGTTGAGAAGAAGCAATAGACTAAATGAAAATTAAATAAGCATTAAAACGTCAAAGTCTATCAAACAAAAATTTTTTATTAAATAAAAATAAATAAAAATACATAGGCTAAAATAAAAAAATAATCTAATTATTATTATTATCATCATTATTAAAATCTTATCAATCTTCAACCTACAACAACAATGCCCTTCTTAGCCTCCGAATCTCTCGGAGCATCCTTGCTCTCATGGAAGACAACTCCCATTGTAGGTCATACACCTGTGTCTAAAGTTCTCGCACGGTGTATTATAAAATAGCAATGTCCCACACTGGATTAGCCATATCTAAAATACGAATAAATTAACAAAACACATAAAAAAAAGTAAAAAAAAAAAAAGAATTCAAATGTAATACAACGTATACTACTAATTGGGTATATTTATACAAAAACCAAGAAAAAACTTACCTGAGTCAGGGAAGAGAAAGTGGTTGAAGGTGTAATATGAAAGGCAAGATGCAAGAAATAAATAGTGTAGTATAATGAATGAGTAAGGAGAGACTTATTTATAGAGGATTGAATTTGAATGAGTTAGGGAAAATGGCTCAACTGTTCACCTCCATTGATTAACTATATACAAACTGATGACTTTTCGATTACTGTGAAATGTTATTACTTAATTAAATCAAGCTGTTGATTGACTTTTTGATTTTTGTGATAAGTCATGACTTTTCAGCTTATTATTATTAAGTAATTCTTTTCAATAATCATTTTTATTGAGTAGTGGCAACATATTCTATTTTTGTTGCATCAAATAACCCATTTGCGACAACAGATATACCATTTGTTGCAACAAATCGACAACCTGTTGCATCAGATAATCTATCTATTGCAACATATAATCTATCTTTTTTAATAATCATCATATCATTAATCCAAATTTGGTGACTTTTTCATTACATAAATTAAAAAAAAAACAGATTTAGAAACAAAAATGGTGAAAAATCACTACTTGTCACCTATTTAATATTAACATAAATTATTCAAATTAAACAACCATTTTTTATGGATATAAATTCTGTTTATCATTTTTTCCTTATTATTTTCTGTGAAAAAAATGACTTAATTAAATCAAGCTAGTGAGTTTTTAATTATTGTGACAAGTTATGACTTTTCAGCTTAATATTATTAATTAGTTCTTAAATTTAAATAACTTTTTTCTCAATTAAAAAATGGAAGACTTCTCACCTTTTCAATAACTATATTTTTAATAAAATAATAACTATTTTTATTGAGTTGTGACAACAAATTGTATATTTGTTGCATTAGATAACCCATATGTAGCAACAGATATACCATCTGTTGCGACAAATCGACTATCTATTTTAGAAGCTTTTCTGATTTTGTCTTATAGTTGATTCATCAGTCGCAATAGATAGAGAATTTGATGCATCAGCTGTTAAGAATGTGTTAGACAAAAAGTCACGATTGTTCACTTTTTTAACAATCATTATATACCTTAATTAATCCAATGTTGTGACTTTTTTATTAAATAATAAATAAATTAATAAATAAAATAGATTTAAAAATAAAAATGGTGAAAATTCACTATCATTTATTAAAATTAAACAACTATTCTTTTACAGTTATAAATTGTGTTTATCATTTATTTTTTTATTATTTATTTACGAATAATTTTCATATTAACTAATAAAAAAAGTCACGACTTTTTACCCTCTCAATAACAATAACACTTTTTTTATTAATAACTTCTTTTTGCAACATATGATCCATCTGTCGCAACAGATTAACTATCTGTTGCAACATATGGTTTAGTCCTTACAAAATAAGCAATCCCTACCTCTAACCGTCGACATGTTGAGAATAAGAAAGAGATAGAAAAAAAATTAAATATTAAATAAGAATAAAAATTCAAAGTCGACCAAACATAGATTTTTGAATCCATTATATTCAAATATATACAGTAAAAAAATCCTTAGGTAGATCCGATTTTAAAAAAAGAAAATACATACACTAAAAGGAAAAATATAACCTAATTGTTATTACTATTATTATTATTATTATTATTATTATTATTATTGTCAACCTGCCAGTCGTCATCCGGCAGTAGCAGGACCCTCTTCAGCCTTGCTCTGAAGTCGCGAAAATCCCTCCGGAGTTCATGAATTTGTATTTCAAGTTCTCACAAGAACTCGAGATGGATCACCTTGTACAAATCTGGATCACCAATATCTAGAATGTGGAGTAGAATGAATGAGCAAAGACGGACATATTTATAAAGGATTGAATTTGAATGGGTTAGTCAAAAAGCCACAACTGTTCACCTCTTTATAATAATTACATCCCTTAATTAAATAAAACTGGTAAATTTTTGAATATGTAAATTAAAATAATGGATCTAAATACAATATTTTATCTTTATTGTATTTCAAAAGTAAAAGAAAATTGCTTTAAAATAAATCTAACAGATGGGTAATCTATTGCAAAATATATTCTATCTGTTAGATAATTTATAATATGTTGACAATCAACAGATGGACAACAGATAAGTCATATGTTGCAACAGATTGATCATCTGTCATAACAAATGTTAATAATTGTTTGATAATTTTAAAAGATGTGTCATCTGTTGTAATAGGTTAGTTATTTGTTTATTCAATTTAATCCATAAATGGGCTGGGAAGAATAAGGTGCGTGCAGATGGATAGATCCACTTTCATATTGGGAGTAATGTATTACTGATAAAATCATCAGGATAACACACATAAAGTACAATGATTTTGTGAATGCAATTTTTAACCAATTAGGCATTGATCATTCAAACAAGATACTACATTGTATAGTTAAGTTTGATAGGTTCGAATTGATGAGGGCGAGGGGCCTATGAAGATGGTGTCGATACTCTGTTATGAATTAATGATGGTTGTTGCTCATATTTATGTCTGTCAATTTTTGAGAAGTGATCAATATTATCCAATAGCGATTGGGCTTAACTTTAAGTGTGCATTTGTAATACCCCGGGAAATTTTTCGTTGAAATTTTGTGCGTAAACGTGTTGGGTTCTATCTTCTAAAATGAATTATAAATTTTCCGTGTTGAATGTCTTAGATTATGATCCACCATTGCATAGAGTATCAAATAAGATTTCCAATGATATGTGGATCATCCAAAACAGACACCCAAGCGACGAGTTATGAACATTCCGATCGAACCCCGAATAGTAGTGAAAAGTAAAACGTGCAGGAAAAAGTACTGAGGCCTGGCGTATTTTTTCTCCAGCTTTAAAAAATCATAACTCCTTGTACATAATGATCTAGGTGATATATTATATATCAACGGAAATCTCTCGAGTCCTATTTCGAATGAAATTGGTTTCATCCAATTTGTCTATCGGAGCAAAAAGTTATGATCGATCTACTTCAGTCTATCAAAAGCTAATTTTTAGGTCAACTTCAAACGATCATAACTCCTCGTACACAATTATCTGGGTGAGATACTTTATATCAACGGAAATATATGAGAGTCTTCTTTCTAATGAAATTGGTTTCATCCAATTTGGATATCGGAGTAAAATGTTATGGTTGATCTACTTCAGACTATCAAAACAATCTACCAAAGGACAGATTCAAGAATTATTTGATTTTTAGGGGCGTTTAGGTCATTTCCCCCACCCAAAATCCGTCCAAACTCTATATTAAAGCCTATTAGAAGTATTATATGTTGTATTTCATCAAATTCCCTCACAAAGAAAACCCTAAGCTCCTACATCCAACTTCAAGAACCTCCAAAGTTCACCATTAATTCTGCAAATTTATTCAAGATTCCAAGTTCCTAGTTCAAGAACCATCATTCAAAGGAACGATTAACATCTCAAAAATGAGTATCGATCTAAAGTTCATTATTCAAGATATGTGGGGGTTTTCAACAAGAACTTTCTTTTGTTCTTGTGCCCAAAAGTAATTTTCCTTACAAAGGCTTGATTTTTATTTGACTTTTATGAATTTGAAGCATGAACCCAAATCTTATGATGATTATTATAAAATCTTGATATTTATGATTTCGAAAGATGAATTTACATGTATGGTGATACAAAGCATGAATCTTGAATGATATTTATCATGATTTTGATATTTGAATCGTGAATCCCCATTGAAAATTGTATTTTTTTAGAAAGTGTGTGTTATAAGCATGTTGATGTTGAATATTTGAGATATTTTGAATGATTTTACCTTTTGATTTTAATGGAGTTGTTTTGAACTCGAGTGTGAAAGAAATCCACAACGTGGTTGATTTTGATAGATGGGAAGCATGATGGCTCCCGATGTATATTTATATATTACTGAAATTGTTTTGTTGTGAATTGTCTTTAAAATGATCTGAGCTAAGTTCAGGAGAAATCTTTAGCACCGAGTGGAGGTATAAAGAGACCTTACTTCCCTAGAACTATGTGCCCCCGTAGGAGTGAGCCTGAGGCTGATTTATATAGTGATCACTAGTTTGTGTGGATTTGATATCGATAGTCCTACTCCGATGGCAAGGATAGGACGGCTCTCCCCAACGTGGGTTGTACGGTGTACTCCATATAGCTCACATGGTTTATGTCGGTTATAGGATCTCCCATTGTGTGTGTGTGTCCTTGTGTCTATGGTGAATGGTGAAGTGATTTGAAAGTGGAATTGTGAAAGTTATTCTTTCGAAAGATTTAAATGATATTTGCATTATGAGAATTGATATTCTTGATGAACTGAAAGTGATTGACAAATTATATGATGACTCACATGTGTTATTGTACTTATTTCATCCTCTCATGATTATGATGATTTTCTTCGGGCTATGTGAGTCTTTCATACATCCTGCATATTTCTTATAAATATTTTTTATGATGATATTTATACAACTGCATACACCCCCATATACTCGGTTCCTTTCTATGGTACTGACCCACATCTTCGGATGTGGGCTGCATTTTCTCGGAATGTAGGTTCAGGTGCTCAGTTCCAGGTTCGACAGTGATTCTTTGGGAACGCTGTTCTACATCCTCTATTGTGGTAAGTCATCATGTTCCGAGGATGTGATTTCTGATGTTGGTTTCATGGAATTGTTTACATTTGATAACTGAGTATGAGTCAGTTGGGGCATGTCTCAATGGCTCGCTAGTTTTATTGATTTTCTAAGAGGTTTGTCAGACTAGTGTAGATGTTGGGAGTTGACTAATTAGTCGTATTTTGTTATCTTTTTGAAATTCTTTTATTCTTGGATGATGATTACTCTATTGATATTTGAGGGTTATTTATGGAAACCCCGTTAATTTATGTTGAAACTGAATGAAAATGGATCAAAGGGTTAGCTTGGGGCTATTCGTAGCCTCAAGCACCGTGTAACGCTCAGGGACCCATTTTTTGGGGGCGTTATAGCATTGAACTCTGAGAAGGACTTCAAAGCCTGGCATTGCATCAAATAAGAATGGAAAACAAATTCAAATCCCCTAGGCCAAATTTATATGTAAGGGTTGTTTGAGAAGATGATAATATGCCAGATGGAGACGTAGGAGAATACATACGAGGGAAAGGGGAGTTAATGAAGACTATATCATCTATGAGCTAATTGCAGAGGAAAACATAGGGTAGTAAGGATCTTCTAGTGCATCTAGAAAATGAAACTGAATTAAAACACGAGAAATCTTAATCAAGTACAAATCTGAAATTGTATCCAGTAATGAAAATTCGTCTGTTGTCTCTCTCAAAGAGAAATGCTGCAGCAGGACACTTTGCTAGGAAACTGTGACTAGGTAGCGTGGATGGAATGATCACCGACATAGAAAATAGCAGAATACCAAGAAATCATCCTTGTGGACACCTAGGGATGAAATGATGCACGGTAAGTCAAGAAAACTTGCTCCAAGAACAGATGAAGTTAAAATAAGGAATCAAGCGAAGATGACAATTTCTGAATTTTAAATTACATCCCATACTTTCTTTTTTGTGTTTTTTATTAGGTCCACTGCTATTGACCTGATCGTAACAACAAACAATATTTAAAGACAGATTGAGTATCATTACTGCAATATGGATTAATTGATTGTGTTTTCTTGCTTTAACATATTTTCAACATTTCTTAGAGAAGATCAGCGGTTTGTTGTAGTATGTGAATCCCGATAATTTTCAAGCTCGTCTCCAGCTTGATGACTTGGTATTCAAGCTTATCATTATTATCTTTGAGGTCATTATAGAGTTCCTGGTCTTTTGTGAGCTCTTCAATCAGAAACACTTTCTTTAAAGTTGTGGAATTGTAAAAAGCCTTTAAAAGGTTTCCAGAACACTTTTTTTAGAAGGCTTATATGATCCATTGAGGGTATCTATGTTTGTTTTAGGTGAACGTGTTGATGTACACTCAAGAAATGGTCTAAACATTTGAACAATTCACTTTCTCCTGCGTTGTTTAATGCAACTTGCTCAACCAACCTTCAAAGGATTTGATAGGTTAACGAGCCTAGAATTACATGGAATTAATTCAAATTGAACATTATGTAATTCCAAGCTCATTAACCTATCAAATTCTTTGAAGGTTGGTTAAGAAAGCTGCATTGAACAGCACACAAAAAACTAAGATATTAAACTATTGGGCCCACTACTTGAGTCCTCATCAACACGTTCACCAAAAACCAACAAGCGACCCTCGATGTACCATTTAATCCTTCTAAAGAAAGTATTTTGGAAGCCTTATAAAGGCCTTTTTCAATGACATTGCTTCGAAGAAATTTTTCCTCATTGACAAACGTATAAAAGACTAGGAACTCTATAATGACCTCAAAGACAACAATGACAAGCTTGAATACTAAATCAGTAAGCTAAAGGCAAGCTTGAAAATTATTGGGATGCACATACTACTGCAAGTCTCTGATCTTCTCCAAGATATGTTGAAAGCATGGTCAGTCAAGAAAACACAATCAATCATATCCATACTGCTAAGAAAGTAATGATACTTAATTTTTCTTTCATTTTTGTTTGTGGTTTCGATCAGGTCAATAGCAATGGATAGAATCAAAAACACAAACAAGAAGGCATGTGATGCAATTTAAAATTCAGAAATTACCGCCTTAGGTTGATTTCTGATTTTAACTTCATCTATGTTTGGTGTAAGTTTTCTTGATTTACTATACATTATTTCAGCCATCGGTGTCTGCAAAGATCCTTTCTTGGTGTTCTGCTATTTTCTATGTAGGTGATCATTCCGACCATGCTACCTAGTTGTAGCTCCCTAGCAAAGTGCCCAACTGCACTATTTTTCTTTGAGAGAGGCAACAAAGGAGTTTTCATTTTTGGATGCACTTTCATATTTTCACTTGATTCAGATTTCTTATATTCTAATTCAAATTCATGGACCAGATTCACTACAAATTCCTTTCTATCCTATGTTTCTTCTTCAATTAGTTCTCAGATGATATAGTTTTTCATCAACTCCCTTTTTTTCATCGTAGGTATTCTCCCACCGCACCTTATGGCATAAAATCATCACCCCGAGCAACCCAACCTTATAAATTTGGGCTAGGGCAATAATTATATTGATTTATGTACTTGGTTGAAGCAGTGGGAGGCTTTGAAGGCTTTCTCAGAGTCAATTCATCCTAAAAGTTAGTCTAATCATTGTTGAATCTATTTACAATACCACAAAAACTTATCCCTTCACAAATCTTGATACATAAATATGAGCAACAACCATCATTAAATCTCAACAGGTTATCAAAACCATATTCATATCCCCTCAGCCTTATCATTCGGACCTATAAAACTTAACTGTATTATTCTAGATATTTTATTTGAATGATCAATGCCTAATCGGTAAAAAATATAACATTCACAAAATCAGTGTACTCTTGTGTGTTTTCACGATAACATTATCAGTAATACATACCTCCTGCATATGAAGTGATTCCATCTGCAAGCAGCTTATTCCTCCAAACCCATCTTTACTGTTGCCTCTTGTGTTAGTCGGGCAAAAGTTTATAAACTTTTATTTTATTATATCTACAACAAGAGAGAAACAATTGATGCCAAATAAGAGAAGAACAAAATGAACATTACCCATCTATTGCAACAGCCTCCACATCTGTTGTAATAGCTTCCTATCTGTTCAACAGATTGTCAATCTATTGTAACATATGTAGAGCATGTTATAATAGATGTGTAATCTGTTGGAATACATCCAACCAACCTTTCTAGTGGTTTGATTTGTTCCAACAGTTGCTCCAACTGTTACAATATCAACAACAGCATCAACAACAAAGAAATAACATCAATAAGAAAGAAACAACATTATTTGTTCTAACACCATCAACAACACCACACTTCACATTCCAACAACACCAACCCCGCCAATAGCATCAATAATAATGAAACAAACAAAATACATACAAAAGGATCCCTATAAGAAAGATGATATAAAAGAGAGAAAAAATAAGACGGTTGTGATAACCCTAAAGAGGATAAAAAAAAAGATAGATGAATAAATTTATGGCTGAAGGAGAGAAAATTCTAGAGGTGGGTTTAAATATTTATTAATATTCATTAATAACTTTGAGGGGCACGAGGAAGATGGTTGACATTGAAAAGATAATATAAGATTACTCAAGGAGGAGATTTTTGAGTTATCCAAGAAATATTTTTTATCACCTTAGTATTTTATCTTTCATCTTTCGGATAGAAGTTTGCTTTAAAATTTAAAAAAAAAAATTCAAATATATATATCATCTGTTGCAATAGATATCAATAACTATTTTAAAATTTTCAGCAGCTCAGTCATCTGTCAGATATAAATGTCTATTTGATAACTAAATTAGATAGGTAATCTATTGTAATAGATCGATCACCCTGACTTGAAATAATTCATATTAACTTAATGTTAAAATAATACCTAAATTAACTTAGCTATAACTAGGGATGACCACATAGGGTCAACTACAACTTCAATTGATTCTTTGCAATTGCATGATGTTGGTATTGCGTTCCTCCTTACCTGAGTCATTGATCGATCACTCTGAGTTGAAATAGTTTGTATTAACTTATTATTAAGATAATACATAAATTAATTTATCTATAACTAGGGATGAGTACATAGGGTCAACTATAACTTCAATTGCATAATGTTAGTATTGCATACCCCTCGACCTGAGTCGTTGATCGATCACTCTGAGTTGAAATGATTCATATTAACTTGTTGTTAAGCTAATACCTAAATTTATTTATCTATAACTAGAGATAAGTTAATAGGGTCAACTACAACTTTAATTGAATCTTTGCAATTACATGATGTTGGTATTGCATTTATCTTGACCCGAGTTATTGATGGATCACTCTGATTTGAAATGATTCATATTAACTTAATGTTAAGCTAATACATAAATTGATTTATCTAGAACTAGTAATGAGTACATAGGGCCAACTACAACTTTAGTTGAGTCTTTATAATTTTATGATGTTGGTATTGCATTCTTCCAAATTTAAGTTGTCGATAGATCACTCTAAGTTAAAAAGATTCATATTAGCTTATTGTTAAGATAATACCTTGATTTAGCTAGAATTAGAGATGAGTTGATATGGTCAACTATAACTTTAATTAAGTCTTTGCAATTGCATGCTATTGGTATTGCGTTCCTTCCGACTCAAGTCATCGATGGATCACTCTGAGTTAAAATGATTCATATTAGCTTAATGTTAATATAATTCCTAAATTAAGTTGGATAAGTAAATAGGATCAACTACAATTTTAATTGAGTATTTGCAATTACATGAGATTGGTATTGCGTTCCTCCCGACCTGAGTTATTGATCGATCACTCTAAGTTGAGATGATTCATATTAATTTATTGTTAAGCTAATACCTATATTGATATAGCTAGAAATAGATATGATTTTATAGGATTAACTACAACTTTAATTGATTCTTTGCAATTGCATGATGTTGGTATTGTGATCCTCCCAACTCGGATCATTGATGGATCACTCTGAGTTGAAACGATTTATATTAACTTAATATTAAGCTAATAAGTAAAAAGCTAGGGATGATTACATAGGGTCAACTATAACATTAATTGAAACTTTGCACCTACATGGTGTTGGTATTGTGTTCCTCCCGACCTGAGTCATCAATCGATCAGTTCGAGTTAAAATGATTCATATTAACTTAATGCTAATCTAATACATAAATTTATTAGCTATAAATAGGGGTGAGTACACAGGGTCAAGTACAACTTAAATTGAGTCTTTGCAATGCATGATGTTGGTAGTGCGTTCCTCTTAACCCTAGTTATTGTTCGATCACTCTTAGTTGAAATGATTCGTATTAACTTATTGCTAATATAATACCTAAATTGATTTATCTAGAACTAGATATGAGTTGATAGGTTCAACTAAAACTTCAATTGAGTCATTGTAATTGCATGATGTTGGTATTGCATTCTCTTACACTCGAGTCATCGATCAATCACTCTGAGTTGAAATGATTTATATCTTTTAAAATATAAAAAAAATAATTAAGATCAATTCGGACAAATTAACATTTTTAAAACTGGTCATTCTTATCCAAAATATAAATCAACCCATACAAATCATCCACTTATGGAAAAAAAATATTTCATCATTTCAAATCTCAAGTTCTCTCTCTCTTTTTTTTCTCTCTAAACAATGCGGATAAAAAAATACTCAAAATATTGCTCAACCCTTTACAATAGATCAATTTTCTTACTATTTTTTATCACATAGGTGTTATTTTCAATTTCATTCTTGCTTGTATCTATTATTTTCTCTATCTTCGATGGTACTAGAGTTTGAAAAGAGTTCTATATTTGTTCTCTTTTACAAAATTAGGGCATTTTAGTTAATAATGAAAAATAAGACTGTTAGTTGTATTTTATTCAAGAATGGGTTAACAATTTTGAGTTTTGATGGTAAAATTATTGAAAGAACCTGAGAAAACCCAAGTTTTTATCATATTATTTCATTGACTATCATAGTTTGTTAGATGGTGTTTGTGGTGTTATTGCTAGTTGTTGTTGGTGTTGTCGGTATTGGTGGTCTTGTGGTGGTATCGGTGGTCTTGGTATTGGTATTGGTGGCATTGGTAGTGGTGTTGGCAGTCTTGGTGGCCTTGGTGCGGGTATTGGTGGCATTGGTGGTGGTGGTGGTATTGTTGGTGATGTTGGTGGTCTTGGTGGTCTTGATGGTGGGATTAGTGGTCTTAGAGGTGGTATTGGTGTTCTTGGTAGCATGGTAGTAGTCTTGGTGGTATTAAAGGTAGTGGTGTTGGCGGCGGTGGCATTGGTGGTGGTTTTAGTGGTAATCTTGGTGTTCCATCTATTGCAGCTGGTGGACCATCTATTAGGAGATATTAAATAGGTCTTCAAATAGATTTCCCATCTGTTCCAAAATGATGGGTTATCCATTAGAGTATTTGTTTTTGTAATGTGGCGTATAATAATTTATTGAAATTTGTCTTACCTTTTTTAAAAAAATTATGCAGACATCAAATGTAATATATTTTTAATTTTTCTATTGTTTTAGTTAAAAGATGTCTCCCAAAAGAAAAGAAACTGAAACTGGATCAACTTCTGACCACCAAACAAAAAAGACTAGAGCACAGATAGATTCAGAGGAACTTCCTAAACAATCTCAATCAGAGAAAAATGAAGCTGAGAAAAGTTATGAAAAAAAGGTGGAGAAGGGTATATAGAGGCTGGTGAGAAAAATAAAAAGGAGGAGGAAGAAAAGATAAACAATAAGAGAAAGAAGTAGAAAGTGAGAAAAAAGATGTTGATCAACATGATGATAAGCAAAAAGAGGAAGAAGTAGAAAGTAAGAGATGGTGATGATCAATATGATGATAATGCATAACCAATGGGGCATGAATTAAGACAGGCTATCCAAACTATTAGTATTGATAGCTTTCAAGTTGCGATGCCGATAGATGACCCTGCAAAACTAACTGGTGATCTTGTACTTACATGTCAATTGGGAAAACCTTTTGATGACTTTGGCAATATTATAAAGAATGAAAACATAGACGGACTTTTTAAGAAGAGTTGTTTTGGATGTTTTTTTGAGTTTCTTGAGGACCACACTGCCCATTTTCAAATGAGCATGATATATGATTTTCTCAAGCACAGTATCAAGTACGCTGGGTTGATAAAGATTTGAAGGGGGGAAGATGTATGAAATCTAGATGAACTACTATGGCATGTCGGGTTTGTTTTGACTTGAAAGAGTTTGCTATAGTGATAGGATTGAGATGAACTCGTCCAAAAGAACCACTCATCAAGGAAACACCCCGCAAAAGGTCCAATGCAAGCAAGACAACTAAACCACCACCATCAAATAGAGGGAAGACATTATCCAAGAAACCACCCGCCAAAACTAACAAATGCGAGGAAAAAATAGATGGACTGTTGGACATTGCTGGATGTAGCTACAAAGCGGAAGATTTGATAGAAGATTTCAAGGATAAAATCATATCAAAGTAGTACAGGGAGCAATTGTACTTAGTTTGGTTAGAATATGCAAGAGACGTACAGAAAGTCATAGAAGATGATTTGTTGGCACTTGCTGAGGATTTTGAAAAATTCAATGATTATCCCTGGGGATATGACAGGTACAACTTGACTGTCAAATATTTACTAACAAAGCTATCCTCAAAGATGATTACATTATACTTCTTTCCTTTGGCTTTTATAATAAATTTAATCACTATTTGTTTACTCATTCATTAATTAATATTGAATAATTATTATTACTTTTTTTTTTGCTTACTTCCTGTTTACATATTTTAGGCTTGCACATTTGAAGCCATTTCACATTTTCAAAAGCAGATCAAGGATTAACCGAATAAGGGTTCTCATCCAAGAATCCTTAGGTGGTTGGCTGCAAAGACCAGCACAAGAACTAAGAAGGTTGATCTTTTTAACCCTTTGGATGATGCAGTACGTCTTCTTTCAAGTAAAATAATTTGACTCAAAAAAATATATTGAAACAGATGTGTCATTTTTTGCGATAGATGGGTCATCTGTTGCTATAGATTGTCATTCTACTGTAGCTGGAGTAATAGATAAGTAATCTATTACGACATACGATCTATATTTTGTAGCAGATTAGCTATTTGTTTCTCTATTTTTTTTAAAATCGACTCAACAGATTACCCATCTACTGCAAATTATGCAATAGATAGGCAATTTGATGTAATATATTATTAATTTATTGTGACATACAGATTATCTGTTACGACAAATAGATCATCCGTTGCATAAATTGATTGTGTTAACATGTAACCTAACTGACTACAAATTATTATTATTATTATTATATAATGTAAATGTATCCATTTTTTTATAGGTTGTGCATCCTTGGACCGTGCCTACTAAGCAAGAGTTAGGGATGACTTCTTTTATTACTAAGTCTTGTTGATACAATAACAGAACCAACGATGGAGCTAATAAAGAAGAAATTGGCTGGAGCAGCAGCCATAAGAAAAGTAGTTAGGCAAGGTCAGCCTAATATTAAAGCTTTTCATGACCAACCTACTACAACAGATCTGGGTACTTCTTCTGAGGGTGTTGCTGGTAGAGTTGTTGATGTTTGTGGTAGCCATCTTGATGTTGATGCTGCTGTCAGTCATGATGATAAGCATGTTTATTCTAAAAAAATTACTCTTGAAATCACCCCTTACACAGGTCCCTCTCACCCTTACACCGGTTTCTCTCACCCTTATAGTGGTCCCTCTAACCCCTCTTCACCCTCATATTCTTATTGCAAATGCAAAGTTTGCAAGGAAAGACATGGTAAACTCCTTGAAATATTAGAGGCTATTGCTGAAGCTGTCGAGAAATTGAAATCCAAGAGAAGTGTCATATCATCCAAGAAAGTGAGAGAGCCACCACACTCATACAGTGGTGGTTATAGGGAAGAAAAGAAAAACTAACCAAATAATCTCCAGTCTGGAAAAAAATTGCAACTCCTCTATCTCCAATAGTTGTTGAAGTTTAGGGGCCACTGAAAAAGGTTGACATATATGCAAAACTTGGCGATGAAAAAAAGAAGGAACTGCAAAAGACCACAAATGTCGGGAAGAAGAAACCTACAAGAATACACCATGCATATGTTTGATGCCCAAGACTTCAAGAGTATGACAAATATGCATAAGTAGTACCTAAATTGGGTAAGTTTACTTTTCCTAACATAGCCTTCTAATATACTCCATAAAGAAGAAGTTACACAATAGATGTGTATTTTTTTTTCAATAGTTGGGTATTCTGGTGCAATTGGTGGTGGTTTTACTGCAATGTATTACACATCTATTGCATAAGTTGCGTTAATTGGTAGTTTGTGAACAGATTTAACGAACCCTCTACAAAAGATGGACCATCTGTTACATCTTTCCACTATGTTTTCTTCCTTACAATTACTATTTAAAAATTGTCTTCTTATAACAGTATGTTGATGAAATTCTCTACCTCATGAGGAACAAACAATTAGCGTACCCGGATGCTTATGATGTTGTCAATAGGATAATGGACCTCAAATTCTACAATAAATTTAAGAAAAGGTACAATAAGCTTTGTAGTCCAGATGACACTCCTGGTGGCCCGAGATTTGATAGGTTAGTTTCTATGTACGAATAGGAAGAAGACATTATTAACTATATTAGACGGAAGAGGTCATATCCACACGACAAGAGTTGGACCAAGGCAAAGAGAATTCTTACAGTCATGAACGTGGAAGTCAAATATTTTCTCGCTGTTGAGATACTTCTCAAGGAGAAAAAGATTAAGGTTTATGACTGTAACTTACCTATCTTTGACGACTGTAATTCTTTTTTACCCACGAGCAGCCACTGTTGGAGTTGCTCCCAAACTTGTTGAGGCAGAATAAACTGATGGATCATTTTCCAGCGAAAGTGTTGATGAAGAAAGCATGGGATTTTGAAGGTCGAAACAAGGACATGGATATTCAAAAAAATAAAACCGGTGTCACGTGTGGGTCATATGCATTTGCCTCACTCGACTCTTCAACTCGATTGCCCTTTCTTCTTCTGTTTTTTCCTTTGAATAATAGTCGGGTTAAAATTCCATCTCAATTTCTACTTCTTTGCATGAAAATACTTTGTGTTTACATCCAAAGGGAGCATGATGTAGACACGTAATTTCATCCTTCCAAAATTATTTTACTATTTTACCTTCCGTCTTACCACGCACCCTAACCTCATTTCATAACTTTTTTTCACAAAAATGACAAAATAATGACCAACACTAAGCAAAATTTATCCCTAAATTCTCACATGATCCCAATTGGAACAAACTAACAACCCCTCCCTATCAAATTTTGACAACACATCACCACCCTACACCCCCTCTCCCTACCCATTGGGCCACTCCCCAACCCCAACTCATATTTTTTCCACCGTAACAGAATCAACAACAATACACATTCACTAATAGAATTTTTCATACACCATATATGTACACATCTCATTGAAATTCCCACGCACACACAAAATATATATACACAACAACAGAATTAGGAAAGGGGAAAATTCATAAGCACAATGCATACGCACACATATACAGACGCAAAATACACACACCTCGCGCCATTAACACACAACTCATACATATAATTTTGACATATACACACACCTCACAAAAAATCACAGAAGACATCACTCACCAGCCAGCTTCAAGACCACAGGTACTCAGACAATAGACGAAAAAAGTTCTTCTCAGACTAAGAAAGGTTTTTCCTTGAGAAAAAAGAAGAATAAAAAAAGAAAGATAGAAAAAATAGTAGTAGACTCAATAAAAAAATTAGTAGCAGAACAGTTGCCCAATGAGATAACTATGAATCCAGAACTGTCGGAGCCAAGACCCAGAATTTATTTAATCCAAAGAGAAGAGACAAGATCAACCAGAACAGGAACAAGACTAGGACTATCAGACAGAGACAGTGACGAATATGAACGAGACTATAACTCAGCCATGAATCAATTTGCACAAAACCCAAATGCAGATGATGATTCAAGAATGGAATTTGACTCAGAAGCACTACATAATTTCGATACATAAGCCATAACGATATTTACAAAAAGATAAAATTATAAATATATACAATATCAGATAAATAAATAAATAAATAAATAGACGAGAAGGGGTTAAAAGTCACCAGGCCCACTTGCCAAAAATTCTTGATAAGTTTATCAAAGGATTTGAAATCCATAAAGAGACTTGAAGTTCACAAATGCCTATAAATAGCACCTTATGGATGACTTCAAAGTAAGTATCTAGAGAGAAGTAAGAGCAAAAGTCAAGAGTGAGAAAGTTCTCAGTTTTCCATGAAGTTCTTCATTTTCAACGTGTGTAAGTTAGTTCAATAAAAAAAAAAGGAAAGAATGTGTAAAAAGTGAGAATTTTTCTTGGTTCTTCATTTTGTGATAGCTGTCAGCTTTCGGGGGACTCGCTAAGGAAACCTCATTTCTTCCTTAAGACATGTAAGTAGTAGTTACATAGATCTTTGTATTTTTCTCTCTAACTTGTAAATTATGTTTAAATTAATAAAGTACATATTCTCTTACTAGCTGTTTTATTACTTACTATCTGCAATACTTATTATTTGTATGCTTATTATTATTATTATTATTATTATTATTATTATTATTATTATTGTTATTATTATTATTGTTATTATTGTTATTATTTTTGTTATTATTATTATTATTATTATTATTATTATTACTAGTTGTTTTATTATTTACTATCTAGCAATAGTGTATTATCGCTTTTGTATGTTTATTATTAACTTAATAAAACATAAAAGAAGAAAAACAAAGAGACAATCAAGATAAAACTATAGACGAATTAATAGAGCGACTAAAAAAGATAGAAATAACTCTTTAAAAAGAAATAAAAGAAGCTAAAATAAATAAATCATTTCCCTAGTTTTGAGTTATTGTGATAGCACCAAAATTTATTGGTAGAGTATAAAACTGTTATTATAAATGTAAATTCAGACCCATGAGTGGGGTGTTGAAATTACAAGATCACCTTTGACAGATTTCACCTAAGTGAGTGTTGAAGTAGTCCGTTTTCTATGAAAAACGCTCATGAAAAATCGGGATAGTATATGGTTGTAATGGGCTGGATATTAAAACTTGTGTCAACACCTTGATTGTTGTGTGTAAGCAATGATAATTTATTTTCCTTAAGTAGTCATAGTACAAGTTTGAGACAACTACTGACTCTGGAGTAAAGTTTGTTGTTTTACTAAGTGAAGGTTCAATGCAGAGCACATCTTCATTGTGCACAATAGTTTCCCTTCAACTAAATTGGTGATAACTCTCTTATTTGAATATTATAATGTTTGTGGGAATATTATTAATGGTCATAAAGTGAAGAAAGTAGTGTCATTATATTTTGATAATTCTTGTAACTTCTTTCACTTTATTCATCCATTATCTATCACATTATTTTGTATATTTAATCTTATGAGTTGGTGGTAAGAATGTGGTCACAAATGTCTTGTAACTTCTACCATTATTCTACCTCTCTATGTATTGTAATTCATATAACATATGAAACCCCTAAAATATTCATATTCCTCGCTTAATACCCACCACTCCCTCATTTACTAGATGGAAGACTACTAAACCTATATAAATGATGTTTTTTTCTTTGTGTTAAAGAGTATATGAAAAAGACAGGAAGAGTAGTACATTGTGAGTGAGATGACAAAGATGATAACTGTAAAAATTATATTAGTGAAAGAGATAGTTGAGACAAAGAAAATATTCTAAGTCTCTAATTATATTCACTATACAAAAGAGAGTAACTGTATAAATGAAAGATAGAGTTGAGACAAAGAAAATATTCTATATTCACTATGCAAAAGAGAGTTTTAATATGTTGAAGAAAGGTGTTCATGTGGTGGAGCTTTGAACTCTTCAACTAATTGGAGTTGCTTGAGTTGTACATCATTGATGGATTGTTGTATACTGGAGGGGACAAGTCAAGAAATATACTGCTGGATCGATGAAGATTATGTCGCAGTTGACTTGAATCTCCTTAAAGAGAGCGAGATATTCGCGCCTCAGTCAAGAAAAAGATTATTCTTTTCATTTTTGTTAATATTTATTATTTCAACTGTAATTTTATTATTTGTGGTATATTACACCACCATGTTATATAAGATGTACTTCATATAAGGTTATGCTTCAATTGACTTCCCTTTTTCAAACATTACTCAATATTTGTTTATGTGCTTTCTGCATTCGACTATTTAATAATCAAAGTTAATGATATTTTAATTTTTAAATATTAGGATAAAATAGTTGAAAGACTAATAACATACATAATTGGTTTAAATGATGATTAATAGAATGTCAATAATTATAAAAAAAAAAAAAAAGATAATTGGTTGAAGTAATTTTTTTTTTTTAAAATGAAGATCAAATTAATTAATTTTTTCACCTATAATATTGTTCTAATAAAAATGGAGACATACGTGAGATGAAAAGAAAAAAAACATTAATTGAGATTTATAGAATAAAATAAAATAATTTAATTTAAATTGCATATCTGATGTGCAACTGCAAAGTTCATTGTTGGTAAAATTCTTTTGCTTCAATTACTACCGTCACAACAGTAAAGAAAAATATTACAGATATAAAAAAATCCAATGAATATTTTGTGATTTTAAAGTTATATTCTGAAATACAAATAAATAATATACTAATTCAACAAATCAATAAAGAAATACACAAAACACAAACTCATGTAATAATAAATTACTTTAGAAAAATAAGATATATTTTAATAAAAGATAAAAATTTCAAATTAAGTTTTTTACAATTTTAATTTATTAGATATTAGAGATTAAAAATAGAAATTATTATTATTCACAAAATAATAAGTAAATACTAAGGGGTCATTTGGTAGAGTGTATTGGAAAACTAATGCATGTATTAGTTTAATGTGTATTACTAATACACTGTTTGATATACTTTTGCAACCTATGTATAACTAATGCTTGCACTAGTTGTACACTCTATTGTATATTGAGGTGTATATTATTAATACCTCAAAATCTATGATATTAACAATACAATGGATCCAATACATACATTAATGTGATTAAAGACAACATTATCCTTCAAAAAAAAATTTATAACCTTCCCAACATATACATGAAAGATATTTTTATAAAAAAAATCTTTTTAAAAATTATTAATTTATATTATTTTTAATACATTAAACTAAATACTACATAAAAAAAATACAAATATAACTAATGTAAGCATTACTAATACAAATATTACTAACATATCATATTTTACATTATTCTTATTAAATCACTAAAATGGAAAGTAGTTAGTGGGAAGGAATGAAATGAGAGAATTAGGTTTAGTTTTTGCTATTTAAGTGGAAGCATAAGACGAAGAGAAGCAGATTGTTTGTTGAGATCGGATCGGCAGCCGATCCGAAACAATATTGTCTCTCACGCACACCTCAGGTGAGATGCTGAGTATTTTGTTAAACCCTTATACCAGAAACAATATTGAATTTTGAATTGTTGTTATAGGACTAAGAGGTAACAATATTGAATTTTGAATTGTTGTTATAGGACTAAGAGGTAACAATATTGAATTTTGAATTATTTTTATTGGACTAGCTAGGAGGTAACAATGTTGAATTTTGAATTGTTGTTATAGGACTAGGAGGTAGATAAAAAGAAGAATAGCCATGCTGTATTTGATGGTTATTTATTGTATGCTGTAGAAATCAAAGTTTATGATATTCCCCAGAGGAAATGGATGGACAACATCCCAAAGTTGAAAGCTCCCATGTGTTACCCACTCGTCTTCTTCATTGATCACTGGCTTTATGTGATCTCTTTTGATATTCCCGAGGGCGGACAGCCACACTTTGAGATGCTGAATATGAGTCATCTTTCTAAAGGATGGGTTTCACTACCTCTGATTTGTATCCTGTAGTTACCTATCAACTTGCCACTCTGATTGTTGACGGTGGTCATTCAAACGAGACCACCCTATATCTAAAGGCGCCTGACAGCTGCGTTCTTCTTGCTTTCAGCTTCAAGGATTAGACTTGGTATACCTATACCAATACCATTGGAAAACCATTGACACCTCTCAGGCATCATCTTTTGAAATCATCTTGGTGGGATCATTTTCTAATCGTAGAAAATCACTTGTACTCATTCGGAAGGAACAAGTCAAAATTTTTGCTAATCATTCATGATTTGGAGCCTGTCTCCAGCGATAAAGTTGATGAAGGAAGAATTATATGTGAGGTTGACGTAACAAACACTGTTCACCGAGATGTTCTTAACGATAAACTTGCTCTTTACTCTATTCGTTATCTAGGAAAGAAGGGTTCATGCCGAAGGTTCTTTATGGCTATCGTCTTCTCTTCCAGGAACCACCATTCTCTCGTGTCTACATGCACCTTTGATCTAAGTGGCGAGTTTAAGGTCCAGGAATATTCCTGCCAGAACAAACCTCTAAACCCGGGTCCATATCTCACGCTTCCACTTCAATGCGAGGTGTTATGTAAGTCTCTCTCCCCCTTAGAATTGCAATTGCATTGCTTCCAAGCGAAATGTAAGTTTGATCTTTATATCAAATTGTTCAGTAAACTAGCAGATTTTACATTCCTTTCCTGAATAACACACTTTGTACTCTAGATTATTCTTATTAACGAGGCGGGGCTATTTGTTCTCTGTTGAACTAGTTCTTCCTCTATTATCAATGGCCTTTGTGCTTACCTATTTTTCAGTTAGGCGTTGGATTGTTTTGCTCTAATGGTTTAGGTGGGACGTCTAAAAGACAACTCCTCTTGTGTAACATATCATGATGCTTCTATATGTATGAATATTTGTCACCCTGCATTCTGTCTTGGTTGTTTTGGTCATTAGTTTTCCTAAGCAACTACTACTTGTTTTTCTGTTGCCTCAGGTGAAGTCAAAGGTTTGTTAAATTGTCCAATGGGTAGTACCAGTAGTTTTTCTTCTGACTGGGTAAGCCTTACCTCTTAAGCACATTGGAGGTTTCTTTAGAAAATGAAATACAGCAGTAGTACTAATATATTCCTCTATACTGGTGCGTGGTTCATACAAGTACATTCAGGAGTCAAAAGAATAAATTTACCGGTTCTCTTTGAAATGTGTAAACACTGCTTATAGTTTTCATGATTCCCCTGCTTGTGTGCAGCTTTGTCTTTATCTTTGTTTCGGTCTAGTCACACATGCAAAGCAAGCTACAAGCCTTCTGTTAAAGTTAAAATTTTCCATCGACTTATAGATTAATAGCGACCAAAAATGCATATGGCTGTTTTTTGTGTTTAGTGAAATTCAAGGGACTTAAAGGAATCTAACCTTTAAACCTGAAAGACCATTTTTCGTCATTTTCTCTTGTCAAGATTCTAGTTTTAGTAAAATTCAGTGAGAACCTTTAATGTGGTAATACGGAGTTACATGTTGTGTATTAGAGAATCATTATTATCTTATGCCACGTTTCTGATACTTGAAGTGTGCATTTGATGTTTTGGAGATCAGTCACACCTTTAGGGAAAACAACGCAGCTGCAGACGATTTGGCTATGGAAGGAATGAAGCGAGCATGTTTTAGAGAACTTAACTTTCTGCCTACCCCTCCTTTATTTTGCTTTGTTTTGCTAGAGGGATAGTTCTTATATCTGTTAGGAAAACTACTAGTACTAGTAATATTTTGGCTCTCTTTAAGAACTTATTTGCTCTAAGGAGCTGTACTGTTTGTAATGACGCTCTTTAATTTGTTATTAACATAAATCCACTACTTTAACCAGAAAAAAGAAATGCACTTAATGTGACTTGAAAACTTTTGCTTGGAAGCTTCACCAATCGGTTTCGCAAAACAGTGATGAAAAGAACCCATCTCTTAGAATTGTCAAACCGCTTCAGCTACTGCCTCGTGAAGGTTCTGAACAATTTAATTGAGTATCGTTTGGTCTGATTTTTCTAATTGGACGAGTAATATTTGGTCTTTCGATCGTCTTCTGATGATCATTTAAAGGAAAAATACTACAGTTCTTCATTATGTTAGAAAGGTAAATTGTTTTGGAATGTTTAATCTGCTGGGGTTTGATTTGTTAAGAGTTAAAAGGATCTGGGGACTGGCTTAAAAGATTTTAGAGCGCATAATCTTGGTCTTATAGACAACAATTGAGGGAGGTTTTTTACAGGAGTCCAGAGCATAAATGACAAGTTTTTCAGGAAAAATTACCAAACCTTTGTCCATCAACATGATATGTAAGATAACATGGTTGGTTTACCCGGTAAGGTAAATGGACTTTCTTATTTTATTTATTATATTGAAAAAGTTGGTGGGAGTCCAAAATTTAATGACATCAATGTATCAAAATTTAGTGACATTAATGTACTTCCTCTATACATCTTTATTTATCCACTTTTCTATTGGGGAATATCCAATAATCTCTGTTCATTTTATAAAATCAATGGATAATTTATTTATTTTTACCTATTTATCCTAGGTATTAAATACAATACACAACTCATTGAATTTTTCAAAGTAAAAAATATATTATCCAAAGGGTGATATAGAAAAATCAATTATCTATTTATTGTTTCTTATGACATATGTCAAGTCAAACATGAACAAGTATTTATGAATGGAGGAATAATTTAGTGACGAAATTATTTCAAATGCATTGCATTATAAGGTAAAATGTGTTCCTTACCTTACAAGGTAAAGTATGTACCTTACAAGGTAAAATGTCTTTTACCTTATCAATTTTCTTTTAGGTGAAAATCATTTTTCATCCCCAACTTTGCCTTAAAAATCAAACTCCCCCTCAACTTTGAACAATATCCATACTCTCCCTTTATCCTTATTGAATTTTTTAAATTCTATTGTGCCCTTTTTTTTTTTTCAAGGTATACTTTAATTACTTTTTTATATAATATTTTTCAATTCCAAACATACAAGTATGTAGTATAATATTATTAATCATTTTTGTAGCTTACTAATTTGTCAAATGTTGTTGTTATCATATCAACTTGTTAAGCCTAGACTTACGTTAAGTTAGTATTGTCATACATGTGTAAAAAGCTTGTCCTTTATTTGCATTCATATGTAAATTAGCACTTTGTATGAAACCCATATCAAAACTAATTTTAATTTTCTTTCTGTATAGATATGGAATATCAACACTTTGTGCATTCAAGACCATCACAGTATGACATATATGCCACGCAAAGTAAGCATCAGTTCGAGGCTATTTGGAAAGGTACAGTGAAAGGAGAAAAGATATATTTGATAGTGCGGCATGATGATAATGATTTTTGACATCATGTTAGAAATCATTTGTTCCATCCCCGTCTTCTTAATTATTTTAATATTTGTGGTTTTAGGGCATCGTATATGTTGGATTCGTTTCTTGCAATTATTCCCTTATTACTACACGTGTTGAAAGGTGGTAACCAAAAACGCACACCTTTCACCTGAGAACGGGTGAAGCGACTACAACCTTACATGACATGAAACTCATGTTTGGAATGGTCGTAGATGAAACTCTCATTCTTCATCCAGGCGCTGCTCAGATATTACCTACTAACAGACAACAAATATTTATTGAATTTACAGGATTGATAACTGATCTAAACTTTTTTCGAGGAAGCAGAATTTTTTTAATGAGATTGGACGAACACATGGAAAATCTGAACGAAATAACTGATGAAATTGAGGAAGAAAAGGTGCAACGAAGAGTTAGGTTGTACCTTTTTTGGTTGTGCGGCGGAATAATATTTTCTGATAAATCTAAAAATAAATTTAGTACAGACTCTTTGATTGACATGCGTGAATTACCCGCAATGTCAACACAGGCTTGGGGAGTCGCTGCACTATCGTACCTGTATTTTTGGTTTGTGTTGTACGTCGATGGAGAAGTTGCACCGCATTAGTGGTTTTGTCTCGTTATTGCAGGTAAGTGAACTTTATAAAAAAAAGTTCTATTATCCGACTCAGATACATTGGTCGTCATAGCCCTCTATCTATGACTATTGTTCATGTACATTGTCCATTTTTCAATTGAGTGATTACATATCATCTATAGGCTTCCCGTTATTGCATTCTCTGCAAGAACTTTTTTTCTGATGCTCCGTAGCTGCGAAACACATCAAATTTTTGAGTTCACTATTTAATTTTTTTTAGTTAAATTATTTTTTAAATGTCGAACACAAAATCTGTGGTGTGGTTTTGATGGTTGCAACCAGGCGTAAGATTAAACACACTGTAAAATTTCTTGACGACTATCTGAAATGAGTCCAATAAGATTTAACACACTGTAAAATTCCTTGCTGACTGTCTCAAATGAGTCCAATGTCTTTTCTCTCACCAACAACATGCCTTTATAATAATGTGAGAAACCATGACCAAGAGTCAAAACTTTCACGCACTACTATAGCATATGTGAGTGGAAAAATATTACTGTTCGCATCAATTGCGACAATAATTACTAGTTTAATATCATACTTGCCATAAAGATGAGTTCTATCTATTGAAATCACAGGCCTACAACTTTTAAATCCCTCAATGCTAGTCTTGAAACTCCAAAATAAAAACTTGAATATGTGCTCACCTTGCATTGTTATTGAATCATGCTCCTACTCAAAAATAGTGTCTGGATTGAACGATTGCAATGCTATCATATATGTAGATAATGCCCTAAAAAAACTTTCAAAATCACCATACACTATCTTAAAGGCCTTTCATCGACCTTTTTGAGCTTTTCTATAACTAGGGTATAATTGTGCAATCCTTTGATGTTTTCGCGAACTATCTTGATGATAATATTTGAATCCTTCTTAATATAGGAAATCAATGAAGTAGTAATCACGTCGTTGTTTAAATTAGAATGATCCTCTTTATATTTATTTGGATTACAAGTATGCTCAATCATTTTTTCTGCCTTCCACATACACCAATTGCTCTAAAGTATATCATCTATTCATCCCCTGACATATATTTCTTGCAAATAACCTTTCAACTGTCTCCTCTTGATCAATCACAAAATAACTCTGTTTCCTTGATTAGATTATACTTTCTCACAGCCGATTTCATTTTCTTTTTGTTAATAAATAACATAACTAAATGTAGATACAAATTAAATATTACTGTATTAATAATATCAAATGATTAAAAAATTTCAAGATTAACTAGTTTATGTATTAAAATACTAACTTGACTTAATATATTCAGGATTATTTTAATTCCAAAGTGGAGTCTGAAAACAATCTTCATTGATCATGCACCTTAATTGTTATGGACTTTCTTATGTATGATCTAAATATGAAATTGCTATGGAAGAATTATTTTTAATATAGACACCAATGGGTGTAGACTCTCCATTAACATTTTCATTATTATTATCATCATCTTCATCATCAGAATATTGATCATCATCTGACGATTCATATTGTAATTGTTCATCGCTATCCAACTCTTATTGTAAGTCATTGTTGTTGTTCACAAATTCTGTGAGTTGAGTGAGTGTAAATCCACAATCATTAAATCAGCTAAATGAACAAATCATCTCATTAATAACAAGAAAAAAAACTACTTAATTAAAGAAAATGGATTGTTTATTACCTATCAATTGCCTCCACCGAAGAAGGATATTGTGGGTCACTTGAATTTAAAAATTTTAAATTCATAGACGCATTGTTAGGTCCTCTTATATCAAAATTATTCACAAATTTGGGTGAATTTTGATATTGTGTTTCAAACCCACTATCAAATTATTTTTCCATTGCCATTCTTGAAGAATCAATATTAAAATTAAAACTAAAATTCAAAGAATTTTGACTTGGTCGAAGATCAAACTCACTATCCGTGAGTTCTTCAACAATAGGGAAATTTTCCACACATGCATACATGTCAAGCGTCTGCATATTAAGGAGATTACCAAAAAATTTTATGGTGCGAAGAAATAATGACAAAAATCACCATTTCAAAGAGGAGTTTTACCAAATATAGGTTGTCCGTTGGACGTATAATAATTAGGATACTGTTCAGAAATAACCACATGTGATAGCATACCTAAGTATTAAATTACAAAAAATAGCAACACTGATATAAAATTAAATAGTGTAGCATAAATAACATTATTTTAATATAACTCCACTATTTTTACCCCCTGACAAAAGTTACCATGTATAGTCTCTTATATTCACGCGTTTCATCTTCTTTTTTCTTATTTTATTTTTTTCCACGCCATCAATTCAGTTCCCACTTTCAATTCCTCTTCCATTTTTTTTCCTTTCGCATGATTTTTAGCACGATCTGATAAGGATTTTGTTTCTCTGTTTGAGGTATGTAATTAATTTTGTTATTGCATGTTATCAATTTCAATGATTTTTTTGGGTACTGTAATTCATTAGTGAAAATGATATTAAGGTTATTATGTTCTAATGGCTGAACATACATAAAATTCACAAACAAATAGTGGTATACCACCCATTAATTTGGTGTCTGATTATGCACCATCTTTTAGTCTTGGATTAACTCAAGACGATGTATTTAATGTTATTTGTAATCCTATACGGTCGAAGAAATTTGGGAGTGTTGACACCTAATTTTTGCCCTCCACGACTAAATTTAATCCTGGGTTTCTTCAGTTTTTAATAAACCAAAATAATAATTTCATCCAAATAAAAAAAAAACTAAAATATTTTTCGTACGTGATTTTGTCATTTTAAGTAGCGATAATATACTATCGTGTTCAGTTATACGAGATTATATAATTTGTTACTTAAATATTTATTTTACAAAATATCGAATTTAATTAAGGCTTATCTTGAAAATAAATTCAAATGATTAAAATCTTAATTTAAATATAATTTATTCTCAAAAATAATTTATTTGAATAAATATGCATTCATTTTATTAAATCAAGAAGCTCGGGATTAAAAAAAAGGTATTAATTCTTATCGAATTTTAATTTAATTTAACCAATCTATTAGATTTGACCATAATTGAAAATTGGTCATAATTGCAATGCAATTCGTCAATTAATTTTTAATTTGGTCAAAATAAATAAATATGGCTAAATTTTAAATTACAATTGGGGTTATATTTTAAATAACCCCAAAATTCTCAAGAACTCGAATAAATTTTACCCAATTCCCACCAAAAAACAAATTCAAATTGTATTATTCCCCCCAACTTTTTCCTTTTTCAATTTTGAAATCCAAAGATTGTACTACATTGTACTATTTTCCCCCACATTATCTTCCACTTCACCTTATCTTTAATTTTTACATTCCAAAAATCCCCCTAAATGCTTTTTCTCCCACATTGGTAGATGACAAGAAATAAATCTCTATCCTTTCCTATAAATATTTTTCTCCCACATTGGTGGAAAAGAGAAAAAAAAATACTTTATTCTCTTCTATAAATACTACCACTACTTTGATAGAGAGAGGAGGGAGAAGGAAGGGGAAAAAAAAGGCTAGAAAGGGAAAAAAATTCTTTTGAGCAAAAATAGTTATTTTTATTTAGTAAAAATTTTTGTTTCATAAAGTTGATTGGCTAATCAAAATTTTTGAGTTGTCAGCGATGTTTTTCGGTGGTGGTTGAATCTAACGAAGCTCGTAGTCTCGTTTTGCTGCCCCCCAAAAGGTAAACACACATTTTTTTTTATTATTATTTTAGTTTTTATTATAGTTTTTCTCTTCATCTTTTTTCTTTTTCGTAGTTCGTAGATATAATTTTATTTGTTGGGATTGTATGTTGTAGATGGCCTTGAAGGCCCTAGGATGTTGTGGTGTCGATATTCTAATTATTTTCATGTTCATGATATAAAAATGAGCTAGCAATAGTTGTATGTGTCTTTTTTGACTTCTTTCTTTGATTATTTTGGATAAAGTTTCAGTCTTTGCTTAAAAGATGTATTTATGCTTTTTCTAAACTCATTGTTGTTGGATACATTTGTTCTTAGTATGTAAAGTTATTTTCTTTATGTTTAGAAGAATAGTTAATGTTGAATGTTTTGTCTTTTCACCTTTTCACCTTATTGTTTAATTATTTGAATAAAATTTAGATCTTTACTTGAAAAACGATACACATGTCTTGTTTAAACTTAGTGTTGGTAGATATATTTGTTTTTAACATGTAAAGTTATTTCCTTTATGTTGAAAAGAATAGATAATATTGATTGTTTCTCTTTTCTTACTTTATTCTTTGATTATTTTGGATAAAGTTTAGATCTTTACTTGAAAAACAATACACATGTCTTGTTTAAACTTATTGTTGGTAGATATATTTTTTTTAGCATGTAAAGTTGTTTATTTTATGTTGGAAGAATAGTTATTATTATTTGTTGCGCCTTAATAAAAATACTAATTAGTTAAGTCAAGAATTTATCATTTGCTTACTAATTATTTTTATGGATTTCAAAACCCTCATATAAGATATGAAGAGCTAGCTTTATTTTTCATCTAAGATGTTTATTCTCTTTGTTCGCATGTTGTCTTTCCAAAATGATAAGAAAGTTTGAAGTTTTGCGGTTAAATAAAATTATTTGGATATTTTTTACTCATGCATAGAATGATTGTGAAACTTTTGCTTTGCATTTTTTATTTGTTGACTCTCATTCTTATGCAAGTGTGCTTATTCTTGTCATTCAAAAATTGGTTCTTGATAGTTTCTTTTACTTTGAAATATGTCACTTTTATTCCTTGACCATATATTAATTTCTTTATCTTTTCTTTGCATGCAAAAAAAATATATCTCGATTCCAAATAGACTCCTCTCCTGCATTTCGTAATAGGTAAATAAGGCTCACCCCTTCGAGTCAAGTTCAAAATTTAAACCCAAGGTCTATTACATGGCGTGCAGGTGCTAGAAGATAGACAAAGAAGGAAAATGGGTCAAAACTCATTGATGAGGTCATTAAAAGACTTGAAAAGTCTCAATTTTTATTATTGTCTTCTTTTTATTTATTCATTTAGTCATTTATTTATTCATTCATTTCGGCCTCGAAGCCAAAGTTGTATTTAATACAGGTGGAGCAAGACTCGAGCCAAAGGCTCGAAAAATAGTTTAGGACAGATGAAATGGGTTGGAAGCCCAACTAGACTAGGACAGGTCTCGTTAATTTGAGCCTAATGGCCTAAATCCTTTACTTTCTCCTCCCTTCCCCTTTTATGTGTTAATTTTTTATTAGGTTTGTTTAGACTTAGTTAAAATCCCTACTAAGTCGCCTAAATCTATTTTACACAAGTCTCTTTTTTTTTGAAAAAATCAAATCACCATTTCAACAAATTAATCTTTTCGAAGTTAATCAAAAGACGATTTTCAAACAGTCCGGATAACCGCAAGTTAGCGGACGTTTTAGGTGCCTAACACCTTCCTAAAACGTTAATAGGAACCTCTTACTCAGAATCTCTGACTTAAACGATTTTCCCTATTTTGAATCGTCTAAGTATTTTACAAAGGTTTCTTAATTCCTTTTCAAAATTAAGTGGCGACTCTTTCAAAAGTTAAAATTTCTCCGCAAAACAGGGAGTACGATGAAACAAATTCGTAACGATCCGGTGAAGATGGATGATTTTATCAAAAAAAATGGTTGAAGAAAACTCCTTCACCAAAAGAACAAGGAATAAAAAAATATGAAAGAAAAAGGAAAGCCAAAGAAATTGAAGTGTTAAGTAAGGTTGATGACGATCTTCACAACTCTTCTAATAATGAATCTGAAGAAGACATGGAGGAAGAGGTATGTTTTTCGTTGTAGATGTATTCTGCAATTATTGTTATGTATTTATCGATTTTAGTAAAGCTTTTATCAACATTGGGATTAATATGTATTTTTTAGTGGGTTAATATGTATTTGTTATGTTCAAAATACATATGGATGTTATATGTATTTTTTGATGTGTTTGTTGTATTTAGTTATTTTTTTTCAGTTTAATAAGGTGTAGTTTTAATATGTATTTTATGTTTTGCTGATATGTATTTAGGGATTGCAGTGAGCTTTATATGTATTTTTTTATGTGTTGGGTGTGCTTTGATTTTTTTTACAGTATAACATGTATATTAGAAGAAATTGCCAAGTTTGCATATAATATACATGTATAACATGCTAAGTTTGCATGTAATATACATATATAACATGCTAATATTTTGTATATTAGGTGAAATTGCTAAATTTGCATGTATAAAAAATATATATTTATATGAACTACTCAGGAAGAGTTCTTTGGCTATATATATTTTTAATATATTTGATATGTATTTTTAATTTTTTTGGATGCTGAAATATACAATTACTTTATGTAGAGAAGTACATTTGCAATTTCTTGTGTATTTTTATTAGGTTCAATATACATTTTAAGGTATAGGGTAGCATTTGTATATTTATACATACATATAAAATATCATATGTATTTTGCTTTGGTGATGATTTTTTTTATTTTTTTTCTATTCAAAATACAAATGAATGTTATATGTATTTTTTGGTTGAATACATAGTTGATTGTTTTTAAACTTTTTTACAGTTTAATGAGTTGTAGTTTTACTTTGTATAGGTGTTGCGTGACGCAAATATTTCTTGTAAGAAAACTTTCAAGATTTGCACCTCATATTTCTTCGTACAATGACAATGATATAGATGAAAGTTTACGGGCCATATTAAGCAAGGAACAGTACAAAAAGTTTTGCGACAATAATATTTTTGGTTATAAGTTCAACCACAGTTGTGCAGATATGTTATGTTGCTTTAGATAAACGGTAGTTCTTCTTCTTCTATTGTTATTCGTGCAAACGACACATCTCTTTATTTTACTCGTAGGAAATTTGCTATCATAACTGGCTTGAATTGTGTCACTAATAGGTACGACTTCATTTTTAACGAGGATATACCAAACAAGATTGTTGAGAAGTATTTTAATGATGCAGAATTTATATAGAAAAGACAATTATTTCTAGCATTCATGGACAAAGTTTAGGGGAGAACAATGATGAGGACACTGAGAAGTTTGCAATTTTGTACTTTCTGCATTCGTTTGTGTTAGCTAATGTTGATACTGTTATTATACTCCATCTTCATTTTGATTTGATAGACAATGGTAGATATAAGGATTTTTCGTGGGGACTTTGTAATTTGAGGATCTAGCGAGAAGTTTGAACAATAGGTTAAAAGCAGGTGAAAAATTTTATTGGATACAGTAAATGCCACTGGCTATTCAAGTGTGGCTTACGAGTGTTGTTCACATGTTCTGCGAAAGATTGCGTTCAAGATTGACAATCAAATTCTCCGATTTTCAAATTGGAAGACAAATACACCATGACCACGTTTTGAGTATTTGATGAATGTTATGTTTAATGATGATAGCAAGGTTTGTTGTCAATAAATATATATGTAGTAATATGTGTTTTATAGTCTACGCATATACATTTGATTTACGATTGTTTAACGTATAATTTAATGTATTTTATCTATATTCATAGGTTGTATTTAACAACATTGAGCCAACTCAAAGGGAAATGGAAAAGTTCCAAATACCGGAGAAGGAAGGACATGAAGATGAACGTTCAGTTGATTTGGATGATGACTTTCAGGATCCACCACCAAAATAAATTAATAATTTTTTTTAAAGAAACAAACGGTTGATTCATCAACCCCAAAAGTGAAGAAATCAGTGAGGAAACAGTCACACAATATTATTGACGGGAATACCTAAAAAAGGACACCAGTTCGTCGTGTTGTAAAGGTTGTCAGAGTGAAGACACAAGTATTTAAGACAATACAAACACGACAGGCAATTGCTCCAAAAATGAAGAATGTGAAGCAAACAACTAGGGTTATTTTTCCTCCGCTACAGTCAAAGCAAAAGAATCCTGTAGAGAAAGAAGCCTTTACTTCAAAGAAAGTTTTTGATGAATTCCTTGATTAGGTAAGATTTCTGTCAAATACATGTGTACAGTAAAAATATTTTGTTTATTGATTTTGTATGAAAATAGGTTTGTCGAGAGTTGAAACTAATTTGTAGACTTGTGAAAACAAAGTTCATAGGATTATGAAAGCAATTCAACAAACCAAGGTAAACTTTTTACTATTAAAATACAACACACATATGCAATTATTGTGTTATAATTGTACATATATTTCGTAGGAACAGTTTGCATATAATGAATCCGAACAACCAAATATTGATGATGGTGATTTAGAGACATCTGCACACACTTCAGTCCTGATGTTGTTAAGAATTCAGATAAGATGATTGAAGGTACAAACGTAAAGGTAAAATTTTTAATATTCAAATTTGTTTTATAAAACTTATTTGATTTATTGATGTATTCTTCGTGGATTGGCTTGTACACATACAGTATCAAATGAAAGCTCTTTGAGTCTTCTTTCCAATGATATAAATTTCATCCAAATCCAACATAGGAGTAAAGAGTTATGGCCAATTTACTTCAGCCTATCAGTCTGTCAACTGAGGGACAGCTGTGACTAGGGGTGGGCATGGTATGATATATACTGAATTACCATACCGAATCGAAATTTTTGATACCGTGGTTTTGGTATTATGATAATTGGTATGGTATATGGTATACATTTTAATTTTTTTTGGTATATGGTACAGTAGTTGGTACTTATAAATGACATACCGAAATACCGAATACCATACCGAAGTGTATATATATATATATATATATTAACAAACATACAATTTAGTATCAGTATAAAAATGTTAAGACATTGAAACTTTGGCTACTCTATCTTTAATTGTAATATCTTTTTTTTTTTTGTAATTGACTAACAAAATAGTTGTTTGTACTTCTTTTTGAATATTTTTACATGTGTAATATGTAATTACGATACAATTGAGATGCGTTTTTGATAAGTCGAAGTAATAATATTCTATTATACGAGTATATATTGTTGAAATTGAACAAACTATGGTATACTGATTACCATACCGCAAAATACCAAAACCGAATATCAAAATATCAAATCATACCGAATTAATATGGTATGGTAATGGTATAGTGTTTTTAAAAACCGAATGCCGAAATTACCGTACTGAACTTTCTAATACCGTACCATACCATACCATGCCCACCCTAGTTGTGACTTTATTTGTTTTTTAAGGGCATTTTAGTTTTTTCTCCCCACCTATCCAGTCATCAACACGGGATTTTAATTCCAATAGACCAAGATATGGTCCTAATCTTCCATTTTCCTCAAGAACAATACCCTCTATTGCTAAAATAAAAATCAAGATCTATCAAAATTCAACCGTAGAATTTCGGAAGTGATTTAAGATTCGGCATCCCCATTATGAGAGCCACAAGAATCTCCCATCAATTTTGAGGATAGAGTTCTGGAATCAAAATTTCATCTAAACTCACAAATTTGAGGTATGTGGGGCTTGAACAAGAACAATCCTTTCGTTATTGTGTCCAAAATATTAGTTTTTCTTAAAGAATTTTGTATTTTCAAGTTGTATTATGCCTAGTTGATATGTTTCAAGTTCAACAGATTATGAGTTGATCAAGTTTTGAATTATATGATATTTCATCTATTTTATGTTGTGAATTGAGAATCTATGAATTAATGATGTCTTCCTATCATGATTGAAGTTTTGAATGATTTTAAAGTTGAAGTCTTGATTTACTACTATCTTGAAGATTAATATTACTTGAATATGCATACATGATTTAAGTCCAAGAATGAGTTCTTGATATTTCTTTAAGAGTTCCAAGAAGTGTATTGAGATTTTAAGATCATGTTCTTGAAATTTTTAAGTTATTATATCCATACCAAGAATGAGTTTAGTTTTGAGAATGTTATGATCTTAAGTTTTCCTCCAGCAAATTTCTTACCAAGATTTGAATCAAGATTGATGTTTTGATATTGAGTTAAAATAGGAATCCATAATTTCATATGATTTAAATTAAGAGAAATATGATTTGGTCTTCATTATAGACCCTTGAGTTATTTTGAGGTGAATTTCTTAAAAGTTCTAAGCCTAAGTATGGGAGTATTATTTAGCACCGAGCGAGAAGTGCGGGTTTAGCGCATCCTACTTCCCTAGAACTACGTGCCACTGTAGGATTGAGATTATGGGCCTAAGGTCGAGATAGTTATCACTAACAGTGAGGTTCTATTACGATGTCAAGGGTAGAACAGCTCTCCCCAACGTGGGCGAGACGTTGGACTCAATGTGGCTCACATGGTTTATGTCGGTTAGAAGAAACTCTCAAAGCAGTCCCCTACTCTAACTAAGCTAAAAGTATATATATATATATATATATATATATATATATATATATATATATATATATATATCAAAAGTTTGATTTTTGAGATTTTCAAGCTCCTAAGTCCATAAGAGTCCAAAGTTTACCAATTCCAATTATAAAGTTTTATGTCCTTTAGTTTTAAAGAAGTTCTATTCTCCTCAATAAAGAAGTATGAGTTTTGAAAGTATTATTTAAAGATTTCTTTAGCTTACGAGTTTTGAGAATAAAAGGAGAAATTTAAATTTTTGAGTTAAGAATAACGACTCACGAGATTTATGATACATGTTTCATTATCCATGATCTATGATGTTTATATTTAAGATTTTATTCAAGCTTTGTGAATCATTATTGTCAGCATGCATGATTTCTAACAAAATTTTTGATATTGTTTACTTAAATGCATACACCTCCATATACTCAGTACATTCCTAAAGTGCTGACCCACATATATGTCTATGTGCTACATTATCTCATAATGTACGTACGAGTTGTAGCACACATATCATGTTCGGTCTATTGCAGCTTCCAGTCAGCAGATGATGAGTCCTTTTTATCCAAGGGATCGAGTCAGTTTTACAGTTTAAGAAGTATTTTTTTATATTTTCTTTAATCAGTCGTATTGAGTTGGGATAGTTGGGAGTCATGACCCGACTACCTATTGTCAGTACTAGTAGAGGCTTCATAGACAGTCAGTAGAAGTTGATGTATTCAGTTTCAGTTTTATTGTAAAAGCAGAGTTGTAATTTTGTAAATTTAGTTTTGTAATGAGCAAATTCATAAAAGAGTTATCTTCTGTATTATTCTTTCAGATTTATGCATTTTATTCAGTTGCTTATGAGTTATGCCAGTAGAAGGGTTAGCTTGGGGTCACTTGTGACCCTAAGCATTGTATGACGTCTTGGAACCCATTTTTGGGGCGTTACATGCTAATATTTGAATCCTTCCTAATATAGGGAATCAATGAAGTAGCAATCAAGTCATTGTTTAAATTAGAATGATCCTCCTTATATTTATCTGGATTACAAGTATGCTCAATCATTTTTCCCGCCTTCCACATACCAACTACTCTAAAGCATATCATCCATTCAAGCCCCGACATATATTTCTTGAAAATAACCTTTCAACTGTCTTGATTGATCAGAAAAAACTCCGTCTCCTTGATTAGATTATACTTTCTCACAACCGATTTCATTTTCTTTTTGTTAATAAATAACATAGCTAAATGTAGATACAAATTAAATATTACTGTATTAATAATATCAAATGATTAAAAAATTTCAGGATTAACTAGTTTATGTATTAAAATACTAACCTGACTTAATATATTCAGGATTATTTTAATTCCAAAGTGGAGTCCGAAAACAATCTTCATTGATCATGCACCTTAATTGTTATGGACTTTCTTATGTATGATCTAAATATGAAATTGCTATGGAAGAATTATTTTTAATATAGACACCAATGGGTGTAGACTCTCCATTAACATTTTCATTATTATTATCATCATCTTCATCATCAGAATATTGATCATCATCTGACGATTCATATTGTAATTGTTCATCGCTATCCAACTCTTATTGTAAGTTATTGTTGTTGTTCACAAATTCTGTGAGTTGAGTGAGTGTAAATCCACAATCATTAAATCAGCTAAATGAACAAATCATCTCATTAATAACAAGAAAAAAAACTACTTAATTAAAGAAAATGGATTGTTTATTACCTATCAATTGCCTCCACCGAAGAAGGATATTGTGGGTCACTTGAATTAAAAAATTTTAAATTCATAGACGCATTGCTAGGTCCTCCCATATCAAAATTATTCACAAGTTCGGGTGAGTTTTGATATTGTGTTTCAAACCCACCATCAAATTGTTGTTCCATTGCCATTCTTGAAGAATAAATATTCAAATTCAAAGTATTTTGACTTACTCGAAGATCAAATTCACTATCCTTGGGTTCTTCAACAATAGGGGAATGTTCCACACATGCATACATGTCAAGAGTCTGTATATTAAGGAGATTACCAAAAAATTTCTATGGTGCGAAGAAATAAAGATAAAGAATCATCATTCTAAAGAGGATTTTCACCAAATATTGATTGTCCGTTGGAAGTATAGTAATTCGGATACCGTTCAGAAATAACCACATCATCTTCTAGATTAGTAATACCCATTTTACTCTAAACAAACTTTTCAAACGATCATATTTAAGAAATAAAGGAAATAATTGAACCATTATAGGACGCCGACTATATCGCACTGAATCCCCATCATGCAAAACTTCACCCCCAATGATAATTTATTCTTACCTTATCAATTTTAAAGTAGGAAATGAATAAGGTTAAATAAATGTTTTTGAGTTATGAAGTTTAGCAATTTTTTTGAGTTGATGCAAGAAATAAACATACTCTGACCCTCTTTATATAGAACCGAGAATTTTGAAGTTACTACAAGATAAACATGGGATCCTACCTTACAAGGTGAATATGAGATCTCACCTTATAAGGTTAATGACTCCATTTACCTTGTAATACCTTGAAATTTCTCAAAACTGACAAATAGATGATAGATAATGTAATGGAGTTCATTTACCTTATAAGGTAAATTCACCATCTTACCTTACACTTTATCATGTGAATTAACACCATTAACTTTTTAATGGATAAGGTAAACATATGTGTTTACCTTGTCCGTTTTGGAATATTTTCACTTTGATGTGACCTTTTGAAATTTTGACTGAAAAAACTTGCTCTTTAGGCTCTGAACTCTTTTTAATAGGCGGATAAATGTTGCAGTCAATTAAGATGGATTTTTTATGAATTTTTTGCATACTATTCATTTTTTCACTATTTCTACATATTAATCAAACATCATAAATTTAATGACGGCTGAAAATTAATTTTTTTCTTCGTCGAACAAATATACTACCTTGGTTTTGTAAACAATAGAATATACCATATGAAATTTCTTCTACAATATTTTGCATAAGACAGAATACAATGTGCTTCTTTTGCGTTGACTTGAAAATAATGTCACCATAAAATGGGTATAAAAATACGAAAAAATTTGTTCACAATGTTTTATCATTTTTTGATTTTATTTAAAAGAGAAAAATAATTTTGACCTCTTAAAACTATTTTAAGAGATTCAAGAAAATTTCAAAAGAATTTTAAGAAATGCACAGAGTCGTCACTTGATTTATAGAAAAAATCAAGAAAAAATTAAAATAGTTTCAAAGGTTAAAAAACAGAAATCGACCTTAAAACTAGAGAAACTGGGCAAGGGATCAATTAACGCTCCAAGAAGATTTTTAAGGCACTTAGGAGCGTCTGTTTACAACGGTATACCAAATAAGAACTAACTTGACTAATAAAAGTGGCTAATTTTTGCAAAGACTTGATTTTATAGAAATTATTTAAATTATCTATTTGAATATTTATAAAGGACATTTATTTATTCTATGGAGAAACAATCTACTTGAATTAAGCTAAGTTGTCATTTCTCGACTTTAAGAAGAAAATGATTTTTTTTGCTTTTGTGGAGAAAGAAAATATTATGAAATTATTTTTCTTCTTATTAATTATTATTATAGAAAAGTTGATTAGGTTATGGATAGTACCTTATGAAAAACATCAAGAGAATATTAAGTTAAAAATTTTCGCTAATTTTTGTTAAGTTGAAAATTCGAAACAAATTAGTTTCTTCGATTTAAAGATTAGTTTCTTAGATTTGAAGAAAATTAATTTAATCAAATAAACGATTCATCATATTAACAAAATAAATGTCAAAATAAAATATTTACTTTTTAAGAGATTTGTTTTAAGGAGAAAATCAAAGAAATTATTTTAATTCATTTTTAGACAAGATACATTCGATGAAAAATGATAAATTGAGTAAAAAAAACTAAGATAAAATAAAATGACAACATCTTAGGAAATTCACCGAAATTAGTTGATTTACAAGTTATTTAATAGAAATAAATAAAGATAAAGTTACAAAAAATGAATAAGAATTGAAGTTGGGATTTGGGCCCTATTTAACCCATCTTTTAAATCCAGACAACATTGATTTTGGGCATATTCAAAGAGCCCCTTTTTCAACCCTCTTTCAGATATGTATAACATTTTTCTATATATCACCACGTATACACTGTATATCAATGTAGAAATCAGCAAATTTTTCTTCCATTTTTATTTACTCGCCAAATCATAATGTGAAGCTACTGCTTTAAGCATATACCCATTGTATATCATTGCAGATTAGTTCTGTTTTGGTGACTTGAATGAAGTTTGACTCAAAGACGAGAGAATGCAGCAAAAATGAGAGTCCAAATGGACTCGTTCAAGGGAGTTCACATGCACAATAAAGGAAATAAAAAAATTAGTAATTAATATATGAAAGAGCCCACCAAAGACTAACAAGTTTGTAGATGAAACTACTAAAATCACATTTAATATTAATCAGAGAAAGCAAAATTGATTTACATAACTTCTAAGAACTTAGTAGTAGAACCAACTTAAGCGAATTACATATTTTTAAAAATATTTGTGTTTATTTGAGATATATACTAAGTAGAACTACTGCTTATATGTTAAATTCCTCTTCTAATTTTTTTTTTCTTTCGAAGGATTTTTTGCACGTTCTGATAAGGATTTTGTTCCTCTATTTCAGGTATGTAATTAATTTTTTTATTACATGTTATCAGTTTCAACAATTTTTTTTGGTACTGTAATTCATTAGTGAAAACAATATTAAGGTTATTATGCTCTAATAGCTGAACATACACCAAATTCACAAACAAATAGCGGTATACCACCTATTAATTTTGTGTCTTATTATGCACCATCTTTTAGTCTTGGATTAACTCAAGATGATGTAGTTAATGTTGTTTGTAATCCCATACAGTCGAAGAAATTTGGGAGTACGAAGGAACAAATTCGTAACGACCTGGTGAAGATGGATGATGTTGTAACTCCTTTACCAAAAGAACAAAAAATAAAAAAATTGAAGTGTTAAGTAATGTTGATGACGATGTTCACACCTCATCTGATAATGAATGTGAAGAAGACATGGAGGAAGAGGTATGTTTTTTGTTGTAAATGTATTTTGTAATTACTGTAATGTATTTATTGATTTTAGTAAAGCTTTTAACAAAGTTGAGAGTAATATGCATTTTTTAGTGGGTTAATATGTATTTGTTATGTTCAAAATACATATGGATGTTATATGCATTTTTTGATGTGTTTGTTGTGTTTTGTTGTTTTTTCAGTTTAATAAGGTGTAGTTTTAATATGTATTTTTATGTTATGTTGATATGTATTTAGGAATTGTAGTGAAATTTATATGTATTTTTTTATGTGTTGGGTGTGCTTTGGTATTTTTTATAGTATAACATGTATATTAGATAAAATTGTTAAGTTTGCATGTAATATACATGTATAACATGCTAATTTGGGAAAGCTGCCATGTCTATTTATATTTTGTATGTTAGATGAAATCGCTAAGTTTGCATGTATGAAAAATATATATATATTTATATGAACTACTCATGAAGAGTTCTTTGGCTATATGTACTTTTAGTATATTTGATATGTATTTTTAATTTTTTTGGAATATTGAAATATATAATTACTTTATGTTGAGAAGTACATTTGCAATTTCTTATGTATTTTTTTTAGGTTCAATATACATTTTAAGGTATAGGGTATCATTTGTATTGTTATTGATACATATCAAATATCATATGTATTTTGCTTTAGTGATGATTTTTTTATTTTTTCTGCTCAAAATACAAATAAATGTTATATGTACTTTTTTCAGTTGAATACATAGTTGATAGTTTTTGAACTTTTTTACAGTTTAATAAGTTGTAGTTTTATTTTTTTTGTAACGCCCCGAGTCTAGTAACCCAGACGCTACACGATGCTCATAATCCCGAGGGACCACAAGCTAACCAATGATTAGTACCTGCTTCCATAACTGTATAGAAATACTGAAATATGTGGAATAATGGATTGACATGCCATAAGGTTCAAAAATGTAAAATTGATAAAAATAAATAAATAATAACATCAGATAAAACTTCAGAATCTGAAATACTGAATGCTATTTGATCATCTAGTCTAAAAAACATCTAAAACTGTCTGAACTGTGGAGTTGATGGGAACATCCCTCAACTAACTCCGACTTTTGAAATGCTGAGTCAATAAAATAATGAAATAATATAACATCCTTGAATGATGAGGACTCACTGCTAAGTCTACTGCTGCTGAATGAATCCGAAATGCTAAGGGTGATCTAGAGCTCGTACTTCTGAACTTATGGTATAAAACATCATAGCACAAGAGAAAATTATGCATCTGTACATGGGAATGTACTGATATGCAAAGTGAGGAAAGGCTGAATGCAAGGGTTCATATGCATGAACTATAATTTACTGAGTAAAATAAACATAGCTGAGTGAGAATACATGCATGACTATATAAATTGTAACTGAAGTCATCGTGATACTTAATACTGAGTTTACTGATAACATAGATTACTGATAATTGATATATTGTTAAGTGAGAGACTGTTTCTGATAGTCTTGATTCTGATGTAACTAGCTGAGTTTCGTACTGAGCTGAGTGACTGTATTTGATAGTCCTGAAACTTGTAGAACTATTTGAGTTCTATTCTGAAGACTGAGACTAGGATTGTGGGAGGTAATCATCAAACTGACATGCCCTAAATAAGATAACTGAGTTGGGGTCCAATCTATAACCCCAATTGGAAGGGTGGCAATACTACGCCACAGGTAAGGATAAGCTGTGAGTGACCCTCATCTGACAGGTACTCTAACGAGAATGGTGGAACCCTCATTTGACAGGTTAAGCCACTTTACTATCCTTCAACTGGTAAGTTTGATGTCTCAACTTACACTGGCTACATAGTTCTGGAATGCAAGGATTGCTTCTAAAAATCACACCCTCTACTAGCAGGTGGGTTCCTATTCTTGAGTTCACTCAGTGCTGAATCCCACTCCCATATCAATGGACACTGAACTGATTATACTGAGTTGAACTGAACTGAGTTCACTAAGATTACTGAGTTTTCTTGAGTTCTGAAACTGACTGAGAGCACCACAGATCATGGCATGACTGAGATTATCTTGAAATTGACATTGGCTCTAGGCACACAGCTAAATTGGCGGGTATTAAATACCCCTAGGACTCGATAGCATGAAAAGTAAATCATAGCACAAGTTTGAAAGCTCAACAATGACTATATGCTCATAATTCATTCACTAAGACATTTCATCAAATACTTGGCATGCATTAACTTGTACATGAATAGGGATTACTTGTTTACATGCTATCATGACACTATTTCATACATATAGGCATTTTATCAAATACATAGGGAGCATGCTTTGTTTATACAATCATCAACACATTTAATTATCATGGTTACATCAACCAACTTGTTATTTGAAGGGTTTATCATTAATATCATGTAAATCATTACATTATTTGAACTTGTAGTTTGAACATGAATCAAAACCCAACAACAACATAAACATGAATTTTAATTCAATTAAATTATGAACAATCATAAATGCAAAATCTTTGTATTTTAAAAAGGAATTCACGGGCTTCATGGGTGAAAGGGACCCATGAATAAACACCTAACATACCTTAGAACGTAGATCCTTAAAGGTTCTTGGAGGAATTCTTGAGCCTTGTTATTAAATTTTGAAATCAGGGTTTCTTGCTTTTGAGAGAGAATGATGAACTTTGAGGAAACTTGAGTGAATAATGAAATCTTTAGGTCATTTAGAGATTTATTTCCTGTTAGAGGATGATATAGGTCAAGGGGAAATTTTAAGATGCCCTTGGAATTTAAAATCCAATAACTGAAATGTGGATTAAAGCCTCAATGTGATTTGGTGGAGTGGCTATCTTCATACTCACCGCGATGCGGCCTAATCACGGTGAGCTGCTGGACCATGACATTTGATGATTTGAACCTCACCACAATGCATCCTAATCGTTGTGAGCTACTGAAATTGGACAATTGCCAAATTGGCTTTCATCATGATGTGATGGATGGACCATCGCTATACTCACTGCAACGCGGGCTTATCGCGGTAAGCTAACATTTCTGAAATTTGTATTCAATCCAATCCTCATCCAAAAATTCTAAAACTTACTCGAGACATGCTATTTTCACCCCACCCCCGCAATATGACCCATATTAGAAATTAACTTTTCGATGTCGGAAAGGTAATAATTAAATTCATTGATGTTCACAAGGCTTAGAAAAGACTAAGTCCTAATACATAGCTGAAATTTTCTAACTTTCGGACCGCTCAACATGCTTTAGTGATAAAGTTAAGCTTAAAATTTTACGGTATCTTGCATATAGGTGTTGCATGATGAAATATTTCTTATAAGAAAACTTTCAAGATTTGCACCTCATATGTCTTCGTACAATGAAAATGATATAGATGAAAGTTCATGGGCCATATTAAACAAGGAACAGTACAAAAAGTTTTGCGACAATAACATTTTTGGTTATTTCATGAAGAAGAAGCACTATGTAGTTCAAGCACAGTTGTGCAGATGTGTTATGTCGCTTGATATAAAGGGTAGTTCTTCTTCTGCTATAGTCATTCGGACTAACGTCACTTCTCTTCATTTCACTCCTAGAAAATTTACTATAATAACTGGCTTGAATTGTGTCGCTAATAGGTACGACTTCATTTTTAACGAGGATGTAACGAACAGGATTGTTGAGAAGCATTTTAATAGTGCAGAATTTATACAAAAAAGATAATTATTTCTAGCATTCATGGATGAAGTTTGGGTGGAGAGCAATGATGAGGACGCAGAGAAGATTACAATTTTGTATTTCCTTATTCATTTGTGTTATCTAATATTGATACTGTTGTTATACCCTGTCTTTATTTTGATTTGGTAGATATTGGTAGATATAAGAATTTTTCGCGGGGACTTTGTCATTTGAGCATCTAGTGAGAAGTTTGAACAATAGATTAAAAGTAGGTGAAAAATTTTATTTGATACAGCAAATGCCACAAGCTATTCAAGTGTGGCATTACAAGTGTTGTTCAAATGTTCCACGAAAGATTGCATCCACGGTTGACAATTGAATTTTTTGATTATTAAATTGAAAGACAAATGCACCACGACCACATTTTGAGTATTTAATTAATGCTATGTTTAATGACGATAACAAGGTTCGTTGTCAATAAATACATATGTAGTAATATGTATTTTATAGTCTACATATATACATTTGATTTACATTGTTTAACATATACTTTGACGTGTTTCATCTATATTCATAGGTTGTATTTAAATACGTTGAGCCAACTCAAAGGGAAATGACAAATTTTCAAATACTGGAGAAGAAAGGACTTGAAAATGAACGTTCAGTTGATTCGGATGATAACTTTCAGGATCCACTTAAGAAATAAATTAATGAACGTTCTTTAAAGAAACAAAAGGTTGATTCATCAATCCCAGCAGTGAAGAAATCGGTGAGGAAACAGTCACACAATATTGTTGGCGAGCATACCCAAAAGAGAACACCATCTCATCGTGCTGCAAAGGTTGCCTGAGTGAGTACACAAGTATTTAAGCCAATACAAACACGATAGGTAATTGCTCCAAAAATAAAGAATGTGAAGTAAATAACTAGGGTTATTTTTTCTTCGGTATAGTCAAAGCAAAGGAGTCCTGTGGAGAAAGAAGTCGTTACTTCAAATAAAGTTTTTGATGAATTCCGCGATCACGTAAGTTTTCTGTCAAATGCATGTGTACATTAAAAATATTTTGTTTATTAATTTTGTATGAAAACATGTTTGTTGAGAGTTGAAAGGAATTTGTAGACTTGTGAAAACAAAGTTCAATAGGATTATGAAAGCAATTCAACAAAGTAAGGTAAAATTTTTACTATTAAAATACAACATACATATGCAATTATTGTGTTATAATTGTACATATATTTTGTAGGAACGGTTTGCATATAACGTATCCGAACAACTAAATGTTGATGATTGTGGTGCACAACACTTCAGTCCTGATGTTGTTAAGAATTCGAATAAGATGTTTGATGGTACAAACGTAAAGGTAAAATTTTTAATATTCAAATTTGTTTTAAAAAATTTATTTGATTAATTGATGTATTCTTCGTGGATTGGCTTGTACGCATATAGCATACAAATGTGAATATTGATTAATAGTTGTGCAATGTCCTTGCATATGTATTTTATAGGAATAAAGTGCAGATATAGAACCAGAACAACAAAATATTGATAATTGTGGTTTAGGAAAATCTGGACAACACTTCAGTCCTGATGTTGTTCAGAATTCAAATAAAATGTTTGACGGTACAAAGGTAAATATTTAACTTACATATATGTATTTACATTATCTTTGTTTTATTTTTTTTATGTTAATATATATATATATATATATATATATATATATATATATTTATATATTTATATGAGTATATAGAGTGTTAGTTTAAAATTCATTTGAAAAAAACATGTAATGTACATATGTATTTTGTAGACTTCTATTATAAGAATAGGTGTTTTTAGGTTGATTCCAAACTTCAGAGTCAATAAAATATTTTTTTATAGTTTTATAAATAAATATGTATTTTGAGAATGTTGTTACATCAATATATATATTTTTAGTGAATTGATATATACATATTCAGTTTGAAAAAATTAAATATATAGGCAGTGAAGTCAAGTAATAATAGTTTATTGAAGTTGTATTTGTATTTATAGCAACAAAATGAAGATAAAGATCCTGATCTTGAACATATGGATTATGACGATGCTGAAACATCAGCATAACACTTTAGTCCCAATGTTATTCAAAATTTGATTGAGGAGTTGAATGGTACAAAGGTAAATAATTAACTTGAATATGTTTATTCTTTGTTTTCCACATATGTAATTTTGTATGTGTAATGAATATATCTATTACTCTATGTGATGTAATAGTTCACGTGACAATTAACTTTTTTCTTTCATTTTTTCTAGATTAGGGAAGAAAAAATGGATGAAATAATTTTGTCTGATTCATATTTTACAATTCCTGATGAGTTGCTATCGATTCTAAATGCCTACTAGATGAAAAACATCATTTTACATCCAATGATAAATTGAGAAAAAAAAACTCCTCATGAGAATTTGAATGATAAGCATTTCAAGACTGTTGTTGAAGATAATGGTCGAGTATGTATAATGAACATATTTTTTAGGTTATGTGAGTTATAATGGACAAATCAAACTAACTTTTTTTTTTGTTTTTACTAGACCAAAAAAGAAAATGCTGGATTGAGTGAAAATACATCAGTGCATAGATAAGGTCGATTTTGTACAGAGGAGAAAATTAGGACACCTTCTAAAACTCATGTACTAAGCACTTATGCACAAAGGGATGAACCAGTTTGGCCTGAATCACAAATCACTATCCCTGATGAGTTCCTACCTAGTCTGAATGTCTACCGGAGGAAAAGCATCATCATTAATCCCTCTGAAAATCTTGAAAATCAAATTCCCAAAGAAAAGATAAGGATTAGGATACCATCTAAACACAAGGAGTCACCATACACAATTAAGTTTGGGTCAGCAGGGGGTAAGTACACTAAGTTATATATATTTTTAAATTTAATATGTTTTGAAAATACGTTTTCACAATTTACATTTTTGTATTCTGTAACTACATAGGGATCTCAGTAGGTCAAATATAAATATTCTCTCAGAAATATTCATTTGTTTCTCACCCAATTGGTGAAATAGTGGGCACAAAGTTTCTCAACAACTTCATGAAATGAATTTCTGTCGACCTTCTTAAAGGTCATGCTAAAAGATATTTCTTTTGAATAGTTTATATTTTTTTTAATTTTCATTATGTTTACATGATTTACCATGTACTGCATAAATAAACAAAAAGGAAAAGTGAATCATTATAAGAGGAGAAAATCAGTCATTCCAATGATGCATTTAGAAGTTGAAATTGTTAAAGATAAAAATTAATTTTACACTATGGAGTTCGTTGATCAGTTGTGGACATACTCGGTTAGTATATTATTTTAATAAGTTTTCATGTAAAGTTGCAACACTAATTAAAATAAATACAATGTTATGGTGGTATTTATATGTATTTTTACTATGTTTTTATCTACTTACATTTGTCGTGTTAAAAATACATATATAATTTGTTCATATACATATGATGTGTTCTATAAAATCACATCGTTGCTTGCACTTTTTTCTTACATTGTGTGTATATAACTAATTTACAAATGAATTTAATACATATGTAAATCTTTATTTCAAACTAAAAAAATCATATGTATTTTATCTTTCATACACATGCTATTTTAGTACACAATTTGTTTGAATGTTCCACAATTTGTGGTATTAATTATTGCAATAAATTGATGTTTGCTTTTACTATTTGCGGAAGAAGTCAAAGTACGAGCCACACAATTCTTACAAATACAACATAGTAGATTACAAGTTCATGAACATAATTAGGTTTGTGATTGAAGTATACTTTGTGGATAATCTAAACCTTACTACGGGAGGACAGGAGTCTCATCTTATTGAATACATTAATGGATTTCATATGCATGCTGCATTGCAATGGCATACTATGGGTAATATCTTTATTCCTGTCAATATAAGAGACAAACATCATTGGGTTCTCACAGTTTTATCATTCTCCGAGGTGCATATTCTTATATGATTCATATAAATCCTCTGGTCACTATGCGGTTGTTCTGACTTAGATCTAGAAATTAGCTGAGATTATCTCATTGTGTCTCCAAGCATGTTATTTCTACGAAAAGAAAGGTATAGATCTTCATAACCATTCAAGATACAAAGATAAAGACCCGACAATCCTTTTTGATGTGTTATTTGAAGAAAATCTATCTCGATAATCAAGTGGAAGCTTGTAAGTATTTTAATATACATATATGAAAATAGTGTGTTTGTAGAAAATAAATTTATTTTATTATTTAAATTTTTTTAGGAATTATGGTTTGTATATGATAACATATGCAGACTGTATTTCTTATGGTAAAAGAGTTCCTTCGGTTGAGTTCAGCACCAACACAATTCGTAAACGATATGTTGCACTATTGTGGGACTATGACATGAGAAAACAAGAAGCAAATTCTCATAGTGATGTTGAAGCACCCTTGAGACTTGGTAGGCGAAGCCAAATAACTAGTGTCACTGAAATTTTAGAAATATGATGGTTGTTGAATTTATTATATTGGATAGTTGACAAACTAGTGTATGGATGTTGGTTCTAATTGTACAAACTTATTTTATGTTTTGAAGTGTTTTAAAGATACTTATTTTGAACTGAATGAAAGTAACTCATTTCAGTCGTTTAAGTTGAATATGTTTTCAATAATTTTGTGCTATGTGTTTTATTCCACTGTTCATTTATATTTGTTATATTGAGATTTACCTCCAAAACATATATATGAAGTTTTGAAATATTTCAATAAAAATACATATGCAGTTACCTTCATATGTATTTGTATTCTGTGTTCATTTACTTTCCAAATACATATGAGCTGAATTAAACTTCCACACTTTGTATTGAATGAAAGAAATACATTTAAGTATTTCATAAAGTTTTATGTTTTGCTGTGAAATTTAGAGTCAAAATACATATGCAATGTTTCAATTTTACAATACAAAAATACATATGCATTATACATAATATATATTTTTCTGTTTATTCATTAAATTTCAAAATGAATATGAGGTGCTTATATTATGCAATAAAAATACATATGCATTATACATAATATGTATTTTTCTATTTGTTCATTAAATTTCTAAATAAATATGAGTTGTTCAGATTTTAAAATAAAATACATATGCAATATATATATATCATATGTACTTAATCTTAATTCATTAGTTTCAAAATAAATATTAGGTGAATCAAACTAACTTATAAAGAACTGAATGAAAATAATTCATTTTAAATTTTTATGTTATATTTGTTTTCATTAATTTTTTATTCATTCTTTTATTCCAATGTTCATATTTTATTTGTTATGATGAGATTTTACTTAAAAATACATATGTTGTGTTTAGAATTTGCATTAAAAATACATATGTAGTATACATCATATGTATGATATTCTTTGTTCATTTATGATCAAAATACATATGAGATGTAGCTTTAAAATACATATACAGTGTTCAAAATACATATGAGATGTAGCTTTAAAATACATATCCAGTGATCAGATTTTAGAATATATACAAATGCAGTATTCGGATTAAACAGTGTTCAGATAGCAAATGATACATAAATGTCTAAAACCATAAAAATGAGTTCATTACTATAAAAAAGTGAAGAGGAAAGTTTTAAAAAATAATACAGAGGAAGAAATGTATCTTTTATGATATTTCCTACAAGAACGCCTACTGTGACCCTTAGCTCCACATCCACTGCTTGTGTTGATGTTCTTCTTTCCAAACATATATTGACCTGATTTTTCACGATCCTTTCTTACAGGTCATTTGGGAGGGCGTTTATACTTAGGGGGAATTACAATTTCACCAAGTATGCTAATTGAAATTATCCAGTCCTTGGTTTGGTAACGAATAGATTGAAACATCATATATTTTCAACATAATTTTTGGCTTATACAAATCACAATAATATAGCCCCTTCTGAAAATTCTTGCTGGCCAACACCGCACAAGCATATGCACATGGTGTCTCGTCGAATTGAAATGCATTACATGAGCACATTTTTTTCCTGAGGTAAATACTGAAATGCTTTTGTTTGTCGTGCACTGTGTACACATATTTGTGGCTGGTACAACCTGACATAAAAAGATAAAAAAAAAAATATGTAAATGCACTGCTATTAAAAGATGCAAATTGTATTTTTTGATATGTTCTAACATCACCTGCAAATAAAAATATACACATTGGGGTAACTGCACATGTATTTTTGCTACACAAATATACATTTATGAATGTACTTAAGACCAACAACTTTCATAGATATTTTTATTTCTTACAACAGATGTTTTTGTTTAGTTATAGAGATTAATGCATATGCACTGTTCATATTTTGCAATAAAATTACAAATGTAGAACACATCATATGTATTTAGCTTCAAAATATATATGTGTTAAAATTTTTTCAATACAAAAATACATATGCAGTATACATTATATGTATTTTAATGTTTGTTTTGTTAATTTAGAACTGAATGAAAGTAACTCTTTTATTTATGGTTTCATAAGTATAAATTTCATTAATATAAAAGGTCATATCGTCATACGAGTATAAAAATCCTTGTTCTCTTTGAGTAAATCATTAAATTTTTTGATGAGAGTTGTGAATGTATATGAAACCTTCTGCCAATTTTCACAATTCCATTTTTCAAGCAGTAATTGAACTTCTTCTAGAAAATTATAAACTGACAGTTCTCTAGCTGATACAAGTACTCCTTTTATTGACTCAACAATGTTTGAAGTCAAAATCCATCCTCGGTGAACTTTTGCATATGACCTAGCCCATTTTTCGTAACCAGCCAATTCCAAATATATCTTCACTCTAATATCACTTGCCCCAACCTTTTCCATTAACATGTGGCATTCTGACTTTGAATATGCTTTGGCTATTGTATAAAATATCTCCTATAATGTATCGTGTAACTTTTTATAAAGTTTTTTTATGTTCCCCCATAGATGCCACATACATGCATAATGCGGGACATCTTTGTACACATCACCAACAACCTTTATGATGCTTGAATTACGATCAGATACAATACACATGTTTTGTCTTTCCCCGTACGCTTCCTTTAGATTCTCAAAGAATCAAGTCCAAGAAGCATCATTTTCAGAATCAAGCACACCATATACTAAAGGGAATATATGACCTGCATTTATAAACACATTTTGTGCAGTCAGACGTAATTACATATAGTGACTGCATATGTATTTATTACAACTACTGTTCCAAAATTTATATATATATATTACCAACAAATTATTTCAATTACATATACTAAAATGTACATTTACAACACAAACATGCATTATCAATTATACATGTTTCATTCATGAAACTTTGGGAATGTATGTATTTTATATAGATATGTATATATCTGACATAGATTTGTATTTTTTAAATGATACGCAGAAATACATATAAACATATAACTAGTTCTATATTGTAAATACTAACCTGCTCCATCTATCGTACAGGTAGTTACAAATGTCCCAGTATACGTTTCTCTTGGATGACTACCATCAACAATCAGGACCAATCTACAATGATCAAATCCTTTAATAAATGCACAGAAAGCTAAAAATACAAACAAGAACTCATTCTTACCCATCTTATTTATTCTTAAATGTGATTCTTGATAGTTATTCTTCAAAACATATAAGTAGGATGGTAATTTGCCATAAGATGCTGATGGTTTACACCTCAACTTTTCTAACGCTGTTTCCTTGGTCCTCCAATATAAAGTGTATGTCAAATCCATACCAAAATCTTCCTTGTCATTTTTGATTTCTGTTGTATTGTATTTTAGTTTGTGGTTTTTGAATTTTTATTTAACCATACTACCTATCAACACACTAGTAGCATGTATCTTTGGATAAACCTTGTCCTTCACCGGACAGGTATGTTTCGGTGTGATTTCTCCAATTCTAAACAATTCAAAATCTTCCATACCTGATGATCAACATAAAAAACCGCAATTCCCTGATTTATAAACCAATGTATAACTGTATCCAACAAAATTTAATGCAATCAAAATACATATTCAAAATCATTTTAAACATGAATAAACTAATCTAGAATGTATGTACCATTGTTTACTTGATCTTTCACTTTGCATTTGAAATTTCTCCCTAATTGTATAATCTTTCATGAATGACTTAAAATTTTTTTCATCAAGTATACCTGATCTTCCTTAATATGCTTGTCGTGTGGGTCTGAGATTATCACCTGAACTGTATCCATCTAAAATACATCTAATGTTGTTGTATTTTCAGAAACAATGAAAGCACCTTCAGTAGATATATTTAACACTTTATTTGAATTGTTATAAACATCTCTTCTTTCAACAACGCATATAGATGAACATGCAAAGGTGCTGGCAACATTGTTCTCCAAAATACTTACATATAAAGAAAGATAATTCATGTCTTGTATCTCTTTTTTTTTTCGCAAAATAAACACCTTTAACACCATATCATTATGGATTTGTATTTGACCTACATTCCCAGTGATTTGATACTCCACTAGAATACTTTTATTGCTCAAATCCACATTTAAGTGAGATGCCAAAAAATCATGTAGATCATTGAATAAAGTTGTCGTACTCAACAATATAACATCACTGATATACTCTTCATAGTTTTTTTCATACGTCCACCTTACAGAGTGCTTTACGAGAATTGGTAAGCTTCCCATTTCTAAGTGACTTCACCCAACCTACACAAACATACATATTTGTGAGATGTCATAAATATACTTACACAGCCACCAATTGCAATTGAACATAAATTTACACAACATTTGTTAAACTTAAAATACAAACACAACACAAAATTCCTACCAAAATACAATTTCACATTATCTATTCAATGTTAAATACAATCATATCTACAACATCCACAATCGAACACATTTAAAACATATATAAAAGAACTTCTTCAGATATACAGATTACTCCCAAATTTCGACAGACAATACTAAAAAAACCATAATTTCATCAGCTCAAAAAACTAAATTTTATCAGTTTTTTACTCTCTCAGTTCAAATAAGACAACAACTACAAAAAAAAATTTAGATTTACACAACATTTGTTAAAAATCACTTACAAACAAAGTAAAATTTTTCAGGCTAAATACCGTTACAACGTATCTTTTCAATGTTAAATACACTCAAATCCAGAACCTCCATAATCAAACACAACCAAAACATATATAAAATATCATTTCATATATACAGATATACTCTCAAATTCTAACAAGCAAAACTACAAAAAAAAAATAGGATTTGATCAGCTTGAAAAACTGATTTCGATAAGTTTTTTTGTTCTATCAGTTCAAATTACTATTGTATTAACTTTAACTCAAAAATTGATAAGAAAATATTCATAAACAAATTTACGACGAAGTGAAAAAATTTCAACGAAGTAGCATGAATAGATCAATAGAAAAATCAAACAAAAATAACTAAAATAGTTCAAAAAAATCACAATTCGAAAAAATATGATTTAATACCTTTAACAACAATTAAGGATGAATCTAAAACCGATAATTGAACTCGAAAAAAATTAATCAGAAGAAGGTAATGTTTATCATCGAATTCAAACAAACTGCTTGTTCAAACTAATCGTTGAATTGTATTGATTAGAAGAAATTGAACATTACAAAAATATATTTGAAATTGATTGTTCAATTAGGAGAAATCGAAGATGGAAATAATTTAGAATTGCAAAAATTGTATTTTTTTTCTCAGGATCACGTCTCTGAAACTGTTTTTTTGAATAGTGTTGTTAGGAAATAATGGAAAACGTGTGATTTGTGAGCTTTTAATGGGAGTGTAATTTGCATAGTTAATTTAAGGTAATTTTACCATATTTAAATCAGTTAATTATGAACAGTAAAAATTAGTTGTATTTGTATTTTTATAGCAACAGTTTTCATAAATACATAATAAAAGTTGCTATATTATGTAATTATAAAAGTGTTTCTATGAATCTCATAATTAAGGTGCTAAGTATGCTATTTCTGAATTTTTCCTTAATTAAATAGGTGGGGGAGGAGTATTTTTAACTTAGTCAATTTCAATTTAAAATCTAGCCGCATCGAAAATTATTCTGCCAATTTTATCACAATTGTCATCTAAATAATTTTAATTGTGATCAAATTTAATGAGTCTAAATTAAATCAAAATTCAAAACAAATTAACAATCAGTTTGATCCTGAGTTTCTTGATTTAATAAAATTAAACACATATTTTCACAACAAGCTATTCTTTTAGAACAAATTACATTTAAATCAAGATTTTAACATTTTGAATTAATTTTCAAAATAACGCTTGATTAAAAATTATTTTTTTTATAAAATAATTATTTAAGTAATAAAATTACACGATTTCGTATATATGAATACGAAAATATATAATCGTTACTTAAAAGATAAAATTATCTAGATAAATACTTTTAAAAAAATTTTATCCGAATAAAACATATATTGTAATTTTATTCAAAATAGAAGAAAAACTCAAAATTAAACTCAGTCGTGGATGGCAAAAATTAGGTGTCAGCACACAGTATAGATGTTTCTCTTACGGAGATTGTGTTATGTTGATGCATTTTAATAGTAAAATTAAATTGCATGATTATTGATGAACATTAGGTCATGTGTCATTATATTTTGATAATTCTTGTAACTTCTAACACTTTATTTGTCTATTATCTACCACATTATTTTGTGTCTACTCTTATGAGTTAATGGTAAGAATGTGGTTATAAGTTTCTTTTAACTTCTACTATTATTCTACCTCTTTGACCTCTTTATATATAGTAACTCATATAATATATGAAACCCCTAAAACATTCATGTTCCTCATTTAATATTCACTACTCCCTCATTTACTAGATGAAAGACTACTACACCTATATAAATAGTGTTTTCTTATTTGTGTTAAGGAATATATGAAAAAGATATGAGTAGTAGTACATTGTGAGTGACATGAGAAAAATGATAAGTGTGAAAATTATATTAATGAAAGAGAGAGTTGAGACAAAGAAAATATTCTAAATCTCTAACTATATTCACTATACAAAAGAGAGTAACTATATAAGTGAAAGAGAGAGTTGAGACAAAGAAAAATATTCTAAGTCTCTAACTATATTCGCTATATAAAAGAGATTAACTATATAAGTAAAAGAGAGAGTAAAGTATTTTTCTACTTGCTCAACTTAAGTAGTCTTGTGGAAGAAAAATAAAAAACCTTCTACCTAATATTTTTTATAAATAAAATGATATTACTTTTCATAAACATAAAGTGGTATTTCAAAATCTCAAAATTGTGGGGCTAATAAAATGAGAAAAAATCACCATGAAAAACATGATATTTGCACTTTTGAGCATGAGTTAAAAAAAAGTGTTACAAATGCATAATTGGTCTTGGAATAAATCGCATGTTACTATTTGGATATGACTTGATGTCTTTAAATTTGGCTTTAACATATTATCAAAGAAAGGATTAAAAATATTGAATGGCCATTTGACATTAAATATTTGGGCGAGATAAATTTCATTTATGGAGTGAAAGAAATATCCTAATACATGTGATGAAACTTTTTTTTGACATGTCACATTATGGTGAAAAAGAAAAAATATATGATATATATTTTGTTTATTTTATTAGTCATGCAACTTCATTTGATTCAAATATGTGAAGTGGCGTGAAAAAAAAGAATTCACTTGACTAATAAAATATGAGATATGTGGCAAGTTGTAATTGGCTTTAAATTGTGTAAAAGTACTTAAGCAAATTATACAAGCGAATTGGGTATATTTACTTGGTACAAAAGTTGAAGCTTCTTTTATAAAGGAAAAATATTCCGCTAAATTATTTTAAAATGCAAATTAAAGAAAAAAAATTGATGCCATTTGTTGAAATGAAAAAGCAAATTACTATTTGCTAACTCTATTATGGAGGTTGAACTAATTATTTTAGGTTCAACTAGTGAGAAAGTGAATTAATCAATCACTTTATTTTGAAAAATTAGTTTCTCTAGTTTTGAGTTATTGTGATAGCATCAAATTTATTGGTAGAGTATAAAATTATTGTTATAACTGTAAATTCAGAACCATGAGTGGGGTGTTGAAACTACAGGACCATCCTTGACAGATTTCATCTATACGAGTGTAGAAGTAGGCCACTTCCTATGAAAAATGCTCATGAAAAATCGGGATAGTATATGGCCGCAATGTGTTAGCTATTAAAGCTTGTGTCAAAACCTTGATTGTTATGTGTAAGCAGTGATAATTTATTTTCCTTGAGTAGTCATAGTTCAAGTCTGAGACCACTACTGGCTATGGAGTAAAATTTGCTGTTTTACTAAGCGGAGGTTCAATGCAGAGAACACCTTCATTATCCACAATAGTCTCCCTTCAACTAAGTTGGTGATAACTCTCTTATTTGAATATTATAACATTTGTGGGAATATTATTGATGGTCATAAATTAAAGAAAGTGGTGTCACTATATTTTGATAACTCTTGTAACTTCTACCACTTTATTTATCCATCATCTACCACATTTTTCTGTATATTAAATCTTATGAGTTAGTGGTAAGAATGTGGTCATAAATTTCTTGTAACTTCTGCCATTATTCTACCTCTCTATGTATTGTAATTCATATAACATATGAACCCCTAAAACATTCATCTTCCTCACTTAATACCCACTACTCCCTCATTTACTAAATGGAAGACTACTACACCTATATAAATGATGTTTTTTTTCTTTGTGTTAAAGAATATATGAAAAAGAGAGGAGGAGGAGTACATTGTGAGTGAGATGACAGTGATGGTAATTGTGAAAATTATATTAGTGGAAGAGAGAGTTGAGACAAACAAAATATTCTAAGTTTATAATTATATTCACTATACAAAAGAGAGTAACTATATAAGTGAAAGAGAGAGTTGAGACAAAGAAAAATATTCTATATTCACTATACAAAAGAGAGTTTTAATATGTTGAAGGAAGATGTTCTTGTGGTAGAGCTTTGAACTCTTCAAATAATCGGAGTTGCTTGAGTTGTACATCGTTGATGGACTGTTGTATACTAGATCAGGGGATAAGTCAAGAAATATACTACTTATGTCGCAGTTGACTTGAATCTCCTTAAAGAGAGCGAGATATCCATGCCTCAGTTAAGAAGATTATTTTTTTTTTTTTTAATTATTGTTAATGTTTATTATTCCAACTATAATTTTATTATTCGTGGTATATTATACCACCATGCTATATAAGATGTACTTTCATATAAGGTTATGCTTCAATTGACTTCCCTTTTTCAAACATTACTCAACATTTCTTTATGTGCTTTCTGCATTCCACTATTTAATAATCAAAGTTTAATGATTTTTTAATTTTAAAATATTAGGATAAAATAGTTGAAAGACTAATAACATACATAATTGGTTTAAATGGTGATTAATAAAATGTCAATAATTATAAAAAAAAAGATAATTGGTTGAAGTCATATATATATATATTTTTTAAATGAAGATCAAATTAATTAATTTTTTTCTCCTATAATATTGTTCTAATAAAAATGGAGAGAGACATATGTGAGATGAAAAGAAAAACAACGTTAATTGAGATTTAGAGAATAAAATAAAAATAATTTAATTTAAATTGCATATCTGATGTGCAACTGCAAAGTTCATTGTTGGTAAAATTCTTTTGCTTCAATTACTATCGTCACAACAATAAAGGAAAATATTACTGATATAAAAAAATCCAATGAATATTTTGAGATTTTAAATTTAGATTCTGAAATACAAATAAATAATATACTAATTCAACAAATCAATAACGAAATATACAAAACACAAACTCATGTAATAATATATTACTTTAGAAAAATAAGATATATTTTAATGAAAGATAAAAATTTCAAATTAAGATTTTTACACTTTTAATTTATTAGAAATTAAAAATATAAATTATTAAATAATAAGTAAATACTAAAAGGAAAAGTAGTTAGTGGGAAGGAATGAAATGAGAGAATTAGGTTTGGTTTTTGGGCCCTATTTAAGTGGAAGCATGAGACGAAGAGAAGCAGATTGTTTGTTGAGATCGGAATTGTCTCTCACGCACACCTCAGGTGAGATGCTGAGTACTTTGTTAAACCCTTATACCAGAAACAATATTGAATTTTGAATTGTTGTTATAGGACTAAGAGGTAACAATATTGAATTTTGAATTGTTGTTATAGGACTAGCTAGGAGGTAACAATGTTGAATTTTGAATTGTTGTTATAGGACTAGGAGGTAGATAAAAAGAAGAATAGCCATGCTGCTGATAGATGGGAAATCGATTCGGGCACTTGCCGGCTAATTACGAGAATTGGTCATCCACCGTAATCTTCCTTATAGATGATGAAGATTTTGTCCATGCCTTGTCTAAGGATACTACTGCTTCTAGATTCAACAACAATTACTTCATCGTCTCCTACCAACGGACCTCGTTTGTTAAAATAAAATTAGGACATACAGCTGGTGGCCGTAAATTGTACTTTTTTGATTACTCCGAATTTGAAGGTTATTTATTGTATGCTGTAGAAATCAAAGTTTATGATATTCCCCAGAGGAAATGGATGGACAACATCCCAAAGTTGAAAGCTCCCATGAGTTACCCACTCGTCTTCTTCATTGATCACTGGCTTTATGTGATCTCTTTTGATATTCCCGAGGGCGGACAGCCACACTTTGCTTTGTTTTGCTAGAGGGATAGTTCTTAGACTTATATCTGTTAGGAAAACTACTAATACTAGTAATATTTTGGCTCAGTTTAAGAACTTATTTGCTCTAAGGAGCTGTACTGTTTGTAATGACGCTCTTTAATTTGTTATTAATTTGCTTGGAAGCTTCACTAATCGGTTTCGCAAAAACAGTGATGAAAAGAACCCATCTGTTAGAATTGGTAATGTGTTTATTAATGCAGCTAGGAATTGTCAAACAACCGCTTCAGCTACTGCCTCGTGAAGGTTCTGAACAATTTAATTGAGTATCATTTTGTCTGATTTTTCTAATTGGACGAGTAATATTTGTTGGTCTTCCGATCGTCTTCTGATGATCATTTAGGGTTCGTTTGGTGTGAGGTATTGAGGCAAATTATTTCAGAATAAAATTTTTAATGCATTGTTTGGTTGACCATACTTGGGATAACTCATCGCGGGACTAATAATAGACGTGGGATAAGTTATACCACATATTTGGTGGCATAAGTTTTCCCAAGTTAACTTAGCATTGGATAAAATTATTAAATGACAAAAATACCCCCAAACCTTTTCTTTCCAACTATATATATCTTATACAAAAATGCTCCGCTTGCAGGTTCGACACTGTGCACCAACATTCGTTACATCATACTCCAGAAGCAACATGCACCAGCTTATATAATTTCATGACCAATAACCCTGAAAAATTCGAAAGATACCATTTTACTTTATGACCAAGAGATCGAGTATGCCATTTTTTCCTCTTAATCATGCATGATGCAAATGAAAAAGGCTGTATCCACATGGCTAGTGTTCTGTGTATTTAACATGTGACAACCCGATTGAAGTATCCATGTTCTTACCCGTCCTACAAACATATATCAACAACAACATATCCAATGTAATCCTACAAGTGAGTTTAGAGAGTGTGAGATATAAAAGGTTGTTTCGAATAGACCCTCGGCTAACAGAATTGTTTTCGAAGTAAGATTGTAAGAAAAATATGAGACAAAAGGATGTATAATGATGCTTAAAATATGATGCTTAAAAAGGAGAGAACACGACAATACAAACATGAAATATGAATTTCAGGTTTTTTGGGGAAAAAAATCTTAACTTTGCCGACGCATCTGTGTGGAGTTTGTATCATAGTGCTGTCTTGAAATATGAATTTCTGGTTTGCTGGAAAATAAAAATAAAAATAAAAAGAGATATGAATTTCTAGTTTGCTGGCAAAAAAATAAAAAGAGAAAAACCCTAGAAATACAAACATAAAAATAATTAACTAAAGTGAGGGGTATTTTTGTAAACAAATAATATATTTTTACAAACAATTCACTATATATTATTTTTAATACCAAAAACCAAACAACCACTAAAAAATAATAGCAGGATAACTGATCCCAGCATAACTAATCTCGGTATAACTTTTTTTCAAACCAAACGACCCCTTAAAGGAAAAATACTACAACTCTTCACTATGTTATAAAACAACAACAGACTCAGTGTATTCCCACAAAGTGAGATCTGGGGAGGGTAAAATGTACGCAGTCCATACCGCTACCTCCAAAGAAGTCTAGAGGTTATTTTCGATAGACCCCCGGCTTAAGATAGAGAATAGTACACCAAGGACTTAATGAAACATGAAACAAGATGGATAACATAAAAGAAATAAGAGATAAGAAATAATAAAAATAAATATCAGAGAAATACGAAAATAAGAAAAATACAAGCAATACGAAATAAGAAAAAAGAAATCGGATACCCACCTAGTAGTAACATACACTCACAGACCAAATACACCTTCACACCCAAACTCTCCTGACAAGAGGCTCCCACGCATGGACATAAACCTATGATTACTAACCCGGCTACATACACGCTCTCCTAAATCCTAGACATAACCCACACACTCATACTAGCCTTCAACCCTAATCTACGACCTCTACACCTTCCTGTCTAAGGTCATGTCCTCAGTAAGCTGAAGCTGCTCCATGTCGTGTCTAATCATCTCCCTCTAGTATTTCTTCGGGCTGCCTCTACTCCTCCTAAAGCCATCCAAAACTATCCTCTCACACCTCCGAACTGGGGCATCCGTGCCCCTCCTCATCACATGCCCAAACTATCTCAACCTTTCTTCTCACATCTTGTCCTCTACTGAAGCCACTCTTATCTTCTCCCGAATAATCTCATTCCTAACTCTATTCCCTCTAGTGAGTCTACATATCCAACGCAACATTCTCATCTCCGCCACCTTCAATCTTTGAATATGAGAGTCCTTGATTTACAAACACTCCGCTCCATACAGAATGGCCGAACGGACTGCCACTATGTAGAATTTTCCTTTAAACTTAAGGGGTACCTTCTTATCACACAATAACCCCTAGGCGAGCCTCCACTTCATCCAACCTGTTCCAATATGTTTAGAGACATCCTCATCAATCTCATCATTCCTTTGAATCATAGACCCAAGATACTTAAAACAATCCCTATTACAAATATCCTGTGAATCCAACCTCACTAATTCGTCCTCCTGACTCGTGTCACTAAACTTGTAGTCTAAATACTCTGCCTTGGATCTACTCAACCTAAATCCCTGAGATTCAAGGGTTTGCCTCCAAACCTTTAATTTCCCATTCACACCCCCCATGTCTCATCAATCAGTACTACATCATCCGCAAATAACATACACCAAGACACTTCACCTTGAATACTCCGCATCAACACGTTCATCTCTAACGCAAACAGGAACGGTCTAAGAGTCGATCCCTGATGTAGTCCTATCTCAATAAAAAAAAAACCTGAGTCTCTTCCCACTATCCTCACCCGAGTCTTTCCTCTATCATACGTGTCCTTAATAGCTCTGATGTACGCCACCGAAACTTCCATCACCTCTAAGAATCTCTAAAGAGCCTCCTTAGGGACTTTTTCATACGCTTTCTCTAGATCGATAACATTATGTGCAAATCCCTCTTCCCCTCCCTATACTTCTCCACCAATCTTCTCACCGGGTGAATTGCCTCTGTCATCGAGCGACCAGACATAAAACAAAAATGATTCTCCGAAATGGATGTGACCATCCTTAATCTCCGCTTAACCACCCTCTCCCAAATCTTCATAGTGTGACTCAACAGCTTAATACCCCTATAGTTGTTGCAACTCTGAATGCTACCTTTGTTTTTATATAACGAAATCATCGTACTCCATATCCAAGCCTCAAGAATTCTCACAGTCTTGAAAATGACGTTAAACAAATTAGTCAACCACCTTAAACCTATCTCACCAGCAAACTTCCAAAAATCCACCAAAATCTCGTCAGGCCTCGTCGTCCTACCCATCCGCAACCTATGAATAGCCTCTCTGACCTCCTTAACCTTAAAACATCTACAGTAACTAAAATCAAGGTTGTCCTTCCAGTGCTCTAACTCCCCTAACACAATGCCTCTGTCTCCCTTCTCATTTAAAAATCTATGAAAATACTCCTGTCATCTCTTCTTAATGTGAGAATCCTCCACTAAAACTATACATTCTCCCCCTTAATGCACTTCACCTGATCGAGGTCACGACCCTTCCTTTTCCTAGCCTTAGCAAGCCTATACAATATTTTCCCCCACCTTTCTCCTCTAACCCCGCATACAAGCTTTCAAACGTTGCTGGCTTAGCAGCCGTAATTGCTAACTTAGCCTCTTTCCTTGCTACTTTGTAGACCTCCCTATTCACACGCTTCTCCTCTTCATTTTTATTCTCAACCAACTTAACATATGCCCCCTTCTTAATCCTCACTTTCTTCTTGCCTTCTTCATTCTACCACTAGTCCCCCTTATGTGGCCCCTCGAAACACCCAAAACCTCTCTAGCTATCTCCCTGATGCAGTTGGCCACCTTATCCCACATAGAATCCATGTCCCCCTACACTCCCACACCCACATTCCTGCCACTTTCTCCCCTATCTCCAGTGCACTAACTAGCATTAATCCACCCCACTTAATTTTAGGTTGACCCTCTCCTTCCCTATTTTTCTTGCTCTTCTTGATACTCAAGTCCATCACCAGAAGCCTATGCTGAGTCAAAATATGCTCACTCATAATAACTTTACAGTCCTTACATAGAACTCTATCCCTCTTCCTAAGCAGCAGAAAGTTTATCTAAGTCTTGGTTGATGCACTTTAGAAGGTAATCAAGTGATTTTTCTTCTTCGAAAAGCTCGAATTCACAACCACCGGCCTAAAGGCCCTCTCAAAATCCAACAGAGCAACCCTTCACCATTTCTGTTGCTGAAACCAACCCCTCCATACACATTATCATTACCTCTCGGTAAAACCTCAATGTGCCCATTGAAATCCTCCGCAATGACAATCTTCTCCGAGCTAGGCACGCTTCTCACCAATCGTCCAAAGCCTCCCAAAAACACGCTTTCACCTCCTCATCCAAGCCCACCTGCGGCACATAAGTGCTACACACATGTAGTGTAAATCCCCTAATAACCAACTTAATAGTCATCAGCCTATCACTGACCCTCTTAAACTCTACCACCTGCCCTCTTAGCTCCCCATCCACTAAGATGCCCACTCTATTACGATGCCTCTTATTGCCTGAGTACCACAGCTTGTACCCATCCATATACCTAGACTTAGACCATACCCACTTAGTCTCCTGAGCACATGCAATATTAATCCTCCTCTTCTTAAGAATCTGCACCAACTCCACGGACTTACCTTGAAGGGTCACTATGTTCCAAAACCCTACCCTCAACCTATCCTCTCTCGCCTACCTCTTCTACCCCTCACTACACCATTCTGAATACCCAACCTAGAATTCACACCCACCCCTACCCTCCCCTCTCCACCCCTTCCAAAATCTCCCCTAACCCCAAATCCCTTGGCTCCCTTGGACATGAACTTACTCCATCATCAAACCTTATAGCCACTACTCAATAATCATAACAAAGTACCAGCAGACAACCGGAAAAACAAACAGAGCAATAGTATGAATACAGTAGGCAAATAGTAGATACACACAAGAATACACTATCCAGCCTAGCATCTAGAACAACATAGTAATATACACCAATAGGCGAGTTACGAACAACTATAATCACAAGAAGTCGACATAGAAAAAAAGAATAAAAAAACACTAATAAAAAACAAAAATAATAAAAACAAAACTATACAAGGATACTAAATTGTAAAGAGTAACTAAAGAATAAGGTTCATTTGTCACTAGAGTACTCCTGCGTTTGTTGGTTACGATAATTTTGATGTCGAAATTGGTTGTCGGAATAGTGCCGCAAGGAAGAGATCGTCAGGATGTCGCCGGAGTGTCTTCTTCTTGTTGTTGGAAGATGGTCACTGGTTGTTGTCATACCAACATTTTTAATCGGGGAGAGAGAAAATATGGGGAAGAGAGAACGAGGAAGGGAAAGTTGCCTTTACCTGTGCCGGCGCGTCAGCTCCGTCTCCGAAATTGGGAGAAGATCTTTATAGGATTCTGGAGAGGTTTTTTATAGGAGTTTGGAGCCTAATGCACAATTTTTTTTTAGTCAAAATTCAGAACCTTGTCCATCAACATGATAAAGTGATTTTACCTTATAAGGTAAATGGACTCCCTTAACTTATTTATTACTTCCTCCGTTTTATTTTAGTTGGCCCTTATGGACTTGGCATACTCATTAAGAAAATATTTAATAGGGGTTTATTTTTACCAAATTAGCCTTATTAATTATGTTGAAAATATAAATTTGAATATGTATACTTTGTTTAATCATTTAATGATAGGGGTAGAATGGAAAAAATATGTAAAATAATCTTGATTTTACAACTTGAACAAGTAAATTGAAACATATATTTTTAAAAAGAGGACCAACTAAAACGAAATGGAGGGAGTATACTAAAAAATTGGTGGGAGTTCAAAATATAATGACATCAACGTAATTTCTCCGTAGACCTTTATTTGTCCACTTTTCTATTTGAGAATGTCCAATAATACCTGTTCAGTTTATAAAATCAATGGATAATTTATTCAATTTTACCTATTTACCCTTGGTATTACATACAATACACCACTCATCGAATTTTTTGAAGTAAAAAATTTATTATATCCAAAGGGTGATATAGCAAAATCAACTATGTATTTGTTGTTTCTTATGACATGTCAAGTCAAAAGTGATCAAGTATTTATGGACGGAGGGATAATTTAGTGATGAATTTATTACAAATGCATTGCATTACAAGGTAAAATATGTTTCTTACCTTACAAAGTAAAATTTGTACCTTATCTTACAGGATAAAATATGCCTTTTACCTTATCAGTTGTAACGCCCCAAAATTGGGTCCTGAGACGTCACAGGGTGCTTAAGGTCACAAGTGACCCCAAGCTAACCCTTCTACTGGCATAACTCATAAGCAACTGAATAAAAATACAAATCCATACAAATCAACAAAAATTAACTCTTTTCTGAATTTGATCGATACAAAAATGAAATTTTACAGGATTACAATTCTGCCTTTACAACCAAAATTGAAACAAAATACATCAACTTCTATTGACTATCTATGAAGCCTCTACTAGTACTGATTGTAGGTATCTGGGTCATGACTTTCGACTACCCCAACTCAATACGACTGAATAAAGAAAATACAACACTATAAACCCTGCATAACTAACCAAGCACTTGAATAAAAAGGACTCATCACCTGCTGACTGGATACTACGAACTGACTGGATCTGAAGGTACAACTATACCTTGTACCTATATTCCGAGAAAATGTAGCCCACATACGAATATGTGGGTCAGTACCATGAAAAAATACCGAGCATATGGGGGTGCAATGCATATATAAAATAATATCTTAATATCATCACAGTTTATAAAATTATGCATGCTGATATAGATGACTCACTTAGCTCGAATTAAATCATCAAAATCATGGATGAATAATACTTGTCAAGTAAAACAAGTGAGTCATTACAATACGTTCTCAATTCACTTTTATCTCAATTTTAAATCATCAAAACAATCAAATCTCATGTCAATTCTCAATAGAATATATTCCTTAAGTCTTTTAAGAATAATGACTTTCTCAAACTCAGCCTTTTAAGCAAATATGTTTTCATCTCAGATAGAAGAGTACACACACACATTGGGAGATCCTATAACCGACATAAACCATGTGAGCTACATGTAGTCCAACGTACAACCCACGTTGGGGAGAGTCGTCCTATCCTTACCATTAGAGTAGGACTTCCAGTATCAATTCAAAAACACTAGTGATCACTATATAAATCAGCCTTATGCTCACATCCTATGGGGGCACGTAGTTCTAGGGAAGTAAGGTCACTTTATACCTCCCACTCGGTGCTAAAGATTACTCCCGGACTTAGCTCAGAAATTTAAATCAGCCTCAGGCTCACATTAAAGAAAATCCACAATAAACATTTTAACAATTTTCATCGGGAGCTAATTTGCTACCCCTTTATCATAATCAATAAAAACGTGGATTTCTTTCACAGTCGAGTTCAAAATAACTCATTCACAACCAAAAGGTCAAATCATTCAAAACATCTCAAATATTAAACATCAACGTGCTTATAACACATATTTTCTCAAAAACACAATTTCCAATGGGGATTCACGACCCAAATATCAAAATCATGATAAATATCGTTCAAGATTCATACTTTATATCACCACACATGTAAATTCATCTTTCAAAATCATAAACATCAAGATTTCATAATAATCATCATAAGATATGGGTTCATGCTTCAAATTCGTAAAAATCAAATAAAAATCATGCCTTTGTAAAGAAAATTACTTTTGGGCACAAGAACGAAAGAGAGTTCTTGTTGAAAAACCCCACATATCTTGAATGATGAACTTTAGATCGATACTCGTTTTTGAGATGTTAATCGTGCCTTTGAATGATGGTTCTTGGAGTTCTTGAACTAAGAACTTGGAATCTTGAATAAATTTACAGAATTAATGGTAAACTTTAGAGGTTCTTGAAGTTCTTGAACTAGGAACTTGAAATCTTGAATAAATTTGCAGAATTAATGGTGAACTTTGGAGGTTCTTGAAGTTGGATGTAGGAGCTTAGGGTTTTCTTTTTGAGGAAATTTGATGAAATATAACATATAATGCTTCTAATAGTTATTAATATTGGGTTTGGACGGATTTTGGGTGAGGGGGAATGACCAAAACGCCCCAAAAAATTAAATAATTCTCGAATCTGTCCTTTGGTGGACTGTTTTGATAGTCTGAAGTAGATCAGCCATAACGTTTTACTCTGATATCCAAATTGGATGAAACTAATTTCATTTGAAAGAGGACTCTCGTATCTTTCTGTTGATATATAGTATCTCACCCAGATCATTGTGTACGAGAAGTTATGATCATTTGAAGTTGACCTAAAAATTCACTTTTGATAGGCTGAAGTAGATCGTCCATAACCTTTTGCTCCGATAGACAAATTGGATGAAACCAATTTCATTGGAAAGAGGACTCGTAGAGCTTTCCGTCGATATATAATAGATCACCCAGATCATTATGTACAAGGATTTATGATCATTTAAAGTTGGAGAAAAAATACTCTAGGCCTCAGTACTTTTTTCCCTGCACGTTTACTATTCACAACTCGATCGGAATGGTCGTAGTTCGATCGGAATGGTCGTAACTCATCGCTCGAGTGTCCGTTTTTGATGATCTACATATCGTTGAAAAGCTTATTCGATACTCTACGCAATGGTAGGTCAACATCTTAGAAATACTACATAGAAAATTTATGGATCACTCTAAAGCGTAGAACTCGATACGTTTCTCACGAAATATTTACGAAGAAAATTTTTCGGGGTATTACATTTGTTTTCTTTTGGGTGAAAATCATTTTCCCTCCCTAACTTTGCCTTAAAAATCAAAATCTTCCATCAACTTTGAATAATAATCATACTCTCCATTTATCCTAATTGAATTTTTTAAATTCATATTATACCCTCTTTTTAAATTTTTTTTAATGTCTACTTTAATCACTTTTTATATATATTTTTTCAATACCTAACAAATAAGTATGTAGTATAATATTATTAGTCATTTTTATAACTTACTAATTTGTCAAATGTTGTTATCAAATCAACTTGTTAAGCTTAAACCTACGTTAAGTTATTATTATCATGCGTGTGTAAAAAGCTTGTCTTTTAGTTACATGCATGTGTAAATTAACACTTTGTATAAGACCCATATCAAAACTAATTTTAATTTTCTTTCTATATAGATATGGAATATCAACACTTTGTGTATCCAGGACCATCACAATATGACATATATACCACGCAAAGTAAACATCGGTCCGAGGCTATTTGGAAAGGCACACTAAAAGGAGAAAAGACATGTTTGATAGTGCTACGTGATGATAATGGGTTTTGACATCATGTTAGAAATCATCCGTTCTGTCCCCGTCTTCTTTATTATTTTAATATTTGTGGTTTTAGAATTTTAGGGGCGTTATACATTTTGTATTCGTTCCCTGCGATTATTCCCTTATTACTGCACTTGTCGAAAGGTGGTGACCAGAAATGCAAACCTTTCACCTGAAAACTTGTGAAGCGACTATAACCTTACAAGACATGAAAATAATGTTTGGAATGGTAGTAGATGAAACTCCTATTCTTCATCCAGGCACTGGTCAGATGTTACCTGTCAACAAACTATAAATGTTTACCGAATTTACAGGATGAATACCTAATCTAGAATTTTTTCAAGGAAACAAATTTTTTTTAATGAGATTAGAGGAATACATAAAAATATGAATGAAATAACTTGATGAAACTGAGGAAGGAGAGGTGCAACGAAGATGTAGGTTGTACCTTTTTTGGTTGTGCGTCGGAATAATATTCCCCGATAATTCTAAAAATAAATTTAGTATAGACTTTTTGATTGACATGCGTGAGTTACCCGCAATGTCAACATAGGCTTGGGGAGCCTCTGCGCTATTGTACCTATATTTTTGTTTGTGTCATGCGTCGATAGAGAAGTCGCACTGCATTAGTGATTTTGTTTCGTTATTGTTGGTATGTGAACTTTATAAAAAAAATAAATTCTATTATACGATTCAGATAAATTGATCGTCATAGCCTCTTATCTATTACCACATCCATGTACATTTTCCATTTCTTAAAGGGATGATTAAATAATCATCTATAGGCTTCCGAGGACACTACTTTAATTTATTTCATTCTCTGTAACAATTTGTTTTCTGATGCTCCGTAACAACCAAACACATCAGATTTTTGAATTCATTATTTAATTTTTGTTTTATTAAAATTAGCTTTCAAATGTCAAACACAAAATCTATGGTGCGTTTTTTGTGGTTGCAACCGGGCGTAAGATTGAACACTCTGCAAAATTCAGCCATCTGAAATGAGCCTAATGCCTTTCTCGCACCAACAACATGCCTCCATAATAATAAGAGACGTATATACTCTCTTCATACCATTTTACTTGTTCCAAATTTCCTAATTTAATTCTTCATTTGACTTGTTATTTATTCATAATTCAAGAAGAACAAATTTTTTTCATGTTTTACCCTTTGCATTAATTACTTTTTTCTTCAAATTAAAATGTAAACATCATTTAATAGAGGTACTATGATAAATTAGCCATATTATTAATCATTTTTCTTAATTAATATGCCAAGTTAATTTGGGACAAGTAAATAGAACGGAGAGAGTATTTTCAGTAATCTTTCATATAACTTATGTCATCCACTTCTCCGCCATGGTTTAAAAATTGAATAACTCACAAATTCTAAGCTGGTGGCATTAAACAAAATTAGAATAATGTGTCTTTTCGTGAATCGAAGAGGCTATGTGAATTCATGTTATCACTAATAATTTATCAGATGTCCTAATATATAAATACATTGTAAATTGATCTTAAGTAGAATAATTATCCTATAAATCATTTTGAGATATTAATTGTTTGAGATAAGTTAACATATATAGATTCCAGTGATGGTATAATTATTGCCTTATAAAATACCCCTATCCTGCTCGATTCTAAGGTAGGGCTATTCTCGGTTAGTTCGTCGTTATTAAGGAAATCCTTGTAATTTTTTTTTCTCTGCTTATTGATATTTTTAAACTCAGTGGTTAATCCCGCCTGACCTGGGGTCGCGGTCGGATCGTTGACACGAAGGAAGGTTTTGGAGTTCGAATGCATAACGGATTATAGCTGCGACAAAAAAGAGAGTTGAGTTTCAACCACCACTTGCCGTGATGTCCATCACCGTGGACTCACATTTAGGCCAGCCGTGAGTTTGAGGCTCAAGGAAGACAAGTATCCACCCCCGATGCGACAACGCCATCATGATTGGGGCGCGATATGAAGAGGGTCGACGTGATGTATGACGCCTAGGAAAATGTGCCATTGGCCTAATGGCTGGTTCATGGGATTCTACAATTCACACCAAGTATGCATTTCTCTATATTCTTCATCAATGCGAGAGCCGAGATATCCATTGTTGAGAATAGTTTTTATTTCAAAAGAAGCATAGGTCCCCCATGCACACCACGAACGGCGCGTGGTGGGGGGAGGCTATCAATTTATATATTCCTTGGCGCTAAATAACATTATGGAGAGGAAGCATAATATTTAAGAACAATCATTTCTATTAAAAAAGTTATGAAGACTTTGTACTACCCCCTCCCCCGAAGGCTACCCACGACTCTAACATCATTTTGTTGGGAGATAATCAACAATTCAAATGACAAAATTTTACACTGCTATAGACTAGAGGCATGTCAGATTATGTTAGAGTAAAATAGTGAAGGAAATGTATGAATTAATTATAACAATATTCAAGAATAGTTAACTATGGCGGGTAGGATACCTACTCTTAGGGATGATACCTAAATTCAGTTTAGTGATCACTAAAGGAGTGGAGGATCAACCGAGGATTAGATGGGGCAGTCTGATGACTTTGAACAGTGCTTTAAAAATAAGGGATAAGTTGATGGTGAGGGAGGCTTGGGGGAAAGAAGGGGATGCTGATAGAATGTGGGATGAGACTGCCAATTACATCAGGGAGATATCTAGGGAGGTGTTGGGGCCTCAAAAGGCAGCACGGGCAAGCACCAAGGGGACTGGTGGTGGAACGAGGAGGTGAAGTAGAAGGTTGACACTAAGAAGAGAGCGTATACTAAATTGGATGAGATGAAGGATAAAGAAGATAAATGGAAGAATAGGGAGGAGCATAAAATTGCTAAGCGAGAGGCGAAGTTAGCGGTCATGAGGGCTAAAGATGCTGCCTTTGAGAGTTTATACACATCATTGGATAGTAAAGATAATGATACAAAGTTGTACAAGCTCATCAAGGTTAGGAAGAGGAGGGCTCGAGACCTGGATCAGGTGAAGTGTATTAAGGATGTGAACGACGAAGTCCTGGTAGAAGAGGGCCTTATTAGAAAGAGATGACAGTCTTTCTTTCATAAGGTTCTGAATGAAGGAAGGGATATTAGCATTATGTTGGGGGATTTGGAGCATTCCGAGAGGTTTAGGGATTATGGTTATTATAGGCGCATTAAGGTTGAGGAGGTTAAGGGGGATATTCGTAGAATACGTAGAGGTAAAATGATGGGGCCAGATGGGATTCTAGTGAATTTTTGAAAGTGCACAGGAGGAGCAGGTATGTAGTGGTTGACGCAGTTATTTAACATAATTTTTAACACGACAAAGATGCTTGAAGCTTGGAAGTGGAGTACGATGATTCAATTATATAAGAATAAGTGTAACATTCAGGATTGCAATAATTATAGGGAAATCAAGTTGTTAAGTCACACTATGATGGTGTGGGAGAGGGTGGTAGACTTGAGGTTATGGAGGATTGTTACTATTTCTGAAAATCAATTTGGGTTTATGCAAGAGAGCTCGACTACTGAAGCGATCCATCTTGTTCTGAGACTGGTGGAGCAGTACAGGGATAGGAAGAAGGATTTGCACATAGTGTTTATCGATTTAGAGAAGTCTTATGACAGAGTTTTGTAAGACCCCATAAATTTTTTAAGTCGTTAGAGCTTTTAAAACTTGATAAGAGAATCTTAGCACATAAAAATTTGGCTAAGTGTTGAAACTTTTTCATTCCGTAAATCTTCAAGATTTGATGAATTAATTCATGACCTTCCTGAGGTACATTTTTCGATTTTCAAGTTGCATTGCGATGGGTCAAGGTTGTAGTACATCTCGGGTGAGTTTTGGAATTTTTCAGATAGTGTAAGGGGGTGTTTGGATTTCCAAACCAGTGAGCCTCCGCGATCTCAAGGTGCCGTCCATCTAACAGCACCGTTGTAGCCAAGGCGCCGCCCTACCTTTAGCACCGCTCCAGATGAGGTGCCGCCCTAGGTTCTCCTTCGGGCTAGGCAAGGCATCGCCCTGGAGATCGCCCTGGGCCAAAAATCAGCTTTCTGCTCTGAATTTGCAAGGGCAAATTGGTAATTTTCCACCCCTATATAAGCTCTCTAACATGGAATTTATCATCAAATCAACCAAAATAAGCTTATTTCTTCAATTTTTTCTCAAGAACAAGCACAAAAAGTTCAAGAATCAAGAACTAAGGTATGTTAGATGTTCATTCTCCGGCTTCTTCCACCAAATAGGTTCAAGAATGAATTTCAAAATTTAAGTTTATGAATTTATGAGATTTTTATGATTTATGTGAATTAAAGTTGAAGATCATGTTGTTGTTAGTTTTAATTCACGTTTTGATTACAAAGTGCCAAGTTTTGATCCTAATATGTGATGAGTTTCATAATCTTTAAGATGAAACCTTCAAGTTGGTTGATTTCGTAGATCTTATATTAGATCTAAGTTTAATCTTGATTATGATTTTAGCTTGAGTTTTATTTACATGAGTTGACTCAAGATCCATGAAAAAAACTAGTTAATTGTGGGTTGATTTATATGGATTTTATGTTGAGTTCTTGATCTACAAGATGTATGTAGTATCCATGATTTGATTTAAGTGTATTCATGATATTAGATTTGATTGGGTTTCTAATCCAAGATTAAATGAAAGATTTATATGAAATTATTTATTATATGTGTAGTAATATAGTAATTCATGTTAGATACTTGAGGTTGTGAATTTGGTGTTGGAATCTTTGAATGGAAATTGATTGTATGGTAAAGAAGAGAAAACATGTTATTTCTACCCAAGTGTAAGAACTTGCTTCCCATGTGCTTGTAAAAATTCTTAAGTGAAGGAAATAGGGTCATTATAGCATGTGGACAAGAAATCCCCAAGTTATGGATAAGTTCACGTCAAGTGTTGTTGAAAAGTCTTAGTGAATGAATTATGAGATGTTGTATGCAAATCCTATCCATGTGCATTCCTTGTTGAATAAATGGTGAGACATTAGTATGTACCCTTATACATTTTATGCTTAAGACTTCCAAGTGTTTGAATAAATACCCTATTATGCATTCTTATTCATGATTTGAGTTATGTCTCTCAAGTGCTTGATGAAACATCTCATTGATTATATTTCCGAGTAATGGACTGTTATTATATTATGCAAGTACTACCATGTATTATTTATTTTATGCTATCGAGTCTCGGGGGTATTTATACCCAACAATTTAGCTGATAGTCTAGAGCTAGAGTCAGTTTCAAGATAATCTTAGTTAAGCTATGATCAATAGACTTCAGTCAGTTACAAAACTCAAGAACACTCAGTAGATTCAGAAATCAGTCTCAGCCTAGTATTCAGATCAAGAAACTTAGAATCTAAAGTATCAGTCTAATTTATTTCAGATCTCTGTAGTGTTTTCGTATTCAAATCAGAATTCAGTAAATTCAGTCAGATAACAGAACTCAGTAACATTCAGTCAGTTATCAGATATTCAGTAGTATTCCGTCAGATAACGAAACCAAGTGAACTCAGTCATATCAGTTCACCAATATATTCAGTAACAAAATTCAGCTCAATCTAAAGTTTAGTTAAGAATCAGTTCGGAGTCTTTCAGTTGGGAGTAGGAAGTAGCACCAAGCGAGTGCAGGGATTTCAGTTATAGTTTATGCACTCATGTATGCATTCTCACATAGTCATATTCAGATTGAGTAGTTACGGAGTTTCCATGTAAGTTTATCCAGCTAATACATATTATTCATTCAGTATTGTTTATACATATGAACCCTTACATTCAGCCTTACCCCATCTAACATACCAGTACATTCAAAGTACTTATGCATGCTTTTCTCTTGCATTATGGTGTCTTATACCATAGGTGCCAAAGCGCGAGATTAATAATACCTTTAGCGGTTCGAACTCAGTCAGCAACAGTAGACCCAGCAGTGAGTCCTCATTATTCAGGGATGGTTATTACTTCATTATAAAATTGTGTTTAGTATTTGTGGACGGAGTTAGTTAGGGAATTGTCCCATTAACTCTACAATGCAGGCAGTTTAGAGGGTTTCAGATTAGATTCTCGTAAAGCCCCAAAATTGGGTCCCGAGATGTCACACGATGCTTAGGGTCACAAGTGACCGCAAGATAATCCTTCTACTGGCATAAATTATAAGCAACTGAATAAAATGTATAAATCTGTATAAAATTGGTGAAAACATTAAACTTCTCTGAACTTGATCAATACAAATCTTAACTTTACAAGATTACAACTCTGCTTTTACAAAACAAAATCAAAACTGAATACATCAACTTTCACTGACTGTCTATGAAGTCTCTACTAGTACTGATTATAGGTAGTTGGGTCATGACTCCCAACTAACCAAACTCAATACGACTGAATAAAGAAAATACAATACTTCTCGAACAGTATAAATGACTGAAGCCCTTGAATCAAAAGGACTTATCACCTGCTGACTGGAAGCTGCAAACTGACTAAATATGGTACATGCTCTACAACTTGTACCTACATTACAGGGAAAATGTAGCCCACATACAAATATGTGGGTTAGCACCATGGAAAAGTACCGAGCATATAGGGGTGTATGCAATTTCAATAATCAAATATCACAAGTTTATAAGAGACATGCATGCTGATATGAAAGACTCACTTAGCTTGAGATAATCATCAAAAATCATAAGTAAATGATACATGTAAATAAAACACGTGAGTCATTTCAAAAAGTTCTCAATTCACTTCTTCCTTGGTTTCAAACATATAGAGTAATCAAGTTTCAAAACAATACTCTTTAGAACATAACATCTCAATCTTTCGGAATCAATAACTTTCTCAAAACCAATCCTTCAAAACATATACATTCATCTTAGATAGAATGGTACACACATACACACACGTTGGGAGTCTCTCATAAATAACATAAACCATGTGAGCTACATGAAGTCGAACGTCCAAACCACATTGGGGAGATCCGTCCTATCCTTGCCATCGGAGTAGGACCTTAATCTTTCATCCACTAGTGATCACTATATCAGCCTTAGGCTTACATCCTATGGGGGAACGTAGTTCCAGGGAAGTACCAAACCGCTATACCTTCCGCTCGATACTAAAAACTACTCCCGAACTTAGCTCAGATCTTTTAAAAGACAACCCACCTTAAATTATTCAACAATTCATATTAGGACCCAACATGCTACCCCTTTTATCATAAATCAATCAAATGGTGTGGGTTGCTTTTCTCACTTGGGTTCAAAATCAACACTTTCAAGACCAAAAGGTCAAATCATTCTATATCATCTCAAATCATTCAAATATCAATACACTTATAGCACATACTTTCTCAAAAGTACAATTTCAAATGGGTTTCGAAAACCCATATATCAATATCATGATAAAATCTCTCAAGAATCATGCTTTATATCATAAATACATATAAATCCAAAAAAAATATGAAATCTCAGCTTTTATATTTAAAAATATCAACATTATCACGAGAACAACATAAGTAATAAATTCATATTTCAACTTCATGGGAAAATCATGTAAAACTATGTAAATTCATAAAAGAAAGCAATTTTGGGCGCAAGAACGAAAGAATGTTCTTGTTGAAAATCCCACATAACTTAAACTTGAAAATTTGAACGAACTCTTGATTGTGAAACCCTAGGATATGATCTTGAATGCTTTCTTGAGATTCTTGAATTGTGAAAAGGTTGTACTTTTAAGCTTGTTTGAAAGAATCCTTGTAGAGAACTTTGAATTCGGGGCTTAACTTCTTGATTCTTGAGAGATGATACTTGGATTTTTGTTCTAGAGAATTGAGGAGGGATTTTAAAACTTTCATTGACTTCTTAGGGTTAAGAGAGAGGAGTTTGTGTGCTTAATATCCAATAAAACATTTAGAAGTGATTAGGGATGTAGGGGTGTAAAATGACCTTAACACCCTCGCTATAGGTCAAAACGGAGTGTTTTTGCTACCTGAAACACTAAGTGTGCGTCGCACACCTTATGGCATACTTTGAAGTGTACGCGTCACACCTTATGGCACACTTTGATATATGCCTCGCACACCTTATTGCACACCCATTCTAGTAGCCATGTGCGATTAGTTAGGCGACACACTCTACTTTGCAAAGCGATAACTCCTTGCTCGGCTGTCGGATTTTAGTAAAATTAGTACCGTTGGAAAGATAATTTGATTTTCTACAATTTAGTGGTTGAAATATGCAAAAATACCATATATTAATCAAGTTATGCTCGTTCAAAGATGACCTTTATGAAATCAAACACTAAAACTTGATTGATTCAATGACTCTTAGCTTGCACTACCTTAAGTTACTCATATGAATACGCCTAACTCATCATAAACTCTCTTATAACTAGGATACTAATGGTAATTCATGTGCCCAAATATGGATTATAGAATTGGAGGTTTCACATGTATGAACAATGATTCGTTTTCTAGCTTAGGAAAGTACGGGGTATTATAATTATACTAAAATTCTAAGTATAAATCTTCCTCTTGACTCACTCTAAAGGCTTTAACGATGAGGGAACTTTGAGGAAAATTACGATATCTCCCCTTTGGGAACATTCGTCCCCGAATGTCGCTGGTTAGGCTAAGAGTATAGAGACGACTGAGAATACACGACTAAATTAGCCACATAATTGAATCTAAATCTTTCAAAACTTTGAGATGATTTGTCAAATGCATATACTCATGATACTAATAACTGTATAGTTGAATCTATTACTAGAAAAGAATGAGATGAAGGAAGACTATTACCTCCTACTTGAATCTGAATTCGCGGATAAGAGATGAAAGATTTATAACACGAGAACTCAGGTCATTACAACACCCCCCTCTTGGGATCGTTTCTCCCCGAATGACACAGATTGAAATTCTTAAGAAGGGATTGAGAAAATACATTGTATACTTATGGACTGAACCATAACTTAATATTCGAATCTGAAGCAAATGCTAGTACTAAGCTAAACTTCACTACTTACTTGGATACAATTAAACCACTTCCTAGAATGGTCATGTGCACGAAAGTTCAAGTAGCGAGACTAGACCAAATCGGAAGATGAGAATATATAGAGATTCTCCTATATGACTGTTAAGCTGGATTTCTGACTGCACGAACTGAAGCATGATGTGCTCTCACCCTAATAGAGTATTTCTTCAAAACCTTTCTAAGAAATTTCTAATGCAATTGGGGAGTATAGAACTTTGGGCATGGTCCGAGCAAGACTTCAAAATAAGGATTTACAACCTTGCCTCACTCATAAGTAAGGATCATAGACCGATAAGTCATAAGTTAGAATAGAAGTACTAGGCCTCAAGCAGTCCCACTTCTTACTTTCAAGCTTACCAACACTTCTCAGACACTCTCTTAACATTACTATTTCCCCTAAATATAATACTTGCTTGATTCTATTCATAATTCTCACAAAGCAATAACAAATTCGTCTACTCAAATCTAACTGAACCAAACTCTCTCATCATCTTTAAACCTAATTTAGAATCACAGGATTCACCACATAACACCATAACATAGCACTATTCTGAATTATGAATTTTTACACCCATCTATATTTTCACAACTCCTCATCTCAAGAAAAATTCTCATTACCACTTTAACGACTCCAACCTATCTAGTACTAGCAATTCCCTAACACACAATGTGTCCATCCGCACATATACAAACATGACATCCAAGCCTACCCTTATAACCATATATGTACTCCTAAGAAACACCCATAAAACACCTTTTTGAAAACCTATAACCCTCTATCAAGAACAAACTTTGGGATCTATTCTTAATGAGACACTCATAAAACATCTTTCTCATATTCTCTAACACCGTATCCAAAATAACTTCTCTGCATTATTCAATTCTTAAGATGATACATATAAAATATTATCAAATAACCCAGCCATACTCAAAACTTTATCCCAAAATTCTTTCAAACTTAAAGACTTAAATACAACAAGCACAGGACAATTTCTCCAAATATAACATATAAAGCTTCAACGAACCATGACATGTGTCCAAGACTTTATCTCAATCTTACTTAGCGTTTACTGCCTTAGCTAAAGTAAACATACAACCATCTTTCATCAACAAGACATTTAACTAACTGTTCATCACCACCATCATGACCAAGGAAAGGTAACTAGAAGATTAGAATGTAAGGACTTGAAGAATGAAGAAATACTGTTTATAACTTGATACTCAACTGAGGCTTGAGGAGTAGAGTAATTAATATCATGATCTCATCAAAGAGGTCTAGTTTGAGGACATATATGCTACAAATCCGAATTTCTCTGATCGTAAAAGTATTGCTTGAGTACTTGGATTGAACAAACCGTAAATCTTGAGTACATGAGTCATGAGTTGTATGACCTAAATTTAGACTTCATAACTTATGGAATGTGATTCCAATTTCTGAATGAACTGGAACTCCTTATCTTGGGAGCTAGGAGAGTACAAAATTCGCTATGATATACATGAATAGAAATTAAGATCATGGAACTGAAACGTAAGGAGTGAGTAGGTATTGGGACAACTGAAAATACTGAAATAAGAATGGGTCAGACATCAATCTTTCTCACAGCTATTCTATAGCTTACTGATACATCTTTTGGAATTTGAAAGCTTGACTTGGTTACTTTCTCTATCATCTCCCACTTAGACTTAAGATGTTACTCTAAGGCCGTGAACTACTATATAAACTCTAGTCGAACTACAACCACTTAACTCTAAAGTTTGGGGATATAACAACACACATAAATAATAGAATTTAACCTGAATAACTACACCTGAAAGCGTAAAACCGGCTTCTCACACTACCTTCTGAGTTACACCCCATATTTCTATAGCCCCAATAGTCATCACACATTACTTGAATACTTACTAACTTCGAATCCACAAGAGCATCCCCATAGCACTTTGGCGTACTTCTACATCATACTTATAACATCATACTTGATTACGAATCAAATAAACTTAGGCTCTTGTATACACTGTTCAAGCCTACTAAATCACTTCCATACAACTAATATTCACAACTCATCAATAATTATACCCATCTTGATCACCATCTACTATTCAAACTTAGTGTCTAGTTCTAGCTATGATTAACCACAACTTTATGCAATATTCTTACATGTCAGGCATCTGAAAACATTAGCCCGCTAAAACTTCATAACAGTAATGATCAATCACAATCCTATGGTCTATCTTATTATGATTTGCTAGCACCTCCTTCTTCTATATTTCATCACTATTTACCCTTTCTATACATCTAAACTTCCTTCGTAGCTCTATAATTTTCAACTAAACTCCCTCTTGCATTCTAAATTAACAACACTCAACCAACAAGTACTTCCATAAATAATCTATACTTTTCTAGCACAAAAAAAACTGTCAACAACCCTTTTCATACTTCAAGCAAACAACAATTGACCTTAACTAACAACTCTTTCTCTACCTTTTACTAAACTTAACACACAAGGATATATCACCTCATTACTATCTCAATCATATGCAAAAAGACTCGGCTATACGTATATTTCACAAATCACCCTTACCACCCTTCTTGCCACTACATCTCTAGATCTGACACTTTTAACTAGCACAAGAACAACAAGTTGCTAGTGAATCGAAATAGGCCTCACATGACTTCACTAGACTTTGATTTTTAATAACACAGTGATAATAAAATTACAAGGGATAGAAACTTGAAACACAATATTCAATGATCTAAGAATACACATCTTACTCTATCTTAATTAAATGACTCATAAAAATGAGGACATAACTTTCAACTCTAGGAACTTAACACACTAGAGAGCTCCTCTCAAGCCCTTTGTGTAACTTTTGAATTTTCTGCCAAAAAATATAGGAGCATTATCTGGGAAGGAACTTGAGCTTGTTGATCATGCAATATTAAGAGTAATACATAGATAGGGAAGTATAGATTATCATCATAGATTCTAAGGAGGAATATGAAAGCACATTTGACTTGGGCTTTGTGCACGACTTTAATGAGCATGAATAAAGACTTCAGTCTTCAAAACTCAAAAGCACTAATGGGATACTTTCTAGCTTGCTTAAAATCCCATAATTATCTGTGAAGATTTAAGCTTGATTGTTTTTGATACCTTGAGAATAAGGTAGATATAGACCAAATAGAGTAAGATGAGAATCTGTATAAGTTTCTTAGAGACCCCTTTTTATAGCGCGATCTGAGACTTGAAAGAATGGGAACATTTCCTAATGTCTTGTAGCCTCTCAAAGAAAAGTACAGACATCTTTGTACCATTATGCAATACTCTACTAAACACGAATTCACACATACCCTAGGACACTTGAACTCTGTGCTTCGATACAAAGTTTGTAACACCCCAAAATCGGGTCCCAAGATGTAACATGATGCTTAGGGTCACAATTGACCCCAAGCTAACCCTTCTAGTAGCATAACTTACAAGCAACTGAATAAAATGTATAAATTTGTATAAAATCGATGAAAACATTAAACTTCTCTGAGCTTGATCAATACAAATCTTAACTATACAAGATTACAACTCTGCTTTTACAAAACAAAATCAAAACTGAATACATCAACTTTTACAAACTGTCTATGAAGCCTCTACTAGTACTGACTATAGGTAGTCAGGCCATGACTCCCAACTAACCAAACTCAATACTACTGAATAAAGAAAATACAATACTTTTCGAACAGTATAACTGACTGAAGCCCTTGAATCAAAAGGACTCATCACCTACTGACTAGAAGCTACAAACTGACTGAATGTGACACATGCTCTACAACTTGTTCCTACATTATAGGGAAAATGTATCCCACATACGAATATGTGGGTCAGCACTATGGAAAAGTATCAAGCATATGTGGGTGTATGCAATTTTAATAATCAAATATCACAAGTTTATAAAAGACATACATGTTGATATGAAAGACTCACTTAGCTTGAGATAAATCATCAAAAATCATAAGTAAATGATACATGTAAATAAAACACGTGAGTCATTTCAAAAAGTTCTCAATTCACTTCTTCATTGGTTTCAAACATATAGAGTAATCAAGTTTCAAAACAATACTCTTTAGAACATAACATCTCAATCTTTCAGAATCAATAACTTTCTCAAAACCAATCCTTCAAAACATATACATTCATCTTTGATAGAATGGTACACACACGCACACGTTGGGATTCTCTCACAACTGACATAAACTATGTGATCTACGTGGAGTCCAACATCCAACCCACATTGGAAAGAGCTATCCTATCCTTGCCATCGGAGTAGGTCCTTAATCTTTCATCCACTAGTGGTCACTATATCATCCTCAGGCTCACATCCTAGGGGGGCACGTAGTTCTAGGGAAGTACCAAACTGCTATACCTCCCGCTCGGTGCTAAAGACTACTCCCCGACTTAGCTCAGATCTTTTAAAAGACAACCTACCTTAAATAATTCAACAATTCATATTAGGAGCCAACATGCTACCGCTTTTATCATAAATCAATCAAATGGTGTGGATTTTTTTTCTCACTTGGGTTCAAAATCAACACTTTCAAGACCAAAAGGTTAAATCATTCTCTATCATCTCAAATCATTCAAATATCAAGATGCTTATAGCATATACTTTCTCAAAAGTACAATTTCAAATGGGGTTCAAAAACCCTTATATCCATATTACGGTAAAATCTCTCAAAAATCATGCTTTATATCATAAATACATATAAATCCAAAAAATATATGAAAACTCAGCTTTTATATTTAACAATATCAACATTATCATGAGAACAACATAAGTAATAAATTCATATTTCAAATTCATGGGAAAATTATGTAAAACCATGTAAATTCATAAAAGAAAGCAATTTTGGGCACAAGAACGAAAGAGTGTTCTTGTTGAAAACCCCATATACCTTAAACTTGAAACTTTGAACAAACTCATGACTGTGAAACCTTAGGATATGATCTTGAATGCTTTCTTGAGATTCTTGAATTGTGAAAAGATTGTACTTTTAAGCTTGATTGAAAGAATCCTTGTAGAGAACTTTGAATTTGGGGCTTATCTTCTTGATTCTTGAGAGATGATACTTGGATTTTTGTTTGTGAGAATAGAGGAGGGATTTTGATTTTTTCACTGAACTCTTAGGGTTAAGAGAGAGGAGTTTGTGTGCTTAATATCCAATAAAAACGTTTAGAAGTGAGTAGGGATGGTTTACGGGTGTAAAATGACCTTAACACCATTGTTATAGGTCAAAATAGAGTGTTTTTGCTACCTAAAACACTAAGTGTGCATCACACACCTTATGGTACACTTTGAAGTGTGACTCGCGCACCTTATCGCATACCCATTCCAGTAGCCATGTGCGATTAGTTAGGCGACGAACTCTACTTTGCAAAGCCATAACTCCTTGACCGGGTGCTGGATTTTGGTAAAATTGGTATTGTTGGAAATATAATTCAATTCTCTACAATTTAGTGGGTTGAAATATGCAAAACAACCACATATTCATCAAGTTATGCTCATTCAAATATGACCCTTGCGAAATCAAACGCTAAAACTTGATTGATTCAATGACTCTTAGCTTGAACTACCTTAAGTTACTCATATGAATATGCCTAACTCATCGTAAGCTCTCTTATAACTAGGATACTCATGATAATTCATGTGCCCAAATATGGATTACAGAATTGGAGGTTTCACATGTACGAACAAAGGTTCTTTTTCTAGCTTAGGAAAGTACTGGGTATTACAATTATACTAATTGCCATAAGGTTCAAATACTAAAGTTCAACTGAAAACTAAATACTAATACAATTAACAAAGGTTCTTTTTCTCGCTCTAAAGTCTTTAACGATGAGGCAACTTTGCGAGGTATTACAATTCTTCACACTATTGTATTAGTATTTAGTTTTCAGTTGTACTTTAGTATTTGAACCTTATGGCAAGTTTTTGCATTTATTTCAGTATATTATGCAGTGCTTAGGTAAAAATATCAGAAGAGGGTTAGATTATGGTCTTTGGGATCATGAGCACCATGTGATATTTCAGTTACAAAAAATTGAGGCGTTACAAGTTTCCAGGGAGATTCTTTGGAGGAATTTGAAGGCTAGTGGTATTCCTATTGTGTATATTGGGGCGATTGAGGATATGTACGACAGAGCCTAGACACGAGTTAGTATGGGAGGAGAGGACTCATAGCATTTTTCTGTCTTGATGGGTTTACATCAAGGTTCGACGCGTAGTCCATTTCTTTTTGCCTTGGTGATGGATGTTTTAACCAGCACATTCAAGATGAGGTGCCTTATTGTTTGATTTTGGCAGATAATGTTGTCTTGATTGATAAGACACATAGTGAAGTTAGTGTTAAATTAGAGATTTGGAGGCAAACTCTGGAGTCTAAATGGTTTAGGTTGAGTGGGTCCAAGACAGAGTATTTGGAGTGTAAGTTCAGTGAGGTGTTTCATCAGTTGATGTGGTAGTTAAGCTTGACACTTATTCCATCAGTAAAAGAGATATTTTCAAGCATTCGGGGTCTATGATTCAGCAGAATGGAGAGGTTGATGAAGATGTCACTCATCGGAATGGGGTAGGGTGGATGAAATGGAGTCTCTTCTCAGGAATCTTGTGTGACAAAAAGGTGCCTCTCAAACTTAAAGGCAAGTTCTAAAGAGTGTTGATTTGACTGACTTTGTTGTATGGGGCGAAGTATTGGACTATTTAGAAGGCCCACATCTAGAAGATGAAGGTAGAGGAAATGTCAATGCTTAGATAAATGTATGAGTGTTCTAGAAAAGATAGGATTAGGAATGAGGTTATTCAAGATAAGATGGGAGTGGCTTCGGTGGAATCTAAGATGAGTAAAGAGAGGTTGAGATGGTTTGGTCCTGTGATGAGGAGAAGCACAGATACCTAGTGTGGAGGTATGAGAGGTTGGCTAGGGATGGTTTCAAGTGAGGTAGGGGTAACCGAGGAAATATTGGGGGAAAGTAATTAGACATGATATAGAGCAACTCCAGCTTACCAAGGACAAGACCTTGGATAGAAAGCCATCGAGGAGGAAAATTAGGGTAAAAGGTTAGTCTAATTTTAGGATATTGTATCTTTTGGTGTGTTTTGTAGAGTAGCTTACTTATGGTATTATTGGATGTGCTAATTTCTGTTGTATCTTGCTCTTTTCATATTTCTACTATTACTATACCCTATCTTGTATCTTGTTTTTTTACTATTCCTAATATCACTATTCCTTATCATAAAATATTTTATTTTGAGTCGGGGGTCTATCGAAAACAACCTCTGTATCTCACAGTTGAGGTAGTGGTATGGATTGCGTATACTAACCCTCCCCAGACCCCACTTGGTGGAAATATACTGAACATGTTGTTGTTGTTGATCACTAGATGTAGTATTAAAATTAGTATTAGACCCAAATCTATGTATTCTATCTAAATAGCACTGCAACACCATTGTTTTCCCACAAGATACTATGTAAATATATAAGAATTATAAGCATATGATATATGTCAGCTTTTTCAACAATCTTTATGATATTAATAATTAATACTCCCTCCGTTTAAAAAAAAATGACTTACTTTGATTTGATACGGAGTTTAAGAAAATAAAGAAGATTTTTGAGTCTTTTGATCTTAAATTAAAGATAAGTTAAATGTACCAAAATGTCCTTCAATCTTGTGATCTTAAACATGCCACGTGGAAAGTTAAAATTAAAAAGTTGTCAAAAAAGGAAAGGGATCGTTCTTTTTACAACGGATTAAAAAGAAAAGTAGGTCATTCTTTTTTATACGGAGGAAGTAATACAAAGTTATATATACAAGTGATAAACATACATGTCATTGTATATTTTTCTACTATAATATAAATGTAAGTTAGCACCGAAGGATCGACATATGTGCTTAGATGTACAAATTTCATCAATTAAGGATGGTTTTGTCATTTAAATTCATTTTATTTTTCACTTAATATAAACGTACACCAATGCTTAGTTTTCGCGGCTTTCATGCTTTACCATCAAATTCATTTCATAGTTATCTTCATCCAAAGCTCATCTACAACCTTCTCCCATTATTGTTGCAATGTTAAGGTAGCACTTTCTTATTTCTCTTTTTTTTTTCTTTTCACTTTTTTTCTCTTTCTTTATCAATTTAATTTTTAAATTTGATTGACAAAATTTATCTCCTCATATATTTTTTCTCTTTATCCATTCAACAAAAGTACTTCAAGTTGAAAGCTTATCACTGTCCAACAATAACTCATTTTTCTATGTCACTATTAATTTTTTTCTCAGAATAGCATATTTCATTCATTATATTGTTCTTTGAGAAGTGTTGTGAAATGCCCATTATATGTTTGTTAAAATGCATGAATGAAGAACTCATTTTCCTATGTCACATAATTTTTATCTCAGAATGGGATATTTGATTCAATTTGTTATTGTTTGAGAAGTGTTGTGAAATGCCTGTTACTGTTTGTTAAATGAATAAACTATTTAGTTTAGTTATAAAATGCCTATTTCTTTGTTACACTGTTAGATCCAAAAATTCAAATAGAGACGTATACCTAGAATTTTTAAATTTTATGAATTTAAATTTTTAATATTTTTTAGCTTTGATGTCATTACATTTTTAAAATTATGGGGTTAGGCCTGCTATTTGTTGCAAATTTAACACAAAAAGTTATCCTCTGTGTGAAAAATACTAACTTTAGATTAATCTCAACTAAGAATCATCCCATAAGACTTGTAACAAATTTATATTAAGGATCTAAATTCATATTCTCAATTTTAATATAGCTTCTTGGTAATTCATTCATATTATGAATGGTAATGGTAAACTCCAAACATTTTTTTTCACATAATTTTTTTTTCTTTCCAAGTTTGTTTCTACATAAAATGGTATTTTCTTCATCTTTTTTACTTCCCATATAATGAAATTTATACTTGATGGTATGTTGCTGATATATCTTTAATGCTTTTAGATTGGTTCAGTATTTTTTCTTTTGTTTTTGTAAAGTATATATTGTGAGTTTAGTCATTATGATTTATATGATTTCGACGGTAAATTATTGGGTCATCGAGATCTTATATGAAAAATAGGTCAACAAACATAGGGATCAGATACTTATGAATCTGGATTGAATCGAGGAGAGTTTTGAAAGAAGAAATCTTATGATGAGTCATCTGCTTCTCAATATTAAAATATGATGAATTACTTGTGTATTGACACAATTTTATTTATAAAATAGAATTTTAATTTAATTAAAGGGTAACGTATGTGTTTCATAATCTCAACTATCGCGTTCATCATCTTCTTGATCTTTCATCCTCTTTTCACTTCAGGAGTTCAATAGCCAATTTTTTTTCATATCGGACTCTTCTCTCCATATAGGTACAAGCCGATGAGATTTAATCTCCCATTTATACATGGTTCCTTCAAGCCCATTGAATTTTACATGATAATTACTTATCCATTCTCATTGATTTTGTTATTATTCGTTCTTAGAGAGTCCATAATTATGTCAGTCACTACATTATGATCAAAATCCTTATTAAATCTCCAAGTATTGAAACATGCGGCCTCCAAAATTGAGTACAAACACATAACGTCATACATATTACATGAAGAAGATGCAAAAGATTTTTTCAAACAAACAAAAAAAAAAGAAGATGCAAAAGATAAAGATTTATCTATACGTTCCCAACCCCTAGTGAGGTTTCTTTCATTTTCTTTTTTTCTTTTCTTTTTTGTTCTATCTTTTTGTCTTGGGTGGAGGTGGTAATTGTATGCTATTTTTGTTAGCTTTCCTACTTTAGGAAAAAATGTTCAACTGCCATATTAAAACATAAGTAGACCTGAAACGAGGATTCTTGTATAAATCTTAACATGTAGAACTGCTATAGTGTCATTGATTTGGTAGTTCATTCAAGATAATCTGATAATGTCCCTTTAAGATTTACATTAACATTTCTTTCATGTTCCACACACCCTATTTAGTGGATCAATGGGTTTTTTTTTTGTAAATCTTTTCAGTTGGAAAATGCAGAATTCAGAAAATTGAATACTATATACCTACGCATTGCAAGAATTTTCTAACAGTCACTTTTTCTGCCGTGAAAGTTTCTTTTTTAATTTGTTCCATCGTATTAGATTGTCGATGGATGAATTGCTTTCATATGCTCTTTGATATTCATTAGTGGAATAGCTTATATTGTAACAAAGCTCACAGACTTGATAAAATGTGTTACAGGTTTTTCATCCTTCATTTAGATTAAGCACGTTTTTAATGATCAAGAACATTCTTATGTCTATATGCTTCCGTCGACCTAACAATATACATAGTACACGATTTACATGCACTAATAAATTCTTACATCGTTGCTTTCACAGCTTTGGCGAGTGGAGGCTCATGGCCTGATCTTGTGGCCAGCAAAATTGATGCAGAACGACAACTTCTTAACATTGCTAAAATTACTTGCAAGTTTCTTCATCAACCAACTATTTTACCTCATAAGCGGGATCAACCTCATAAGCGGGATCAAACATATTGTCGTCAGAAGAAGAACCCTATATTTCTTCTAGAGAATCTCCTAATTTTTTCAAAGCAACTAAATAGAGATTCTTCGACTAGAAAGAATTTGATTCAGATATAGGATGCTTGTCAAAAATTTCACAATTGATGCTTGTCAAAAATTTCACAATTCAATCATAGATATGTATTTCAATGTTAAGCAAGGTAAATATTGTTATTATGGGCTTTGTGGTTTTTACACTAGTGGCACTACTGTAGTATCTAATTCTTTAATTTTTTTAGCTACAATTTGTCTGATAGTATTAATGATTATAATCTTTCAGTATTCTTTTCACTTGAAAAACATAAAATATCAAAGAAAAAAATTAAAATTTGTCCAAGATGATCTACATTTTATGTAGGTTTCATTTGGAAGATGCTGCAGCTCATATTTAAATTGTCCATCTCTTCTGACTGGGGTAATCATTATTTATGATGATATTTCTCAAAACTGATTTTGAGAATCTGCCTGTTTGGCGCTTGTGTTTGGGCAACTTAATTTGATCAAGCAGGTAGTTATGGTATTTCATTTGATGCAACACATTGTAGAGATAAATTGGAAAGGAGAGGAACCACACCTGAAAATTGTATCCAACAGCTAGGCAGATATTGAAGATGTTCGAAATGACTGAAGATAAATAAGCTTCAGTGTTTTTTGATTCATTTATTTACATCTTTACAAGAATGATCATAATGTTGTATTAACATTACTATATAATTGATACTTTTATTTTTTACGTTAATATTATAGTACTAATTGACAATAAAAGTTGTCGAATTTCATTAATAAAATTTGTGATTGAATTTTAATTAAAGATTTTAGATTTTTTTTGTCGGGTACTTACTTGCACGGGCATATCATATCTAGTTATAAATAGTAGGTGACATATTAATGCACATTATATGTGAAATAGTATCCCGATCTTAGTATATTTCTAAGAAAATATTACTAATAAGTTGCGCATAGGTATGAATAAAAATCTTCAGTAATTATTATACGGTTAAATCTCCAATTTTTTTAATTAACACAAGCCGTAATTACTCACTGCCATTTATGAATTGTAGTCCTCCTTTTTTAGCATGGGTTAAGGTCTTTATCACTTCTAGATACATTTAATAATCACATTACGCTACCTAATCTCTTTTGGACCTTAATACTATAATTACGTTTGTAATTATAGAATAGTATTGAAGTAATAAGATAAATTGATGTCACCTACAACCACATAAATTTTATATGCATTTGTATTATATGTATGCCTGGCATATAATATCTACTAGTTTAGGAGATTTCGTGAGATTAATTTTATAAAATCACTTCGATATTATAAAAGAAAATATGACTTGATTAATAAATAATGGATGATTTTATTTAAATACGAAAAACACTTAAATAGAAAATTAATATGTTCATACAAAATGATATAAAAATATTAAAAATCATTTTAAACTAAATTAAGAAAGACTACCAAGGCTATTATAGAAAGATTAAAAAAGTATCAAGTTGAAATCAATGAGTCGTCATTCGGAAAATAATAATTGAAAATCATAGTGATCACAAATCAGAAGACAAATAAATTTATACTAAAAAACATATTATTGATATGATTTTGGTCAATTGATCTACATATTAAAATCTTATAATAATTCTTACATCACAATCTATCAAAATCATGATATATTTTAATTAGATGAATTCAAAATTTTAAATATTTAAGCAAACCAACTAAATTAAACAAAACATATACTTAGCAGGCACATTCAAACCACAAATTACATTAACAAATACAGCTAGTTTCAGTATTCGCTCGCGAATGTTAAAATCTTTAACTTCATTGATAGTGTTTATTTGTTATTTCGTTGTGTCCCTTTGAAAAAATAATTCTTAGGTAAATGGGTTCAACAAAGTACGAAAATACGCATAAAAAAAATGTAAACGTTGATAAAAGTGGCATATCTTGAATGTCCTCTCCATGTATATCTTGTAAAATATCGGCAACAAAGTGTTATACTCCATAAACTTATGCGTTGTACGAAAACTAACAAAAAAATCTTAAACCATGCATGATAGTAAAGATAAATTATAAAAGATTCACAATACATTAAATTTATTTAGTTAATTGATCATTATATGACTGATGTATATATAAAAAAAAATTATTGAAGAGAGAAATTATAAAGGATTCAATATGTGTTAAATTAACTTAGTTAGTTGACCAGTATATGATTGATATAATAAATAATAAATAAATAAATAAATAAATAAATAAATTATTGGAGAATAATCTCTCCTAAACAAAACTTCGTCTTCCATAAATTGTTACCAATATTAAGATAACTCCTATTCCAAATAAATCAAAATTCATGTATTTACTTACTTATAGTACAAATGAATTAATTTAATAAGAAAAATTGTAATGAGTACTAAATCTAAACCTACTTAACCTAATCTTATATTTTTTTTTCTACGGCAATTATGACTTAAATGTAGACAATTAATACTCCTAACTATGACATACTATATTCCTTCCATAAATTGAAATTACAACTCCTAATTAATATATAAATAAATAAATAAATAAACTATTGGACAATAATCTCTCCTAAATAAAACCTCATCTTCCATAAATTGTTACCAATATTAAAATAACTTTAATTTCAAATAAATTAAAATCCAAGTATTTGTTTACTTATAGTACGAATGTGTCCTAATAATAATAACCCAAACAAAAAATTAGTTTAATAAGAAAAATTGTAATGAGTACTAAATCTAAACCTACTTAACCTAAATCTAATATTTTTTTCTACGACAATTATGGCAAAAATGTAGACAATTAATACTCCTAACTATGACATATTATATTCCTTCCATAAGTTGAAATTATAACTCCTAATTAATATATAATATTAAACTAAAAAGATTAAATTTATTAAGAAAAAAAAGGTGAAAAGATGATTTTGTCTTAAGCAGAGACTTTTAGTGGAAGGCAAAAAGTTCAAACATTATTTCTAAGACCTTCACACTTTAAATATATTATAAAACATTATAGATATACATATAGATATAAATATAGATTATAGATTATAGAGAGATTGTAGATAGACATAGATTATAGATATACATATAGATATAGATTTAGATCTGCCTACTAAAATTTGGTGGACTATTAAATTATAAAATAGTGAACTTTATATAAATAAATAGTGTGATTATATCTAAATACCAAATAAATATGGGAAGTGATTACTATATGTGTATTGAGCCAAAATATTCATGAATAATGTTTTAATATTTCATAACTAGATATGGTAGATACATATGAAGGTAAATAACACTCATCAAGATATATAGCATTAAATCGTTATGTATTATTACCCACATTTAACGATGGTTTTACTAACAACTTATGGTACCTAGTTTATACAGCTATAGTTTAGACTATGATACGCTATAGAAATATATATCTTTCTACATTGTTCAAGCTTAACTTTTATAATGTTCAAGCTTAGCCAATTAACAATAAAAATGGTTAAAAGTACTTATTACCGTTGAACAAGTCATTTTCTGAGTTCTTACCTTTTTGCATCTTTCAACTTATATTTGGAAAATCTGGTAAACAATCTTTATCCAAGCTCCAAAATCACCCACAAACTTCAGTCCCAAGATTACCCCTACTTTTAGGATGGTAGCATCTTTAGAATTGGTAAAGAATGGGAAAATAGGGCTAAAAAGGAGCTATTTGTACCCATCCCAGGTATGCTGGTGGCTGCCGTGATGATTCACTATAGCAAAATGGGCACCGTGATCACGGAATATGGTGCCTGCCAAGGGTAGCTGATGTGCCTTGAAATCATGGCACATTCGATGTGCATGTGTATAAATGGAGGTTATATTCAAAAGTAAATATGATATTCTCCACTCAAGTACACTACTAGGAATATTGTACCCATAAAAGTGTCCGTATTTCACCATAACCATGATGTATAGCCTACGAGAAATATCTCAATCAAACCAAGAGGATGGGGATAATATATAGCCTATGTCTCAAGGTTACCGTAATATCTGGTAAAATATATTTCAACAGTTCCAATTTACGATTGGAGGCTGATCTTGGAGGAGGCTCATTGTTCCAGCTATTTTTCATCCATCCAGGTATAACTAAGATGTATAGAGACTTGAGGCATAGAATTTGTAAATTGGTTATATGCTCACATTTTTGTAGGCGTTCTAAAAGACATTGTGATCAAATTATAAAGCCCCATTCTACTAATTTGTAGGCTAGTAACCTGGGGTTCTTTGCTAAAAGTCCAGTTGTAGAACCTTTTTTGACATTTAGATATTAGTTTTCAAAAATTAAGAAAATGGACACCCTAATAGGTCCACAAAAATAAATGACAACCCTAGCATTCAAGTTAAAAAAATGTACATTTTAGTCCATCTCCCATTTCAGCCTCTATTTTCAAAAAACTACATTTTAGTCTATGTCCAAAAATAAAAATATTGGATAATTAATTTTTTTTAAAAAAAATATCAAGCTTCTCAACCAACCACTCGATTTTCCTGCCATTCCCTCAATTTTTTGGCCATTTTTCGGCTATTTTTCATCGATTTTTTTGACATTCATCGAAAAAGGACATTACCTCCACTTTTTTTAGCCATTTCCTCATAATTTTAGCCACAAATTTTCATTCATTTTTATACAAAAATCATGAAAATCAGTCCAACATTTTGAAATCGATTCTTGGCTCAATAGCAACATTCCAACACTCGTTAGGTTGTTTCTAAGCTGTAATTTGTTGGATTATTTCAGTGGTCGTCCGAAAAGGATAGATCAAGTAGCGTATGAAAAACATCTAAGAAAAAGACGACTACAGTCTATTAAGTCTAGGCTCATAAACTACAATTTAGGTCTACTAAATACTATCATTGAGGTATATTATATCTATTATAGAATAACTGATTGTTGGTTGTATATTTTCTGGTGAATATGGGAGGAGACTCCTAAATGTTGGATTTGGAAAATCGCATCTAAAGAGAGTTTCTATTGCCCTTAGTCACAACGGTTCATAAGCCCATTTAGTTAAAAGTGTAATGGAGAACGGTGAATTAAGTTATGATCAAAGTGATGTGGTAATTAGTTACTTGATGAACGGGAGGGGGAAAATCTATCCAAAATTCATAAGGAATGATAGACACGTGGAATTATACATTCTTTGCATTAATTCTAATTCCAGGCCTATATTGCGGGTTAAAGTTGTTCAAAGGTCCTGGGAAGAAGCTTCACATCAGCTCCACCCACAACCCCGGTAGCGGACGATACGTCAATGTATTACAATTGCATGAGTGGTGGTGAATGAGATAACAGTGGATATTATGAATGTAACGCCCCGAAATCTCACCCCGAGACGTCACACGGTGCTTAAGGCTACACATAGCCCCAAGCTAACCCTTTGAGCCTACTACCGCACTTTATACTCATTTTAGGAATTTAAATCAAATATTCAAGGTTTAACTCTCATCAATCCACACCATAAATATAGAATGTCCAAGTTTCAAGATACAGAACAATCTGATAACATAAATAACAGTCTATTCTGACAAGCCTCTACAACTCAAGAATAGGAAGCCACTGGGACAGATGCCCAACTGACTCATACTCAAATAAAATAAAATAAATACAACAGCTGAAAATACAGAACATCTAGAAATTTGGTCCTCGAACTATGAGGAATCACCGCTGCAAAGATGTAGAAGAAGGCACTCAAAAATCATGAATGCTGCTGGGAATGAGTACCTGAACCTACATCATAAGAACATGTAGCCCACATACGGAAATGTGGGTTAGCACCTTGGGAAAGTACTGAGTATATGGGGATGTATGCAATTAAGTAAATAATATCATTTATATTTATATAAATCATGCATGCTGACAATAATGACTCGCTTGAACAAATCTGAAATATAATTTTCATAAATCATGAAGAAGGAAACATGTATTTTAAATCTCGTGAATCATTATACTTAGCTCAAAATCTGAATTTCTTTCTTTATTCTCAAAACTCGAAGGCTAAGGAAATCTGTAAACAATACTTTCAAAACTCATACTTTTAAATTTGATTAGAGTAGGAACTATGGGAATTTCTTATAACCGACATAAGCCAAGTGAGCTTATCGTGGAGTCCAACATTTTGTCCTCCTAAGGAAGAAACCCCACGTTGGGGAGGAGCGTCATACTCTTGCTAGGGAGTATAACCTCAACTCAGTGGTCACAAACTCGGCCTTAGGCCCACAAATCTCAATCCTACGGTGTCACGTAGTTTTGGGAAAGTAGGGTACGCTCACCCACACCTCCCGCTCGGTGCTAAATACTACTCCCGTACTCAAGCTCAGTCTCATTTAGGAAATCCACCTCAAAATAATCTCAAGGGCCTATAATGAAGGCCAAATCATATTTCTCATAATTGAATCATAATAAATTGTGGATTCCTATTTTCAACTCAAAAATCATGATATAAATTTCAATTCAAATCTCGGTAAATAATTTGCTAAAGGAAAACTCCAAATCATAATACACTTCCTAAGCATAGATACGTGGAAGACCGGATGAACAGCTGATAATTCTTCGGGTAACTAAATCTCATAGGCTACTTTTCCAACATGACTCAACACTCTACAAGGACCAACATACCGGGGACTAAGCTTTCCCTTTTTCCCAAACCTCTTCACTCCTTTCATTGGTGAAATCTTCAGATACACTAAGTCACCAACTTCGAACTCAAGGTCTCTCCTTCTCATATCTGCATAAGACTTTTGGCGACTCTGAGCCACTTTCAATATTTCTCTAATCAATCTTACCTTCTCCATGGCTTCGAACACCGCATCAAGTCCAACCAAAGCAGCTTCACCCACTTCAAACCAACCTATCGGTGATCTACATCTCCTTCTGTACAAAGCCTCAAATGGTGCCATCTGGATGCTAGCATACAAACTATTGTTATAAGCAAACTCAATCAAAGGTAATTGTTTATCCCAACTACCTTTGAAATCAAGTGCACATGCTCTGAATATGTCCTCTAAAGTCTGAATAGTCCTCTCAGCCTGATCGTCAGTCTGTGGATGAAATGCAGAACTCAAATGAACTTGGGTACCAAGACCCTTCTGAAATGCTCTCCAGAACTGTGGAGTGAACTGAATACCCCTATCTAAAATGATGGACAAGGGAACTCCATGCAATCTGAATAACTCACGAATATACAATCTAGTATAATTCTCAGTTGTATAAGATGTATGCACAGGCAAAAAATGCGCTGACTTAGTCAATCTGTCTACAATAACCCAAATAGAATCATGATGCCAACGCGAAGGAGGTAAACCAGTCATAAAATCCATATTCATCTCCTCCCACTTCTAAGTAGGAATGGTAAACTCTTGCATCTTACCACCAGGTATTTGGTGCTCTACGTTAACCTGTTGGTAAGTCACATACTTCACTATAAATGACGCTATATCTTTTCTCATACCACTCCACCAATAGATTTCCTACAAGTCGCGGTACATCTTGGTAGCACCTAGATGAATAAAATATCGCGCGCCATGCGCTTCAGCCATAATTCTCCACCTCAGACCATCAATATCGGGAACACACAATCTTCCCTGCAATATCAACACCCCATCTCCCCCTTGGGAGAAAACCTCTACCTTTTGGTTCTTGACTAACTCCTTCTATCTAACCAAACTAGCACCTAAGTCTTGCTTCTCCTTCACTTTTGAGACTAAAGAAGACTCGGAACTACTTTGCACTAACATACTCCCTTCATCAGAATCAAGCAATCTAACACCCAATCTAGAAAAATGATGCACATCACATACTAATTTTTTCTTGTCACTCTCTACATGAGCTACACTACCCATAGACAACCTACTAAGGGCGTCTGCTATAACATTGGCCTTACCCGAGTGATACAACAAACTCATATCATGGTCTTTTAACATCTCTAACCATCTTCTCTGCCTAAGGTTCAACTCCCTCTAAGTAAACACATACTGTAAGCTTTTATGATCAGTAAACACATCAACATGAACACCATACAAATAATGTCACCAGATTTTTAAATAAAAAACCACAGCTTCTAATTCAAGATTATGGGTTAGGTAATTCTTCTCATAAGGTTTCAACTGTCTAGAGGCATAAGCTATAAATTTACCTCGCTGCATCAACACACAACTAAAACTAACTCTAAAAGTATCACAATACACAACAAATCATCAGTACCATCGGGCAAAGCTAACACTGGGGCTGAAGTGAGTCGAGTCTTCAAATCCTGAAAACTCTTCTTGCAGGCATCTTTCCACTGGAACTTAACTTTCTTTTGGGTCAACCGGGTCATGGGAGACGCAATTGAAGAGAAACCTTTAACAAAATGGTGGTAGTAACCAGCTAGACCCAAGAAAATCCTAATGTCAGACAGGGAGGTAGGTCTAGGCCAATTCTTTACAAGTTCTATCTTTTGGGGATCGACTTGAATGCCTTTGACGGAAACATTATAACCCAGAAAAGCAACTGACCTTAGCCAAAACTTGTACTTTCTAAATTTTGTGAATAACTGATGATCTCTAAGAGTTTGTATAAAAATTATAAGATGATTGGCATGATCATTCTCACTTCGGGAACACACAAGAATATCGTCTATGAACACAATGACAAACATATCAAGGTAATATTTGGACACTCGATTCATGAGGTCCATGAAGGCTGCTGGAGCATTGGTTAACCCAAAATACATGACTAGAAACTCAAAGTGACCATAACGGGTTCGGAAGGTTATCTTTGGAATATCACACTCTCTCACTTTAAGCTGATGATATCTGGATCTAAGGTCTATCTTTGATAAATAACTCGTACCTTGTAACTGATCAAATAAATCATCAATTCTAGGAAGAAGGTATCTGTTCTTGATAGTGACCTTATTAACCTGACGATCGTCGATACACATACGCAAGGAACCATCTTTCTCCAATACGAATAGAACAGGTACACCCCAAGGAGAAACACTGGGCCTTATGAAACCTTTATCTAAAAGATCTTTAAGTTGTTATTTCATCTCTTTAAGTTCTGCAGGTGCCATACGATACGAAGGAATAGAAATAGGCTATGTATCGAGAAAAAGGTCAATCCCGAACTCTATCTCTCTATCTAGAGGTAACCCTGGAAGATCTTCTAGAAAGACATCATGAAGTGTCGGAGCTTCAGACTTAGTGTCTTGAACTCTAACCAAGTGATAGATACAACCTTTGGATATTAGCTTTTTGGATTTGAGGTAGGAGATAAAATGACTTTTGGGAGACATAGAATTTTTGGACCACTCAAAAACTGGCTCGTCTAGAAACTAAAACTTGACTACACGGGTATGACAGTCTATGGATGTATACAAGATTGAAGCCAATCCATACCCATAATGACATCAAAATCCACCATGTCCAACTCTATCAGATCAGCAAGTATAACTCTATGAAGAACAGTAACAGGACAATTTTTATACACTTGCTTAGCAACAACAGACTCCCCTACTAGAGTAGAAATAAGAAAAGGCTCAAAAATCTTTTCAGGACTCACTTCAAAATTCACAACAACAAGTAGGGTTACATAGGAAAAACTTAACCCAGGGTCCAAAAATACATAAACGTCAAAGTGGAAAACACGAAGCATACCAATAACAACATCTGGAGAATTCCCCTGCTCCTAGAGGGATGGTAAGGCATAGAATCTGTTCTGACACTGACTGCCAGTAGTACTGGAAGAAGCACCCTGAGGAAGAGCTGGACGAGCTAATGGTACTGGTGCACTGGTAGCCTGAGTCTGCAGTCGGACATCTCGATTTCCCTGCCTATCATACGGGCAATCTCAAAGTCTGTGGCCCATCTTGCCACAACCAAAGCAACCCTTCTGATCAGCAAAGCACTCTCTTGGATGATCTCTGTTATACTTGGCACATAGAGGACCACGAGGGTTCTTACTGACACTGTTTGGGACCTGGACATAGACGACCTGTTTCTCTGTTTAAGTTTTCCTCTAGGTGCGGGGGCACTGGCTGAAGAAAATGTAGGTACAGGTGGACGGCTTAAAAACTGTAGATGATTTTCTCTGTGGAACCTAGCCTGGATGTATTCATTTTGCTTGGATCTAGCTTTTTTCTTACCCCTCACTCGATCCCTTTCCCTTAACTTATCTGCCTTAATTTGTTATGCATGCATCATTAATCTAGACAAATCTATCTCCCTGTTAAGTATAAGAGCCTTTCACTCCTTTAGTACCAAACTGGACACGCTTGTTAAGAACTTACTCATGCTGGTTCAGGTATCAGCCATCAGATCTAGAGCATACTTATCCAACTAATTAAACTATAAGCAGTACTCCTTAACAGTCATGGAGCCCTGCCTCAAGTTCATAAATTCCTCAATCTTTGCTTCCCTCATTTCCAGTGGAAAGAACTTGTCTAAGAACGCATCTTGGAATTCCTACCAAGTCATAGGAATTGCATCTTTCCCCCTGTTCTTCCTCCATGTTACAACCCAGTCATATGCAATGTCTTTCAGTCTGTAGGATGTCAATTCCATATTTTCTTCGTCGGAAATATGCATCACTTGCATGATCTTTCTTATCTCTTCTAAGTATAGCTGTGGGTCTTCACCTGCTTTAGACCCATAAAATTCTGGCGAACTTATTCTCATAAAGTCACGTAGTTTAGCTGCAGATGAGTCAATTCCTTGTTGGGGTAGAGCTGCATCCGGTTGAGTAGTCTGGGCATTGGCGGTAACCGCTTGAGCTAAGTCCTGAAAAGCTGCCCAGAATTAAACATGCATAACATTTTCATTCAGAGGATTTTCAGGTTGAGGTGGCTAGTCGTTGATTCTAAGGATACTAGCTCGGCGATGAGGCATATTCTTTCATAAGAGAGCATGAGTTAATAGCAGAAAGAGACACTGTAAGCACGATAGATTATGAAAGAATGACATAACTTTTCCTAAAATGTCTTGTAGCCTCTTTCTTATAGATGTGGTGCGCTACACATCGATGATCAAGACTCTATGCAACACGGCTTGTCAGACTCCCTAGGACTCTCTTTAAACCTTAGGCTCTGATACCAAGTTTGTAACGCCCCGAAATCTCACCCCGAGATGTCACACAGTGCTTAAGGCTATATGTAGCCCCAAGCTAACCCTTTGAGTCTACTACCACACTTTATACTCATTTTAGGAATTTAAAGCAAATATTCAAGGTTTAACTCTCATCAATCCACACCATAAATATAGAATGTCCAAGTTTCAAGATACAGAACAATCTGATAACATAAATAACAGTCTAGTCTGACAAGCCTCTACAACTCAAGAATAGGAAGCCACTGGGACAGATGCCCAACTGACTCATACTCAAATAAAATAAAATAAATACAACAGCTGAAAATACAGAACATCTAGAAATTTGGTCCTCAAACTATGAGGAATCACCGCTGTAGAGATGTAGAAGAAAGCACTCGAAAATCATGAATGCTGCTGGGAATGATTACCTGAATCTACATAATAAAAACATGTAGCCCACATATAGATATGTGGGTCAGCACCTTGGGAAAGTACTGAGTATATGGGGGTGTATGCAATTAAGTAAATAATATCATTTATATTTATATAAATTATGCATGCTGACAATAATGACTTGCTTGAACAAATCTGAAATATAATTTTCATAAATCATGAAGAAGGAAACATGTATTTTAAATCTCGTGAATCATTATACTTAGCTCAAAATCTGAATTTCTTTCTTTATTCTCAAAACTCGAAGGCTAAGGAAATCTGTAAACAATACTTTCAAAACTCATACTTTTAAATTTGATTAGAGTAGGAACTATGGGAGTTTCTTATAACCGACATAAGCCAAGTGAGATTATCGTGGAGTCCAACATTTTGTCCTCCTAAGGAAGAAACCCCACGTTGGGGAGGAGCGTCATACTCTTGCTAGGTAGTATAACCTCAACTCAGTGGTCACAAACTCGGCCTTAGGCCCACAAATCTCAATCCTATGGTGGCACGTAGTTTTGGGAAAGTAGGGTACGCTCACCCACACCTCCCTCTCGGTGCTAAATACTACTCCTGTACTCAAGCTCAGTCTCATTTAGGAAATCCACCTCAAAATAATCTCAAGGGCCTATAATGAAGGCCAAATCATATTTCTCATAATTGAATCATAATAAATTGTGGATTCCTATTTTCAACTCAAAAATCATGATATAAATTTCAATTCAAATCTCGGTAAATAATTTGCTAAAGGAAAACTCCAAATCATAATATCATAAAAAATCCAATTTCAACCTTGACATAAGTATAATAATTCCATCTTCTAAAATATTTCACAAATTCCATACTTTTTCAATGTCAAATCCAAAACAATTATTCATATTTAATATCATTTTTGGAAATTTATTCAACAATATTAACTCTTCAAAAATCCATACAAATCACAATATAATTTTTAGATCAAGCATAATAAGTAGGAATATCATAAAATTCATAAATCAAATAACTCATAATTTTCATAATATTCAAACAAGAAAAATATTAATATACTTCAACTATAATCATAAATATGTATATAAAAATCAACTTTTGGGCACAAGAACGAAAGGATTATTCTTGTTCAAAACCCACATACCTCAAATTGTGATTTTTGGATGAACTTGCGATTCCGGACTCTACCCGTAAAAATAATATGTGCTCCTTGAAGATCTCGACTTGAGGATTACGATTATCGAATTATTTTTGGGATTTAACGGATGAATTTGGAGGGATCTTGAATTGTTTGGAACTATTAGAGTTGTTCTGAGAGAAAATTGGAATGTATACAGAGAATTTGGCCAATTGGAATGTTAATTATTGAGTTAAACACGAAAAAAGATTGAAAAGTTAATGGAGCACCGGACTACACCAGGCGTCGCCTGGCCTGGAGCACCAGAGTACACCAGGCGATGGCTGGTCTAGAGCACCATGATTATCCAGGTGGTGCCTGGTCTATAGTGGTGCTATAGCTAGGCGTCACCCACTAATTACGCGGGCTCACCAGTTTGAAATTCAAACGTGCCCTAAACGACGTCCAAAAATGCTAAAACTCACCCGAGATGTAGTATTGACTTTCCCCATCGTAATGCAACTTAAAACTAAGTGTTGGAACACTTAACCAAATTTTATAAGTGTAAGGCTTCTTTCAAATCGTTAGGAAGGCTTACAAGATGAGGGAATTTCATGGGGTCTTACAATGAAGAAGATAAGTATGGAATAGGTGAAGAAGGGAAGTTCGGACCACAAGGAAGCCACTTTTTCTCGGACGACACCAATATTTGTATAGGAAAAACATTCAAGGATAATAAAATATTGAATCTTTTGCTGAAGAAGGTTTCGGTGGAAATGTATTTCAATTACACAGCGGTGAAGAGTTGTAAGAAATACTTGAGGCTGAGGTATGTAGATCCTACTTGTCAATGGATGGTGCGCGTATATGTAATCGAAGAACTGGGTTATTTTTTTTATCCACAAGTATGTGGGAGAGCATAGTTGTGTCGTTGATCATGCCATGGAAAAGCATAAGAATGTCATCGCGGAGGTCATTGCCTCACTTATTTTAAACTTTTTTCTTCGACAACAAAGGTCTAAACCCAAAATAGATCAAGAGGATCATATTTAGGGAGACTATATTACAGGTCAATCTATTGGAAATGTTGGATAAAAGGCATCATTGCGAAGAACATAGTTTGAGGTACACCCAAGCATAGATAGGCAGTGCTTCCCACCTTTCCATATGTTTTCAACGGTCTCAATCCCAGGTCTATAAATTTTCTCATGGTCAATAAGGAGTCGGTCAGGTTTATGTACTACTTTATGGTGTTTGAGGCTTTCATTCATGGATATGCACACATGATAAAGGTTGTTACCATTGATGGCACATATTTTTCTGACAAGTATGAGTATGTGCAGTTGTGAAGAAGGGAAGTTCGGACCATAAGAAAGCCACTTTTTCTCGGACGACACCAATATTTGTATAGGAAAAACATTCAAGGATAATAAAATATTGAATCTTTTGCTGAAGAAGGTTTCGGTGGAAATGTATTTCAATTACACAGCGGTGAAGAGTTGTAAGAAATACTTGAGGCTGAGGTATGTAGATCCTACTTGTCAATGGATGGTGCGCGTATATGTAATCGAAGAACTGGGTTATTTTTTTTATCCACAAGTATGTGGGAGAGCATAGTTGTGTCGTTGATCATGCCATGGAAAAGCATAAGAATGTCATCGCGGAGGTCATTGCCTCACTTATTTTAAACTTTTTTCTTCGACAACAAAGGTCTAAACCCAAAATAGATCAAGAGGATCATATTTAGGGAGACTATATTACAGGTCAATCTATTGGAAATGTTGGATAAAAGGCATCATTGCGAAGAACATAGTTTGAGGTACACCCAAGCATAGATAGGCAGTGCTTCCCACCTTTCCATATGTTTTCAACGGTCTCAATCCCAGGTCTATAAATTTTCTCATGGTCAATAAGGAGTCGGTCAGGTTTATGTACTACTTTATGGTGTTTGAGGCTTTCATTCATGGATATGCACACATGATAAAGGTTGTTACCATTGATGGCACATATTTTTCTGACAAGTATGAGTATGTGCAGTTGTCTAATGTCGCTCAAGATACACAGAAGCATATCTATCCCTTAGCATATTATGTGGTGTATAAAGAGAATGATGTTGTAATACCTCATATTTCCCTAGCTTAGATTAACCCTCAGTACATGATTTATCCTGTATAAAATTTTTGAAACACTCAGTATTTTTCAGTTTAGAGCCTGCCATTACGTAGGAAATTGAATTAGCTTTCCAATGATATTTGCCTAAATATGATAATCGGGTAAGAAGTTATGGAGATTTTAAATTTCAATCATTAAATCCTGTCATTTAGGCCTTCAGCGCGTTGCGGAGTTTGTCAAAACAACAATTGTCAGTATTTATAGTGTTGCTCCGCGATGTTGATGTGTCGCGCTACCTGCCAAATTCATAATTGTCCAATTCCAATAAGACAATACGATCCTATTGCGTCGCGCCAAAGACGAAATTTGCATCCAGTACTGCTTAGCGATTCAACCGCGTCATGTCGTCAACCTAGTCCCAATTGTCAATTTCTAGTGACTGACGCGATAGCGCCGCGTCATGCCAGCCAGCTATTTCAGAAAATTTTGATGAATATTAGGAACTTATTATTGTAATTATTGTAAGTGACATTACTTTATTTATAAGCAATACAATGATATCTTCTGGTTCTTCTGTGGAAATGTGTGGCTAAGCTTCCATAGCTAGAGTTATGGAAGCCTTAATGTAAGTAACTATTTCGGGTTGTAGATTGAGGTAAGTTCCATGAATACTGGATGTTGCATAAACCTTTCTTCGTTTTTAGTGGCTTTTCATGAGTGCAGATTTGGAGAAGTCAACACTATAACATTGCATGTATTTTTGAGCTCCTACAATGAAGCAAACTACTTGTCGTGAGGCAGGTCCCCATATGCATTGTTGGGTTACTTCAATGAAGCAATAACTTGTCCGAAAGGAAGGTGCTTGTCGAGAAATGCAACGACTTCCCTTGTTTGGAACTACAAAAATCAGCACTATAACATTACATACCCAAAGGGATAGTATTGTTGGGTTACTTCAATAAGGAAATCACTTGTCTGAAAGAAAGGTGATTGTCGAGCAATGTAATGGTTCTTCTTGTTCGCAACTTGAAAGGTATATCCTTGGGTGCACTCTAGAAGGTCAGCACTAGAACAACACTTGTCTGAGAGGAAACTATTGTTAAGTTACTTCGATGAATCAACCACTTGTCCGAAAGGAAGGTTATTGTGGAGAACTGTAATGACCTATCTTGCATGTGATAAGGAAATCCCACAGACAACACTTGTCTAGAAGGAAAGTATATGTTGAGAAGATCAAAGTTCCTCTTGACTCTTAAAGACGTTTCTCCTTTAATTTTAAGAGCGAATACCTTGGCCGGATTTGCTTACATGGGTACATTACTTTCACAAGAAGAGAGTGGATGAGGGAAGAAAAGAAAGAGTTTACTTGGACTCTAAAACTTCCAACCTTTAGATTAAGGGAAAATGCCTTAACCGGATCTGCCTACACAGGGAAATAATTGAATAACCAATGCGTTCTTTAAATTCGAAAGAATTAAAGGATAGGCTACCTACTGAGGTATATGAATGTGTAAATAACCAAATTCAATTATCTTTGCAACTTAGGTGAAAAAATGGAACTATACCAAGATCTACAGCCTTAGCAGTTTACATATTTTGGTAACCATAACTCTGGTCTGTTTAATATCTTGAATTTTCATTTGTTAAAAGAGTTTCTCATTTGAGTTATTTCATTTAAAGTACATTAGATTCTACATCACAATATCCAAACCCCCTATTTATTGGAAACGATTAACTATCAACCAATCGTGTCATGAATAACTTATATTAACTCCTTATTCCCTGTAGGATTTGAACTCAACCTAGTTTGGTTATATATTTGACAGCAACCGCTTACATTCTCATAAGACTAGTGTAATTTGGGCGTATCAAAGTTTGGCGTCGTTATCGGGGAATACGATTTTCGAATGAGTTTATTGCTGATACTTGACTGGTTAGTTACTTTTTTGAATTTTACGTTTGCCTATTATTTTTGATAGTTGCAGGAATTGTGGTTAATGCCACAAACCAAAAGTTCGGGAGAGCCATTATTACCATTTACTCCAAAACCTCAATTGATCGGTAGAATGGCAAATCAACAAGAAGCTGACAGATTAGCCGCTTTAGCTAATGTAGAACTGCGTCAACAAAATATGGATATTGTAAATAGCAGAGTGGACCTAAATGATGAGGATCTAGGTGATGATGAGTTATTGAACCCAATAAACAGCAACGAGTTGACACTATGCCTGGCCCAGCAAACAGGTATGCCAATAGAATTCATCGTAGATAGATAAGACCAGAACGTCAAGCAGTGCAACTGGATCTTGATGATGATGACGATGATCTGGATGGAGTAGGTGCAACCGAAGCTATTATTCCTCCACCATTAGAACCTTGATCAAAGTTCAACATCGTAAACACCATGATCTATTTACTATACCTAAAGGGATTGTTTGGTGGTTTGGCAGGAGATGATCCGTATATGCACTTGATAAACTTTATCTCAATATGAAAATCATTTGACAATCCTAGAGTTGGTAGAAATGCTATCCTGTTATGGTTGTTTTCATTATCATTGTCCAGAGAAGCAACTCTATGGTTGAACGGGTTAACTCCAGGTTCCATCACACATTGGAGCCAATTGAAGGATATATTCCTTGAGAGATTTTTCCCGCCGTGGAAGCGAGCTCAGCTAAGGGATGAAATCAGCACTTTCAGATAGCCCCCCACCGAAGCTCTCTATGAAACTTGGGAAAGGTTCAAGAAGAAGCTCAGGCAGTGCCCTAACCATCATATAACTGAAGTCCACTTGATGGAGATATTGTATTGAGCCTTTAACTCTCTGACGAAGAAAGTTGTAGATAATGTTGCAGATGGATCATTCATGGGCCTTACTTATCCAAAGGCAGTTGAAATGCTCGATCGTATGTTGAAGCAAAGTCGAGCATGGCACAATAGAGAGTCCGAAGTTGCAAGCCCCACTAAGTCCATGGGCATGATAGCTAAATAAAGGAATAGAAAAGAAGAACGTGAGAAAGACATAGCTCACCTAAAAACTCATATGGATCTGCTTACCAAGCATAAAGTGAAAGCAGTAGGTACTCATGGGCTAGATGAATCTGAAGACGAAGAAGAAGCTAATTACGTCTATAATCAGGGGGATTTTCGAGGCGGTGGCCAAGGAAACCAAGGTTGGAACTTTTACAAAGGAGGCCAAGGAAATAAAGGGAAAAATTACTATTAGAAGCCAGGTTATAGGGAGCACGACCAGTAGAATTGAAAGAACAAAGGAGACAGGAGCGGGTTGTATATCCCTCCTAAAAATTGAGAGGCTGTTACAACCAGCTCTGGGAAGATGTGCATGGAGGATATGTTTGCTAAATTTATGAATATATAACATGAGATGAAAGGTGAATTAGTAAAAAACTAGTAGGAGATGAAAGTTGACTTATTGAAAGGTCAAAATGAGATGAGAAGAGACATATTCAATGCAAACCAAATGCTTAGTTCATATGTCACTTCAATAAAATAGTTGGAGCAGCAAGTATACCAGCTTTTTGTCTTAGGAAAGTAGGGAAAGAATGGCACTTTTCCAATTGATACAATTCTAAGCCCTCTAAATGATGGTTCATGTATGGCAATCACCACTCAAAGTGGTAAGACCTTATCGGGACCTTTAGTGGGCCAAAATATTGCTAAAAATATGATTACTAAAGATCATAAGGAGGATAAAAATGGTCTAGCTAAGGTTAAGGAGATGGAAGATGCTGATACCTCTCACACTCATCGGCAAGGTAATGGTGAAGGGAAGCGGGAACAAAAGAAAAAGGAAGAGGCGGTCATAACTATCCCAAGAACACCACCTCCTTTTCCACATAGATTGAAGAAGCATGCTGACAATACAAATTTTGGTAAATTCATGTCTATGCTGAAGCAGTTGACTGTAAATTTGCCATTGGTTGAGGCGTTAGAGCAAATACCAGGATATGCAAAGTTTATGAAGGACATCGTTACAAAGAAGCGGACTGTTAGCTTTGAGGAATAAGATACTCTCCACCATTATGGTGTTGTTTCAATGAGTTCTTTGGTGCAAAATAAGGCATATCCAGGGGCTTTCACTATCCCATGCATGATTAGGCCTCTTAATTTTGCTAAAGTGTTAAGTGATCTAGGGGCGAGCATCAACCTGATACCACTAGCGATCTATAAAAGTTGGGTTTGGGAAACCCTATGCCCAGGTATGAGACTAGTGCTGGTCAATATATCGGTGACCTCTGGGAGTATTGTATGATGATCTTGTCAAGGTGGCTAATTTTATTGTAATACCCTATATTTTTGTGTTAGAATTCTAACCGTCGTTATTGAGCGTCTAAGCTCTAATCCAAGTGATTCTCACGTGAATACAAGTTGCATGATCATTATCCTAGTATATAGAGTAGTTTATAGGTGGAAAATGTTTATAGCAATGACCTAGAACAAGGTTGATCTAAGACCAATTGATTCATCCAAAGTTTGACATTCTATTCTACAAGGGTCAACTTCAAAAGTGAATATCTCTTAATTTACATGGAATTTTTCATCCCAAGACCTATCAAATTATATATAATTAAATTATCTTTCCAGTGATACCAATTTTGCAAAAATCCAATACCCGAGCGAAGAGTTATGCCTATTTTTGTGAGAGGCAGTAAGGGCGTGCGATGGGCAATGCGCCGCCCAATCAAATGTGTGCGATTGGGAGTGCGAGGCACACTTAAATGTCTACCATAAGGTGTGTGACACACACCTTAAGGTATTCCATGGGTTGTGCGCCGCATACTTCACTTCCAAGTGCCAAAACACCCCTATATATGTCTATAACATGGGATTAAACTCCCATAACACCAAAATAAGTTTTCTTTCTCTCAAAATCACCAAGAACATTCATTAGGGTTTCAACCTACAAATTCAAATATCTCAAGATTCAACCATGAGTTTTCAATAACTCTTTCAGATTCAGAATCCCCATTTCGAGGGCTACAAGAAACACTCATTATTTTCATGAATAGAGTCCCAAGGTCAAGAGTTCATTCAAAGCTTCAAGTTTAAGGTATGTGGGGTTTTTCAACAAGAACACCCTTTCGTTCTTGTTCCCAAATTGATTTTTCTTTTATGAATATACATGATTTTACATGTTTTGATATGAATTTGAAGCATGAATTTATACCCCATATGGTTTTTCATGAGATTATGATACTCTCTATGTTTTGGAAGTTGAATTGAATGAGAATGATAACATTTTTGTACATAAAGCTGAATTTTCCAGATTTTAAAGTAAGTTATATATATTTATGATGAAAATCATGAATCTTGAGAAAATTTAATATGATTTTGATATATGAGACCTTGAGTCGTAATTGGGATTGTACTTTGAGAAATTATGTGCTATAAGCACAATGATATTTGAATCCCAAAGCTAATTTTCTTTACCAAAATGTATGATTATAAAGCTGAAATTTTAAGTTTTAAGTGATTATTTTTGTGCTTATGTCATAAAGTATGAAACTTTGGAAGGTTTTATGGTGATATTGATGTATGGGTTTTTGGAACCCTATTTGAGATTATTATTTTGAGAAAATCATGTGTTATAAATACCTTGATTTTAACTAATTTGAGATGATAAAGAAGCTTTGACCTTTTGGTCATAAAAAGGATTGTTTTTGAAATCGAGATGAGAAAAGAAACCCAATTTTATTGATTATTATGAAAAGGGTAGCAAGATGGCTCCCGTTGTATTAGTGGATTTTCTTTTGAAAAGATCTAAGCTAGTCTGGGAGTAGTCTTTAGCACCAAGTTATAGCTGTTTTGGTACTTCCCTAGAACTATGTGCCCTCGTAGGATGTGAGCCTGAGGCTGATATAGTGATCACTAGTTTTTGAATTGATAATTAAGGTCCTATTCCAATGGAAAGGATAGGACAGCTCTCCCCAACGTGGGTAAGATGTTGGACTCCATGTAGCTCACCTGGTTTATGTCGGTCATGAGAAACTCCCAATGTGTGCGTGTGTGTACCCTCCTATCTAAGATGAATGTATATGTTTTGAAGGATTGGTTTTGAGAAAGCTATTATTTCTAAAAGATTGAGATATTATGTTCTAAAGAGAATTGTTTTGAAATTTGATTGCTCTATATATTTGAAACCAAGGAAGGAGTGAATTGAGAACTTATTGTAATAACTCACTTGTTTTACTTTACATGTATTATTCATCCATGATTTCGATGATTTAATTCGAGCTAAGTGAGTCATTTATATCAGCATGCATAATTTTATAAATTGTGATGTTATTAAGATATTATTTTATATATGCATTGCACCCCCATATGCTCGGTATGTTTCCGTGGTACTGACCCACATATTCATATGTGGGCTACATTTTCTCAGAATGTAGGTACAAGGTATAGCGTACATCTTTAGATCTAGTCAGTTTGGGGCATCCAGTCAGCAGGTGATGAATCCTTTTGATTTAAGGGCTTGAGTTAGTTATACAGTTCGATAAGTGTTGTATTTTCTTTATCCAGCCGTATTGAGTTGGGATAGTCGGGAGTGATGACCCAGCTACCTATATTCAGAACTAGTAGAGGCTTCATAGACAGTCAGTAGAAGTTGATGTATTCCATTTCAGTTTTGGTTGTAAAAGCAGAGCTGTAATCTTGTATATTCAGTATTGTATTAATCAAATTCAAAAAGAGTTATTTTCCATAGAATTGTATATATATATTTGTACTTCTTATTCAGTTGCTTATGAGATATGCCAGTAGAAATGTTAACTTGGGGTCACATGTGACCCTAAGCACCATGTGACGTCTCGGGATCCGATTTCGGGGTGCTACATTTATATTCCCTGCAGATTTCGTTATCCTGGATTGTGAAGTTAACTTTGAAGTACCTATTATTTTGGGTCGACCTTTCCTTTCCACAGGAAGTGTGCTCATCGACTTGTGAGCTAACCAACTTCTATTTAGATTGAATGAGAAAGTTGTTAAGTTTGATGTCTGTCAATCTATGAAACATCTTGATGACATGAGCGTGTTGTCCATCATAGATGTTTATTATGAAGAGGAAGAGAAATCATCCTTTCTGTTGACCCTATAGCAGCAGTCTTGATGAATTTCGATAATGATGGCATTGAGAACTATGAGGAGTATGTTTGTGCAGTAAATGGAATGGGGTTATATTCTTATGCTCCCAAGGAACTTGATTTGGATCTAAAGAATAGGCCAACACCTCCGGCCAAACCATCCATTGAGGAACATCCGGTGTTGGAGTTGAAAGAGTTGCCGAGTCATCTAAAGTAGGTATTTCTAGGTAATGAAAATACATTACCAATCATAATTGCAGCAGACCTTGGGAAGCAGCAGGTAGAGGAACTCATTTCCGTGCTTCAAAGATATAAAAGACAATAGACTGGACCATAGCCGATATTATTGGCATACCTCCAGGTATTTTCACTCATAAAATTCAGTTGGAGGATAATTGCAAACCCACTATCGAGCATCAACGGCGACTGAACCCGCCGATGCAAGAAATGGTAAAAAAAGAGATTATCAAATAGTTGGATGTAAGGGTTTTGTACCCCATATCTGATAGCTCGTGGTTAAGTCCTGTGCAATGTGTCCCTATGAAGGGAGGCATGATTGTGGTTGCAAACGAAAAGAATAAACTAATCCCCCTCAGACCTGCCACCGGATGGAGAGTATACATGGACTATCAAAAGCTGAATTTGTGGACCTTGAAAGATCATTTCCCAATGCCTTTCATAGACCAAATGCTTGACCGACTTGTAGGACGGGGTTGGTATTGTTTCCTAGATGGATATTCTAGGTAAAATCAGATTTCGATTGCTCCTGAAGATTAGGAGAAAACCACTTTCACCTGTCCATACGGCACATTCACTTTCAAGCTGATGCCATTTGGGTTATGCAATGTGCCAACCAAATTCCAAATGTGTATGATGTCTATATTTTCAGATATGGTTGAAGATACTTTGGAAGTGTTTAGGGATGATTTTTTAGTAGTCGTAGATTCATTCGAATCATGTTTGGTGAACCTTAGCAAAGCCTTGCATCGATGTGAGGAAGTAAACCTCATACTAAATTGAGAAAAATGTCACTTCATGGTGAAGGAGGACATTGTTTTAGGGCATAGAGTATCAGTAAAAGGAATTGAAGTCGACAAAGCAAAGGTCGAAGTGATTGAGCAACTACCCCCTCCTATCTCTGTGAAAGGAATTCATAGTTTCTTGGGTCATGCTAGGTTTTACCGTCGATTTATTAAAGACTTCTCCAAAATTGCAATCCTACTATGAAAACTTCTGGAGAAGAAAGATAAGTTTGTGTTTGATAAAGAGTGTAGGAAAGCATTTTAGTGCCTTAAGGAGAAGCTTGTGGCGGATCCCATGATTGTCGCACCAGACTGGTCAATGCCATTTGAGATTATGTGTGACGCCAGTGGAATAGCGCTTAGGGCTGTACTTAGGCAAAAATGGGAGAAATTTTTTCTCCTAATTTATTATGCAAGCTAGACGCTGAACGGAGCACAAAGGAACTTGTCACGACCCGAACCGGGACCCTAGCCGTGACAAACATCCCAAACCATGAAGGCCCGAAACACCCCTGTCTATCTGGTAATCATGCACATAATTCATATGATAAAAGAAATGAAGAAGATACACAATATTACGGAAACATGGTCATAAGTCTAATAAAATCAATAATGGGAAATAAAGTCCCACAACATCTATCAACATCTGAAATCCGACTGTGTCTGTTATGGCATTTTCTGAGTTTGGTATCGTCATACAAAGACTTGCAAGTCCTATTTCTGAGCCATAATGTATTAAGCATTATCTTTCATAAAATATAGTTTTAGACCAGCCAAACATGTAATTTGCATAAAAGATTTCATGTTCCGAAACTCAAGTCAAAACCGTGCAAAAACTTCATCAAACATATGGTGGTCTAATGCTTTTAGCAAATCCATGCACTATTTCATTACATGAATTATGAACATTAAAAATTCATGCTAAATTCCCTCTTTAATGATTTAAAACCACCTTTAAATCATAACAAGAGTTCAACCATTTCATATAGTGCTTTTCAAGAATGCATTGCAAAACAATTTATATGCTATGAAAAATCTAAAAATTCATAATAAGAGGGAATTCACCAAAAGTCATCCTCTCAACAAGAATTCATTCTTAAATACATGCTTTCATACATACATATTCTCAAATACCTTTGGGGAAGGTCAAAAGACCAAAACAATGATGTTAAAATATCTAGTACGTGAATATATACATAGTTTCAAAAACCCCATTCTAAAACATGATTATTCTATGCCCATGAGAATTTAGGAAAACCCCGCGTACCTCGATTATGAAGAATAATGGATGATTCTTGAAGCTTGTGGATTGGGGATTTCAAATCTCTAATTTATTTTGAAAACCCACGGTTGAATCTTGATTTATTTGGGTTTTTAGTTTAAAACCCTTGAGAGTGTTCTTGAGAATTTTTAGATGAATGTGGATGTATTTTGGAGAATTGGGGACTGAATTTTGTGTTTATGGCTGAATAAGGGTGGGAAAATGACCATTTTGAGACTCACCCTTCCCTTCTGATGTTCTATGTCATACTGACATCACTACTAGAATCTGAGGAACTAACTTGGTTACTTGTTCTATCATCTCCCCCTTATCTCCAAGTCATCATCGAGAGTTTGGGAGATCCTTTACCAAATTCTAACTGAACTACACTTACTGCAATGTAGGGTCTGGAAAATGACAATACATGCATATCATAGAACTTAGCCCAAATGAATACCTTCCGGGATACACTCTATCTTTCCCTAGCCACCAATAGTCATAGTATAACGCTTGCACACTTATTTCTATTGGTTCAACCTTCAAAAGTCAAGCTTAGATGCTAACACTTAACATGGATATCACCAAGCCTTTGATGTACTATATCTCTTTCAACATAGCCTACCACCATTGTGACTCCAAATTTATATCCCTCTACTGTGAGAATCAAGATCATCACAAAAGGCCCAACACTATCAATCAAAACACCTTAACATGGCTGTTTAGATCACCATATACCTTCTAACTAGTCTTTATCCACTCAACAATTCAATGGTACCACTAGCCATGCGCAAAAACTAATAGCCTTAGAAAGAATACCGCAACCTCATGTCACCTTAGGCATACTTCTACATCACACGTACAATATCATACATCACTACGAATCAAATAAACCTAATCTCTTGCGTACACCATTCAAGCCTATTAGATCACTTCCATAAAACCGGTATCATTACCCAATCAATCATCACAACTATCTTAATGGGCATCAACTGTTCAAACTTAGTGTCTAGTGCTGAACGTAAACGTGATCTACAACCCAACCTTGCGCACAATTCTCACTTGAAAACTATGAAATAACCATCAAGAAACACTAGTACATTAGAACTTCATAGACACACACAAAAAAAAATTGATCGTGAACTTATGGTCTTCCTTATCATAACTCATTATCACGTACTATTTCAACACATCAAGCCTACTAATTTAATTCCACAAAACATGCATCATCGATCTCATGCCACTATTTTTTTTTACCACCACATCCTTCACTTAAATTAAAACCTATAGTTTAGCATCAATCATCTACCACCAATGACGAGTGAAAAATAATATGCTAGTCCATAAAATTGACACGTTCTATTCAACACCTTAAAATCCACTACCTACCTTCTCACAAGTTGTACTAGTTTACAACTACCAATGAAAAGAAGGTCAAGGGGTAAAGTCATATAATAGACATGATCAACCTTAATATGATATTATAACCCCATACAATCTTCTCTACTTATGTGGGTTTCTCACCTCATACTTACTTACTTAAGCATACATTTAGACTGTCTTCAAATTCCTCCAACAACCATGAGTCTATAATCATAACTTACTCGCTAATATAGCCATTTTCACATTCAAGCAACCAACAATTCACCCTGACTAACAACTCCTTCTCTACCTTCTACTAATAACTTACAAGGACGAATCATCTCTTTACCAGCTCAATCTCATGCAACCAAATTCAGCTATACATATATTAAACCTACACAAGAACAACAAGTTGGACAATAAGTTGCTAGTGAATCAAAATAGGCCTTACACGACTTCACTAGACTTTGAGTTTGTATCTTGAACAAGAAAATGGGATGAATGACAATTCAACTATGCTAGTGAATCGAAAGAGCCACGGCTTCACTAGACTTTATTTTTCAACAACACTTTAACGACAATATTTCATGAGATAGAGATTTAATACGCAATATTCAATGAACTAAGAATACACATCTTACTCTGTAGAAATAAAATTGGAGTCAAACACTTCCTCCATGGGCTACCACACTGTCCACACATGCTGCTAGCTACCAAAGTAGTTTATCACTATAAAGCGGTAAATCATCCTCACTCTGACTTCTAATTTTGTGGCTTCACATCACCAACTTCTTGGTCTAATTTCATTACCAATAGGTCATGACAGCAACACTTTAACACACACTACTATTTGGGTGGAAATACAGTTCCAATATTCTGCTACACCTTATTACCTCTGAAGCATAACACTAGCAACATAAGTTCTGAAAAGAACTGAATACACTTAATACTGCAGGTTGAAAAGCACGATTTCATCAAAATCAAGGTTCACATTAGAACCAACACACTCTGAAGCACTAATGGACTCTTCTCAATTCCTTGCAAAAATCTTAGACGATTCAATCAGAACAAACCATACCATTTAGACTCTAAACTTCTGTACTTAAATTAGCCCAATGATGAGACATGTTTGAGAATGTTCGAGTAAGGAAAGAATTGGGATGACTGTTACTTTCCTATGGGCGACACCATAGAATGAATTTGAGTATGAAAGAGGAACATTCTGACTCTATTGCACAAACTAAAACATAAAAAAAGAGAGATAATCCTAAACGCCTAGTAGCCTCCTGCTTATAAGTGTGGCGCTCTACACACCCATAAATAAAACTCTACCCGACGTGATTTTGCAGACACCTGGGACCATGAACCATGCTCTGATACCAAGTTTGTCACGACCCAAACTGGGGCCCTAGCTATGATGAGCATCCCGAACCATGAAGGCCCCAAACACCCCTGTCTATCTGGTAATCATGCACATAATTCATATGATAAAAGAAATGCAGAAGATACACAATATTATGGAAACATGGTCATAAGTCTAATAAAATCAATAATGAGAAATAAAGTCCCACAACATCTATCAACATCTGAAATCCATCTGTGTTTGCTATGGCATTTTCTGAGTTTGCTATCGTCATACAAAGACTTGCAAGTCCTATTTTTGAGCCATAATGCATTAAGAATGATCTTTCATAAAATATAGTTTCAGACCACCCAAACATGTAATTTGCATAAAAGATTTCATGTTCCGAAACTCAAGTCAAAACCGTGCAAGAACTTCATTAAACATATGGTCGTCTAATGCCTTTAGCAAATCCATTCACTCTTTCATTACATGCATTATGAATATTAAAAATTCATGCTAAATTCCTTTTTTAGTGATTTAAAACCACCTTTAAATCATAACAAGAGTTCAACCATTTCATATAGTGCTTTTCAAGAATGCATTGCAAAACAATTTATATGCTATGAAAAATCTAAAAATTAATAATAAGAGGAAATTCACCAAAAGTCATGCTCTCAACAAGAATTCACTCTTAAATACATGCTTTCATACATACATATTCTCAAATCCCTTTGGGGAAGGTCAAAAGACCAAAACAATGATGTTAAAACATCTGGTATGTGAATATATACATAGTTTCAAAAATCCCATTCTAAAATATGATTATTATATGTCCATGAGAATTTAGGAAAACTCCGCGTACCTCGATTACGAAGAATAATGGATGATTCTTGAAGCTTGTGGATTGGGGATTCTGAATCTCTAATTTGTTTTGAAAACCCACTGTTGAATCTTGATTTATTTGGGTTTTTAGTTTGAAACCCTTGGGAGTGTTCTTGAGAGTTTTTAGATGAATATGGATGTATTTTGGACAATTGGGGACTAAATTTCATGTTTATGGCTGAATAAGGGTAGGAAAAGGACACTTTTGCCCCAAAAACGGAGTGTTTAAGTCACTTGAAACCATTACATAGGCGCTACATATGATATCGCCTATGTTTACATAGGTGCCGCCTATGATATCGCCTATGTTTTTATAGGTGCAGCCTATGCTATCGCCTATGTTTACATAGGCTCCGCCTATGCTATCGCATATGCTTTCCAGTGGCCATGTGCGATTGGTTAGGCAACGCATACTACTTTGAAAGGCCATAACTTCTTGCTCGGGTGTCGGATTTTAGTAAAATTGGTATCGTTGGAAAGCTAACTCAAAAACCTATCATTTTCACATAGTAGGCTCTCTAATTCAACATATACAAATAGTTATGGTTGGTAGAAGTTGACACAAATTATAATGTCCAGTTAAACTTAATTGATCAAAGTAGTTTTCAACTCGTCCTTGAGTCAAAGGATCTCTATGTTCTAAACTCAAGCTTGAATGGATTCAAATACTACACAAATAATTAACATGCCATATTAGCATAGGATTTATGGCTTTGGGATTATCGACACATCAGAATCATGGTCTATATTGTAGCCCAAAATATAGGGCGTTACAGAACTATACAATTATATAACAGGAACTCCTTGCTGTTGTATATGCCTTCAAAATGTTTTAGGCTTACTTACTAGGAACTATGGTGGTGGTACATACTGACCACGAAGCTTTGCACTATTTAATGGCCAAGAAGAATGCGAAACCAAGGCTGATAAGATGGGTCATGCTACTGCAAGAATTTGATTTTGAATTGAAAGATCGGAAGGGTTGCGAGAATCAAGTAGCTGACCACTTATCTAGGATTGAGAGCGAGCAGGCAGTGAAGGATAAACTTGAAATGGATGACTCCTTTCCAGGCGAGAGAGTTTTGGTTATGGTACTCGAAAGAGTGCCATGGTATGCAGATTTTGCATTCTATGTAGTGAGTGAGGTGCTACCAGATAATCTTTTATTTTAGTATAGGAAGATATTTCTCCATAATGTAAGGGAATACGTTTGGGAATAACCTTATTTGTTTTGGTGATGTAAAGATCGTATTATCAGAAGATGCATTTCAGAAGCTGAGGTGTTGTGCATTCTAGAAATGGCTCATGCGTCCCCATTAGGAGGTCTCCATGCAGGAGACCATACCACATGAAATGTTCTTCAGAGTGGCTACTACTGGCCCACTTTCTTTAAAGACCACTATGAGTTTGTAAAGAGGTGTGACCAATGTCAAAGGTAAGGGTCCATATCCAAGCACCATGAAATACCTATGACTACGATTATTGAGGTGGACCTATTCGATGTATGGATCATTGATTTCATGGGGCCTTTCGTCAGCTCATTCGAAATCAAGTATATATTGGTCGCTGTCAACTATGTGTCAAAATGGGTCAAGGCAGTGGCTTTAGCAGACAACAAAGTGAAATGGGTAGTTGTATTTTTACAAAAGAATATCTTCTCTCACTTTGGGGTACCTCGTACTATAATAAGCGATGGAGGATTTCACTTCTATAATAAAATGTTTAAGGCTTCCTTGGGCAAAGTATGGAGTGAGACAGCATAAGGTAGCCACCCCGTATCATCCTCAGACCAGCAGGCAAGTGGAAGTATCTAATCAAGAAATCAAGGAAATCCTTGCCAAGATAGTAAACACTAGCAGGAAAGATTGGTCGAGGAAATTGGATGACGCACTGTGGTCCAACCGAACAGCTTTTAAAACACCAATTAGGATATCCCCATACCAATTGGTGTACGACAAATTGTGTCATCTACCGATTGAGCTGGAACATAAAGCACTTTGGGCACTAAGGAAGCTAAATTTTGACTATGGTGATGCTGGTGAATGCGGTTGGAGAAGCTGAATAAATTAGATGAATTTCATCTTGAAGCATATGAGAGAGATGATATATACAAAGAGAAAATGAAAAAGTGCCATGATCAGAGAATTGTCGAGCAAGACTTTCAGAAGGGCGACTTGGTACTGCTTTTCAATTCTAGGCTCAAACTATTTCTAGGAAAACTTAAGTCTAGATGGTCAGGTCCATTTAAGGTTCAC